>CAWUFW010003279.1:237500-1437500 GCA_963921515.1 Calotriton arnoldi
GAAATTCCTCATCACCTGAAGTGGGAAGATAGGTGCAAACATAGCTACGGTTAACCTTCATTACGTCTATATATGCCTTAATCATTTTAGTATATACATTTTTCTTGGAACTATTAGTTAAATGCTTTTCATGAGTTGGTATGATTTGTTTATATTTCTCATAATTAGTTTCAATTTTAACATTATTATTATTCATGTTACTTGAAACATTTCCCACAGGGATCAGTAAGCACACAACAAGCCAACTAATACTGACAAAGTTATAATTAGCAGTGGCATCCCTAACATTTTACAGCATCTGCTGTTTCTCATCTTCTTATTGAGACCAAAGCAAAGTCCTTTTGTGGGAATACAACAATTTGTTTTTAAAACAGTAATAGATTTTCTTTTCTTCTTTTTTCTTCAGAACAATAATAAAACCAAGGAAATAGAGACATAAATCAGTTTGTTTTCAAATGTCTATGTTTTCAGTCTGTGTAAAAGTTCATATTCCAAAAAGTGAATTCAAAATTCAACAGCCCATCATTGATCTCTAGGTCAGTTCTCATCAATCATTTCTCATTCATTTGAGAATCTTCTACACCAATACTGGATAATTAAAGTCCCAATTTTACTTTTCAAGGTGTCCCTCCTCAAACCAATATTGACCTTTGCTCATTCAGAGATAATCCCCCTCATTTTCACCTGACTCCTCTCCTTCTGATACTGCAGCCAAATACACCCACTCAGGCAGGGCACATTTTCAATTTGGAACTGTCCTCCTTTTTGATCTTTCAAAAAATGGCAATTCACATTCACCACTTTCTGTGTTCAACTGTCTCCCAAAGTCTCTTAAGCCTCTTTCTGACTGCAGTACTTTCATTTACAGGTTCTATTGGAACATCATCAATTCTCTCTGTCTCCACTATAATTTCTTCTTAGCATTGACTTGAGCCCAGTCCTGAACTCCGACTCGAACCTGAGCTTGCCCTTTGATCAAATTAGTCTCTGTTTTCTCTACTGTGAATATTTCTTTTCTGAAAAGGATTGTTTCCACTTTCATTTCCAATTGCAACTTCTTCTTGTTACCACTCATGCTTTGCTTTTTTGCACTCTGATCACGCTTTAACTGGACTTCAGAAATTTCAGGCTCTTCATCTGAACTTTCGCTAACCTGAAATATTTCTGTTTTGTCTTTCCCTTTTTCTTAACCAGATTTGGAGAAATCCTTCCCCCCCTCCACCAGAGTTCACACTGCAAACGTGAGCTTGATTCTGAATTGGTTGAGCAGTCTGAGTACCTTGATCATTCACCTCATCCACTGCTTCAGCTACTCTTACTCTTTTTGTGTGAGCAGCATAGATCCACTGAGGCAACCCTGCATACTTGATTGCATTATTGGTTGTCAATATGATTTGGTAAGGTCCTCTCCATCGTTCATCCAGGCAGCCCTTATGAACATGTTTCCTGACACCCACCCAGTAGCCTGCATTTCGTTTGTGGCAGGGGATGTCTTTGTAGTCTTCAATTGACACATTCACCTGATGAGAGACAGATATCACCATATCAGCAAGACCTCTGCAATAATCTAGGACAATGTCATTAGTTATTGAAATTAATGCTGCTGAAGGTACAAATAGAAGTCTCATTGCCCTGCCCATCTGTAGGCCATGAAAAGTTAAACCTTTCTTTCTGCCTGGAGTACTTTTCATATTCATCAAAACGAGAGGAAGAGCAACAGGCCATTTCAGACCAAATAAGGAAGATACTTTTGCCATTATATTCTTCAAGGTATCAAAGGGGCGTTCCACTAAACCAGAAGATTGTGTTTGATAACTGCAGTGGAATCTCTGATTGATCTCTAAAGCTGTAAAGATTATCCCAATACAAATTTCTTTAGGTGGTGGCTCCACCACTAATAATCCTGTAGTAGAATCCCATATCTGATGCTTTAATATGCCGCTTCTGCTTGTACTAGGCACTGGTATTGTGGCTGTCATTTCTGTTGGCACATGTGGTACAATCCAAGTAGGGGCTTGTGCCATTACTATGCCTTCCCCTGCATCCTTGTCAACCCCAGTCTGGGACCCCTCCATCGATCTGTCCATATACGGAGGAGTTCTTGAACTCAACAATTGACTTATGATCTTTTCATCATCATAATCCGGCTCTATATATTTCTTCCTTTTATTCTTGGTGTTATCCTGCTCTTCTCCATTTATTATAGCACGGAAAGTCTTTACTCATTCCAAAAACCCTCCTTTCAACATTTTTCTTGACTATCCAATTTACTTTCTAGCCAACCTCAAAATGATTTACTTATATTTTTGTCATCCTTTTCTCTCTCCTTTTTGAGTTGCCATGCAATCCCATTTATTAAGTGTCTCAAACTATGTTGTGCTAGGCATTGGCTTCATACCGTACATGGTTTGCCTTAGGAAATCTAGCCTTCTGATATTAAAAGCACCCTTCACTGAAAATTGTAACTCTTCATCATGTACAGTGTATTTATTCCATTCAGAGATCCAAGTGCATGTATAATACCCCACTTCCCCCATCATTTTATATACTGGCATTTCTTCACTCAGTAATTTCCGACCCTCTCCAAGTATGTCCTACTTAAGGTTTAGGTTAAAAAAGAATATGACACCCATGTTCCATTTTTATTAAACTCAAACAACCTCCAAAATTACAATAAATCTCTATAAACAAAATAAGTGAACAACAACCAATAACAGCATGGCTCTGTCAGAGGTCTACCTATCACAGTTTAACTATGCCAGCAACCAACCAATCAGAGCTCAGCTTCGTGATGACGTCTCACCAATCCCAGTGCGGCTTTTTGGCTGAGCATAGCAAAACCAAAGGGGATGATGGACGGAGTGTTGAACATTGCAAGCACTCACCCCCAGTCAACTGATCTGGGTTTAATCCATCATCATTCTTTAGCTCACTCCGCCACCCCAGTTCAGACATGGCAATATGCAAATCAGTCTGACCCTGTGCCTCATGGGAACAGTCCAGCCCGAACTGCCAAGCCATGTCTTCCCTGGACCGGAAACAAGCATCCTGGGACCGGTTTCTGGCTTACCGCCGTCATCAGCCAGGCTATCTTGAATCCAGTGGCAAAGTGAGCAAGGGACCCACGTCTGGGCATACCCTGCCAACTTAGGGTGAACATAGCAAAACCAAAGGGGATGATGGACGGAGTGTTGAACATTGCAAGCACTCACCCCCATTCAACTGATCTTAGTTTAATCCATCATCATTCTTTAGCTCACTCCGCCACCCCAGTTCAGACATGGCCATATGCAAATCAGTCTGACCCCGTGCCTCATGGGAACAGTCCAGCCCGAACTGCCAAGCCATGTCTTCCCTGGACTGGAAACAAGCATCCTGGGACCGGTTTCTGGCTTACAGCCGTCATCAGCCAGGCTATCTTGAATCCAGTGGCAAAGTGAGCAAGGGACCCACGTCTGGCCATACCCTGCCAACTTAGGGCGAACATAGCAAAACCAAAGGGGATGATGGACGGAGTGTTGAACATTGCAAGCACTCACCCCAGTCAACTGATCTGGGTTTAATCCATCATCATTCTTTAGCTCACTCCGCCACCCCAGTTCAGACATGTCCATATGCAAATCAGTCTGACCCTGTGCCTCATGGGAACAGTCCAGCCCAAACTGCCAAGCCATGTCTTCCCTGGACCGGAAACAAGCATCCTGGGACCGGTTTCTGGCTTACAGCCATCATCAGCCAGGCTATCTTGAATCCAGTGGCAAAGTGAGCAAGGGACCCACGTCTGGGCATACCCTGCCAACTTAGGGCGAACATAGCAAAACCAAAGGGGATGATGGACAGGATGGTTGTTTCCGGTCCAGGGAAGACATGGCTTGGCAGTTCGGGCTGGACTGTTCCCATGAGGCACAGGGTCATACTGATTTGCATATGGCCATGTCTGAACTGGGGTGGCGGAGTGAGCTAAAGAATGATGATGGATCAAACCTAGATCAGTTGACTGGGGGTGAGTGCTTGCAATGTTCAACACTCCGTCCATCATCCCCTTTGGTTTTGCTATGTTCGCCCTAAGTTGGCAGGGTATGCCCAGACGTGGGTCCCTTGCTCACTTTGCGACTGGATTCAAGATAGCCTGGCTGATGACGGCTGTAAGCCAGAAACCGGTCCCAGGATGCTTGTTTCCGGTCCAGGGAAGACATGGCTTGGCAGTTCGGGCTGGACTGTTCCCATGAGGCACAGGGTCAGACTGATTTGCATATGGCCATGTCTGAACTGGGGTGGCGGAGTGAGCTAAAGAATGATGATGGATTAAACCCAGATCAGTTGACTGGGGGTGAGTGCTTGCAATGTTCAACACTCCGTCCATCATCCCCTTTGGTTTTGCTTTCTGGCTGAGCAACCAATCACAGCACAACTCCTTCATGAAAAAGAAAACAACCACAAAACTACGCTAAATCTAGAAGAACAATAACCCTTTGTCTGTTTACTCTAGTAAGGAATAAAAGTCAGTATTTGAGTAAAGTAAATAAATCACTGACCATAAGAATCTATTTATAGACAAATGAAAAGAAATAGAATCATAGAAATCCTGCAAAGTTCTCACTAGGCCAATCCTGACCAGCAGAAATCCACCTACAAGTTAATGTACTTCACCCCATGCACTCCGGGTAAGCACACCAAGTCAAGTTAAACTTTCAATCCTCAAAAAAAGGAAATTCCTTAGTTCAGAATCCCTATAGATGTGTAAGCAGCGCCTGGCTCTACACATCACTACACAGACAAATAATTAATATCTCAAGAACTTAGATTGGCAACGAATCCAAACATCGACTTTTCACAAACATGACAAACTTTAAATGGGATTACAAATATGAATAGTACATCAGCACAACAGTAATTTATCCCTCTATTGAGCCCACAACCATCACATATCTGAGCAACTCAACACAGAAACAAAAATCCATCATAAAGACTCATACTTCAACACACCTCCAAATATTCAATTTCACTAGGTTCATACTTACACTCCAACTTCTCCTCAGGAATGCACAGTTAATATGGCTAGTCACATCTCAGGAGGATCCGATACTGAAGAATTGGCAACTTTCCCAAAAACTCTTTTCCCTTCATTTTGAACATGAATGGTTCAACAATCACAAAAATCACAGAGAACCCCGTAAACCTCTTACAAAAATAATACTTTGCTACCAAAACTTTGTGGGAGCTGAACCCCAATATTTTCTGAACCCCAGTATCACACAAACCCCAATATTTACCTTTGGCCGTTCAACTCCACCACTTTTCTCATTGATCTGGCGGCAACAACTTAGCAGAGTAATACCATTTTTAAACTGGGATCAATCAAGAACTGAGTTCTAGATCAAAATAAAGTTTACAAGGTTTAATATAGAATTGTTAATAGCACAGTACAGAGGTGTGCAAATCTCAGTCATAAAGATTTAGGAATGCAGAAGTATAAAATCACAACTCATGACAGAGTCTAATACAGCTCCCCTCTAATCCGAATTGTCACACTCCTAAAGAGTACTGACTACATTCTAATAAGAAGTAAAAATCTCAAGAGAAAATGGAAAGTTGCCCCAATCTATAAGAACAAGGTTTTTTATATACATTTTATGCATATTAATTAAGAAAAACTGCAAATTCAGCATGGCATTATCATGGTTAGGTTGCGTGGGCAAATCTCAAACAACTTCGTAATTTCTAAAGGTTTTAAACACTAACCCATTTTTTAAGGCAAGAGAAATCTTCTGCTTGCTCCCTCAGCAACTGCACTCTGAAGATGTACAACTCAATATGAAACATTTATTAACCCTATCACATAACATCATATTCTTTCCCCGCCTTCACAGGAACTTCCAGCAGAAATCCTTCAAAATGATAATTTAGGTGCATGATAGAAAGATTCATTTACAATACATGCTTTCTTACTGTACAATCCATTGATGTCATTGTGCTTCTGTGCTCTGTGGAGACTGTAGGGAGAAACACTTGCAGCAGGAAGCTGATTGCGAGGGGGGGGAGCAAGATGAGCAAAACAACAGAAACTGCATCCGTTTAATCAAATGGTGTCCCACATCAAAATGTGGAATAACGATACACTTCTTCTAAAACACCTCTATAAAAAAAAATTACATTGTTTTAATGACAACATCATTATTTCATAGGTTACGGTCATATGCATTATTATAATTACTAATTCATACTACTAATTCATTATCCAAATTTGCCAATCGTACAAATGTTTGAACACTTGTATGTTGTTTGTATAAACAGAGGTGGAGGCTGGCACATCCATTCTTGGACCTTTGGCTAAGATGTGCCCTGCTGTTCTCAGCATGCCACCACTCAGCTAAAACATTTCACTCACTTGGTGATGATAGGGAGGTGTATGGTCACATTCAGCGAATGACCATAAACTAACAGAATGGATTTAATGACTTGAACTCTTGGATGAAACAGTACATTTGCAACACTGGCTGGCAATGCAATCACAGGAGAGACACCTGTCTGCAAAGGAAAGAAGCGCATGAATATCGAGCCCAGCAGGGACCCGCTTCAATGTTGAGCACTAGTAGGACCCGCCCCACGTAAAGTCCTGTCCTGCTCTTACATATGAGGCGGCCATTCAGTTAAAGCCTTCTTTTATGGTTGCAGAAACTGTGTATCAAATACAGATTTATTGTTACAGGCCAGCAGGTATATGCGTAAAACAGCTGCTGAATTGCACCATGTGGTGCACAGACAACTTTAGGCACAAAGGCACTATTCCATTTCCCATTGGGAAAATGCAGAGCAAATTGACATTTGTGTTGATGGCACCTCAGAAATAGTTTTACAGCATTGCTAACAGCAGTTGCTACTGTTACCTTGAATTGTCCACAGATCTTTTGGTGAGTGTTCTTCATCATGGTGAGATGGGAGTGGAGCCTTTGCTCCCTTATAATGAGTCTCTGTTTGAACTTTTGTTAGGAGCTTGGGTGAAACCTGTGACAGGGGCTCCTGTCGACTCGGCTGTGGGCCATAGGCATCAGCCCGCCCCTGTGGACCCACTTTGTCTCCTGCATCGTCCTACCACAAAAGGGCTGATGGTCCAAGCCGCTACAGCTTCACCAGACCCTAGTGTCCTTCCCTTGGTTCCACTAAATAAGGAGTCCAGATGGCTAATGCGTTGTGGAAGGAATATATTTTCTTTCAAAAGCTTGGCTTTGAGGCAGTTAAACACTACATGTGTTTTAGTCAGGTTTTCCTATTCTTTATGGGACTCTGTGGTGCCGCGGTTGCCTTCTCTGTCAGAGGAAGCCTGCAGAGAGCTTTTGCAGGTGGTGCAAGATGGCAGAGAAGTGGCAAAGTTCATCATAAAATGTGGTATGGACACCACCAATTCTGTAGGTAGAGCTATGGATCAGTCAATTGCAATGTGCAGACATGCATGGCTGCGTCAGTCTGGGTTTTTTTAGAGCCTGTGCTGGAAAGCCTCAAAAAGATGTCATTTGACGGTGTTCGTTTTTTTGGTGAACAGGCTGATTCTGCTTTAAGACGATTCAGAACTGGTCGATACGATAAGACCATCTGAGATGGTTTGGAAGCTTTGGTTGGATTCTTTTTTCTGACCTGTGTAGAATTGTTTCTGAACATCTGTGTTACAACACGCCCTTCATCTGGTTACGACCAGTGTAGTGTTCTGCTTAATGCAGGGGTTTATGGTTGTTTTGATGACCTTGCGGTTCTTTCCCTGTGTTTTCTGTTTCTTATACCGGTCAGTTGGGATTGCAGAAGTTGTATTTCACGATAAGTGGCTTTCTTGATTATTCTGCTGAGTGCAGACGTGGTGGTTTTATCTTTCAGCTCTGTCGATGACAGTTTTTCAGCTGTTTTACTTGTGTTGCATTTTTTATTTGGGGCCTAGTAGGTAGGTCCTGCATGCTGCTTTCCTCTGAAAAAGGGCTCTGGTTCAAGAGTTGATGCCTTCATGGTATGTACCATACTTTATGTGGAGTATCTGTTGTATGCTTTGGTAAGCAATTATATATGTGTGTGTGTTTTTGTGGGGCTGGGATTGCTCAGCTTGTGCATTATTGGTCTCAAATTTAAGTGTACAGAGTTCTACACTCTGTGTAGGGTTATTTCTCTGTTGTATGATTTTATTTATTCATGAAGTTTGGTACCCCCTGTTAGGCACTCTTGATTTTTGTACCCCATAGGAGTCTAGGGGTTTTGTAATCTGCCTTTTGATGAGAGGTTTATGTGTAATGACACTCATATTTGGTTTGGTTAATATGATGAGGTGTCTCTTATATCTTTATATGGTATTTGGGTGACCTAAAGCTTCATTTATAGGCATATGTCAATTGTCATTGATGGGATAATACAGTACTAAGAGGGTCGATCCCAAAAATCCTTCTGGTTTCACAGGAAGTAGCTGTTAGCTTACATTGTTCGTTTATGTGGCTTCGGCTTTTCCTCTGGTACTTGCCTTATGTCTAGGTATAGATGGTAGAAGTTCTCTACTTTTTGCTGGATTTAGGACATTGTTAGCCAGATGCTCATTATCTTGTGAGCTTTATCACACTAAATGTTTTGCTCTTCTGGTTTTGTCTTATAGCCATTGTTATTGATTAGCTCTTTAGGCCCTTCGTGTAGACAGTGTCGGTTTGTACATGTTCTTTGAGCATGTTTGTTTGTTTCCTTGGATTATGTCATGCTGTTATAGGTCTCCAGGCAGACGTAGTCTCTCAGGTGATCTTATTTCTTCTATTATGAATGATAATTAATGTTTCGCCTCCTTTTGATGTTATACCGCTATGCATTATTACTAAAGATGTACTTCTTTTCTGAAAGACAGTTCCCTCTAATGGTGTACCTTTTCTTGTCTATGTAAGTGTTCATATAGGTTGACCCTTCAGGGGAAGAGGTGTTTGCCTTATGGCTTCTACCTTTTGTGGAAGACATTTATTCCTAACATTCAGGGTTATTACTCCTCTGGGGGACAACTCTTTTCTTTATTTGCCTGTCTCTAGTGGCAGGTAGTTGGGTTCACACTTTGCAAGTGTGGACCCTAGATGTCAATAGATCGGTCAGATTCTTTTATTATGGAATCCTTTAAAGTTTTCTGTTTTAGTATGAACTTTTGTCTAGACCATCTGTGGATGGGTCTCTATTCATAAAAGTAAGGTCATGTACTAGTCTTGGTTTTCGCTAGGCTATCAAGGTTCCTTTTCCATACTTAATATCTTATTCAACTTGTTACTACCATTGCTTAATGGTGGTGTATTAGGCAACTTGCATTATTCTGACGGGTTGGATGCTGTTGCTTTTCTAAGTGGTGGATCCCACTGTAGTTCCATACATTTCAACATCGGAGACACAAGCGTGCACTCACCTTAAAGAGAGGGAGTAGCCTTGAGGCAGTGAGTACGGCATAGCCATTCTGAGCGAAAATGATGGAATATTTAGATTGATGCAACAACAAGGTGATGGATGGAACGCTTGAATTAATCTCATCCACTGGCAGTCGCTCAGGTTGCATCCCAATCCATCGTCTTTCGCCCACCATGCCACCTCAGTTTGGACCCAGCCATGTGCAAATCAATCTTGATTCTGCTACAGTAGGGATAGTCCAGCCAAGCCAGGTCCTCCTTAAACCCTGAATGGGTTGCTTATGTTCCGGTTATGGCTACACAGGTACAGAAATAATTCCAACATTTTTTAAAATATTTATTAAAAATCTAATTCAGTGGAGAAGTTGGGTTTTTGATAAATGTACAGGAAAAATTACTTTTGTAAAGTAACATTTTTCCTGCCTGGAGCTCCAATAGGCAAATTAGCATACCCTGCTTGCAGCTGGCCTGTTTGTGCTGCCTTTGATAAGGCATGAAATACTGCTCTCAGAGCACAGACAATAGCTTTGGCCTGTCAGGATGGCTTTGGTGAAGAATGTGACGAACTTAAATCGATCTGGACAGAACCAGGTTTTGACCTTCTGTCTGTGACCTGTGTGGAGACCTGAAGGGCTGTATCTGATCCCACTTGTACCTAAAACTAAGAAGTTGTCTCAAAGGGTGAGTTGATTGATCTCATGTGGGGCTACAGAAGCATTTCAACAAAGTAATTTTCCTGGAGTGACCAGTTCACCAGTTGCCATTGGACCTTGTTAGTAACCTCTGCTGAGGTAAATGCCGGCTCCTAAGTGCTGTCCCTCAGGTCCTGGGGCCCTTAGAAATGCCCAAGAGGAACGTTACCCAAAATTCTGAAAAGTTGGGTTTGAAAAATGTTTTGGATTTCTAAGACCTCCCAAGATTCAGCCAGACCACAAAGCAAAGGTGTCTGAGTTTGAGGGGGCTTAGTTGGATACAACTTCCAGACTTGGAACACCATGAAATTTGAGTGTTTCCACTCAGAGCTTTTTCCGCCAAAACGAAAGGCTTCAGCGGGGCCTCATCCAGGGTTTATTCAATTTAGAGAGTATTTCATTGGATAAAGACTTCAAACTTGCCCTGCTGGAGGATTTCAACTTCAATAAAAAAAGGCTAAGGCCCCGATTTATAGTTTGGTGGAGAGGATACTTCCTTACAATGGTGACGGAGTACCCACTCTGCCAAACTGAAAGTTCAGTCACCTCATTTGGAAATCTGACTGCCCGAAAGAGTATGGGCCATTGGAGGTTTTGCCATTTGTCAGCTCACCTTAAATAGAGTGGGTAGACAAATGGACAGCTTTCTCTGTCCAGCACCATCAGGAAAATCTTTTTTCTTGGTGTTTTTTTGCCTTAAATCTTTAAACATTCGTATCTCTGATCCCCTTTAATCAATTATTTTTTCTTTTTCATGCCGTTTTTCCTGTTTATTGTTTCTAAATTTGCAGGAATTGGTTGTGGAATTTTTACTGAATTGTATTTTGGGATTTTAACTGTTTTAGTTTTGCTAAATATGTTACACATTTTCCTAAGTTAAGCCTGTCTTCTCTGTGCCATAGCTACCTGGGGCTGAGCCCAGGTTTAAATTATTGAAACCATGTGTTTCACCTCACAGGAATTTTGGATTTATTGCATGGGTAGGACTCACCTCTGTGCCTAACAGCACATTTTCTTACATCCATCTGTGAGTTTCCACCAACTTAATAAGGCATTATATTGTTAGGTTACAGCACAGCTAACTGAGAAAGTTCATACACTAGTAGATATAGCACAAGCAGAAATTGTTTCTTTAGAGAGCCCCATGATGGGAACAAGGAATAGCAAAAAATATTAAAGTCAGGAAAACAAGACAATAACATTTCCAAACCACTTAGAAAATGAAAAAAGGTTAAGTAGGCAAAGTGGAACAAAATGTTGAAAAAAGGATTACAGGAAGTGGCCATAAGACTGTTTAAAGTTTTAAGGTAGAAATTGGCAAGAACTAAAAAGCGCCAGTCAGTATTATTGTTCATAGCAGGCTGGCACCTAGGTGCCATTTCAGGCATACTGCGACAGCCTTGTCATTCACACAAGTCAAAAGTTTTAACTTGGGGCTGTCTTCTACTAAAGGTTGATGAGGTGTGGCTCCCACAAGAGTCTCCAGTTTTGGCATAAAAAGCCAAGAATGAGACAATGATAGATTCCGTAGACCTCCAACTTGCTTCACTGCTGGGATGATTTTGTTGCCTCATCTTGATTTCAAGTCCTATGTTCAGACTTAGGCCCTCAGTATAAGTGTCCTAGTAATTGCAGTGTGCCCATACCAGGGTTGTATGGAATTAATGTAATTTCCTTTTGCATAATTACACAAAATGTCAGTAAAATTATGCAAACTTTTGAAAAAATGCAAATTAGCACTATATTTAAGCTCAATGCATCCCCGGATCCTTTTTGGATGTATTATGTATTATGCTTTTTATGCAAAAAAAAGCACAACAATACAAATGCCACTAACAAAAGCCACTGATTTGCATTGTTCCTGTGCTCTATAGCAATAGGATTTTTACCCAAACTGGTTTGAAATTACGTGACATAGCATAACTCGAAATGCTGGAAATTACATGAGGTTGCACAGGCCTAATGAAAATGTCCTACCCTTGTTCCAGGATAATCAAAATGATGTCTTCAAAAACACCATGTACTTGTCTTGTATCCACCCCACAAAGCTTTGAACTGTTCAGAAAAGCTGAAAACCCTGGATAAACTGTGGGGAGGAATAGGGAATTATCAGCTGAAGAAGACCCAGAACTATCAAATCACTGATTAGTTCCTCATGTCTCAGTGCTCTACTCCAAAAACCCGCTGTCTTACTCGCTGTCTCTGCACCCTTTGAGTTAACAGGACCTCCTTTAATGATAACTACGGGGTGCAGACTTTCCGGGTGAAGGTCCAGGGCACTCATGAGACCCTAAGTCTATTGGGACAGGAATGTCCCCTGCATGGTATACAGTTGTAGTCCCCTGCCCTGAGTGCCCAACTGTATCTTATATCTTGGTTTTTGATTTTTGGCCCTAGGCCCACACTTACCTAGTGTGGGGTCAAAGTCCTAGGCCTGATCTTTGACATGAGTCAGATTCTAGACCAGTTCTTTGACCTGGAGGGGCACACCAGACATTCCATCATTCACTGACAGAGCGCTACTGTCCCAGTCCTGGGTTTAACACGAAGAATGGTGGTGGCCTTGTACAGTGTTTCATGAATCCCTAGTTGTGACAAGCCTTATTTACCTGTGTCAATAGAGTGGACACCTATTGGCCTATCCTTGTTTAGTTCTGCTTCCTAATGCTAACCTAGATCCTGGAACTAAACCTCAAATGCATGTTACGCATGTGTGTATGTGGTCTGTGTGGTACTTGCATTATGTGTATGAGTGAGCCATACTAGTGGAGGCCAGTGGGTTCTGTTTTGGAAGCTAGATATTAGATGTAGATGGGGTTCTTTTCCCCAGACAGTGGGTGTAATTCTGGCATTCCTGAGGCTTTGGAGGGTGGAGGGTTGATATCTACACATTGAAGTAGGACTACAGTAAACAAGGCTCCTTTAGAAATTCAATAAGGGTTTTTGGTGCCAAGAGCTGCTGATTTGTCTTCTTGTAGCACTGCGGTTTGTTAGTTGCTGGGGTGAAGGGTGGGAATTAAATATCTGTTGTTAAGGGAAAAGAGACCCTTCAGGTGAGGCTAGCATTATGTCTCTCTTCCCTTATCACTGCTCCATTTGGCTGTTGATAGTCAAGTGCAGAATTTTCACACCTCTTTGTGTCTCTGTTTTGGGTGCTCTACACTGGAAACTACCCTGCTACAAGGAGCATCACTGTATACTAAGGGTTTGTCAAGAAAGCAGCCTGGAAGGAACACTTAAACAAAAACCACCCCAAACCAGTTCTCAAAGTGCTGACATATAGTCCACATCCCCTGTCTGCTTTGTTTGTACAAAAGTGGGGGCTGCTGACCCACTTCCTGTTTCAGCTCCAAGTTCTCTTTGACCTTGAATGGGAGTGCTCTACAGAGTAACTGGTGTTTGCCTGACAGCCAGCTTCCCAAAGGTGAGGGGACATCACTCCATGGCTTGCCTGAAAGGAAGAAGATGTTCCCCTGACCTGAAGCGTCTAGAAGCCAAACTGCTGTCTGAGAGGATAGCAGCCTGCCAACCATGCAGTAGGGGTGTCTGTTGCAGTAGGGGTGTCTGTCCAGTAAGAACCAGAGGCAGCCACGATGGTGTGTGCGTCTGACAGAACAGAAAAACAGAGGAGAGAATGCCCCCAGCATCGTAGGCTAAGCAGCAGTAGCCCATGCTTGTCCCATGGCTCTCCCAACGGAGTTTGACAGTCTTTGTTTTTATTCTTAGATTCCTCCAATGGGGCAAGGCAGGACATATAATCACTAAAGGATCTACAGGGTTGAATGTTTTCTTTCAGATTCCCTGCAGTGTCTGTTACCTTGCTGGATAAACTTACAAGTTCGTCAAACCAGCAATCTTTAGCCGTTGAAGTAGCACCTTTCTAGTGGATCTGTTGTGCCTTGTCCCGGTCCTCCTGAGGCTAAAATATGTTAAAGTCCCACTCTTTTAGTATGCTGGGAAGTCACTTGTGGGTTCTCCCTGGTGGAGTCCTCTTCCAACTAAACAGCTGGTGCTCTCACACAGTTTGGATCCCTTCCTCAGCCTTTTATGCCCCTAAGGAAGTACTGGGGACTAGCCAACTGAACCTTTCGCGAGGACTTCTATTCCCTGTGTACAAGTGAAGAGCAGAAGACAGCTCAGGCTTCTTAAGAGGCAGGTCATGCAGCATTCTCCATTCTCTAGATGATTCGTCTGGGCCCAGGAGTGTTATAATGAGTTGCTGGTAGGATACCATTTTTATCAACTACCTTAGCTGCTAGTGATTGCTGACATTCCCTGGAAACATTTGTACAGAATGTCTATCATCAGCCATCCCACTTTTGTTCCACATTTTATTGTGTTTGCCTGAAAGATATCCCATTCGTTTTTCTCCAGAATTATAGGAGTCAGACTCCCGTCCTCAGAGCTCCTAGACCACTATCAGGTCACACCATTGCAAAAATGAGGAACCACCCCCTCTTTCAGCTGTGGGAAAAGGTTTTCAACTATTGAAAGCAGAGAGACATGTCCGATATGGCTCTACTGAAAGGATTTTGTCACCATTGTCATATCAATGTCAAAAGCCAGGTCTTTTTTTGTCATTTGTTTCTGTAGTCTCCCAACTGGCACATCCCCAGGTAAGTGATCAGCAATTATACTTACCCAGCCTTCCTGCTCTCAAAAGCACTCTATTGTTATTTTGTAAAAATAAGTTTTCATGCCTCTTCATGACTTAATCACTGTTAGATGGGATGAACAGGAGAAGTAGCAGCTCATCAACAGGGATGTAAGGGTGGTGTCTTGCCACCAGTGAGTTGTCACATATTGTCCTAGCTCTCTTGTCAAATGTGGTGTGCTTTGATTTATCAGTGTATATGCACATACAACATTTATATTTTATGAACACTGCCAATACGCATGTCAGCTCACTCAGCAGCTCCAAGATCTGCAACTGATGACAGGAAGAGAAGGGGCCTGAGGGGGCTGAGCTGCAATCCACCTGTAGAGTGAATATTAAGAACAGATACTCTAGAAATTCATATCATGACTCTGCATTTGTGTGGACGTTCTTCAGGTATATCCCCTCACCCAGGTACAATTCATATTATTTAGTAAATATGCTGCACATGCCTCTTGCATTGCAGCAAAAGTGCTGAAATGCGGCTGCCAGGGTGCTAATAAATGCAACGCTGTGCACAATTAGGATCTACATGGAGCAGCAGTGTTATGATCTCAAGCTATGTCCCAGCATCCAATAGAACCCCTATCAGAAGCTGAAGTGGGCATCAGACATGCCATCCTCTCGTAAATCCTTCCACCTGATGTAGTCCTCATTTGCAGCATTGCTACTTCCAATGCTCAACTCTTGTTTTAATCTTGCCATGAAAGAGTCATCAGAAGTGAGAGTGGTGATAGAGCAAGAAGGCGACCAGAGTAGGAAGAGGCAGGAAGCTACAGAAGTCACCATCTGAATCCAAATCTTGCTGCGAAAGGGAGTAGGGTGGAGATGAGGATGGTTGACAGTCCCAGCCAAGTAAGGATTGGAGGAACCAACCCTGGATAAGAGACCATTGTCAAAGGAGAGAGTGGAGAGAAAGCAGGGTCAGGGAAAAGAGACCCAGGCAAGCGGAAAGCGAAAGGAGCAGTGACCTGAAGATGTGTACAGGGAAGGTTGGTGCACGGCCTAGGATGAGCCGCCAACGAGGGGGGATCAGATGATGGGTTGTAGGTCAAGGAGGGGATATCGAGGGGTCGAATGAGAAGGAAACTCGGAGTTTGAACATATCTGGAGTGAATGGTGGGACTCGAGAGATAAGTTTTTGGGGAGGAGATAGGGAAGAGGGGAGGCATAAAGGAGGACTGAGTTGATAAAGTCTGACGTCATGAAATAGGCAGGAGCTGCTGGGCATACGGCTGAGGTGAACACTGTAGGGATGGGATTGCCAATGGCAACAATGGTCAAAAAGTGAAGACATGAGGGTGGAAAAGGTGATAGACCAGAGAACTGAAAAAGATGCTGTGAAGTATGTAAAAAAGCCAGCTCACACTTTGGGGGGGCATTTATTATTGTCCACAAAAGAAAATCTCAGCAAACATATACATGGATACATTAATATACTTAAACTGATGCATAAAGAAAGCAGAGGCAGGAAGGATCCAAAGCAGAAGAGAGGGAGTTGAAAAAAAGGCCAAGAGTCCCAACTAATATAGATACGTGACAATTTGTGTGGGCTGCAACCCTGAATGAAATATACTTAGGATGATCAGTGTCATTAGGATGAGCTCGTATGAAGTCCTAAGTGTAAGTGTTGGATAGCAAATGATGAAGAGAGAAACACAGTAAAAATTGCATCTTGGTGGACCTTATTCCCTGTTTATTTTGCCCCAAAAAGGCACGGGTTGAAAGAAAGTGATATAATTCAACCCACTTGTAGGAGGTCAACATGTTTCTGCCTGTATTTAACACTAAACAGCTTGTGAAAGTGTTTTTCAGGACCATGGCCAATACGCTCTGCCATTGCAATAAGTGAAAGAACAATACAACCAGTAGTGAATTAAATGATGCTAACCCACTGGTGGCCAGAGCTGTCATTTTGAGGAAATAAAAACAGTTAAAGCAGAGATACTGTGAAGCCATAGCAATACAAATTAATAGCATCACATTAGGGTGTGGCAGAATGTTAGAAATGGGGGTCTCTAGTTGGCAGAGGTAGGTACCTTTGTCCGAATAGGCACCCTTGCTTCTAGTCAGGGTAAGGGGGATACACTTTAGATAACCCCTGCTCACCCCCTTGGTAGCTTGGCACGAGCAGACAGGCTTATCCCAAAGGCAATGTGTAAAGTATTTGTACCAACACTCACAGTAATACAGTGATAACACCACAAATGAACACCACACTGGTTTAGAAAAATAAAGGTTCTTTATCTAAACTTTAACAAGACCAAAACGACAAAAATCCAACTTACAAGTATTAAGAAAAATGACTTTCAAAAGGTTTTAGCAATTGAGCCCATAGAAAACTATGGATGTGTGATTTCTTGCAAAGTACCTGTCGTTGAGACAAAATTCACCAGGCCAAACAGCCGCAGCGATGGGAAGCGTCGAAAAACAAAGAGATGCGTCGATTCCTGAGACCTTCGTGGATGCGATGCGACAGTTCCGCTGGATACGGGGGAGCGGTTAGTCGGGTCCAATCTGTAGGGGGATGCGATGCGTCGATTCAGAGACGACTCCAATCCGCGGATGATGCTTCGGGGAAAACTTACTGCACAGGGACGATGCGTGGAAATCCGGAATGCGTCGGATACCGATGCAGCACGGCGAGTGGCGCTGCGTAGATCTTTTCAGCCGCAATCCCTCGATGCGTCGATTCTTGCAACGGCGACAGGTGCTGCGTCGGTTTCAGCAGCGGCGCGGCGGTGCCGGGAGATTCTTCTCGCACCATGACTTTGCGCCGAAAAAACTGTTGCAAGAAGAGCGATGCGTCGATTTCCTCGGTGTTGCGTTGCTTTCCAGCTCCAAGCAGCAGAACCAACCTCCAGAGGCCCCACACAGTCACAAGCACTCCTGGCAGGTCAGAACTCCCAGCAAGGGAGCTGGGGGTGAAGTCTTTGTGTTCCTGATACTTCAAAACAGGAGGCAAGCTCTACTCAAGCCATTGGAGACTTTCCTCAAGCAGGGGACACAGCACACAGCAAAGTCCTTCTCCTTTCTTTGGCAGAAACAGCAACTGCAGGCCAACCCCATACACACAGCAAGGGCAGTATTTCTCCTCAGTTTCTCCAGCTCTTCTCCTCAGCAAAGGTTCCTCTTGATTCCAGACGTAGTCTAAAGTCTGGGGTTTTGGGTCTGATACTTATATCCCAAAATGTCTTTGTTCTCTTTGTGCAAGGGGCTCTGAGCCCAGTTCAAACCAGTTCTGGGGAGCACTCTGCAAGTGCACAACAACATCCATTGTCAGTGTGAGCCTTGGCTCCAGACACACCACAGAGGGGCGGAGCCAGCATTGTGGAAGGCAAGCACAGCCCTATTCAGGTACAGGTGCTACTCCTCCCACCACTCCAAATGCAGATCAGGCCTATTCAGCCTAGTGCTGACTCATCCAGACTCCTGGAGCCACTGCACCTCCCCAGCCCCTGTCACTCCAAAGCCAGACAGTCAATCCACAAACAGGCAGAGGCACACAGGAGGGTTGAACACGAAAATAGCCACTTTCTAAAAGTGGTATTTTCAAACTCAGAATGTAAAAATCACCTTTCCTAAAAGATGCATCTTTAGATTCTGAGTTCAGGCATACTAAACTTTATTTTCCATCTGGTCCCAATGGTAAGTTATATTTATAAGATGTTATAAATTAACTCCCATGCTTTCCTATGGGGACAGATAGCCTTACAATAGTGGAAAAAACGAAATTGGCAGTAATTCACTATCAGGACATGCCACACACATCAGGGCATGGCCTACCTTTCACATACACTGCACCCTGCCCACAGGGGTACCTTGGGCCTACCTTAGGGGTGACTGACATGTAAGAAAAGGGAAGGTTAGGGCCTGGCAAGTGGGTGCACTTGCCAAGTCGACATGGCAGTTAACAACTATGCACAGACACTGCAGTGGCAGGTCTGAGTTACCTTTTCAGAGCTACTCATGTGGGTGGCACAATCAGTGTTGCAGGCCCACTAGCAGCATTTGATTTACCAGCCCCGGCACACCCAGTGCACTTTACTAGGGACTGACCAGTAAATCAAAATGGCAATCATGGATAACCAATCATGTTCACAATTTACACAGAGAGTATATACACTTTAGCACTGATTGGCAGTGGTAAAGTGCCCAGAGTCCTAAAACCAACAACCGCAGGTCAGGAAAAAATAGGAGGAAGAAGCAAATAGTTTGGGGATAGCCCTGCAAAAAGGGCCAAGTCCAACACAACCCCCTTCCTGCCTAAAGCCAGGGTAGACCAATCCATACCTCGATGGGCTTCCCTGCTTGGGGCGATAGAACATGGAACCTGGCCCGCAACAGCAGGGGTCTATTCCCGTTCTACGCCTTCCTGAACCTAGTTGGATCCCTCTATCCATACTCTCAGGGCCCACCAAGCTAACCCTTGGGGAACCCTTCTCCTCACCTGTGGACCCCATCTGTGCAGCGCCTAAACTTACTTTGCTCACAGATGTGTAACAACAGGCAGACGGTACCCACATGGCCAACACATTGGTGTGGCCCAGTTCACCCCCGGGGTGTGACTCCTGTCCCCCTCCTAGGGGCAACTCTGTCCACCAGGACAGCAAGCCACAGTGGCCACTGACAACTGTCAGTGATGAGAGCCAGGCCTCATGCCTTTCAGGCCTCTCTAACCTCTGTGGTGTCAGAAAGTGGGGGGCGGTAGCCCCAGGTGCCTGGTACCTTTTTTCCACTCTCCCTCCTGCCAAGTCAGGTATAGCATCCTGACACTGGCCCACCAGCCCAGGGTCTGTACCCTGCGGCTGGACAAGAGACTGGGGTGGGCTCTCCCACACTCTGTCTTCCTCCCTGGGGTTCTGCACCCTCCCACCTGGAGCAGTACCCCCAGAAGACAACTTGGTAGGGGCATTGTTAGCAGTCGCCCCTTCCTCCAGGTTCGGGGAGACACCCTGAACCTGGTCCTCCAACCCAGGGTCTGTACCCTTAGGCTGGACCTGTGCCTGGCAACCCAGGACTTTCGGGGAGTACACCAACCCCCCCCCCCAAGGGAAACACACTCCTCATGAGTTGTACGAGAGTCTGCCTGGCACAGGTCTCCAGCCTCCTGTCTACTTGACAGAGCATGAAGACCCCCCAGGCAAGTAGTGGCCTCACCAGGGTCAGTCCTGGTGTGCTCTGACCTCAGAACTGGCAACCCATGACCCACTGGTCCTTCCACTGGGGACAGCATCCCCCTCGACCTTTTCTCTGGACTCATGCACCCTCCCCACTGGAGCAGTGCAGCCAGACACCAGAACTGGTGGAATGCTTGCTACAGCAGTCCCCCCAATCCACCTGACACTTTGGGATCCCCCTCAGGGGATGGCCTATCGGTACAGACTAGGCCTCCCTCCTGGTGTTTCACTCATGGAACCAACCAGGCCCGGGGACTGGGTTCCAGGCACCTTGGGACACAGCCCACTCTGAGACAGGACATAGGACCCTACACCCCTCCCACTACTCCAGGTCCTATCTCGGCTACCACAAACCTCCCCTACCTCACTTGGTTGGGGAAAACCTCAGCCACCCCCTTCAGGATCACTGCAAAAAGCTTCTTCAGACCCTCTGGAATCCAACAAAAGGTCTGCCTCCAATGTAATCTCCCTGGGGTCAGAGAACTTACACTCCACCGGCTGTTGGCATAGCTCTGGAAAACAGGGACTTAAAATATGCTCTCCAACAATTGAATCACACAGCCCCACACAAGCGTTGACCAAGCTACTCTTTGCCTCACCATCCAGTGCCTCACACAAGTACCTCACATCACCCTCCTGAGACTGGCAAGACAGTGTCTGACTGTCTCTGTCACTCAACCCACACTCTTCTGGGCGGTCTCCACACTCACACACCAGGACTTCTACCATGGGGGAACCCCTCTCCCTGCACCTCTCATTTATAGTCAGTAGAGTTTCCCGTCCACCACTAGGACTATGAACCCTCGTGCCAGTTCCCCAATCCACTTTAGGGACACTGTGCACCACTGGAGCTATCTCATAACCCTGAACCCCTTGGTGTATGTCAACCCCATCCTTCAAGTCAGGCGCCACATCTCTGGGTGTGTGGACTACTCTCTCAGCACTAGATGCTACATTTTTGCTGCCACCATCTGAGCTGGACTTCACCTCCAACCCAGCCAAGCTCACTTCATGAGCTAAGCACTTTTCCTTTTTCTTGGCTAAGACACTCATGGCCTCAAGCCTCTCAAGCTCCATATCAAGCGCTCTCATTCTCAATTCATGTGCCAAAAGCAACTTCCTTTCTTCCAAGGCATGAGCGTTCTTGCTCTCCTCTGCCTTTAGTCTCAGGACCTCCAATTCATGATCCCTGGCCCTTTGCCTTTCCTCCAAATCCTCTGAAGAAACATTCCTGGAAGAAGTATTGCTGTCAGCCCTACAGGCTGCTCTCCCAACAGGCCAATCCTGGAATCTGAAATGGCCTTCTGGCACACCCCCATCCACATCTGCATCATCTGTATCCCCAGCTTCTCTGGCCTCCCACCAGGCCCCTAAGGCCTTCTGTAGTTCCTCTTTCCTAGAGTTGCTCCCCATGGGACATCCAAGGCGCCTGCAGAACTGCTTGAGTTGCTCTACTTTGTAACTACTTAACATTTCAATGTCAAACTCCAATTCTGCAGCCTCACTTGCTGGTTTACTACTTAGAGACATGGTGCGTGGTCAGATCAAAAATAGAACAAAAATAAAACAGTATGTGGTTGCGTAGTGGTCTTCGCTAACTTAGTGATGTACACCAATCACTGTGGGTCAAGTACAAATACAAGTCCAAATCCTCACGCTGACCACCAATGTTAGAACTGGGGGTCTCTAGTTAGCAGAGGTAGGTACCTTTGTCCAAATAGGGACCCTTGCTTCTAGTCAGGGTAAGGGGGATACACACTTTAGATAACTCCTGCTTACCCCCTTGGTAGCTTGGCACAAACAGACAGGCTTATCCCAAAGGCAATGTGTAAAGTATTTGTACCAACACTCACAGTAATACAGTGATAACACCACAAATGGACACCACACTGGTTTAGAAAAATAAAGTATCTTTATCTAAACTTTAACAAGACCAAAACGACAAAAATCCAACATACATGTATTAAGAAAAATGACTATCAAAAGGTTTTAGCAACAGAGCCCATAGAAAACTATGGATGTGTGATTTCTTGCAAAGTACCTGTCGTTGCAACAAAATTCACCAAGCCAAACAGCTGCAGCGATGGGAAGCGTCGAAAAACAAAGAGATGCTTCGATTCCTGAGACCTTCGTGGATGCGATGTGACAGTCCCGCTGGGCACATGGGAGCGGTGCGTCGGGTCCGGTCTGTAGGGGTAAGCGATGAGTCGATTGTGAGATGACTCCGATCCGCGGGTGATGCGTCGGGGAAAACTTGCTGCACAGGAACGATGCGTGGAAATCCGGGATGCGTCGGCGAACAATGCGCGGCGACGAGCGGAGCTGCGTCGACCTTTTCAGCCGCGATCCCTCGATGCGTCAATTCTTGCGACAGGCGCTTCATCGGTTTCAGCAGCGGGGCGATGGTGCGGGGAGATTCTTCTCGCACCACGGCATTGCGTCGGAAAAACTGTTGCAAGAAGAGCGATGCGTCGGTTTCCTTGGTGTTGCGTTGCTTTCCAGCTCCCAGCAGCAGAACCAACCTCCAGAGGCCCCACGCAGTCACAGGCACTCCTGACAGGTCAGAACTCCCAGCAAGGAAGTTCAAGGGAGCTGGGGGTGAAGTCTTTGTGTTCCTGAGACTTCAAAACAGGAGGCAAGCTCTACTCAAGCCCTTGGAGACTTTCCTCAAGCAGGGGACACAGCACACAGGAAAATCCTTCTCCTTTCTTTGGCAGAAACAGCAACTGCAGGCCAACCCCAGACACACAGCAAGGGCAGTACTTCTCCTCAGTTTCTCCAGCTCTTCTCCTCAGCAAAGGTTCCTCTTGATTCCAGACAAAGTCTAAAGTCTGGGGTTTTGGGTCTGATACTTATATCCCAAAATGTCTTTGTTCTCTTTGTGCAAGGGGCTCTGAGCCCAGTTCAAACCAGTTCTGGGGATTACTCTGCAAGTGCACAACAACATCCATTGTCAGTGTGAGCCTTGGCTCCAGACACACCACAGGGGGGTGGAGCCAGCATTGTGGAAGGCAGGCACAGCCCTATTCAGGTACAGGTGCTACTCCTCCCACCACTCCAAATGCAGATCAAGCCTATTCAGCCTAGTGCTGACTCATCCAGTCTCCTGGAGCCACTGCACCTCCCCAGCCCCTGTCACTCCAAAGCCAGACAGTCAATCCACAAACAGGCAGAGGCACACAGGATGGTTGAACAAGAAAATAGCCACTTTCTAAAAGTGGTATTTTCAAACTCAGAATGTAAAAATCACCTTTCCTAAAAGATGCATCTTCAGATTCTGAGTTCAGGCATACTAAACTTTATTTTCCTATCTGGTCCCAATGGTAAGTTGTATTTATAAGATGTTATAAATTGACTCCCATGCTTTCCTATGGGTACAGATAGCCATACAATAGTGAAAAACGAAATTGGCAGTCATTCACTATCAGGACATGCCACACACAACAGGGCATGTCCTACCTTTCACATACACTGCACCCTGCCCACAGGGGAACCTTGGGCCTACCTTAGGGGTGACTGACATGTAAGAAAAGGGAAGGTTAGGGCCTGGCAAGTGGGTGCACTTGCCAAGTCGACATGGCAGTTAACAACTGCGCACAGACACTGCAGTGGCAGGTCTGAGTGCTACTCATGTGGGTGGCACAATCGGTGCTGCAGGCCCACTAGTAGTATTTGATTTACCAGCCTCGGCACACCCAGTGCACTTTACTAGGGACTGACCAGTAAATCAAAATGGCAATCATGGATAACCAATCATGTTCACAATTTACACAGAGCATATGCACTTTAGCACTGTTTAGCAGTGGTAAAGTGCCCAGAGTCCTAAAACCAACAACCGCAGGTCAGGAAAAAATAGGAGGAAGAAGCAAATAGTTTGGGGATAGCCCTGCAAAAAGGGCCAAGTCCAACACAGAACAAAAGTGGTGACTGATTTGGCAGGTGCTAAGGTTTCACTGCACTTTGTGGAGGTGTAGTAGTAAACACTGCATGCACTAGTGAACTAGTGAAGTTGTGAGAAAAATAAAAAGCTAGGCCTCTACCCACCTTTTCTGGTCAAGGCTATCGAAAACCTAAGGTCACAAAATGTGGGAGAATATGTCAAGTTGGTAGGGTATTTGAATGAACAGTAATGTTCATATGTGTATCAGAACAACATCTTATTTCAAACTTCCCGTGCCCACTCATGCTGGTATTCATATACCTGCATAGCCTTTTCACAGGTAGCATCCATAAATAACAGGCGTTTGAAGAGAGGCTTTACAGGATAAAAAACTTAGAGTGCTGACAGGATAGGAAATCGTTCAATGAAAAGAGGTAAAAATGGAGACCCACAGCTCTAGTTAAGAAGTAAAAGAAGCCTGTCCTGGTTCTAGAAGGTACCCCTCTGTAGGAAGGTGCAGGGCTTCTCTCTTTAGTTGGATGCCACCAGAAGTGATACATCAGGCTGAGGAAACAAATGGGTTCCCCCAGAGAGGCTTTTATTATACATGTGCAGAGTTTGCATGGCGTCAGTGCGGCACTGGGATGGCCTTTGTCCTTTTTGATGAGCTGAGTCGAAAAATCTCTGGCACACACGGCTATTGCATGGCTTCAATGGGAGGTTGTGAGGCTGGAGAACTCTAGAATGTGCATTTACGGCAGAGTAATCGGAGTAATTTCGTTAATTTAGCATTACTCTTTTTAACCGCTTAACCGCGGCGCGAATTCCGCCGCGGTGCGGCGGTTTAATTAAGTGGGCGGGGCCGCGTCGGCCAACGGACGTGCGCAGCACTACGGAGGTAGTGCTCGCGACGGCCGTTGGCCGACAGAAGCAGCGAAGGGGTTAAACGAAATTACTTTAAAAATTACAGAAGTACGCCTGTTTGCATAATTATGAGTAATTTGGCAGAACAATCCTACTGCAGGAGCACAGGAAAAACTAACTTAGCAAGCGTGAGCGGCTGCTGGTGTTTGTGTTCTGTTGCATTTAGTGCTATTTTCTTAGCACAAAATGCATCCATGGGTCAATTTTGGACACAAGGGAGCATTTTGCACCAGTAAAATTGCGCCTAAGGTTGGGCTACGCTTCTTGCAAAATTCCACATAATTGTGCAAAAGTTTGCTTAAATACTTTACAGCAAATTATGTGAGTTACGCCCGGCGCTAGTTATTATAAAATGGTATGAGAAAGCCAGTTAGCCAGACTTATTTATTGTGAAAAGCATGTGTTAAAGGCATTTGGATTTTAAGGTGGATTGTTATTACACTGTGCTAAAGCCTGCAGATAGGTACTTTGTTACGTTGAGCCTCACAAATTACCGTAATAGGCGGTGGTTTTGGTGTTAGTCACACCGTTGTCAAACAGTGTGCATAGAAGTTGTGCACGGTGAGAATCCTAGTTAGGCCCTCTTAGGAGGGATGGTATTTTGCTTTGCCAACTGTAATTTTATATACTTTGTATTTTTATGACTATATCCATGATGGTTTCCTTGTAGGAAAGCCTAAGCGCAATACAGTAGGCCTATGATGGTTATGGTGACAAACAAATGATAACAGTTATAGGCCTGATTAGTTCACTAGAAAAAGGTTTGATCTGTTTATTATGAAAAGTTACAACACAAGGAAGTAGACCTTTATTTACTCATATGTTAAAGCCATTAGGCTTTTAATGGTGGATTGTTTTTGTACCACATTAAAGCATGCTGCCAAGTATTTTTTTACATGAACTCTCCCAGATTGTCTTACTAGTGAAGTGTAAACCCTATAAAGAATGCCTATTTGCATCCTTTCCAGAATCTATTTGGATGGACTGTAAGGCGTAGATGTCTGCCAGGATCTTGTAATAAAGAAAAATTATTAAATGTGTTATATATATATATATATATATATATATATATATGTGTTATTTGCACTCTGCTCCTATCCATAATAGCTACTGCATGGGTCAATGGTTCAGTTCACATCAGTCATTGGCTGACTTGCCCTGTGAATGAGGCATTTTCTGATCATATGTGATCATCCACTTGAAAATGAGTGTGCTTCAGTGCCACGGCTGAAGGGCTAGTCCTTTCGCTTTCAGTTTCAGTGGGTGCATCAATGGGTTCACGAGTGCCAAGTTGAGTGACAGAGGGCATGTATAATGATTTAATGAATACCTAAACATATTAATAACACAAAAGTCACTTTCATTCACAATCCAAACCTATTTCCATTGCTAGTGCTTGTTGTCAAATAAGGTTTAGAGCTGTGAACATCCAGCTACTGAATAACAAAACCCAGTTGGTTTTTCAGACTGACCAACGGATATGGAAGCAATCTCCATTGACAAATAAGTACTCTTTGTTCTCGATCATGCTGTTCAGTGGGTGCACTCTTCTACCCTTAGAACTACGGTTAAGATAGTACTGGACCAGATCTCTCAGGTCGAGTTGTTTTTTGCAATCTTCTTTTTACTGCTTTTGTAACAGATTGCAGCTATCAAACTAATGCACCTAAATGAATTATGTGATAGACAAAAATAGCATGTAAACATCTTCCTCAATGCCTCGTGCTTGATCACTTGATCCTTCTATCTTCTACTTTGTCTCCCTTTGTTAACAAACTGAAGTGGCATAGTGTGCAAAATAATGATGGATTGGGGTTTAGCCCAAGTGATTACCAGTGGCTGAGATTAATTCAAGCATCCCATCCATCACTGTTTTGTATACTTATTGTACACCTATGGTTGGATAGGGTAAGAGAGTATAGAGACCCCAGGGCGATAATGTCGCTGGAAGCCGAGAAGGTATTTGACTCCATAGATTGGAGATACCTGCTATGTACTTTGGGGAGGTTTGATTTTGGGCCCCAGTTCTCCCAGTAGTTGGCTCTTCCTTATAGGGCGCCCACTGCCGCAGTGCATGTGAATAGGATGGTCCTGGACTCCTTAACCCTTGGGCAGGCTATGAGACAGGGATGTCCGCTGTCCCTACTTTTGTCCTCTCTGTGTCTGGAACCGCTGGCTTGCCTGGTGCGTTGTCGCGTGGATATAATGAGGTTTCCCATAATAAAGAATTCCCCAGGGAAAATATCATTATATGCCAATGATACGCTAATATAGCTTGAGAACCCTGCATGATTGACACCGGTGACCCGGTCAGTGTTTCACATATTTGAGACCTTTGCAGGCTATCGCATAAACTGGAAGAACTCCGTTATTTACCAACTCGGAGACTGGGAGGATGTGGATGGGGTGATGGGTGGTTTCGAATGACAACCTCTGGCTTTAAATACCTTAGTATAGTCGTTAGCCTGACCAGAGAGCGCTTTCTAGAACTTAATCTGGACACGGCTCTCTGGGATTTCCAGGGCAATGTGGACCTGTGGCGCGTACTTTTGTTGATGCTAATGAGCAAAAGCTGCTCTCTATAAAATGGTTACCTTACCCAAACTGCGCTATGTGCTGCAGGATACGCCATTCCTGGTGCCAGACAGCTACTTTGATAGACTAGACAAATTAATTTGCACTCTACTCTGAGAAGGGGTACCCCACAATTTGCTCTAAAGACATTGTACAGGTCGGTCTACAATAGGGGTTGGGCCCTTCCCAACATGCGTGAGTTCCACAGGGTAGAGCACAGCACTTACAGGTCACTAATGACTGGGGCCACAAGCCTCAAAATAATCCACCTTATATAGATTGAGAAAGAGGTGATGCAGCAGCCGATATTCTTTCACTATGTGTATGGGAAGGTGGAGAGGAGGAGCCTGCCAGAACCAACCCAGGATGCCCTGAGAGCGTGGAATGAAGCCACCACAGTGATGGGGTGGAAAGAGAAACTTACTCTGGTTATCCCTATATGGAAGGGTGCGCTGCTGTCTGAAACTAGCAAGCTCGAGGGCTTCCGCAGATAGGAACAGATTGGGACTGAAACGCTGGAGGATTTGTTACACAAAGGGGAGGTCAAGACATTTGAGGCATTACAGCAGGAATACTCCCTGATGACTGCCCAACAGTTCAAATACATGCAATTAGCACATGCTTTGAGTGCGGAGGGGATCAAGGGGCTGGAACTCCTGAAACACTCCCCACTGGAAGCCTGACTTCTTGGGCATGCACTTTCCTCCAAAGCTATCTCCCAGCTATAGAGCACCATGGTTAATAATGCGCCAGACAATATGGGGAAGCTCCGAGGAAAGTGGGAAGCAGAGGTGGAGCCCCTAGAAGAGATCAAGCGGGATGCAGCCTTAAAGCACCCCAGAGAAGTTGCTATTTCAACTCGATTGCGACTGGTCCAGTTTAAGACAATCCACAGATACTATTATCACCGGTCCAGACTATATAAAATGGGGAGAGCAGTCAGCCCCATGTGCCTCTGTTGTGGTGATGGGGAGGGTACGTTCCTGCATACGATATGGAGCTGCCCTACAGTGAACGCGTCCTGGGGCGACATTGTTTGAAACAGCGGCAGTGATGAATGTGGTCATACCCAGTAACTCAGGACACCACAATTGATCATATTGGGCATACCTAATGACACAGGTATTCCGAAAAAGCAATTGCTATTTTGTGCATTGGGCTTTGTTATGGCAAAGAGGGATTTGGCTAAGAGATGGGGGAGGGCGCAGACACCTACAGGGCATATGAGGCGGGAAGAAATGAACAGGGGTATGGAGGCAGGGAGAGTAGTTTACAAGAGTCATGGTTGCCACCGCAAATTTGACAAAGTCTGGGGATCATGGAGAGACAGACTACTTTATGATGCAGACGTTGCCATGCCAGGGGGGGCATTGCGGGGCCCCGAGGAGGGGGGTGCCCGATAAGTGATTGAGGACATGGCACTACTGGGGTCTGCATTCCCCAGCTCTGCAGTTCAGAGGTGCGACGGACTGGTGGAGTCCCTCGGCAAGGGCTGGGGGGGCTAAGATGCTGTACTGTGTGTGCATTGTTTAATATATTTGTTTTGATGTAAAGAAAAGCAATAAAATATATTCTAAAAAATAAGGACGTGTATTATACAAATCAAAGAACATAAACCTATTTTGACTTGTACTTTAATAATTAATATTGCATGAACTTCTCAGATGTGTCTGTAAAATTAAACTTTTGTCCTGAATTTTTGTCCTGATAGTTGACCTTTTATCCTGAATTTTTGCATCCACTGCCCGGAATTTGCCTCTATGCCAAGTCGTTACCCTAACTGAAACTGGCCTGCAGAAGCGTCATGGTGGTTGCCCTGCTGCCAACATGGGCAGTCCGGCAATGGATTCATGGTGAGCCTCTCTGACACGTGCCCGCTGGACCAAGCTATACTTGGAACGGCTAGCGTTTCTATTCAGAATGGTTATGGCAATATGGTACCAGAATAGTGCGTCTTAAATAGCGCCTGAAACAAATATTGTGTCCTAAATACTGTTTACATAAATATGTTCATAGGAAGTTAATTCTAGAAAATCTACACACAATGGAGCGATTTTTTTTCAAACGATATTTTGACCACAATATGTATGTCAATATGGCCTCGGTAGTTTGGCTAGATTGTCTCTTTTGGGGACGAGCAAATATTAATTTGCATAATTTGAGCCCTCTGTAAAGGCTTAGATGATCTGAAAGCCGTGGGCTGTGTATGAATATTTAGATTGTTTCAAACATTCCACTGTTCAGTTTTTGACGTCGTTTGTGAAGGCTACTCTTTCAAAGCATTCCTAACTTAAATACATTGACGCTTTGCCTGGCCAGAGTCGGCCTTGCATATCTTCACACCAGGACAATACACTCACTAGCCAATCCTGTCAAAGCGAACAAATGTAAGAGCTTCTGCATTTAAATATGAAGGTCCTAAGATACATCTCGTAGAGCGAGGCAAAAGTAACGCTTCTCATATGAAATACATTTTGTAAAAGGCCTATTTTACTAAGAAACACCGCTGTTAAGACCTAGGAAATACACTGTACGTATGGACCTTAATTGAAAGATGTGGGTTTAAGTAGAGGCTTTTCTAGTTAACAGTTGATTTTCCTGGAAGCATTTCTAGTGGGCTAAAGGTAGAGATGACAAATCTGTTGTACATGCATATGCTGAAAATAATTGTGCTCGGCAAATGTGGCGGTGAGGTAGGCCAGGAGTGGCTCAAGGACATGCCACTCGAACACTTCACATAGAAGACTCTACACGAAAGCAGTCCTGGAGCATGGTCCGGCCTTCGTGGAGTAGCTCTAGTGAAAAAGAGCAAGAAATCAGTTTTATATTTTAAAAAAAAATCAATTTCTCTAAGCCTTTTTCCTATTTCTGTTCTTCGAAAGGTGTTATCACATTCTCCACTGTATTACTTTGACAGTTTTCTTCAATAACTGGTCCTTATGAGTAACATTTGTTAGAAGAGAGCAGTGGCGGAAAGGCATTTACAGGGATTCGGGGGGCAGGCCCATGGTGGGGGTGGACAGATGCGGGTAAATAAAATAAAAAAATGTAAAAAAAAGAAACACTCACCTTAAAAGTCCTTCATTCCGGACCTCTTCTTTCTCGAGTGCAGGCACAAGAAAACTCCCTTGCCCAATCCTGGCACTGCTCAAAGGGAGCGTCCTCACTCGGCGCTGCACAGCTCACAAGAGGCCTGCACTTACTCTCAAGACAGCTGGGTTGAGAGGTTTAAATTGTGCATGTTTGACTGACCGCCCCAAGACGGTGGCCAAAGAGACATGTGCCCTTTAAATAGTGCAAAGAAGCCCTCTGGCCACCACTCCTCCCTGATGTCACTCAGCAGGCCCTGCCCTGCCCTGATGCTCGGTTCAGGACGGGGCGATGAAAAATAAAATGGCACTCGTGGGGATTCAGAGGCCATCCTCTGTGTACAGGTCCTTAGGCCTCCTCTGCCACTGTCTTCCTTACCCAATCAGTATCTGTCAACCCTCCCTGGGTTTAGCTACTTCACCTATGAAGGCCCTGCTCTGTCTATGAAGGCCCTGCTCTGCCTATAGAGGCCCTGCTCTGCCTATGAAGGCCCTGCTCTGCCTATGGAGGCCCTGTTCTGCCTATGGAGGCCCTGCTCTGCCTATGAAGGCCCTGTTTTCTGTCTATGAATGCCCTGCTCTGCCTGTGAAGGCCCTGTTCTGCCTATGAAGGCCCTGCTCTACCAGTTGCAGGAATGTAGCCAGGAGAGACGTGCGCAGCATATTCTGCCATCTCCGACTGTAGAGCCCTCAGATATGCCCATTGGGATAGAGGATCAGTCCTCACTGCATTTTAAATTTATGACTCCCTGCAGTGCCTCTCCTGCCTCATTGTTGGTGGCAGAAGGTCACATTTTGTCGCTAGACCACCTTGCAAAAAGTGGTGACTCATGATTGTCTTTGTCTCAACAGGTAGGGACCACTTGGCTCTCCTGCAGCCGGTACATATCTGGGAGTCAGATGAGGCCGTGTGTGTTGGTTGGTATATACCTGAGGGAAGCTTAGAGGGCAGACTAACCGTACTAGTGTTAGGGAAGTAATATGTACCATACGGGAGTGACCCTCCTGACTTATCTGTTACTCGGTATTAGAGCAGAAACATTTGTGTTCTTTTTTTAATGGACTCTCACCCACATATTTCTATGTAGCATGCTTCATTGAGTCATCGCCCAGTGTATTTGCCTATGGGGGAAACACTTTGACGTGACTGAGGAACTCAATCTTGGGGCCGAGAAAAGAACGACAAGAACATCACTACACACTGACAGCATAGAAATATTGTTCTAACACATGTGTCACGGAGTGCAGTGCTTCAAGTTCTATGCACAGTGAGGGAAAAGTATCATAAATCATTTAACCTTTGTTATCTCCTGCTTTTCAGAATTTAATCACGGGGAATGCTCCAGCTGGCAAAAATCTAGAATATGGTAACCCCTTTGTATGTAGTATAAATATGTGCATGGAAAAAAGGCATGAGTGTATTGACTAAGAGCCCCACTAATAGACAAGGTTCACACATTAGGGACTTGGATGGCCCTGATGAAAGCTGGGTGACCTCAATGGCAAGCCAAACCATTTGAAACAGGATACCAGAGGACGTAAGTGCCCAGTGACGGCTGGTGACATTTAAAAATGGTGCGGCGTAAAAGTGTTAGATGAGTGCCCGGTGGCGAGCGAGCGAGCCTGACCACCATAAACAGGGTTCGGGAGGCTTCTCCCCCCCATCCCAGAGAATATTTTGAAAAAAAGAGTGGGCAAATGGTGCGTTTCCAAGTAAATATGAGAAAGCAAGAAAGTTCATAAAGCAATTGTGAAAGTGAAGTTATGACACCAATAAAGAGATTTTATATGATAATGACATAGGTAGCTGCTTATGTAATGAGCAGGGATTCGCATTAAACTTTTTTTTATAATTAATCAGAAAATAAGCTAGTTATCTTGGTTTTAAACAATCTTTCAGGTGGCACCATTCCATGCGTGTGAGTGACACAGCTTCTGTGTGTGTTTGTATGTCTGTGACACACAATAAACATATCGGATACAAAGAGGGCATATGGCACCCAGCGCCTGCACTCCTCAGAGGAGGGAAGCGGTCCAGTGGAAGGAGGGCAGAGGTGGAGCGGGAGCAGGAGAGCAAGATGGAGGTAGGGTGAGAGGAGGAAGAAAAGTAAGAGGAAAAGAATTGTAAAGGGAGTCACGATAAGGAAGAACGAGAAATAAGAAGGGGTGAGTAATGGGAGACATCAAGGAGATGGGGGAGAGAGATGTATAAGGAGACAGAGAGAGGAACATATACTTAGGGATGGTAGAGGAGCGGGAAAAGGTAGAAAGTGGGGGAACTCATGTGTGAACTGAGAAATGGTCATGAGAGAGGGAGCAAGGAAAATAGAGGGAGTGAGAAAAAATGAGCAACAGGGAAGACCGGCAGTGATGGGGTGAGAGAAATCGGGTAGAGAGGTAAAGAATGTGAGAGATGCAAGAGAAGGAGAGGTTGGGGGGAGAGATAGACCAGCAGAAGAAATCGAATTCGAGAGAAGACAGATGAGATGGAGAATAAAAAAAAGAAAATGGGGGAGTAGTGTGTGGTGCACAGGACAGTGTGAGAAAGACGGTATAGTCTGTATTATACATAAATAACGAAGATGCCTTTCTCCTGCTTTGCTGTAGGAACATAGGATGGAGCAGGCAGAAGCAGCTCACAGAGGAACCGGTAGTCCTGAATTTTAATACACTCTTTCGTACTTGGACCAAAAAATGTGTGATCCTGGGCACATAACTCAGGCATACATTGTGAATTGTGACACATAGTGCACAATGTTTGTGCAACCCTTGGCCCTGCACCCGCTGGCACACTTAAACCAGCCAGTACTGGAAAACAACATCTAAGGATAGCGAGTACTGGCAAGTCCAGAGTGCTACAATGTACAGACTGTATTATGGCGAGGTACGGAAAGTCTGTTTAGGCATTTGTGTGGTAAACAAGCCATAAATCCCACAGTCTGCACACTATGGTTAGACAATTATTGAATGACCCACTAGCCAGTGGAATTGTCCTGCATACAAGAACATAAACAACATTGTAAAAAAAAATAGCTTTTCTGTGATAAAATCCTGGTGTTGCAGTTCATGGGGTTCATCGTTTCTTCTTCAGCATCTTAGACGGGGGAGGGTGTCCCTGGATCAGAGCTGGGGGTTTGTGTGAAAATGTCCACGAGTGTGAGGAGGGCAGTAAGAGGGAGCAGAGCCGAGTGCCAACCTCGTCCACAACCAATGCGAGGAGTACGAGAGCAGCTAGGTAATGGAAGAAGTGACAGAGGAGCAGAGAGAGGGTGTAGGGTAGAGGGCGAGGAGCTATGCCAGTGGGTCTGCACTAGGCCTGGGCGGTAAATTCCGTTCCGCTCGCGGAATTTGCGGAATTTGGGTAATTTCGCGTTCCGCGGAGAACGCGAAATTGCCATAAATTCCGCGATTCGCGGCTTCGCGGAATTTTTTGCTTGTTCGCACTTTAAAAATGCGTGTTCGCGAGATATTTCTCCCCGAGCACGCAAACAGCGTTCGCGAACAGGAAAAAAGCATCGCGAACGGGCGAAACAAGCAATTCCGCGTGTTCGCGGAACTTTTGCGTGCTCGCGGAGATTTTTTACCGTTTCGCGGAGCTTTGCGTAGCGCGACTACGCAAATTCCGCCCACCCCTAGTCTGCACCACAGACTGATGCACGAGTATGGATGAGCCTTACCTCCAGAAGATAAAAAGTGTACCTGACCTGAGGTCAGCTCCGTCCCGTTCTCCCACTGGCTCCTCTGTCCATAGGACAGAGCAGCGGAGGCTGCGCCCAGCCCCGTGCTGCTACTGCCGCTGCTGATTGAAGCGGTGAGCTAGATGGGAGAACATTATGGTGGCTAGTCAGTTTAGCCTAGCTTTGCAGCTGCATTATTGTAATGTGTCAAACTTCTGACCAGCCGCCACAGTTCACCTCTAAGCTGTGAGGTATGTGTGCTGGCCAGTGCTAAGTATTTTTTACTGCCACCACTTCAGTATGGTGGGGAACAAGCATGTGTTTATGTAAGTCCATGAGATCTTCAGGGACTAACTCAGGCCTTTACCAAATGCTTGGAGGGTGGAAGGTTAGGTGACGATATCTGAGCAACACCTAACTGCATGCTACTTATAAAATCAGCGGGTGAGTGCCCCAGCCACCTCCACTTATAATGTAAAGAGTTCCAGTTGTGAGATGGGCAAGTAAGACTGTGATGTTATAGAGCGTTGCGTGTTTTCCTGTGGGACCCCCATATTCAGTGCTGTTGCATGTTGCAAACAATAAAATGTGAAACTCCACTCACCCTTCCATTACCGGACCTGAAGGTACAGTTGAAGATAACGTGCCCTGTTTTATGAGTGTGCGGCCGTTTTGTCATTAGGAAATTATAAGTTTTGGGTTGATATTGTGCCACATAAAAGACTCACTTGTCTCCATGCGTCACGTGTCTCGGGGACTCCAGCGATACCGACGGACAACGCCCCTCCCAAATGTCTGAAGCCCTCCACAGCTGCATCTTCGTGCTAGTTCCAGCACCCTCGTACTACCTCCATATCAGAGTAGGCACGACACCAAGCCCGCGCAGCTCTTACTATAAGCAGAGGCCTACTGCATGGCTTTATGCAGGCCTCTTTCATGAAGGAGATGGGGAATAGCAGTTTGACAGCACTCCTTACCTTGCAGCATGGCCTCGAGTTTCATACTGTTGGCTCGGAAGCGCTCCTCGGTCCACTCAGAGTAGGGTGGGCCGCTCAGGTCGAGCCGGGCAGCAGGCAGTCGGTTCAACCAATAACTGTTCCAGTCTCAGATCGCATGAAAATTAGGGAGAGACAGCCTCCTCCCACCCTGCCCACCATCATACTCTCTAAGCCAATCCTGGCCCGCTCCTGCTGTTACAGTAGCGCCAGGATTGGCTAGGGCAGGGGACCACAACGCTCATTTCTGAGACCCGGGGATATGACTTTGAGTCACCCCCGGCTCACTAATACGTAGATGGAGGCACCTCTAATGCGCATGTCGGGCTGGCCCGAGTAAGGCAGCCGTCTAACCCGGCATGCACACTTGGGGCCAGGACAGGTGCACCCTGGCTAACTTCGCAAATACATTCTACGAGTGTTTGCCAATATAAGCCCCACCCACTCAGGTCGCTTCTAATTGCTGCTGCGGCTAAAGGAGTTTACAAAATGTAATCTTTTTTCTGTTTTTTTTACTGTTAGTTAATTACAAAATATTTATATGTAATTAGGGGCTCAGGGGGCCAAAATGTGAGTGGAGCAACGCCCCAATGCCCTAAGGGAGGCACCGCCCCAGTACGCGCCATTAACACTCCATGCATGCCCTGTCTCATTTTTTTAAATCAGCTAAAAGTGCCCAATAATAAACACATGGCGGCCTTTCTGATCTCTTGCCAGTCTCGAGATTTAGCTCCCCAAACACATCAAAGTGCTCCCCCAAAAACAGGGATTGAACCCAACCGGTATAGACAACTACACTGGGTGAGGACTCAATGATGATAAATCAGAAGGGAAGAAGTGAGGTAACGCTCCCCATAATTCTTCCTCACTTCCTCCTCATGATTGTGGTAATAGGGTGTAGCCATTGGAATAATCTGGCACCTTTCTAACAGATGGGTAAATGGCTTGACAAGAGGATAATTTGACTCACGTGCCCCACTATTGACCTCAAGCTACCCATGTTTGCCGTGAATGCTAACCATTAAGCAGAATCTCTTTGTGATAATAAAATTGTTAGATCCCATTTTATCCCTAATGAAAGCAAGATGGTATTCTGGTGTCTGCCTCCATGGTTTTGTGTGACTTCAGTTCTATTGGTGTGTGTATGGTGTTGGTACAGTCAGTCATGAGAGGGGCAGCCATGCACTCACTGACTTCTCTTCTTGGCACAACAGGATTCATCTACTAGTGCCCTGTTTCTTTCAGTGGTTGTCTGAGGGATGAGTCCTGTCTTTGATTCCAGCAGAAGTAGACCAGGTTGAAAACAAAAGACAAAACATCTTGCAGAGTGACATCAATCTCAAAGTTCCTCTCACTCTCACAAAGGCAGGCTTCTGATTGAAACTCATAGATTTGGCAAGAGGAACTCAATTCATAGGGCCTTATTATGAGTCTGGCGGTGACTCGCGGTGGTGGTCTCCCAACCGCGCTATTATGACTAGGGCGTTTGGGCCGCCCTGGGACCACCGCAACCGTCAGGGAACCGCCGTTCCCTGTTGGTTGCCCAGTGGTCCTGAGGCCACAATATGCTTGGCGGGGCCGCTGCGTCCCCGCCAAGCATATTACGAGTTTCTTCACCGCCACACTTTTTATGGCGGTGTGACCTCCATGAAAAGGGTGGCGGTGAGGAAACAAAGGGGGCCCCTGGAGCCTCAAGCTATGTGGATGCACACGGGGGCACAACATGTGCATGCACACCAGTACCTGCACAGCACGGACTGCAGCAGTCCATGCCTTGCAGGTACTGATTTTGACGTTTTCAATGCGGTGCCTGTTTCCTAAACAAATATTAAAAAACAGCCCGCCAGACAGGAGTAAACTCCTAATCTGGCGGGCGGGCGGTTCAGACATGGGTTTTGGCAGTGCAGGAGCGGGGCGGTCCCGCTCCCACACCACCAAACTCATAATAAGGCCCATAGAGTCTCGATTCTCCAGTGAACTCTGGTTAAACTTCAGACAGTACTCATATCTGTGTTACTGTGCCATCAGAGGTCACCCAACTCTAATGTCCCTTAACGCTTATGTGATCAGTGTTAGTATATCCAACTAATGAGGATACCTTTATAAAAGTCAGTTGATTCATACCTGTCACCTGCAGGTTACAATCAAACTCCTGCAGCAGGGTGTCAAACCTCTTACTAGCTTAGAAGCAAACCACCTGCTTTAGAATGCTTCAGTTGAATGGGTCTCCGGTAGTACAGGTTTTCCAAAACTGATTCCACATAAAACTGAATAAAATATTTGCCGAGCTCTCCACTCATCAGATATGCCCTAACCTACCCTACACTCATGTTAAGCATCATGAGTTTACTGAAATTAACACATCTCCCCAATAGACTCTCTTATACATGTTAATTATTCTATTTAAAGCCATTATTCTATTCTTAAGTAAGAAATACAACAACATTACAAATCCTTTTCAAACAGAAACATTAGCAGAAGCTGACACATCGTCCTGCATTGGCTTCACCCGACTTCCAGTAAATTGTGACATTTAGGCATTGTCTGGTTAACTTTGTACATTTCAGACTCCCTATACGTCTAAAGATGCCATTGACTTCATTTGAGGTGTCACGCTACAGGAGTTTTTCTTTTCAGGCAGTGAGAAGGCGGCATCATATAAATGGTTAGGGTCTGTGAAAAATGGTCATGAGAAACATCTGGCAGGCTGGCCCTAAACTCAGGAATGGCACCAACAGGCTTTCTGGCTCCCCTAGAATTTACAGCTCAATAACCCACAAACCAGCATCTTGTAGAATTCATTTAAATACACTCCAGACCCCACCAATCAGCAGCTTTCTGAATGAAGAAGTGGCTGTATTAGCCACCTGTTTCTACCAATTAGAAATAACACCAGCTACTAATGGGCTCCACAAACGAGGAGCTATACTTTATGGCTACCTATAACAAGCATTGGCATAGCCAATAGGTCTCGCTTTTGGGACCTTATAAGTATTTAGTTATGCAGCACAATATCCTTGGAGCAACAACATCACCTGTTGCTTGGCTAAACACTTATAAGGTCCCAAAGGCGAGACCTATTGGCTATGCCACTGCTTGTTACTTATGTTTCACAATAACGATTATCAGAACGCCGAGGAGCGCTAAAAATCCAAATGCCCTTCGAGGCCTTATACATGAGAAGTAGGCGCTAGGCAACTGCACATAGCAGAACATGTGCACATATTTCAATAGCAATGCATGCCACGCTTGTTGTATCATTACTCCGTAATGTGCATAGGTCTGCATGCATTCATTAGCATTAATATGTTTACCAGGCTGGGTGTGCGTGCAATCATTTCAGGAATGTGCACATATATTAAAGATGTATGTCGGCAGCGGGATCGTAGACAGCCGTGTGCAGAGTAATGCAGATTGAGTGAGATGTGTTGCCTTTTGTCTGGATGGATATATGATGTCACCTTAAAGGATGGCGCCCTAATAAACACAGGCCGGTGAGTGGTGAAGACATGCAGCCAGAACAAAAATCCCTAACCCAGCCCTAACAACAGCAAAAAAACAAACTGATGGGGCAGTCACTGTGGTAACTTTTGTTCAATAATTAACTTCTTCTGAAAAAAAGGGCATGGTTTTACCTCGTTAGGCCAGTTGGTAGCACGCCCCAATATACTTGTTGGGTGGGGATGAAAGAAATGTACTGTACGTGTTTAAGCGACGCCCTTAATTACACAGCCCACGGCCCTTTTAGAGACCTAGTGCTGTAACCAAGTCATGTGAAATGTATTAAAGATGTACTTAAACAACTAATGGTGTGAATGTTTACAGCGCGTGCGCTTTATTTACTGATTGGTGATTTTACATTTTAAACAACACACGTGGGCAAATCGCAAACATGAAGAAACGCCTGCTCTGCTGGACGTCAGATGGCTGAAATTAATAACAACTGCGTGTTAAATGTAAAGTAGTGGTCTATTGGCCCAGTTTAAAGCAAACTCGCTTCAGCCCAGAGTGAAAATAGAGGCCACTGGCGAGGAGACGGTTAAGAATCAGGACTAAATATGAAGTAATATTAACGTTTAGGTTCGAGTTAAAGATTTTAAACCAAACAAAATGCCAACAGTACTTAACGGTGTTGGAATTGCACTATGGAATGCGAAAAAATTCAGATTTTGTTGCCCACGGTGGTATAAAGAGCCGCAAACTCCGATTCCGCCATTTTATATTTACCATAAGGTGCGATCCTACTGTGGCCAGCTGTCCGCTGCTTGTCTGTGAATTCAGTTTCATGCGTCTCCCCAAGCTGAGCTTTTAACGGATGTCATTTCTTTATAATGTTAGGGCTTCCGGGTCGCGCATAACTCAATCCCGCAGGAGAACATATTGTCAGAATCTTCTGGGATTGTGTACCGCTGATAATATGTAAGGCGCCCTAAGATTGGAGCGCTGGGCCACTCAGCCAGTCGTAGGGCGCCGATGATTGGCTGTGTAGTTCGCACGTGGACAGATCCGCCTTTTTACAAATTGGCGGGTGCAGTGAGTCTGCCCTAGATTAAAGGGTTAGTTATTCCATGTCTCTGGCTGGGTTATGATGCCGGCTGTTGTATATAAGGGGGGTGCGAAGAGAGGGGGGCTGCGCGCAGTAGGGCTCCAGGTAATGCAAGCAGACGTAATGTTTACTTTCAAGGGAGGCTGCACACTGTTTGGAACCCGCTGTTGGTGTTTATTGTTGGAATTCGTTTTACGCTCTCAATAGAGGTAGGTGAACTTAAGCGGCTCTGTTATTTTAGTGATGACGTCTCGCGGTACAGGCTCTATATACCAGATGGGACAGTTTAGTTCTACAAAGCAAGAATCCGTGGAGCACTGCTAAAACAAATAAATCAAAGCAAGCAAGACGCGCGGCCGGCCGCGAGACGCGCTCTGTGGTGGGGGAGGGGGTGGGGCATTGAAGCGAGGCGCGCGCGCTTGGGCGAGCGAGAGGAAAGCCAGATGGCGCCTCTGCTCGTGCCTGTGCGCGTAACCACACACTGTATGCCAGCAAAAGCGTGTGGTAGCACTTTGAAAAGCCCACTTACTAAATGTCTCGCAGAGCAGCGCATGCGCTGGCTCAGGCGAGACCTAAAAAATTAACCTTGAACAGGGAACTTTTTCAATCAATAAATATTACAGATTCTGTGCTCCTCATCCTGAAGGAAGCTCTCGATTTAAAAATCAAAAGGAGGGAGTTTGGAAGCACTTATTGCAATAAAAGGTTGATGTGTGTTAAAGTGATGAAGTCATCATCAAAGATGAAGGATTTGAATTAAGCAAAGGTAGCGCCAGGCATTGAGGGATACATTGACTGTTAGGTTAACTCATTGTTCCCTTTAATACCATTACCGTTCTTAGGTTACTGGACCAGAGTGAGGAGTTCAGAGTCGTGATTTTACATGAACTAGTGCAGCAAAGGCAAAGGATGTAGCTTAACGGTAGAGGGGCCAACTTTGAAGCTGGGGAACCGGTTTGAATCTCAGCAGGGACGCTCAAACATCCGGTAAGGATGGGCAAGTCACTTCATTTACCCATGCCTAGAAATGAATGTGTCCTTCTGTACCATTCCATATATATCTATCACTACGAATAAGAATCTAGATGAACATGAAAACCCTTCCCTCCCACTCAACTCAATCATTGAGGGTAATCCCGTAGGGGAGGTGCCAGGCTTAAAAGCTCTTGCCACTACATCCGCTATTAACAGTGCACCAGTGGGTTTGGTGAACAAGGGACATACAACTTTTCCCCTCAAAATTATTTCCTGGAACATTTCAGGTATTCGCCATAAATTGACCAATGAGGTATGGCTAGAGTACATTAGGGGTTTTGATATCATCTGTCTCCAGGAGACTTGGTATAGGGATGACATTGTGTTAGACGGTTACTGCTCGTTCACTGTCCCTGCAGTTCCTTCCCCGGCAGGGAGGGCTAAAGGAGGGCTGGTGTTGTTGATCTCGGTAAAGTATGGGTCCATAAAAGCCCTTGACTTAGGTTCTTCACCCTGGTATCAATTAATTATGATTTCCGATTTGATGCAGGTTAAGATACTAGTGGTGAATTGGTATTACAATATCTTTGACCAAAATTCCTGTCATGTTATAGAAGCCCTACAGGCTGAAATTTCTAAAATTTCTGGGAAGTGGCAGCCATTATGTATCTTTTGGGTCGGTGATTTTAACTGCACTACCTGTGGGTTTAGAGCCCATCGAGTCTGTGGGCTGTTTGTTGGACACAGAGGGTCAGCCCCAGCCGCACTTTACCCATACACCACAGGGTGAGGCCCTAAATTCCATCATCATTGAGAATGACCTAGGCCTCATTAATGACTTGGCCTTTAGTTCCTCATCCCAGCGCCCCACATATGTTGGAGGTGGCAGGGAATGTTTTATTGATTATATGCTTATTTCAAGGATGTTTTTGTCTCTTGTTAGCGACTTTGAGGTGGAACCCAATAATGCTAGTGATCATAACCCCCTCACAGTTTTGCTAAGCATAACAGCCGAGGTAGGGAAAGATGATGGTCGCCTGATTCATTGTAATCCTAATAAAGGGGTAAGACTAAATTGGGGTAAAATAAACCCCCCCCCAATTTGAGGTAGAAACTGTCATAGCTAATTATCAACCGATTATGAATTGTCTACAACAAGATTCTTCCCCAGAGGAGGTTATTCGGCAATTTGAGACAATTTGTATAAATGTAGCTAAGAGACTAACTAGGCCGGCCAAGCGAAGGGAACCCAAGGAAGTACGATAGTTTAACACTGAATGCACAAGGGCTCAAAAGAACCTTAAGATGACCCTTCACGCTAGCCCTCGTGACAGAAATCAAATTAAAAGCGCAAGGCAAATGTACAAAACTATTATCAGCCAAAGGAAAGATGAATTGAGGAGATTTGCATGGGAAGATCTGGAGAGAGCTAGTTCCCTTAAAGATACCAAGGGCGTTTGGGACATCATTAATCGCCCTTTATCTACGGACGAGGTGAGGCAGATGGATTCACTGATTTTGGGGGATGTCTGGGAATCCCACTTTTCGGCTATATTTAACCTGAACAGTCTGCAGCTAGAGGAGAATAGTGGGGACCTGCCTTTCGATCTAAGCGCGGCCTCCCAATTAAGCTTTTCCATCTCAGTGTCGGAGGTTGAGGAGGCTTTAGCGAAAGGAATATGCATGGAAGCTCCAGGCCCTGATGGGGTTCCACTTCATTTGTTCAAAAGGAATCCCAACCTTTGGGCACCCCTTTTGACTAATGTCTTTAAAGCAGTGGTGATTGGCCCTGTTCCAGCAACCTGGAAGGAGGCCATTGTGGTACCTATCTTTAAAAAAGGCAATAGGAACGACCCGGCTTGTTATAGGCCTATCTCCCTTATCGATGCCACAGCAAAGGCACTGGGAGGGTCGTCCTTGCCCAACTGGAAGCCTGGGTGACCACCAGAGGGGTCATGTCCAAAACCCAACATGGTTTTTGGAGGGGGCTGGGTACTACAGAGCAGTGCCTCAATTTGTCCCTGATTATTAGCAAGTACATGAGGGCCAGGAAGGGTTCTATCCACCTGGCCGTCATGGACCTGTCTAGCGCTTTCGATACCATTAATTGGGAGAAATTGTGGGCATTAATGGGAAAAATGGGTGTTGAGGAAGCACTCATCTCCCTCTTGCTTAGGTTACATACTAACACCACTGTTGCCATAAGATACGGCCCCCAAGGGGAAAAGACTAAGCCAATTGTTTCCACTGAAGGTGTCCGGCAGGGGTGCATTTTAGCTCCTTTTCTCTTTTTAATCTATACTAATGGCCTAGAGGCATTTTTATTAGATAAGGAAATTGATTTTCCCTGAATTGGTGGCAATTATGTCCCACTACTATCATACGTGGATGACACAGTGCTAATGTCTTTCACAGCAAATAGTCTCCAAAAATCGCTTAACGCTTTTACGGATTTTATGTCAGCGCTTGATTTGAAAGTTAATTTTATCAAATCGTATATTATGGTGTGTGGACCCAAACTGACCAAAACTAGAAATTTTGCTGTGAGGGGCAAAAGTATTGAAAAATTGAATAATTTCACATATTTAGGAAACTTATTTAATAATACGATGAATTGAGAACCACTCATAACAGCAAGGGTACAACATACAAGTAAGGTTGTGGAGGGTTTATTCCGTTTTGCTTGCAAGCTAGGACACAAGCCGGTGACAGAGCTAGTCACCCTCAATAAAGCTAAGTGCTTGTCTGTGGCAACTTATGGTGCAGGGGTGTGGGGCCATCATAAAAGCAGTCAACTACAGGTTTTTTAAAATAAGTTCATAAAAAGGCTATTGATGACCCCGAATAGCACCCCCATGCTTCTTTGTCACCGTGAGCTGGGGTTGGAATTTGTAGAGGACCGCATAGGCATTACCCCTTTGCTCCTATGGGCAAAGATTTGGCTGTCCGATGAATTAACGTTCTCAAGGGATGTGATTAAAGACTGTACTAAATTAGATAGTGCCCTATCGATCCCTTGGCTTCGATTTGTGAGAGATACATTTCATGGGGCACTTTTATGAGAATCCTGATAGTATCCTCACAAATGCAAAAGCCATTATCAAGGAGGCGCATAACTCTAGGGCAAATATGCGCCATACACAATCAGAGGCGTCTGGTCTCTTATGTTTGCTCCCTGCCCAACAGCAATTTTACTTATCCTTTACCACCAATGTACAGATACGATTTCTTTTAACCCAATTTTGTTTAGGCACTCTGCACTTTTTAGTGGCATTCCGGAGACAATCAGGGTGGGCCGACAAACTTATGCCCTGCCCGTGTGACAATTTGGCAGTTAAGAGCACCTTGCACTTTATTCTATTTTGTCCTCTTTATAAAGAGCCTAGAGAAAAATGTCTAGCTCCGCTTCTAAGGGAAATCCGGCATTGTACAAACATTGCTGGTGTTAATTTGCTTTATTCATTGGCCACTTCTGCTATTTGCATTGCGGTCTCTAACTACTTAAAAGTTGCAATGGCAATTAGAAAGTGTTATGAGCTTTGGAAGCTGACTAGGAATGCTGTAATTTTTAATGCACAATTTTTATAACTTTGGAAGTTTATGACTAAAGCTCCCTGTTTTCCGTTTTTACTGATTTTTACAGATAAATACAGACAGAAAACATTCATTTTCTTGTGTGTATTTATTTTTAAATGTGGATAAATACGGAAATTGGGTTGCTTTTTGAGTAAATCTAAACACTGTCTGCCATGACTACCAGGCCAATAGATGTGTGGGTTGATAGAAAAGGGGGTTAAAAAAGAAAGGAATTTTAGTAAAGAGGCTTTAAAAGCAGTAGATATGCACAAGGTTGATGCTGAAATGTGCATATTTTCATGTAAGTGCACTGATTTATCTTCTGCGGGTCTTCACAGCGCTGAAACCTGGCAGACATTCAAGTATGAGTGCATATTTATAGATTAAATAAATCTAGAAATATACTAATTTCAGCTTAATTTTTCCACAAAACCAAAAATAGATATGGATAAATACAGATAAAATTTGCAAAACAAAATATGGATAAATACAGATGGAAATGGCAAAAAAATAAATACCGTAATACCGTGAGCCCTATTTATGATCAATGATATATCTTGCTGTGCCAGGTCATTTGTATTATGGACTATATGTTTTTAACTGCCAGATTTCTATGAATTTGATCTTTTATTATTTTAATTACACTGTTTTACAAATATGTTTTGAAATCTTAAAACTGTGATTTTCTTTGTATAACTTTTATGGTCTTTGGAACCGAATAAAGTTATTCTTGACTTGACTTGTGTCCTTCTGTAATGCAACTGCTGCTCATGCAAAGCTCTCTGATACCTTCGGGTCGAGTTTGCGCTATATAAAACTATAAAATAAAATAACAACAAAAACCATTTTACAGCACGGCACATACTTTACTAGGTAAGTGACAGTTGTGCATCGTGCTTCGGAGGAACAAGCCTGTAATTTAGGGCTTACGGGAGGTCCAGTAAGGACTGCAGATTTTACATCGTGTAAGCCTGCAGAGAACGAGTTGCTATTAGCAGGATTTGTATGTTTGAGGTTTAAAAGACGTTGGAAGCTGCGTTACAAATAATGTCCGAGTTTTGTAAACAGTTCGGAAATGTTGAATCATAGAAAAATAAAGAATGCTGTATAAGTTATTATGAATGACCTGTTTTTAAACCATTGAAGCCACAGTCTCGTGGCAGTAATCCTGTGAGTAACAGGTGTGCTATCAGTCAACACTATGACTCATTTTATGTGACCGAGTTTGTGCTACTGGCTTTTGTTGTTGTGCTACTGGCGTTTGAACTTGTGACCTGCAAGCTGCTTACTGGTGACTGCAGCAGCTGCATTAGGGAACAGTGGGACATGTTATCAGAGCGGTAGAGAAGGATCTATAGGATAAGTTTAATAAGGTGGTAGAAAAATGGAAAATAAAAAGCATGTGAATGATGAAACACGAATAACACATATAGATGACACAAATATTATATTTCAATTTGAAGGTGTAATATCCTGAACTCAGCAACACTGCTTCTGATTTCAGACAAATGAAGAAGTTGAACGAGTTGAAGCATGACCAATGCAAAAGAAACAATTGATGGACGGAATGCTGGACAATGCAAACATTCACCCCCAGTCACAAGGATCTGGGTTAAATCCATCATTCTTTTGCTCACCACACCACCCCAGTTTGGACCCCGCCATATGCAAATCAGTCTTGACCCTGTTCCTTGTGGGAACAGTCCAGCCCGAACTGCCAAGCCAGGTCCTCTCTGGACTGGAAACAAGCATCCTGGGACCGGTTTCAGGGCGTCACTTCATCAGCCAGGCTAGTTTGAATCCAGTGAGTGTCTGAAATGTTTCAGCGCTCCGTCCATCATCTCCTTGTGTTTGCTTTGTTTGCCCTAAGTTGGCAGGGCATGCCCAGACGTGGGTCCCTTGCTCACTTTGCCACTGGATTCAAGCTAGCCTGGCTGATGAGGGCTGTTAGCCTGAAACCGGTCCCAGGATGTTTGTTTACGGTCCAGGGAAGACATTGCTTGGCCATTCGGGCTGGACTGTTCCCATGAGGCCCAGGGTCAAGACTGATTTGCATATAGCTGTGTCTGAACTGGGGTGACGAAGTGAGCTAAAGAACGATGATGGATTCAACCCAGATTTGTGACTGGGGGTGAGTGTCTGAAACGTTTCAGCGCTCCGATCATCATCTCCTTGTGTTTGAGTTGAAGCATGACTCCATTGAGGCAACCGAGTTATGTACAGAACCAATACCAGATATTAAGGAAATCCCATTAGAGGACGAAGATTTGACATTGCTTGTTGATGGTTCTTGTCTAAAGGATCCATATGGAGGACTGAAAGCTGCTTTTGTAATATGTTCTGTTTCAGAAATGTTAGAATCATCCTCTTTACCAAATCTGACTTCAGCACAAGTAGCAGAATTAATTGCTCTAACGAGAGCTTGATGCTTGTCAGAGAATTTGAATGTGGCTATCTATATAGATAGCCAGTATGATTTTGGTGTGTGTATGAATATGGTTAAACTTTGTTCACAAAGATTGAAAACAGCATGTATATATTGGATTTGTTGGACACAATTCAGAAACCAAAAGAAAGGTGGCACTTGTAAAGTGTCAAACCCATTAGACTGGCAGGGATTTGGTCATATTAGGAAACAAGTATGCTGACCAAATGGCAAGGTATAGTGCCTTGCAGGAAGGGACAATCATTTTTTTTTAAATTTTTTTTTTTGTCCTCATCTCACCAATAAGCTTATACGGGTCTTATGAAGCCGATGTTTCAATCTGTGGGCCCTCCGGCTTACCGCACTAGCTTAGGTCGCCTGACCGGTCCTGCTCGTTTTGGGACTTGGTGTAATCATAGGACGAGCTATATTAATCTCAAATTACGTCCCCATCTCGTAAGAGGTAGCCAGATGTTTATCAAGCTATCCCCTTCTCCTTCATAGTCCAAGCGGGCCATAGCAAATGCGGCTTTGAGCCAATCTTCACTCTTCGGGGTGAGGGGGTCTTTCCACCTTTTACATATCTCTCGCCGTGCAAGTATAATCATATATAAAAGTAGCCCGCGCTGGGTCTGCGGTGCAGTCTGACAAAATGGTCCATCGTCCCCAAAAAAGACTAGTGACATGTTGACATCGATGTTAGCTTTGAAAATGTCTTGAAGGGTGTCGCCAATTCCCTTCCAAAATTCTTTAATTCAAGACACTCAAAGAAGATATGGAGGTCATTAGCAGTTGGCATCAAACATCTAGGACATTTTGGTGCTGGGGACGGGGCAAACTTGGCTATCTTAGCTGGAGTATAGTAAAGTCTATGGATAACAAAGAAGTGGTTCTTCTTTAAACTTGCGGGTTTAATAAATTTATATAGTACTTTCAGTGATGGCTCAAACAGGGCATCTATACAGGGTTCAAGAGGGGTTTGATTCCAGACTAGGGTAGGGGATGGGATCTCCTGATCTTCAGCTTCTAACAAATGATTATACCACACTGATATCTCCTTCTTTATTGGGTGTGTAGAGTGGCACAGACTTTCTATATCCCAATTCCCTCTTGTTTCGCCTTTTTCTGCATCAAACCAGGATACCAGTTGTAAATATTTAAATCTGGAGAACCCTGTACCAATTCTGGCCCTCAATAGTTCCCATGGATGTATCCCCCTGAATCTAACAGGTCAGACCAAATGTTTATGCCCGCACTCTTAATGGGTACCGCCAGGCTATCTCTAAGACAACAGGGTGTTCCAGGGAGCCCCAAATAGGTGCTAGGTCAGAGTAGTATCCTATCCCCCATCTAATTCTGACTTTGTACCATGTTTCCAAAGCTGCCTTGAGAACCTTCAGACGTACTCGCTTGAAGTATTTTGGAGCCCCGAATTTATATAAAAAGCCTCACCACCTCCTCCTCCCTCCGTTCTTACCATTTGTCCCAACAGCGTTCCCCACGCCGACTCATCTGGTTTCGCAAGCAGCATCCGAACTTCCTTAAATTGAAATGCTACTGCGTACCAGCTTATATCAGGGAGAGCCAGCCCCCCCTTTTTTAGTCTGCGTCTCAATTTCTTCCATGACATCCTCACACCCTTATCTCCCCAGATGAAGCTCCCGATCTTACTCTGCACCTTACTGATGCACTTATATGGAAAAGCCAAGGGTATTGTGGAGATCAAATACGAAAGCTTGGGAAGAATGACCATCTTTACTAAATTAACTTTCACGTAAATAGTTAAGGGGAGGTTCCTCCATCTAGCAAAGAGGCGATCTATTTATTTAGTAATTCTATTCAAATTTATCTGGGGAATTTTTTCCAAGTCTTTAACAATGATGATACCTAAGTATTTTAACTCGTTGCTGATTGTGCCTTTCCATTGATCTAGATTCCAACACATCACCTCGGTCTTTGATGTATTTACTAGATAAACTGACAGGGTCCCAAACCTCTCCAAAAGCTCCTCCACCCGGGGAATAACCACCTCAGGATCGTTAGTGTACAGTATTAAGTCATCAGCATACAAAGCTAACTTACAGCTATAATGTTGAGACTTAAAAGGGTAGATCAAGTCGTCTAATCTAATAGCTTGAGCCAAAGGTTCAATATAAATGTTAAACAGGAGAGGCGAAATCGGGCAACCCTGCCAGGTCCCCCTCTGGATGTTAAAACTAGGAGTCAGCAGACCGTTCAACAGAATCCGAGCAGAGGCTCCCTGATAACAGTTTCTCAGGGTTTGAGTAAAAATCGGGCCGAACCCCATTACCTCTAGTACCTCCCAAAGGTACACCCAGCAAACCCTATCAAAGGCCTTGGCCAAGCGTCCAAAGCAACTATGGCCAAAGGATCAGATCTTTCAATGGCCAAGTCGATATTTCCTATTAATAATTGAGTCTGTCTCTGGATGTGCCTTCCAACGAAAAAGCCCTTCTGGTCGATATGAATCAGGCCTGGGATCAATTTCGCCAATCTCCCCGCTAAAACGCCCATAAAGATCTTATAATCGGCGTTTAGCAGGGAGATTGGACGGTATGAATCGGCCTTTAACGGATCCTTGCCTGGTTTTAGAATCAGGACAATTGTGGCCTCCTTCCAAGACTCTGGGACTTTACCTGTGAGGCAGTACACTGAATTAAAGATGGTACCTAGTACCGGGGTCAGCTCCTCTGCTAACAATTTGTACACTTCGTTCGGAAGCGAGTCCATACCTGCAGCCTTTTTATTCCTACATTTTTTAATTTGCTCAATTATCTCCTCTGCTGTAATGGGGGCTTCTAAATTATTACGACTCTCCTCTGACAGGGAAGGCAAAGATTTAGTCCTCAACCATGCTTGTATAGTGCTTGGAGATGGAGCCAGATCCTCTTTATAGAGATCCGAAAGAGAGACAGCAAACAAGTTTGCATATCTTCAAAGCTCCTCGATTTCTCCCCTTTGCTGTTAACTATCAGTTCAGTAATGTTGTTCTTAGATCGATTGGTTCTTGCTTTCCAGGCCAGTAGGGCACCTGCTTTCTCCCCATATTCAAAGTTTTGCATATTCTTGGTATGCCATTGTGCCCTACATTTTGTATCTAATTTCCCCTGTAATCCTGTCTTGCATCTTCTAGGTCGCTCATAACTTGTCGCAAATGCCCTTGGTCCCCATGACTTAATCTGTTCCTCTCACTCTCTAACTTAGCTATTTTTTCCTCAATTATTTTCAGGGCCCTAGCCTCAGCTCTATTCTTAGAACATATAAGACCATGGAGCCTCCCTCTCAGATTTGCCTTATAGGCATCCCAAATAAAATCCGTGGTTGTGGAGCCCATATTCAAAGAAAAAAATTCTAACGTAGACTGCTTAACAGCCTGGATAATTTCGGAATCCAGAAGCATAGCCCTGTTGAGCGTCCATCTTGTCTGCACCAAGCGCCCTTTACTTTGAAGTGAAAACTGCACTGGGGCATGATCTGAAAGATGGCTTGGCAAGACTGAAATTCCCTCCAGACCACCCAGAGTAGATCTATCCGTCAATATATAGTCGATTCTGGAGGAGTGACGGTGCTTTTGCTGTAAAACGTATAGCCCTGTAGATCTCCCTTCATTGCCCTCCACACATCCACTAAGTCCAAGTCGTGTAGCATGTTTACCAATGCACGACGTACCCTAGGGGCCCCAACATGATAACTCACATTGGACCTATCTTTTGAAGGGTCCAAGAGAACATTGAAGTCTCCACCGATTATAAAAGGAGGAGTTTCCATTGTCAATTTTGATTGCAACTTGCAGATATATGTCGGGTCGTCTACATTTGGGCCATAAAACGAAGCACAGACTAAGTCTGAGTTTTCCAGCGACAATTGTGCAACCAACCACCTCCCAGTGTGATCCGACTGCGAGTTTTTTATAGACCAGGGGGCTCCATGCTTAATCAAAATTGCTACACCTCTACTGTGGATCGTTTGCTGCGATGCACAGTAGCATTTTATCCAGGGCACTCCTGAAAAAACAGAACGACTTTCCAAAAAGCTCAGATGCGTCTCCTGAAGAATACACACCTGGGCCGAGGAAAGTTCTAAATATTTTAAAATCAGCCTTTGCCTACGAGGACACCTTAACCCGTTAACATTCCAGGAAATAAAGATGGTCCTACTGTCCCTTTTATTTTGGTTTCCTGCCATTGAGCTGCTGATCTGTTACACCAACTTGACAATATTTCCTTAAATCTGAAGTGAGATGAGGTTCATTTTTTTTATTTTTTACCCACTGCTCCCCACCCATTGCACCCAGTGCACCTCCCCCCTCCCATCTCTCCCAGTACCTCCCCTGCCCATGAGGAACCCTCCCTTCCAATAGACAAACCTATTCGGCCCCTATTCCCCCTTGGTGTAAAAACTACATGTATAATTTAGGTCCTGCTATCAGCAAAAAAAAACAAATAGAAAAAGAAACACATCAAATCAGATATCTCCCTCTTCCTCAATGCCCTCCTTCCCCCCCGCTCAGTTTTAATTTTTGCTATAAGTTCATCTGCCTCCTCGCTAGATCTAATCTGATGCATATGGTTTTTCCACATTACGCGTAATTGTGCAGGGAACTTTAACTGTGCCTTAGCCCCGATGCTATTCAACTCCTCTAGTCTTTTCCCTAACTCCCACTGTCGTGTTGCTGTCACATACGAAATATCTGATCTTATTTGAAAGGAGAAGGGACTAGAACCATTTGAAGTTATAGTGCTTTCTTTAAGGGCGGATGACAAGATCTGCTCCTTAACTGAATAAGTTAGAAAATTCACCAATATTTTCCTAGGTTTTTGTCTTGCAAGGTTCCTTCTGAAGGGGTCGCGATGAACCCTTTGTATTTCACTTACTAAATCTACTTCAGGCGCGTTCTTTAGCACTGTCTCTTTTAACACAGATATCACGAACCCCTTTATATCCGATCCTTCCAATGCTTCAGGGACATTCAAAAGCCGCAAGTTGTTTCTCCTGGAGTGATTCTCCAGGCGCTCGATATCCTCTTTCAGTTCTTTATTCTGGGCCGTTAATTTCACCAATTCCGTTGTGGTAGAATGCATGGAGTCCCTGATTTTAGGAATTTCCAGTTCAATTGCGTCTGTTCTTAATACGACTTCATCTAGCCTTTTAGCTAGTACTTCACAGGAAGCTTGAATAGCTGCCTGATTCGCTTCAGAAACTGCAAATCTATTGGTCATTTCAGCTTGATTTGCCTCGGACACAGTAAATCTGTTGGCCATTTCATCCTTCATAGCCAATAATATATCGGCCAGGGAGCAAGACGTGTCTGATGTACCTGGCGTTCCTATTGTATCGACTGGTTTTTCCATTGTTACGTTGTATTCTGTGGTATTGAGAAAGGTAATATTGGAGGCCTTAAGGGATTTCAGAGACACATCTGGAGGATCATCTATGGCTAAGACTGAATATCTATTTGATAAGCTCACTGATGGATGTGTACTTAATATCCTATTAGAGGCTATGTCAGGCACTTTCACAACATTGCCCGTCCCCCCTATTGAGGAGCTTACAGAACTAGATGTTTCTGCCAATAGACTGCCCTGACCCACGTTCTTTAATATATCGCCTACTGAGGCAGTAGAGGTAGACATGACTTTATAGTAGGTTTTAAGCGAGGGTGTAATTTTAACCTTAGAGGGAATAACCCTCTTACCCCTTCCTTTTCCCTTACTAACGTCAGCCTCTTTGCCTTTTAGGTTGGCGCCATCATTCGTAATGGGTCCCTTATGCCTGCGCTGTCGCGTGGATGTTTTTACTTCAGAGATTCCTGGGGGGGTTCGTGGAAACAGACTGGGTTTAATAATGTCGTTATTAAAGGAGTGGGCACCTCTTGTTCGCAAGGTATATCTATTTATTTTTAGTGGATGATTATCTGCTGCCACTGGCCCACCTAACTTGCCAGCTTCTCCTGTCTCCATACACTCTTCTTGTGTCTCACCCTGTGCCTCTCTTGCCTGAGCTTTCTTCCCAATTTGAAGACTATATAGGCCAAGCGCCGGGGGTGTTAGGGCTTCGTTTTTAGTACCTCCTGGGAGAAAGATGAATTTCTTCTTACCTTCGTTGCTGCCCTTAAGATGTGCGTCCTCCGAAGATATGTGACACCAAACTCGGCGACACCCTACCTGAAGGTCTGCAACTACTCCTGGGACACTGCAAACACGGGGGTTGGAGGCACGCATACGCTGGTGCTGGCTCTGCCTCCCGCAGCTCGGAACAGGAAAAGTGCCGAGTCACGTCTCCGCCGAGTCCGGGCTGCTTCCTCCCAGCGCCAGCCACAAACCACGCCGACCGCTCCACTCTCCCTACCACCGATATCAAAGTGTCCGAATCCGGGGGAAATCAGCTCCAATCGCATATCCTCAGGTACGGGGGAGGGGCAAAGAGAAGAACAAAAACTCCTCTAGGAGGGATCCATAACTACTTAATAGGACCCAAGGGGGAGCCGAGCCGCGGCCGTTTAGCTAGCGGCCGCCATGTTCCTCCCGAAGTTGGAAGGGACAATCATTGAGGGAAATGATGATGGAAATGTCACAAATTATGTTACACAGAGTTCGAACAATATAAGCTGTTACTTTATGGATTCATTTTAGACTTCTTTGACTGAGTTGAGAGATCTACAAGAAGATACTCTTGATGATGACAAAATAAAATGGATGAAATTGGGTAAAAAAATGTATCAAGATTTGTATGTAAATAAAGATCAAAATATATTCTACCTAACATGATGCTGCAGCCCAACGTTTGAAGAAATTCCCAGGAAGAAAATGTTTAATCTGAAACACTGTGAGCCGGAATCCAAGACAAGAAAGCTGTCAGCCTGGGAGACTGATGAGAGTAAAATATAAACTGGTAAAAATAAGCCAGCAGGAGAGTTCCTAATAGGAAGTTTGTCTCACCAGAGTGGGGATATTTGGCTACAATATCAGAGGATGATAGATGAAGATGATTAATTTCCCATAGAGGTGCCATGGTTACTATGAGAATGACCACGATCTGGAGTTTGACTCAAAGAAGAAACTACCTTGAGTGAAAATAGATACTTTGAAATATTGTATTTTGAAGAAATGACCAGGGAATGCTGCCTAAAGTTTTAAAAAACTGACAAGAGATTTCATGCAGAGGTAATCTTATCAGCCCGTTTGGTGGAAGTGCTTTTGATTTTTCACATTAACAAGAACTGAGACTGAAGCTGAAGAAAACTGAGAACTGAACTTGATATTTTGTTTTTTATTTCTCTTCCTGCCTAAAAGAAGATAAAAAAGAATTTGATCTTTGTTATCAAGAATTTTTGTTTTTGTTTTTGATTTTTCCTTATTATATTTGGTCTTTAACATGCAGATTGGATACAGCGCTTGATGTAAACTTTTAGAGATAACATCATTAACTTTAATATTAGTAATATTTGTTGGCTTGATTTCTGTGGGAAATGCTTCAGAACAAATAACTGGTAATGCTGCAACTTAGATTAACCTAAAGGAATTAAGACAAGAGATACCAGTACGTTTAATGCATTTAGTTAATGGTTTTGGAGGAAATGTGTACACAAGAATGATCGAAGACTAAATATGGTTAATATTAGAAAGAGATTGTACAAATCAGAGCTGAAACTAATATGGATGTTGCTTATTTGTGTTTATTAAGTGAGAAAGAGTGAGATTTTATTTTAGAATATAATAAGAGAGGTATAAAAGCGACAAGAACTTTGGAAGAACACAAGACTGCTTTAGAAGAGATCAAGGAAGAATAATTTAGGTTTTCAGATTTGTAAGCAAGATTGAGAATGGAGTGAGAAAAAAATGTAAAATGGCTATGGTTAAGGCATAGTCCTATGGAAGGCGGTAAGGCAGAATTTGTTGGTGAAAGCACATGTGTCAAAACTTATGAAGTTATGGAATTTCTAACAGGGAGAGAATCTCACTAATCTTACGCATGAAACTAGGTCATTAGAAGAGTCAGGGGTCTGGGAAACTGTAGGATCCTCGTATAAAGACAATAAGGAGTTGTTTTGGGAGAGTAGGTGAGTGGCTTGGTAGTGTTGGTGATGGAGTTCTGCAAGTTGTTCCCCCTCATAATCAGTGTCCCAATGCTAAGCCATCTCTCCCCTTGTTTCTGCAGAGCATCAAGTGATTGACGTCAATATATTAGTGATATACAACATTGTTAGGCAATGTGTATTATGAATGGTGCTTCCATCATGTGCTCAAAGTATCATTTTCAAAGACTTCGGCTAAAAATGTTAGTGTAGTTGTGCTAATTCTATGAGCTATTGTTTAAGAAATATTTCATTTGTGCAGCACATCTCCGGAGTGGATCTGATGAAGGAGCTATCGGAAAATTTTGCTTACCTTACGAAACGGGCTGGTGCTAAAGATTTTGAGAATCCGATTGCTGTGTCTGATTTTCCAATGTGACCCTAACCATGAGCATACCATGCTCATATTGCAGTATCTATTATTAGTTTTGTGATTTGTCTATAAAACCTTTGTTTTTTTTGTCTTTGGAGGGAGATTTTATTCTTTTACCAATTTACTTGTAGACGAATGGCCATGCTTCTCTTTTAATTTTAAACTTGGTAATGGGATGCTGTCAGTACTCGTTATGAGTTTGACACTTAGAATTTTGACTAATTTGATAGAGACATGTAGCCGCAGATTTCTTACCTTTGAATTTCCCGGGCGTCAGACTAGATCTGAAAGATTTTTCTTCTAGTAATACCCCCGCTCGCTGGTAGGTGTCATCGGTTGACTTCGCGTGACGGTGTCTTCTGCACAGTTGTAACGTCCATACCACTTATATAGGCACCACCTCGGCTCGCTGACGTCAGTTCTTTTCTTTCCGTGCTAGCCAGCGCAGATCCGTGAAGAGAGCTACCCTCTGTCACTTTTTGATAGGCTTTTTTCGACATTTTGTCAACCCCTTTCTTTGTGTGTAGGTTTTTCCTAACACGCCCAAGAAGACTTATGGATTCAAGCCCACACCTGTTTTGTCTCAGGTGCCTGGAGTGTGACCACGACTCAAAGTTGTGCTCCGACTGCTGGGCCATGGCTCCGAATGTTTTGAGGGATTGGTCCCTAAAGCTGCTTGTGGCCTGTCGCTTTGCACCGCATCGTTCTCCTCTGAGGTCTCGTTCATGCTCCCGGTCGAGAGGAAGGTCTGGGCACCGCTCCAGGAGTCCTAAATCTTCGTCCTCCCACTCAAAGTCATCGAGTCGGTCAGGTAGAAAGCACAAAACACATAAGAAGCTGAGGCGTGCTTCAACTTCTCCCTGTCCATTGGCCAACACAATGGAGGAGTCTCTACGTTCTAGGCCTCGTTCCTCCGAACCTGTGCCTCTGTCAGCTCTGTGCTTCCCCGCCTTCCTGGGAGCCAGAGCAACCCCTGCCCAGCACAAAGAATTTTATGATGCCATGTGCTTCATATTTGGGCCGCCTGACTCTACTGGTGTGCCTCCTGGCCCTGCAGGCTCAGAGGGGGCTCCATCAGGCTCCATATCAGCAGCTCCGGCCCGGCACCAATGACCCCCCCTTATGGATCTGGCAATGGATCCAGACCAATGTCGGTCATGCCATTGCGACCTTCCCCAGTGCTGGCCGCGACTCCAAGACTACTGAGGCCGCTGGCACCCCCCCCCCCCAACTCATCCCCACCGACCCGGAGCTGGGTCGGCGCCATCAGAACCCTTAGGTCCTAGGTCGGTTTCTCAGCCTTATTCTGAAGGGCTAGGAATGGAGGAAGATTGGGAGGGATTGCTGGACCCTTTACAAGACTAGCCTTATCAGGACATGGACTGGTAAGAAGAATTGGGGGAAGCCAGCAGATTGGATACCTCTCCAGATTCTGGGCTGCTTTCTCCCCCCTACAGTGGCTAAAGAGGAGGGAGCATCATACGCTATGGTGGTGTGAAGGGCAGCTATGGTTCTGGACCTTCAGCTCCTTTCCATGGCAGTAAAGATGAATATCTTGACAGAGGTCCTGCAGCCAGGTGTCTCCTCCTCGGAACCATGCTGCCCTTCAACGAGGCCTTAACAGATATCCTTCTGGGAACCTGGTCCAAACCCAGCAGAGGAACTCCTGTGATAAGGACAATCGTCTGCCGCCATCACTCTGCACCAGGAGACCCAAATTTCCACACCAACCACCCTACCCCCAAGAGCTTGGTGGTCCAAGCCTCTACCTCCCACAAAGCATGCCCTTACACATCCCCGGACAGGGAATCCAAGAGGCTGGACAGTTGGGGTAAGAAAATGTTTTCTTCCGCCAGCCTTGCATTGTGGTCTGTGAACAACGCATGCCTATTGGGTCGTTACTCCCCCTCCCTGTGGGTAATTGTAGTGCAAGTGCTGCCACAGGTCACGGAGGAGGCCCTGGCCATCCTCTCCCAAGCAGAATCAGACGGGAGATATGCGGGAAGGTTAGCCATTTCTTGTGGTCTCGACACGACCGACTCACTGGGCAGAGCGATTTTATCGACGGTGGCTATTGAACACCATGCTTCATTGAGGACTTCTGGCTTGCTTTTCAGGGAATGTTCCAGGCCTTGCTCATAGATATGCCATTTGATGGCACCCATGTCTTCGGAGACAAACCAGACATGGCGCTGGAGCACTTTAAGGACTCATGGGCTACAGCCAAGACCTTGAGCCTTTCAGTGACCACACATCCTGCGTCTGCCTTATTCCCCTTTCGTGGCTACGTATGGGGCTGTCAGCCACGCCAGCCATATCCCAGCCACAAGACCATGCAAGTGCAGCAACCTCTGCACAGCCTTGGGCGCTGCTCGTTCCGACCCAATGGGTTGGGCAGCAAGAGGTTGGGTCAGTCCACCACCTCCCCTGCAGGCTCAACCCCCAAACCTTCCTAGTCCGGCCCTTCCAGATCATGGGCAGCCAGTTGGTGACAGGATCAGCCATCACCTCCACCACTGACAGAACATAACTTTGGACAGATGGGTTCTCCAGATAGTCCAAAGGGGCTAAGCCCTTCCCTTTGAGACTACACATCCCTCCTTCTTACGACCAGCTGACCGAGGATCACCTGACTTTGCTTCAGGAGGAAGTCATGACTCTCTAGCCAAGGGAGCCATAGAGAGGGTTCCAGCACCCGAAATAGGCTGTGGTTGTTATTTCCGCTACTTTCTGGTCCTGAAAAAGGACAAGGGTCTTCGTCCTTTCCTAGATCTGCAAGCCCTCAACTACCTCCTCAAAAAGTAAAAGTTCAAGATGCACACTCTAGCTCAAGTCTTGTCTGCCCTGGATCCAGGAGACTGGATGGTAGCAGTGAACTTGCAGAATGCCTATTTTCACATTGCCGTCCTGCCTGCTCATCTACCTGTGGTTTACGGTAGGCCACGAGCACTTTCAGTTCACTCTGCTCCCCAGTGGCCTTACCAGCACCCCTCGGGTGTTTACCAAGGTGATGGCAGTGGTCGCAGCTCATCTGAGCAGATCAGGGGTCCCAGTCTTCCCCTAGCTCAACGACTGGCTGTTGAAGGCGGGCTTGCCCCAGGCTGTCGTCTCCCACCTTCAGACTATGGCGAACCTCCTGCATTTGCTGGTGTTCACAATTAACGTGCCAAATCCACACCTGACTCTCTCTCAGATGCTCCCTTTCATCGGAGCTGTTCTGACCACAGTGCAGTTTTGGGAATATCCTCTCGAACGGCTAGTCCTGGATATTCAGGCTATGATACAGATGTTTCAGCCTCTATCCTGGATTTCGGTGAGAATGACTCTGAGGCTACTGGGCCTCATGGCCTCCTGCATCCTGCTAGTGACACATGCCATATGCAGGCTTTGCAATGGAACTTGAAGTTCTAGTGGGCGCAGCATCAGGGGAATTTCTCCGACATGGTCCAGATCTTGGAGGGAACTGCATAGGACGTGCAGTGGTGACTAACCGTGATTGGGTCAGAGGCAGACCACTCCCCTCTCCCCACCCAGGCACACAGTAGTGACTGATGAGTCACTCCTTGGATGGTGCGGCCATCTGAGAGAGGTGGAGATCGGAGGACTCCGGTCTCTGGTCGAATCTGGACTCTACATCAACTTGCTGGAGCTCCGAGCAATTTGCTTGCCATTGAAAGCCTTTCTTCCTTCAATCAAAGGAAAGCTGGTTCAAGTGTTCACGAACAACACCACTGCCATGTGGTACTGCAACAAACAGGGTAGGGTGGGGTTGTGGACCCTTTGTCAAGAGGCCCTGTGTCTCTAGACATGGCTGGAACAGCTGGGCATATCCCTGGTGGTTCAACAGCCGGCATGCTCTCTGAACACCAGGGCGGACAAACTCGGCCATGGATGCCTGGCGGATCACGTTTGGCGATTCTATCCGGAGATGGCGCAAGGTCTCTTTAAAACAGTGGGGAGAGCCTTGATTAGATCTGTTCACCTCTACCGAGAATGTGCAATATCAGCGCTGGAGGTTCCAAGGCGGCTCTAGCTCGGAGATGCTTTTCATCTTGAGTGGAGCTCAGGCCCTCTACACGCCTTTCCGCCCATACCACTCCTGTCCAGAGTGCTAAAGGAGATCAGGAGCGACTGGGCTCAAGTCATTGTTGTGGCTTCGGACTGGGCAGAGGACTGGAGTCTGGTATCTTGAGCTTCTCCAATTGAGCATTGATCCTCCGATCAGGCTGTCCTTTTAGGAGGATCGTCTGTTACAGCAGCAGGGGAAGGTCCTCCACCTGAATCTGTCAACTCTACACCTTCTTGCATAGAGATTGAGTGGCGGCAGTTGAAAGCATTCGACCTTCCTCCTGAAGTTTGCAATGTTATTTTGACGGCCAGGAGGTCCTCCACCAAGACCGTGAACGCCTGCTGGTGGAACAAATTTGTAAAATATTACATAAAAAGGTCTATTGATCCTCTTTCTGCTTCCCTTTCTCAAGTTTTGCTTTTTATTTTGACCCTTGCCCAGCAGGGCTCTGTACTGGGCAGTCTCAAAGGGTACCTTTTGGCCCTGTCTGCGTTCCTGAGGCTGCCAAACCAAACCTCATTATTTAAATCTCCCATTGTAAACAGATTCCTCAAAGGCCTTGTACATATGTTCCCACCTTCACCTTTCATTATGCTCCTGTGCGACCATAATTTGGCTCTCACCTTTCTAATGTGCTCTCCATTCGAACCTCTGCACAATTGCCCCCTTGAGCTGCTTACTATCAAAACAGCCTTTTTAGTGGCAATTACATCTGCCAGAATGGTGAGCGAATTGCAGGCTCTGTCATCCAAGCCTCCTTACCTGACCCTCTTCCCTGATAAGTTGGTGCTTCACACTAGGGCCTCTTTCTTATCGAAAGTGGTAACACCATTTCATGTGGGGTAATATCTCACCATGCCCTCTTTCTACGACGCTCCGTACCCCTCTAAAGAAGAGGAGTGACTCCACCGTCTGGACCCAAAAAGAGCATTATTGTTCTACCTTGACCGCACTAAAGAGTTATGAATGGACAACCAACTCTTTGTGGGGTATTTTGGAACAAAGAGAGGTCTTGCGGTGAGAAGAGGACTATCTTGTGATGGGTCATCCTCTGCATCAAAATTTGCTGCGCTCTGGCCAAAAAGCAGCCTTTTGAGGCCATAAGGGCTCATTCCACCAGAGCTAAGGCTGCTACCACAGCATTGCAAAGTGAAGTTCCAGTCCTCGACAATTGTAAGTCAGCAATGTGGGCATCCATGCACACATTTACCAAACACTACTGCCTGGAAAGTCAAGTCTGCAGGGATGGCCTTTTTGGCTGCTCTGTCCTGCAGGACTTCCTGCTCTAAACTTGTCTGCAGTCCCTCCTCCAGGGATGGTAATGCTCGGGTATCTATTCAAAGGTAAGGAATCTGGCGCTAGATGTCTCTATGAGTTGGACAAGTTACTTACCTTCGGTAATGTCTTATCTGGTAGAGACATGATCTAGCAGCAGAATCCTCACCGACCCACCCATCCTCCCGGCTCTGCAGACAGGTTTCTAGGGTCAGCGCCGTAGTTGTTCAGAAACACATCAATGTCAGTGCACTTCATGGCTCCGCGCTTCTGGCGTGGAAAGTCGTGAAAAGTAACTGACATCAGCGTGCCGAGGTGATGCCTATATAAGTGATGCAGACGTCACAACGGTGCAGACAATGCTGACGAAGTCACGTGGATCCGACCGATGCACCTACTGGTGCGCAGTGGTATTGATTGAAGAAACCGGTTTCAGTCTGACGCCTGGGAACTTTAAAGGTAAGGAATCTGCGGCTAGATCATGTGTCTACCAGATAAGACGTTACTGAAGGTAAGTAACTTGTCGACTAGGGATTATTTAGTTTTATGATTTTGCATTTATCTGTACTTCTGTATTGGGACTTCATGGCATGCCATTGTATCTTTCTCTGTACCACAATTAAACTATTCTGTGTTAAATGTATGTTTTGCATTATTTTTGATCTTGAACTCAGTTCATTATTCTACCATTATTTTGTTGTGTTTAACTCTGCTAAATTGTATTTACCTGATGAGGAGTGCAGCCTCTAACCGCTAGATCAAATAAAGACACTGGAGTTAAATTAATTTGGAAAAATATTGGGGTGATTAAATATTTGTGTTCAGGTGATTACTGAGGTTCGGCTCCCACACAGTGAAAACCTGTACAATTATTTGTGACTGTCACCACTGCGATTTTGGGCTATTACTTTGTGGGTTGGCCCATCTGCTTGGCTTAGAACTATGGCCACCTCAACATGAGAAGGCATTGACCACATGATTGAGGTTTATGTGAAAGATGGCATTCTTGCCCTGATATGACCCATTTAACTGATCGGTTGGATTGAAACTTTGATACATTTTAGGGCCATTCCTTTAAAAGAATCATTATAATTAAGGAACACTTTTCAGATCTGGACTTATAATCATTATGGAACAGAGTACATCTCGGAATGTATATACTTGTATCATATTGTACAGTTCACTTCACTTTCATTTTTAAGCTCTGCGCTGTCTTCACTATGGTTGATTGTACACTAAACTATATGGGAAAACTAGGATTCTTGATCATTTTTATGCAAAGCAGCATGGACGTGTGTCAGTGTGCCCACACTTCAATTACTCATAATAATCTAGAGGGTTACGATACCCCTATTCTACATTTGGATTTACCTTCAATCAGGGTAAATTATTCGAGCCAATCAGTTAAATACGTAAAGTCAGTGACTTCTCGTGAATTGGTAAATTTGTGGCACACAGAGAAGATCAACTACCCTTTTCATCCAGCATCCTTTTTCCTGTCTGCCCCTATAATTGAGACTCAATGTAAAGTTGGGGACCTCCTAGATTGATGTAGGAAGGTGAACCCCACACACTCCAAATTACATCTTTATAACGTTTTTTTCATTCGGGCTACATGCAAAGCTTCAATGTTTTCTAAATGTTCCTCCCATTAAATGCATTGGCTAAAAAATATGAAATAAAAAAGGCTTAAAAAGTCTGATGGATAATTGTCACTACCACCAACTATCATAGTTTCCAATTTGGTCTTACTAAAATATATTACAATCATATTTCATCTAGAAAAAGACCCTCACTCACCCAGCAGTGTCAATATGAACTCAGCATTGCCCACATTCATTAGTGAGTTGGTGTAAACACTCTAATTTCTAGGAAGAGCTGAGATAGATTTATTCACATAATTCAGCAAAATGTTAAAGTGTATTAACATTTCCACATAGGGCAAAATCTAGTGATACAAATTAGACATAATAAACATAACATTGCATTTTATAATACTAAATGATTAGGCAGGTGATAGAGTTATGAAGTGGAGGTGCCAAACTGAACTTTGGCAGAACCATTATTAACATTGAATTTATTCCTGAGGACTTTTCAACAGCTTCATTATTTTCAGAAAGACACCTTTTCACATGCATTTGTACATTCTTTTAATGGCAAATAAATCTTACCTAAATAAACTCCACAACATATATTGGATACAATAATTCTTATAGGTGCCCACCAGGTTTTCTTTGATGTTTGCTGTGCTAGTTTTTAGGGGTGGGCATAATGCTTCATTACGTCCACGGAATTTGCAGAATTTGGTGACTCCACATCACTCTTGTAACATGGAATTCTGGCCAAAGCCTGCCAGTCGCCACATGGCAGAATTATTTTCCTGTGAGTCTTCAGAAATGAGAGCAGGCAAGCACAAGTGAGATTAGGCATCCCCAGGTGCGATTTTCTAATGCAGGGGGTCATGAGAGGTCATGTTAGAAGGCTGCTTCTTGAGTAGTAGGAGATATTCTACTTGAGCGGTGGCAAAATCAACTTGAATAGCCACGCGCTCTTCAGCACCGCATGGTGCAGTTCGCATTGATTTTTCAGTGCTGCTTGTGCTACCGGCACTAAATTGCAGCGCGAGCAGCGCAATGTGCATATTTTCCACCTGTTGCTGGAACCCAGCGGAATCTCGCAGAGTTTTTATGTAACTCCGCGTAATTCCGCAGATTGGAACTTTCGCAAGTTCTGCCCATCCCTGCTAGTTTTCTCCTAAATATGCCCTAAATATCCTCTGTCAAAAACCTTAGAAGCCAATGCAAGAATGAAGTAATTCTATCATGCCTAGGTACATGTATAACTCCATTGTTATGTACAGAGAGCACAGCCAATCCTAACGGAAACTCACACAATTAGAATCACAGAAGAAATATTCTAACTTATTACTCTGCCTTTTAGTGAGATGTTAATCAGACAATCATGACACTGCAAGCCTGTGTAGTTAGGCAAAGATAAGAATCCCCTCGAATTGAGTTTGGAGGAAGAATAGCACCTAACGGTTCCTTAACAATTACAAGTAGGGATAAGAATATCATTTAGAAATGTAATCTAGCCAACAATGGGCTACCTCGTTTTAGAAAAAGTCAATCCCCTGGGAGTCATTTTCCAAAGCCATGAAAACTTCTGACCTAACAGGACATGCATCTTTTCTTATACTCTATAATTAAATTGTACTTTGTTAATTTCAAGTAGCTTGAGCTATTTAACTCCTATGGTTGTTTTTGGATCATGTATATTATGTCTGCTCACTATTGTACTCTGTTTCAACACTGACCTTTATTTTCTGACTTTTTTTCCCCAGTCGTCTGGAAATGTCTGGGTGACGCATGAAGAAATGGAGAACTTGACAGCTTCCACCAAATCAGTCAGTGCCAAGTTATTTATTTTTTGTTACACCTGAATTTGTATTTTATGTGTCCCTGCATTTTGTTATAAACTGAAGATGTGAATACTTTAAAGCAACATTGATTTGAATTAATAATTCGGAGAGTGCCTTGATACCAAGCAATAGGATGTCTTGACGCTGGTTGGAGGCAACATTAAGCAAGGAAGAATTAGATTGGAAAAAGATGGATTTTCAATTGTTTGAATGGTGGACTGGACAACTGCGGAAAGTGTTCAGACAGGAAAGGCGCCAGCTTGCGCAGAGCTGCCATAAGCAGGAAACGTGCTGGTTGGCTTGTTAATGTAAGCAGTGAAAGAACATTTGGTGTCAAAAATTTCTCCTAAATTGTGAACCCCATCAGCAGGGAGAAGAGAAGTGCAAGGTCCTCTGCTCTCTAAGAAGCGGATGACGGGGAGCTGTTGCCAAAAATGAGAATTTTTGTCTGGCAGTATTAAGATGCAGAGTGTTGGCATTCATCCATATGGCAACTGCTCTCATGCTGTCCTTGAACAGAGGTTGATGGAATGAAGGTCACTATTGAGTTGTACAACTGTTTACATGTCATCAGCATAGGCATAAAATCACAATAGAAAATTGAATGAGGGCAGCAAAGCTGGGCCATATAAATATTAAAGAGAATGGGGATAAAAGATGATCCCTGAATAACAAGAGACAGATTTTTAGGATCTTTAAAAAAGGGAGGCATGGTGACAGCCAGGGGGCACCCGGTAAGAATGTTCACAAGTCAAATGAAGGCAAAATCTTTCATGCCAGTGTGTTTGAGACTGTGGATGAGAGTGAAATGATCTACTGTGTTGAAGGCTGCCAAAAGATCTACTAAAATATGGATGGATGAACCATCAACATCTATTATTTGATGTATATCTTTGGTTGAGGGAATTAGAGCTGTTTCCATACTATGATAAGGATGAAGCTTGACTGCAATGTAGACAGGATGTTGTGAAATTCAACATAATGAGAGTAATTGGTTCACTATTTAATCAGTTAATTTTGCTGGAAAGAAGAGAGTAGAGATGGGGCGGTATTTGGCTCTTTGGTTACTGCAGAGGGTTTCTTCAGCACAGAAATAACATCTGCTTTTTTTCAGTGTTTTGGGACTTAGCCTGCTGCTAACAAAGTCTTTGCCAAGGGTGGTCAGAAGGAAGTGGAGAGCCTTTTGATAAGTGTAGGTATACAGGAGCCCAAAAAGAAGGGGAAGAAATAGAACAGATTTTTAATAGGATCATTATTGGGGTTAGTAATCAGAACTGAGTATAAAGCACTTTGTTATGGTTCTTGACATTCTCAAAGTGGGAATGATAGTAGCGAGACTGGGCTAATCAAACATTTTTTGTGTATTTGCAGATTTCTTGTCTATAAATTTCTTTATCCTAGGAGGAGTAAGAGATCCTCCATTGATGTTCAAGTAATATGCAAAGTCTTTCTGCAGTATTAACATCGTGGGTATGTCAAAGGACCCAAGAAGTACACTTGTAGGATTTACAGGATATCATATGCATAGTGGAGTCTAAATCTACAGTGGTCCAATTATTCAAGAGGTTGTTACAGAAATTGATGACTAGGTCAAAAGAAGTGCGAGAGGACTCTAGAGGCGGATAAATACTGAAAGTTTCAATTAATTATAGAGGAGTTTGGCTAAGGTGGATTGTGTAAATAATAGATAATGGGTGGGGTGAGCACTAATTTTTGAAGATTAAGGGCAGAACAGGAGTTAATTAAATTCTGAGTAGAAGTGGAGCCAAGATTATCATCCTGCATACTGAAATTGCATAGCACAATCATTTGGTCTGTTTTAAGACATAAGGAGGTGACCGTGTCCAAGAAGGTGTGAATGAATGATGCTCTTAACACAATAGGAAGGATGAACGGAGATGTTGAGGCCAAGGTGTTCAGAGTCAATGGAAAGCCCAATGACAAGCAAGAGAGATGTGAGAGGGAATGTAGGGCTTTCTGTTTAATGCAGTAGGTAAAGTAAGAGAGAAAATGAGGTTTGATTGCATTTGAAAAGGATAAATTCTCTTACCAATGAGTAAGAGGTGTGGAGTTGGGCAGTACGCCCGACCCTAGACCAGGCAGAGGCCATGACGGGAGGAAACAAGCTTGCTTTTCGTGCACCTTCAGTGCAATGTTAGAGTAAGGCCGTGCAGAAGTTGCCTCTAAATAGGCCTCTGAGACATGACAGATCAAGAAAGCTAGACCACTCAACTGGAAAGGCTGAAGCCCTCAGCCAAGAAAACGTTTATGGAAATAAAGGAACGACTGTGGCCTGGGTAAATGTACTCCAAACAAGCCACCAAGAGATTGAGAGTTTGACATTTAGTATGTGTCTCCCAGATTTAGTATGCATTGCACAAATGTTGGAAATGAAAATCAATCAATGCCTGTACAAAGGTAAAAGTAGCACAAATATGAACCTGCAAGATACCTGCCAAATATGATTTTATGTGGCAGCCCCATGTAATAGTAAACATTTTAAATTTTCTTTTTCCCGCTTGTCTGGATACCGAATTGGGGAATACATTTTTCTACTTTAGATCAATTTGTAAAATTATTGGCTTGGATAAAAATGTTCAGTATCCGCTTCTTCATACGGAATAACCATACTGACACATTTTGCAGTCTTGCTACAGACAGGTTTGTATCCTCCAAGTTTCTAGCTTGTGTACTCTATATTCACATTGACATTTACAACATTTAGATTACGATTCCAAGATAATAGATAACACTGCCTGGAATTATTAAAGGTAACAATGCTGAAGGTAACAGTGCTGTACATCATGACCATAACCTACTTTCTCAGACTCCAATGCTCAGACATTTGACACAATTCTTGGCATAATATATTAAATCGTTAAAGATTAACCTAGGCCTGGGAAGATGGTCAGATCACCCCCTCCCCCTCAGAAGGACAAAAAGGAGGGACAGGGACTAGCTTTTTTGTGCACCCACGGAGCCACAAAACCCTGTAGCAGATCACCACACTACCTGCAAATACTGGGATATGAGCAATATAGTCTGGCTAATTTATGCCATATGCGAAAAATGCTGTATTTGCTTGCCCCAGGTGGTAAAGACCTATAATATGAGTCCTTTTCTCCACCATCACAAGGGAGCAAACATCTGTCTCTTCCTACTCTTTCTTTTAGGGAGTGACCACTTGCTTGCAATTCCCTTACTACTCTCCTTCACAAACCTTTCTTTAGTTAACCTTTACCAATAAGGAAATCTAATTATTACAATACACTTGCTTAATGGTATGTAAATGATGACTTTTATTTAGGAGCAAGTGGAGCTTACATTTGACAACTTCAGCTATGTCGCATAATCTAATATTCCCTAAACATTGTTCCTTGGGTAGGGGGAACCCCTAAAATTGTTCACCCTAAATTGACACCTCAACAACACGCCCAGGGGTGGATGAATCGGGATGGTGATTTGATGGGGCAATGTGCCTCAGAGATAAGGCAACATAAAGCATATCAGAAATACGGTTAATTGAGTAAGAACAGACTCAAAAATGAAGTTTTAGGGCAAAATTAGAAACTTTAGAAAAAATTATTATACATATTCAAAAGATACAGTACAGGAAATTGTAAATGCAAATACAAAAAGTCATTGCCATAAACACTCTCAGAGATAGGTCAATACAGAATAATGAGCATAATCAGGGAAATTCTAAGGCCCAAATGACCAGCAAAATCAATGCGAAATCGAACAGCATCCCTATTAGCATCAGAAAAGTCTCAGGAAAGTTCTAACTCACCCCCCAAATTTGATAATGTATAGAACATCTTCTCATAGAACAGAATGTACATTGCATATTCATCATGGTGTTTGCAAAATAATTAAAATTTTAGCAACTCAAAGAAGTTCTAATAAATGTCATATTGCCTTACCATCTAAGCACTATCCCACTACATGAATATTGATTTTGCCACTCTATGCTAATGTTATCTGGAGATGGTATGACAAGCTAGTTACAAAAACAACATCAAACTCTTGTGAATGAATGTAGTACAGTGAGCTATCGGAAGGACCTTGGGTAACAACAATATTACTGTGTCCATTTTCAGAGTATTTTCTTTGAGAACAGCAAGAACAATGTCAGTAGAAATAATGCAAGAGGAGACATCCATTTTGAACAAAATGGCATCGAAGCCTAAAAGAGGTCTGATTAAAATAAGCCAGGAAAAATCTATTTAAAAAGTCAGAGCAAATTTGTTTGAAATGCAATAGCACTATATCAGTAAATATATATAAAAATAAAATATAAATCCTCATGTCGCAGTAACAACTTCAGCTGTGCCACACAATCTAATATGCCCTACAAAATGTTCTAACAATGAATTCCCCTCTCCTAGCCAACTCCAACCCTTTAGCATACTCACCAACCTCTTAATACTTCCACTTACTCAACTGGCCTGCCCGCTCCAGGACCAGACATACACAAACCCTACCCCTAACATACCCACTAACCTCTAGATTCCCCTTTCATTCTCTCTCTCCCTACTCTTCCCATTCTTCCCTTTGCCTGTTAGTCAAACATCTTTCTTGGAGCTCTCACACCCCTTGTGACCAAAATATGTACTTACAAAAAAAACATTTGTTTGTCCAACCCACTGCCAAAAGGGCCTTTATTTTGAACCACGGTGAATGAAGGGTAATCAGTAGAGTGGGAATTAAGCTAAGTCCATTCCTTCACTCCCACTACCCTCTGCCTGGGGCCTGATTTGGGAAATTAAATACCACAGACTTGCTTGCTGGTGTGTAAAAGGTGTTCTTAATATGGAGCAAGTTGAGCTCACATTTACAACCTTCAGCTATGCCGCACAATCTAATATGCCCTTCAGAGCATTCTAAAATTAAATAACTCTTCACTCATCTCCTGAATAAACCCCACCTCTAAAATACCCATCTACCTCTAGGTTCTCATTCTCTCCCTCGTTCTTCTCCTCCCTTTGCCTGTATAACGCAATCTTTTTATTTGAGCCCTCAAACTGGCACCAGTAAGCAACCATCTTCTGAAGTGTTCTTTCTGTTCTGCATCATCATCCTGCCTACCAACCACCATTACTTCAATAAACTTTTCAAAATGCAACCTGTAAGTAACCCAGTAACTGCAGGTGTACACCACTATGCCAGAACTACACCGCACAGTAATACACAACCTCCGTATGTATAATCACTTCAATCCCTGTTTACCTTAAATTAACCTGCCACATCCATGTTCACCTCCTCTCATGTGTCCAGAACAGCATTGCCCTCTCCCACCTTAGCTATACTTTCCCAAGGCCTTGCCTCACCATCTTAATGAATTAAACCCTGTGGGTTAGACCAAGTCATTTTTCCTCAGGGTGTATCAAAATGGCATCCCGGTGTGGCATTTGTCTTTCAATTGCCACCAAGTGAGTATCAAGGTTGCCCCTATCTCGTACCCCCAGATTGTACCAATGATATGGTACTTTGTCAAAATTCATACCCAGCTGTTGCCCATAGCACTATTGGCCATGGTCCCCAGCCAATTTACTGTTAGAGAATCAGCAAATCCAGACCTTCCTCCCATCTCTCCTCACTAGCATACCTAATTGGACAAAATCAGTGTCAGTCCAAATGCACTTCTCTCTCTTCTCCTGGGTGCAAATATCCTCCTATGCAATTGCTCTTTCATCTTTTAAAAACTTCAGTTCTTCTTCATTTAAGCCCTTCCTATACCCTCTGTAGACACCCCTATCCTAAAAGAGTACATGCCAAATCTTTTGTGCCCCAGCCCCCCCTTCAGCTAGCATGCATCAAGTGCCTTTCTTGCTATCCTCTTTCCTTTCTAATGCAAAAACAAAGAGCCTTCATTCCCACCTCGCAAATTTACACAGGACACAGACCACTGCCCAGTGCTCTTTGGTCAGTCTTACTCATCAGTACCCACACTATGACCCTACCACAATTTATCACACCTCTTTTCTCATCATGCCACAATATTTCTTGACCCTTACCACCTTTGACACCTGAAATTCCTTGAAAAAGATAAGGAAACAATTGCTCTAAACTTCTTAAATTCCAATGCATCTGCGTACGCAGATCTCTACAGCTCCATGATGACTTCAAAAACTCTGACAAGATAGTTACATAATAAAGTGACTTGTGCAATGATTTCAATAGAATAGACTAGGGTCACAGTTAGAAAATGAAAGGCCCCAAGAGCATGCTGGCAAAGATGGGAAAAGTGCTACAGTGGTTTCCAATATATGATTCTCCTAGCATACATCCCACTCCAGACTCAAAGTATAAAGGCATAATAAACTTCTTTAGATGGAATATGCTTTAGCCAGCAGTGTAAACATAATATAATACACACAAACGTAACCCTGCAGTATAGAGATAACCTGATGCCAAAGTCTGAAGATTAAAACATTATTACATCCTTGAGTCACATGCCTCACTTCAGTGTCATATTACTCCCAGATACGATTTGAAACAAACTAAGTCGTGCTATTTCAGGCTTCTCGTTCTTATATTCCAGTCATAGTTCAAGAATCTTGAAACTGCAAAAACTACTGGTTCATGAGTATCAGATCTAAGCAGGCGCAGTGCCTCCGCACACTGGGTGACACCCAGAAGTCGTCACATCGGTATAATCAGTTTTGTGCGTGGAACCCTACACTTGGCACAGAAAAATAGAAAATGTGCCTCAGATTCTTTGACTGATGGGCAGAGAGGGCACTCGCCTACATCTCCTTTGGCTCCCTTCCATTTGGCAATCCGTGTGTTAAGGGGGAGCATGCCAATTCTAAAACGGAAGTACAGGCACTTGGCTGGATGGGGTAATCCTGTCCATAAAGTCTGGCACACACTTGTGAGCCAATAACCTGTCTATCTGTCCCTCCGGGCGAGACTCACACCAAGATTCCCATATAAATTGCTCCCAGTATAAGCTCTTGATCTGAACGCCCATGCTGCTGCTCAGGGTTTCATGCTTTTCCCACAAAACGAGCAGGTGTAAGCGTTGGCAAAGATCTTTGATTGCCTTGAGCCAGGGCGTGGAACAGTTCATATCAAGAGCGATCAGCTCCTTCAAAGCCATTCTGTAGGGTGCCAACTCGGGGGTGGACCATAATCTTATCCAGTGCTTCAGCATCCTAAGTCTAACAATGTGGTCAACTCTCTGCATATTCAAGTCCCATCTTAGGGGTAACATAGGGGAGCTGCTAAGCAAACTAAGTAAGGACCTTAAAAATCTGTTCTGCGTTCTTACTAGCAAGCTGTTGTCCTTATACCCCCAGAGTTCCACCCCATAGACGGGTCCTCACAGCAGTATAGCTCTATACACCTCAAGGACTGGGGATAGAGCCCTACTAGAAGTGAGTCTATATAGCTTATTTAGAATGACGGCAGATCTATGCTGGAGATGAGTGTCACTCTTTTCATCTTGGGGAGCGCAGAAAAGATGTCTGAGAGGCTCACACCTAAGTAATCAAAGCTTGTGACCCTCTTGATCAATGTCCTATCTTCCTTCATCTTGACCTTAAATGAATGGTGGGGGTTAATGGCCATGAACTTCGTTTTTTCTGAGTATATTTCAAGACCTCTGGCCTCACAAAACTTTTGGAACTCCCCCAGAAGAGCTTGAAGACCTACAGGATTGCTGACATTTGCTAATTTAGGGGCGTCATGTAGGCAGTTCTTCATCTGCTCCCCCAGCCCATTGATGTACAAGCAGAATAATGTAGGGGCTAGGACGCATACTTGTCTCACCCCCTCAGTTAATAGGGATCCTGTCAGTGAGGTCCCCATGACTATTCCATCGGAACTGAGCATAAGCATCAGTGTGGATTTTAATTAGGATGGCTAAGAGTTCTTCGGGGATGGCAAGCTGTCTCAGGACTTCTCCCAAATGGTGCCTAGGGACTAAATCAAATGTGGCCCTCAAGTCCATAAAGGTCACATATAGATGGTCCTTTCTCAGGGCGATATATTTCCAGCAGATAGCAGAAAATCTGAACACCTTGTCCAAAGTACTGATTTTCTCTCGGAAACTAGCCTGGAAGTCTGACAAGATCTGGTCGTCCTTCATTCATATTTGGAGTCTAAATAAGACTTGCCTGACAAAGATGTTTTGAGATATGCCTATAAGACTTTTGGGGCTATAGGTTGCTGGATTATCTTTTTGGCCTTTCTTGTATATGGGGACTATGATGGCCCCATTCCATGACTCCCAAGAGTTTCTATCCCCAGCGACAGCATTGGTTAGGGTGTTTAAATAGGTGATCCAGACTTCAGGCTCTGACAAAAACAGATCGCCTGGAACATAGTCGGGGACTGGAGCTTTTCCCTGCTTCATTGAAAATAGTGGTATCTCAGTCTCTTTTAGTGAGAAGGTTGCAACATGCTGTTGATACTCCATAGACTGAGGTTTCATAGGACCGACATTTAAATCAGCAATAGCCAGTTCTTGTGCCTTAAAAAGATGGGTGAAGTGGGCAACCCACTTATCTGCGGTGACAGATGAGTCTGTTTGAGAGGTAGTGCTTCTCCTGCCAAAATATTCTATTCCATTTCTTCTTCCAATCCTGCAGCCACTATTTAGCACACCAATGCCCTTTCCAGTACATACTAATGTCTAACGCAACCTCATGCACCAGAAAAAAATTCCACCGTGCAGGCCACCAGGTCCTTTTGTAACCACAAAGTCACATAATTTATGGTTTAGAAATTACAACCAGGCCCACATTTCCCTCCTCAGGTTTCCTGTAATCCTAATTTTGTAGTGGGAGTTTAACACTGCTCTCCATGGAAACACCACCTATCTGCAGAGAGCCCTGACAGACACCACTACCTTGCAGGTAAAGTCCAGATGGCCCAGTGTCTGCTGGATAAACTACAATTCATATTTCCCTTTAGTCACCATTTTCAACACAAACCCTTTGACAGCTATGACACCATTGCTACTGAGTCCAGTCTAACGCCTAGGAAAATGAAGCATGAACAGAGTCACTGCATCTTTTCAGGGACCAATGGAATCCCAAGGCTGAGCAAATTCTTCAAATGTTAACATCATTCTCTTAAACCACCTTATCACTCTTGCCCTGAACACCATCAAAAAATCCCAAATGTAGTGAAACATGTGCTCAGACTTTGACTTTCTACCCACTTCAGGAAAGTAGTGAATTTCTCAAAAACTGAGCAAGTGACGGTAATACGTATGGGCATTGCTTTATTTGCAAAGACCTATAATTAAAATTGTTTTCCTAGCAATTGGAAATTTTCTGGTGATCCAAGGTAACAATGACTTGATTTTGACATTTTCCATTTCTGGTGCTTTATTGCACCTCCTCACCAACTGATTGGCCTCATCAATATTGGAATATTAACCAAACATTTGGTCTGATCAATAAAGTCATTGAAAGATCCCTAAACCCCTCCGGGCATGACAAATGGTGAATCAACAAGATATCTCCCTCAACTTTCTTATGCACACTGCCCAGTGGTGAAATTATTATGTATAAGTTGGTGTGCCACATGTACACCTTGTGTCATCAACTTGTTCTGAACTATTTCTTACGTTCCTCTGCACAATGTCAAACTTTAGTCCCACTTACTTACCTGGAGGTCTGCATATAGACTCATAAAACTGTCTGTTGAACCACTTCTCAAAATTTCTGCTGCCGCTTTGTCACGCAATCGATGCAGCCACCCTTCCATCCTGTCTGCCTTAGCTGGTGTAATTGCTCTTACGCAGTACTTAGCACCTCACATCTGCCTCCATTTCCTCAACCTTGACCTCCAAAGCAATGGATGATGTAGACTTCCCTCTACATTTGAGCACACAAGTATGAATTTACAGGGACATCTACAGCATGCCCCTGTTTTATCATTCCAACAGGCCTCAAATATGTGGACTAAAAGTGGTTATAAATCCTTTATAAGGGTGTGAAATGGATGTTTCAAGGTTAGCAAGTTTGGTAATGTCAACATTTTGTATCAATTCCTACTACTAACAAGCCTATACCCACCCTGCAAATGGTAGAGAATTTAAACCAGTATAGGTCTGGCGTAACTCAATTTCTGAGGAAAAGGAGAACAGATCACACCCATATTTGATTGGTTTATAGTGGAAAGGCATTGTCTATGGGGGACACATATCATCCCCAGAAAACAAACTGTAAAAATGTGCATTTGCATAATGTAATACTTTTCCTCTGTACAGAATTTTCCATTGCAGAGAACTCCTTCCAGAATTAATTAAAACAAAAATTTGGAATCATGTGATTCCCAATGGAATCTTCATTGAAACCTGTGCCTATGCACCGTTCCATGCTAATTACAATCGGAATGTGTAAATTCCAAAAATGATTTAACCAGCACCCAAACATAGAAGCAAATTTGCAGGTGCAAATTTACTAATTTTTCTTGAGTAAGGTCCATGGTCTCTAATCCCAGCCTAAAAAAACATAGATGCACAAGTGGGGCCATGTAGATTGTGGGGGCACAGTCCTCTGCTACCACACTTCAAATGCACGCTAATGCCCAACCAGAGAACTCTTCAAAATAAGTTATGAATCTAGTACTACTAAGTACACCTCCACCTGCACCACAATGCACAGCAATTCAGTTATTCTATGACTGATACCTTCATCAAAAAGCAGATACTATGCAAATGCTTACAACATTTCTGGTGATCCCTCCAGCCAACATTTCCAACAACCTTAAAGCATGTTTAGTTACTTGGGGAGCAAAAAACGATGGATTTAGGCCCAGATCTCTGTACTGGGGTGAATGTTTGACATTGATCAGCATTCTGTCCATCAATTGTTCTTATTTCTTTTTGCTTTAGGTCACTTATCAGTAGTGCCACTGGTTCACCAACAGACTCTTGCCCTCTACCAAACTTCAATAAACATTCTCCTTACATGCTTGACTTCCATCCTGGTGAGAGTGATCATTAATTCTTCCCTACACTCCTGGGAGTTACCACACACCGCCCTTAAATTGCCCCATGGTGGCCCTGTTTGGCGAATTTAAGATCTGTGGGCCAATTTTTATCTTATAAGCTTTGCTCCCTTCGTTTGAGGTTTAATCCAATTCTTTTGCAGGCTTCTTGGTGCTCCCCACCTCCATTTCTGACTGATGATCCTCCTTCTTGTGTTAACTGCTTTTAGCACTATCGTCAGATGCAGACTTTTGTTTGCCATATTATAACACTTGGGCCCGGAGCATGGTGCCCCCTCCATTATACGATGCAACATACATGGGCTATCCTTTGTCAAATACAATGATCAATAAGTTTGGTAAAACAGAGCACATTCAGTACAACCGTCTCCACAGTCAGAGGGAAGAAAATGCATTTAAAGTGGATCAGCGTGTATCACCGAGACTTGGTGTCTTAATTCCAGTTAAAATATTGGTCACTTTAGAGGCAAACTCAGAACAAGGTGATATTCTCTTATTCAAACATGGATGAAAAAGAGTTCAAGTCCATCAGAGTCAGGGACCATTAAATTCCAGTTGCTTGTTAAATGTTGTCATAAACAGAAGAATAATTCACCACCAGAGAAATTGGTGTGAACTATTGCTTATCATGGAAATGATGCACACTGGTGTTAAGCTGTGGTGTCTGTGCCCAGAGGCATTATCTAAATGTTTTGAAGTTTATTATCCTGGGAAGAGTAGGATAGTAGCCATTAAAAAAGCACAGAAAACGAGCCTAAATCTCCATAGGAGAGTCGGGGTGTGGTGTTATCCCTTACCTTTCTTTTTTTTTACAATGGGGCCAACCGTCATTTCACCGAGCATCCCCTTTGCATGGGGTATTAGCAAGTGATATGTAGCTCTGCCCCGAGAACTATGCAGCAGATACACTAACTTAGGCATAAATGTTTTGTACATTTTTAGGTCGAGCCTAGCGGCAGCGCGCATGCGCTGCACGCTCTGCGAGACTGCTGTAGTAGAGTGTGGGAGAGAAGCCAGCGCCCACTCTCCACCCATATTTTTCATTGGCTTGTGTCATTGTGTTTCGTAAATGCTGCCTTCGGATTCGTTATTGGGCTTGTTAGTTCCTCCTTAGTACAGCCTTGTCTTCATTTGTAACCTCCCATGGCTACTGGCCCCATTTCTTCGGTTGTTACACGGGACCTGTCAATTAGTCTGTAAGCACCATTTACTTTATTGAGTTTTTCTTACTGCAGGCCAGACATGCGCTGCTTCAGCTGAAACCGCTTGTGATTTTTTAAGCAGCACGGCCGTAACGCGGGCGCCTGCTTTCAATCACTGTAACCCAGCATTATCTTGTGTCTGTTTCAACCCCCAAGTAAAATGGATTTAGAAATGATTAGCGAATTAAGTCATGTGAATTCCAGGTAGCACATAATCGTGTGCTAATGGGCTGAAGCTGACAACAGCACATCTGTGTTACATGTCATCTGCACGAAAGCCCCCTGACAGGGTTGTTTTCAAAAGCCTGTTTTATTAACAACAACAGCACCACCACCAATACCACCACCACCACTAATACCACCACCACCACCGATACCACCACCACCAATACCCCCACCATCAAAACCACCACAAATACCACCACCACCAATACAATACCACCACCACCAATCCCACCACCACCAATAACAATACCACCACCACTACAACCAATACCAATACAACCACTACCCCCACCATCACCACCAATGCCACCACCAATACCACCACCACCAATACCACCACCTCCACCACCACCAATACCACAACCAATATCACCACCACCAGTACCACCACCACCAGTACCACCAATACCATCATCATCACCACCAATAACACCACCACCAATACCACCACCACCAATACCACCCCCATCACTAATACCACCACCACCACCAATACCACCACCACCAATACCACCACCACCAATACCACCACCATCTCCAATACCACCACCATCAATCCCACCACCACCAATACCATCACCACCAATACCAACACCACCAATACCACCACCACCACAAATACCACCATCACCACCAATACCGCCACCACCAAAACCACCACCACCACAAATACCACCACCAAAAATACCCCCACTACAAATCCAATACCACCACCACCAATACCACCACCAATACCACCACCACCAATACCACCAATTCTAATACCACCACCAATACCACCACCACCAATACAACCACCACCACCAATACCACCACCACCAGTACCACCACCAATACCACCACCACCAATACCACCACCACCAATACCACCACCACCACAATACCATCACCATCACCACCCATATCACCACCACCAATACCACCACCACCAATACCATCACCACCACCAATACCGCGACCACCAATACCACCACCACTACCAATACCACCACCAATACCACCACTAATATCACCACCAATACCACCACCACCAATACCACCACCACCAATACCACCACTACCAATCCAATACCACCGCCAATACCAATACCACCGCCAATACCACCACCACCAATACCACCACCAATACCACCACCACTAATACTGCCACCAATACCACCACTACCACCAATACCACCACCACTAATACCCCCACCACCAATATAACCACCACCTATACCACCACCAATACCACCAATACCACCATCACCAATACCACCACCACCAATACCACCACCAATACCATCACCACCAACAATACCACCACCACCAATACCACCACCACCAATACCACCACCACCACAAATACCACCACCACCGGTACCACCACCAATGCCACCACCACCAATACCACCACCAATACCACCACCACCAATCCAATACCACCACCACCAATACCAATAATACCATCACCGATACCAATTCCACCAATACCACCACCACCACCAATACCACCACCAATACCACCACCACTAATACCACCACCACTAATACCACCACCACCAATACCACCACCACCAATGCCAACACCAATACCATCACCACCGCCACCAATACCAACAATACCACCACTAATACCACCACTACCACCAATACAACAAATACCACCAATACCACCACCACCACCACCAATACCACCACCACCAATACCACCACCACCAATACTACCACCACCGCCAATACCACCACCACCAATACCACCAACAACAATACCAATACCACCATAATACCAATACCACCACCACCACCAATACCACCACCACCAATACCACCACCACCAATACCAATACCACCACCACCAATACCAATACCACCACTACCAATACCACCACCACTACCAATACCACCACCACCAATACCACCACCAATACCAATACCACCACCACCACCACCACCAATACCACCACCACCAATACCACCACCAATACCCCCACCACCAATACCACCAATACCATCACCAATGCCACCACCACCAATACCACCACCACCACCAATACCACCACCACCAATATCACCACCAATACCAATACCACCACCAATACCAATATCACCACTAATACCAATACCACCACCACCAATACCACAACCAATACCACCACCATGCCACCACCACCAATACTCCCACCACCAATACCACCACCACCAATACCACCACCACCTCCAATACCACCACCAATACCACCACCACCAATACAACCAATACCACCACCACCAATACCAATACCACCACCAATATCACCACCACCAATATCAGCACCACCACCACCAATACCACCACCACTACCGCCACCAATATCACCACCAATACCACCACTAATATCACCACCAATACCACCACTACTTCCACCACCAAAACCACTACCTCCACCAATATCACCACCACCAATACCACCACCACCAATACCACCACCACCAATACCACCATCAACACCACCACCAATACCACCACCACCAATATGACCACCACCAATACCACCACCAATACCACCGCCCCCACCAATACCACCACTACCAACAATACCACCACCACCAATACCACCACCACCAATACCAAACCTCCACCACCAATACCACTACCACCAATACCACCACCAATACCAGTACCACCACCAATACCACCACCACCACCAATATGACCACCACCAATACCACCAGTACCACAACCACCAGCAATACCACCACCAATACCACCACCACCAATACCAATACCACCACCACTACCAATACCACCACCACCAATACCACCCTCAATACCAAACCACCACCAATACCATCACCAGCACAATACCACCACCAACACCCCCACTACCAATTCCACCACCACCAATGCCACCGCCCCCACCAATACCACCACCACCACCAATACCACCACCACCAATACCACCACCACCACCAATACCACCACCCCCAATACCACCACCACCAATACCACCAATACCACCACCAATACCACCACCACCAATACCAATGCCACCACCAATACCAGTACCACCACCACCAATCCAATACCACCACCAATACCACCACCACCAATACCAATACCGCCACCAATACCACCAATGCCACCACCACCAATACCACCACTACTAATACCACCACCACCAATACCACCACCACCAATACCACCACCACCACCAATACCACCACCACCAATATCAAAACCACCACCACCAATACCAATACTACCACCTCAGCACCTCTCGCTCACTAGTAATAGCAGGGGCACTGTACGAGGCCGGAGCTGCAGCCGAGACCATCACTCCCTCCATGCCTGCCATAAAGCACAGCCTGCCCTGCACCAGGAGATGAATCCAGAGCCCTAATACAGCTGGAGTGTTTTTTATTAGGCCAAAGATAGCAATGACATTACGCAATGCCACACTGCACACTCAAATCACGGAGAGGGCAGAAAATAGCCCCCTTCCCGCTCTTCCTCCTGATCCGCGACAGTGTAATCACAGAGCGAAAGGTGTTGGAGCCCTTTGTTAGTGTTTATAGCTCGGATCATATGTAACTCTCACTTCACACTTTGTGTCTGTGTAATTTACAACACTTACACATCTTCTTCACTGCACTATTCATCACTACTTTGAAGAATTCACAGGCAGGTCTCTTCCTCTGATATTTACAATCTAACAAGCGGTCGAGAAGGCCCTTTATTGCAATGCAATAGGTCTCGCATTTGCGAGAGTTTAAGCTATTAGTATTGTAAATGACAATGCCTTTTATTTATGTTTTAAAACCCAAAACATAAATAAAAGGCATTGTCATTTACAATGCTAATAGCTCAAACTTGCGTGAATGCGAGACCTATTGCATTGCAAATGCTTGTTGTATTTGGTGACAGTTGCAGATACTTTCCAATCCAACTCCTATATCTTCATGGGTTGCAATGCCCTATGCAGCAGATGCCATCCACTTCTACCCTAGTGTCACCAGTGCCCCCCCTCTCCTAAGGCCTATACACTGCCCCAGACCTGTCTTTGAACCAGTGCCTGTCACCACACTGATTCCTTTTCTCATGGGACTGCACTTTTCTTTACTGTTTAACCTCTTTGACACAATGTTGAAAGTAGACACATAGAGGAAAATGAATGCAAACTACCCTCAGACACCGTGGTCATGCCCACAGACACACATCCACACTTGTCGCACGCCAGGAGAGAGAAGCAGGGGAGGTTATGGCTGTTGGGCTGCTGCATGGTGGATGTTTCGGCCCATTCCATGCTGGTACAAGCTGTTATGTTTGTGGCTTGCCCTGATCTCGCTGTTGCCGGCATTCCGCCTGTACTCTGCCTGACTCTTTCTTCCTGGAGGCGTCCATCGTGGTAGCTCCAGATACTGATACTGACACCAGCACCAGAATCTGCACTGTTGCTACTGCTCATGCTATTGTCCGCCACCCCTGTACCCGGCTCGCTCGTGGAGATGGGTGGACTAGGTTGTATGGCAAGGTGGTGGGGGAGCGGGATGACAGGGCGCCATTGTGTCCTTGTGCTCTTGCGGCGGCTGAGTTAGCTTCAGTACCGTGCAGTACCATGGGGGGCTGTAATTGGTTGCTAATCCCGCTATCAACCCCTGGGCAAAACCAAGACAGCTATCAATAAACTGGTGGGAGTGTGTCAGTAACATTGTAACTAGAGACCCCTACAACCACAGCCACAGTCATCTATTGTCATCAATCTGATCATCAGTTGTTTATCATTCCTTCGGCGTGGGTGGAAGTGGCGGCTTCAGCAAGACGAGGGGGAGGAAGGAAGTGGCCAACTGCTCCCATATTGCTGAACACTGTTTTATTGCTTTATTTGCCCAAAAGTATATAGTTGGCCTCGTCATTACTTGGGGGTGCCCACTACCTGCCATAAATGGCTGCCCACTATCTGCCGTAAATGGCTGCCCAGGCCTCCAACCGCTGCCTCGTTGACGCTCTCGAGCTGGGGTGGGACTCGGTCCCCCAGACTGCCATGAGAAGGAGCTAGGAGAGGCTGACATAGTTTTCAAGTCGCTGGACATTGCTGACCTTTAACATATGGCATGAAGGGGAAGAAAAGTCTTTTAGGTCAAAAGGGGTAATAAGGGTTCCTGTTCAACCCCCTCCATTACAACCTGTCTCTCCTCAGCAATGGGGGCAATATCCACAGAAATTAATCTGGTTGAGGACCGCATTGAAGCAGTGCAAAGGCTAAAAGCTGACCCTTCATCTGATCCTACATCCCTGTCTGGGCTGCATGGGAATGCTTCAGAGACTGCTTTTAATTCCACTACACCTACCATGCCTATCGTCACTGCTTAGAGCACGGGCCTGATTCTCAAAACTCCTGACAAACTTGTCAAAAGGTACAATAAGCACAAAATAAAGAACTCACGTGCAGTACATACTGGGATCACTCTGGAACCTCAAAGTCCAATTTCTCCTAAAAATCTTCCACCCCAAAAAAGGAAAAGGGGTGAAGGGAAAAAAACATGTCCTCTGTTGGAAAAGCAACCATCTTTGCAACACTCAGTTATATCTTTGGATTGCACGAATAGAGCCTCACCAAGCTGTTGTCACTCTGCCATTAGCACAATGGAATCCCTGATAACCTCTTTTCGAGATGAAATGATGGGCCAGGTGGATGTTTTGTCAAATAAAATACAAGTGATGCTAGAGACATTCCAAGGAGTTTTAGTTTCACTTAAAGGAGCTCAGAACACGGATCCCTTAAACTTCCAATTCACTACCGAGCCTGCCAAAGACCCCATAAAGAATGGGCAGGCTCCACAGGGGGAGATTGCTACCATGGGCCAACTGTTCAGGGTACTGTGCTATGTTTCCCCCCAGGATTGAAACTCACCCCGGTTCCCACCCTAAAACTTCCATTCTTTTTGCAAACCGGCTGATTGGAAACCCTCCATCGACCACCAGAAAGCACACCGTATACAGTCATCTTAGAATGAGTTGCCCCCCAAGAAGACGGAGCATATCTTTAAAGGAGGAGATAAAAAATCGCCAAGCAACTATAGGCTGGTCGCTCTGCTTGACAACGAAGCGAAGTACTTTGCAGGGTTATTGCTAAACTCCCTTCGGGCATGGCCCGAAGCATTCGCAATAATTCCACCAAATCAAACTGGATTTACAAGCAACACTGGCACTACAGTCAATCTTATGGCACTTTCTTTACTGATCGACCAGGCGGAGATCAGCACCAGCCCCATTTATATGGGGTTTATTGATTATAAATCGGCTTTTGACACGGTTAACAGGTCAATGCTGTGGAAGAAGCTTTCCTTATTGAACATTCCAAACAGCTTATTGAGAGCGGTGCAGCTATTGCATCAGGACACGTGGGTCAGAATTAAGATCGGAGACGGATCAAGACTGTCAAGACCAATTTTGACAACGCAAGGCCTTAAGCAAGGGTGCGTTTTGGCTCCCATACTTTTTAATTTATTTTTATCTGATCTCCCGGAAGCTCTGAATTTAGTTAATTCGCACCCACCAAAAATAGGTACTATCCACCTGTCAAATCTACTGTATGCCGATGATGTGGTTCTTTTAAGCCACACAAAGATAGGGCTACAACGGCTCCTGGATGCAACCGCAGCATATTCAAACAGGAATGGGCTTCAGATTAACAACAAGAAAACAAAAATCATGGCGGTGCGCACAGGAAGGCCCAAGAAGCTGGCATGGGTCCTAAACCTGGAAAGAATAGAAGAAACTAGTTGCCATAAGTATTTAGGAGTCTTTTTTAATAATAATGGCAGGTACAAGAGTCAATTGGGTGAACAAAAAAAGAAAGGAACGGCATTAGCATTTGCACTCACCTACATTCATAAAGAATTATTTGGCCCAACTTCCGCTCCAACCCTTCAGGCGGCTCAGGCAAAGGTCATTCCAATGCTAACCTATGGGAGTGAGGTGCTAAAAGGGCTGGATAGTGGCCAACTAGACAAACTAATTGCAAAAATATTTAGAACGACTTTCCGGCTTCCTTCTTGCACTTCACCGGCACAAATTAGGCTGGAATTCGGTATCTGCAGACAGTCAATGGGCAGAATGGCGGCTTTTTTAACAAGCTGTCATAAGTTGAGGGTGTCAAAGGAGGGAAGCTTGGCTCACCACTTATGGGTACAGCTGTTCACAAGACATTGGCTAGCGGGGCATCGTTATTTGTCCTGCGGGCTCAGCACTCTCGGCCTGAGTGAGCTTTGGGACTTATATGCAAGTCAAAATGAATTTAAGAGGCTAGCAAAACTCAGTGCGAAAAGACTTTCATCAGCAGAAGACAGGGCTAGCCTCTCAGCCAGAAGTCACGGTTGGATGACTCTCAGCACTTACGCACAGCTGAAACCTCAGAGTTACCTAACCCTTGCCCTCAGTGCACGAACTAAGCTCCGCTTTTTAAAACTAAGATTGGTTGTGATCCCAACGATTTGCCATCTTCCCAAATGGAAAAGAAACTGTGCCTTGGAAACATGCCGGCTTTGCGGCCAACATAGGGAAGATCTTCTGCATATACTGTGTTTGTGCCCTAACCTCTTGAATGAAAGAAGGGCTCTACTACGAAGGGGTTGGATTGATAAGGAGGTCAGATCATGTAGAGGCGCAGTGTTGGCCTGTTTCGATCCCCGGAATACCATCTTAAACTGTGCTTTGGTTAGGTTCATGAATCGCTTCGCAAAAAAACTTGCGGAGGCAAGCCCTGACCCAGACCCCTAGCCACTTGTATCAGTAGCTGAATTAATTCTACTCGCAGAGCGGACTGGCACAGGATAGTCTTGGCTAAAAATGAAAACAAAACTGCCATCTGAAGGGGATTATCGCACAGGCCAGCTGACGTGGGTTTCAAATGTCATTTTATATAAGGATTGCCGTCTCTTGATAGGAACTTTATCACAGAAGATATGGATAGTGCATTTTAAAAGAGTTTAAAATAATATGATGTTGGGTGCTTTTATCTACAGGAATCTGGGACTAATTATAAATTTTATATAATGGAATAATTTTTATCTGTAGCGGGTTGCAAGGGTTTTAACAAATCATGCAATAAAGTTTAATAATGGTAATGGCATATGAGAACTGCCAAAGTCTTATAAATAAAGCAGCACATTGGTGCAGGAAGAATGCAAATTGTCCGTTTTCCCTGGTAGGCAAAATCATCATTGCCTGCAAGGTTAAATGGGTAGGCCCAGCAATAACAAATTCAAGGGACGACTCTGTGATTGTGAACTTTAAAGATCCGGTGTTAGAAATGGGATTTCTGATTGGCTAGGGCAGGCGCCTAAGCCAGGCAGAAACCACCACTCTAGTCAGGGCAAGGGAGTTACATGTTGAAGATAACCCCTGCTCACCCCCTTGGTAGCTTGGCACGAGCAGTCAGGCTTATCCCAGAGGCAATATGTAAAGCGTTTGCGCAACACACCACAAAAGAAACTCCACACAAGGTTATATAAAGAAAATAGCCTTTGTATTACTCATAAAACACATTAGAACGCAATCACATATATACACTGTGCCAACTGGCACTAGGTATTACTTTACAGGGGATTATTTACATTACAGGGCCAATCGGGCCACTGTCATAACCATTACACAAGTAGTGAAAATCACAGCCAACCAGTAACTACTGGTAACATTGCATGTAGCATAAACACATTATGCATAGATCACCTTTGGCATACATCCTAAATTACTAGTACACCACATTAACACTAATACAGTGCACACATCACCTCAGGGCCTTACGCCCCCCCCCAAAACATGAGGCGAACACCAGGCCGACTGGCCTTCCTCGGGGGCCCGCCTTTGGCTTCCCCGTAATGCCCTCTGTCCCCAAGTCAGGGCTCTCCTAGTATGTGGCCTTGGAACTAGCCACCAGGCTGCCGATGCAGCAGAGTACTGGCCCCCAACAGGCTGGTACCAAAATGGAGGCGAGGGTGCAACTCACCCATGTCTCCTCATCGACACCACATTCCCCCACGTTGCAGCTGCACGCAATCCGGCGGCACAGCTGTGGAACAAGCAGGCACCAACAGTGTGCCTTGTGAGCCCCCCTCACCGGGGCTCCTCTTTGGAGGAAAATCAGCCCAAGCAGGCACCAACAGGGTGCTGTGTAAGCCCCACTCACCGGGGCTTCTCCTCTTTGGTGGCAGCTACCCACGATCTGGCGGTGTAGCTGTAAGCATGCCCTTGCACCCACCGTGCTCTGTACAGGCCCCACTCACCGGGGCCTCTCATCTCTTCCGGCAACCGGGACACAAGCAGGACTTCAGTAGGGAGCCCACGAGGCTCCAGTCCCTCCTCATCGTTGGGTGGGCCTGTGAGGCTCCGTCTCCTCCTTTGACGCGCACCAACACAGGGTAGACTCCCGCCTGGATTTCATGCTCGGCGGCGTCTCTCCTTCGGGTGCAGGCCAAGCCCACAACCAGGCTCAGCCCTTGCCTGGCTTCCGCCCGGTCTCCACGCTGTTTTCCGGCTACCCGTCACGCCCCAGGTCAGGCACTCTTCGCCTAACTTCCGGCCGAATCGCTCGGAACGAGTGGAGCTGGTGCCCTTCTTCTTGAGCTCAGGAAAAAAAAAGAAGGCAACGAAGGAGTGCTCGTCAAGCACTCTGCATGGCAAAGTTGGAGCCCCCTTCTCGGGCTCGTAGAAGCACGCGGGGCTCTCCTCATCACCACGGGAGCCCCGCCCACAACCAGGCAACAGCCGCCTGACTTCCTGGTCTGTGGTTCTTCTACCACAGCACAACGGCGCCCTCCCAGCTGCAAAGTTGGAGCCCCCTCCTCGGGCTCCAAGGGACAATAAAGAATGCAGCGCTCATTAGGCACTAGGTCCCAAGGTCAGAGGGGCAGAGCTGGGTACAGTCAGGCCAGCTGCTGGGTCCCACCGCGGTTCCTCCTCGCCCAGCAGTCCTTCGGCTCCAGCAGGTAACCAAAAGTTCCTCTCTTCCCCCTTCTCATGGAGTCACAGCCCCAACATTTATACCTCATGTCTTCTTTGTCCTGCCCTGGCACAGGGCTTGGGACCCAGTCCAAACCAGTTCTGGGGGGCACTTAACAAGTGCACAACAGTCCCCATTGTAAGTGTAGGCTCTGGCCCCAGACACACCACAGGGGGCGGAGCCAGCATTGTGTAAGGCAGGCACAGACCTATTCAGGGTCAGGAATTACTCCTCCCACTACTCCAAATGCAGATCGGCCTATTCAGCCTAGCGCTGACTCACCTAGCCCCTCTGGAGTCACTGCACCTCCCCAGTCTCTGTCACTCCAGAGCCAGACATGCAATACACAACTAGGCCTGGGTGGTGAACTCCGCTCCGCTCGCGGAGTTTGTGGAACTCCGCATTACGCGGAGCTCGCGGAGATCCGAAAAACTCCGCCCTGCGTAGCGTAGTGGAGTTTTTTTCCTCGCTCGTGTTAGCGTGAGCAAGGAAAATCCACCTCCCGGCTTGATTTTTCCTCATTCGCGATCGTCAACATCAAGTTGGCGAGCGCGAGCGTGGAAAATAAACCTCACGGCAAGATTTCTCAACGCGGGGGGGTCAGGTTTCTCATTGCGAGTGGTCGCGTATGCTCGCAACCGCTCGCGTTGAGAAACTGCCCGTTTGCGTTGAGAAAGCTGCAGCTCGAGTAAAAATCTACTTGAGCGGCAGAAAGGAAAGCAGCGCCCGCTTGCGCTGTGCATGGTGCCGTTCGCGATGATTTCACAGTGCGGACAAGCATCCGGTACTGAAAATCCCTGCGAACGGCATTTTCCTATCGCACTCCGCCGCTTGCGGAGCTCCGCGTAGCGCGGCGGAGTTTTTTTTCCACTTCGCGGAGTTTCCTGTGGTATAATATACTATGAGGTTATGATACATAAGCACAATCGCGATATAGAGGGTTAGATAATGGCAGAGCGCGAAGGAACCACTAACACACCGATTCCAGTGTAGTATATTTTATGGATTTTTAAACAATAAAGTTAGGAGTAAACATTATACATCAAAACAACATTTGTGCATAGTGTCCCAAGTGACAAAGGGAACCTAAACCTAAGTGACAATGTGAATATTAAATACAAGGTTTCCACAGTTTGTACAAGTCGACCATTATCAAAATAATTCCATGTGAACAGCAACTATATACAATGATATGTAGCATTTAATTTACTGGCCCTGGGTATATGGGATACCACTTTACAAGGGACTGATAGGTAAATTAAATACACCAAACAGGTGTAGACCAATCTTACCAAGTTTTACTATAGAGAGCACATGCACTTTACACTGGACAGCAGTGATAAAATGCCCTGAGTCCTAAAACCACCAACACCAGGCCAGAAAAAATACCAGGAGGAAGGCAAAAAGTTCAGGGATAATCCTGCAAAAAAGGCCAAGTCCAACATCCGGGTTGTGTTTGATTATTGTTGTCCCACTTGCAGTACTCTTCTAATTCACATGCACAAATTTGGGCTTGTCCTTTAGCTTTCTTTTGCCGCCCCATATTCTAAATGAAGCCAGTGCATGACCTGTTTTAAACCACAGTGGCGCCCTACATCAAAACTTCTTGGACCCATTACCCCTTTCTAATCCTTTTGAGGTCCTTTCCAACCTCACTGAAAATGATTGACAGCTAAGGTATCTTATGGCATCTGTTGAAGAATAAACTCATAATTCCCTGATTATCATGATCTGTTGAGAAGAAATGTTTTTTTTCTTGCATTAAATTATATAAGCCCCTCTTTTTTAAAAATAAAAATAAAATTAGAAGTATACTCGACGAATGGCTGTGCCATTGCTCAATTCCAGTAGGAAATACTTTTCAGTCACTATTGGGCCTGTATATTCTTCTGCAGTTCTTTGTAAGTACAAAAATTGTGAGGTATGCCTCGACAGTAAAAGATATATTGACATACACATTGAAGTTAAGCTACTAAACATTATTTATCATTTTGTAGTCTTTTTAAAAATAATTAGGTTGAGTAACTTATGTACAAGAACAAATCCCTCACTGAAACAGCATTGACAAATCTTTACCTAGAGCAGGGGTGCCCAACATAGGTCCAGTGACACCAGATCCATGCCATCTGTTCTAAATACCCACTAAATATATATACAAGAGTCACATTTAGATTTATTGTGGATATGCTAAAAATATGACATAGATCCATTCCTCCTGGACCTACTTTGGACACCCTTGGCCTACAGGAATAGAGATGTCTTAACTGCAGTTTGTTTGTTACACATCCAGCTTCATGGAATAGAAGTCTATGGGAATTCTTATGATGTCACTATCGGAGAAAATCATGTGAAGTAATTTCTAAAGGTGGGATTTCATCATGATGTTAATTACATTATGTAATCAATAAATCATACCCCTTTTTGTTCATTAAATGGTGGCAAGTATGCATCAAGTATCAAAGGCCAGAACAGGGGTGCATTGGCAAAGTTATTTATAGAGACCTAGGGTTAAACGTAGCATTAAAGTCATATAACCCATGTATCAGGCTAGTGCTATTGATAGAGTTCGGCAGGACAGTTCTCAGTTAAGCAACTAGGTCGAAATTCTTGAGAAGTTGTTGACTTTTCTCCTTTCCCGGCTCTCTCTCACCCACCCTCCACCCTCTTGGTCCACAAGTTTTTGTTTATCTTGGCCTCATTTATTTCACAGCACATTACAATTCTTTCAGAGGGAGGAAATGCTCCATATTTAGTTATGCCAATATTTTAATTAGTTTTGCCTTGTTTTCCTCTTTAGTCACAAGCCTAACATGTTTGAAGATACAGAGGGAAAACTTCCAGCTGGCGAGTCAGCATCAGCAAGTTTGTTGTGTTGCAAGCAGGAGAAAATAAGAGTGAATTACTGTTGCATGCCCTGTGCCTGCCTCTGTGACTTAGATTTGGTCCTCACATACCACTATGCCACTGACCTTAGCCCGGCCTTTACTGCTGCTGCTGATAACAAGTGCTGATCGCGCCAGGCCCACCTGGAATGACAAGTGTCTTGGTCCCATAGTCTGCAGCATTGGGGATATCACTAGACCAGCAGGACACCAGCAATGGTCCTCTCCACCCCCGCTGATGGAGTGGGGGCTTCACGATGCCACTGGGGAAGTATTTCCATTATCCATACACCTTACACACACACAAATAAATATGCACTAAGGAGGTTTCAAAGAATTCAGGTCGAGTTACCTGCAGCTAGATTGTTGATACAGTGAGACCGCACGTCCTGTTAAATCACAATTCATTCTTATTTTTTGCCTTTCAGGGCAGCAACCTATTAGTGCTTCACCTCTCATCCTCACAGGTGCAAGGTGCAGGTCTCGTTAGGGTCTTAGCCATGATGTGACAAAAGCTTGGCCAACAGCTGCTTGTTTGCCTTGGGAGCATGAAAGAGGTTTGGGGGCTAAACCCCTTTCTCAAAGTTTTCGTGTATTTTGGTCTAGCAGGAGGAGGTGGAATCTGGGCCTGTTAATTATGTACGTTTTAGCTCAGATTCCCAAACTTGCCTCCTCTTCTACTTCTTTTCTCGCCCATGGTGTAGAGTGCCACCCAGCACCTACACTACTTTGTTGCACATTTCCATCACGAGGGCTGGGCGTGGCCCAAAGGCTTAAATAAAGTGAGGAGCAACTGCTCTAGGTCACTCCTCAGTTATTGGTAACCAGTCCGTGTGTCATTATTATTGCAGCCCCGTGAAGGCGGCGTCTGGGCATTATCCTGTCCCTCTCTCCCCGGGGGATCTGACAGTGGCGACGAGGATGGTCGCAACTCCCACAGCTGTCATTAAGCGGCCCCTGCCCACAGCGCATAGCGGCTGTAAACAAGTGGACCCTGCCCACAGTCCCTACCTGACTGCCAAGGGACAGCTGTTCTGTGAGGCGCAACGCGACAGAGACTGAGAGGTCAGGGAGTGCACATACCGGACGTACAAGCATCAGTCATGTCCCCGTAGTGTGCCAGCTGTTTGAGGCACATGAGGAGGGCTTGGAGGATTCCTTTTGCTCTGGTGAGCGCTGGAAAAGCGCCACCAGCTGGCTGAACTGCACACTGTGCTTTGTGCCCTGAGGCATTCCTAGCTGGAAGGAAGGATGAAGAGAGGCCCAGGTCTCACTCCACGTGGGTGCCACAGATCGGGTGCAGGAACATGGCACAGTTTGGCTGGAGGGCCAGCCAGGAAAGGACTCAAGGTGAGGCTGGGCATCTAGAATAAAAAAATGTAAAAGGAAAAGTCTGGCCTATAAAGCAAGAGGAACACAAGGGACTTTGTAAGGTTTGCGTAGTCCATCAGACAGAAGGACGCATGATAGGGTCCCAGAGAATACACTGGAGAAGGGTGGAGAGTGTACAGCAGTGACTGTGACACACAGTGTTGGACAGCACCATTACAGCACGTACTGTTTGACAGTGCACAACCATGTCAGAGCAACAGCAGCACCAGGCACCGCCTCCACCAGAAACTCACTCATCAGTCACAGTGCTGCCACCATTCAGCAAACTGGCAGACCTGGCGATGGCTGCGCAATGCTGACAGATGTGCATTGAGCACCTGTAGCACTACTTCCACGCCACCCGCGAGACAGACAGAGTGGTAAAGAGATCTCTGTTGCTCCACTTCGAAGGGGTGGAGCTATATGACCTGTTCGAGACACTGCACAACACAGGAGATGACGTGGATTTCAATTCCACACTTACAACTCTGAACCGACACTTTGACCCTCAGCTCAACCCCAACAATGAGAGGTTCAAGCTGCAACAAGCTAGGTAGTGTGAAGGTGAGTCTGTCGACATATTTTATGTGCGGCTCCGGAAGCTGGCGAGCAAGTGCACTGAAATTAACCAGCAGGATGAAATCCGGGCACAGGTGATAAAAGGCTGCAAATTATCAGTCCTCCAGCGGCTCATTCTGCTTCAGCCTGGAATCACGTTGGACGCCATACTGGTTCTAGCGGGATCGCCAAATTGACAGACGGCAGGGCTGATGACATGGAGGTAGCCCTGGCAAGAGGGGCAGGAACACCGTGTAGCATCAAAGTGAAGGAGGAGTGCATTGATGCTGTGAGAAGTTGGCCTGGTATATGCTGTCCACTAATTATAGTGGGCACCTTGCACCAGTCCAAACAACCCCTTATTGGAGATAGGTTAAAGACAACCTTTATTGAAAGCTATCCTAGTGGTAGCTATGGAGAGCAGCCTTCAGGCTAAGTCTTGAAGGAATGTAAAGCAGCTTGTTTTACCAGTCTATAATCTCTTGAGTGACCAAATGAAAGAGGACCACACCAGGTATATATTTAAAATATATGTATTTAGTCTTAAACACACCCCTCTAGTCTCTTTATGAGGCTAGAGTTTGAAGTACATAAGTTACAAGTCAGTTATCAACAGTAATAGCACAAATACACGTTTGAGCCCTAGGGGCGTACCAAACCATATACCAATAAAGTGGTATAAGAACCACGACTGATCTAGACACAAGGCCTAGAGCCTGTAGAAGTGCTTGGCCCTCAAGGAACCACCCAAGGTAGTGACACAGAGGACCCACGGGGGACGCGTGCAGTGTGAGAACACAGCCGCGAGCCGCCGTTGACTTCTATGGGGAATGTCGCGGTTGGAGTTTTAAAGAATAAGGACACTTAGAGGAGGACTTGGAGCAAACCCCTTTAGAACTGGGTTGTTCTAGAGTCTATACCCACGGGAGCACCGGAGTACTCGAGTTACCTCACCCAGGGAAGCCGGGTGCATAGGTGTCTTTCGGGATCGGGTTTCGTCGTCGTTTTCAATGGCGATCTGCTGCAAAGTGCTGCTGGCGACCAAGTCGAAAGTGTTCGGGTGGATCCAAAGGTGGATCGAAGATTTGAAGAACCTGAAAGCAGAGGGGACAGAGTCTGGGTCACTAGCCAGTGACCAGGAAGGCGATGAGCAGATGCCCTCCGATGTCGGGTGCTTCAGGTAGGTTGACGGTCGTCTTGACTCTTCAGCCACGAGGTCCAGGAGGCGTCGACGACAACCAGGAGCTGGATTCTAGCTGTCCCACGATGTCTGTCGATTGCAGGGGTGTCGGCGACTGGATTGGACCCAACAAGCCTTGGCAACGGCAAGTCTCGTGGAAATAGAAAAAGGACGGTGGTACAGACCAGCAAGGTCTGAGGGACTCACCCAGCGAGGGTAAGTCAGGGTACGTCTGGAGCAACCAGGGAAGCCTAATCAGAAGAAGAGTTGCCTTCGGGAGGGCCCACTAGCCAATGGACTAGCGACCGCAAAGGAGCCTCGAGTGGACGCACTTGGAGCTGGCTCACAGGACACTCGTGGAGTGGAGGCCAGTGATCTTCGGTGCAGTCGGTGCTGGAGGCGGGGGCTACTCGGAGCCCAAAGCACAACTTCGTGGGAGCCCAGGAAGAGGATGCACTTGCAAAAGTTCTTGGTGTCCAGGGGTCACGGTTCCATGTTACCCACGACAGCTACGGGCCTCAGCTTTGCTGGGGACTCAGGGCAGCCTCGGGGAAGTCTGGAAATCCACCTCTGGGGATGCAAAGGCTTCGGCGTCCGGCGGGAGCTTCGGCGATGCAGACCGGACAATTGCTTCTTAGGTGCCTGCCAAGCAGGGGAGTCACTCCTTGACCCCAAGGGAGATTCTTCAGTCCTCTAATCTTAAAGTAGAGCATCGAAGGTCCAGGATTCTGTATCAGAGTTTCGTCCAGGTAAATCTAAAGTCCTAAGGACTGGGGTCCCATACTTATACCAAGTTAGGGGGTTGGACATACTCTGGGGACCCACCTATGGGAGGGTCAGGGAAGAGGGGTGGTTACACCCATTCCCTTTGTCCAGTTTCGCGCCAGAGCAGGGGCAGGTAGCCCCTGCAACCGGTTTGAACTGGCATACGCACAGGGACACCAAGTGTGCCCCCAGTGCAGGACTTCTGAGCAGCAGAGAGTGCTCCCGCCCAGCCCCAATACACATTATCCTGTCTGGGGAGGTGGTTACACCTCCCTGCGACAGGAAACCTATTGTCCAGGCCTCCCCTGCCGGAGTTTCAGTCAGCAGCAGGAGGCCAGACCCGTGTCTGTGGCAGCGGCATCCATTTTGTGATGCCAGGGCTCTGGAAAGAAGTTACCGGGCAGGCCGGTGTGTACATGTCTCTCCCTCTAGAAGGGTGGAATGCTACCCCCGCCGCCAGAACTGGCGGGGGGTAGTATTCCAAGATGTTTGACACCAAACACAACATGTTTTGGTGCAGCCAGTCCAAAGTTAGCATTGTACCGCGAGGATATAATGCACTTAAGAGTATATGGTCAGGCTGCACTACAAACAGCATCAGAGAAGGGTCTCCGAATGCTGCAGAGGGGCTCTGCTCATGCAGGGGCACCCTCTCACATAAGAACCAAGCACTCTGCCTTCAGGATTGATAAGGCCTGCCATAGGAGTGACTTATAGGTTTATATGTGTGTACATATGTAGTGATATAGGTAACCTATATCACAGTAAGGGGTGCATGCACCACCTTACCCAGGCTGCAGTAGCAGACCTGTGGTGTCATTTTGGATGGCCTTCCAGGGGTGGTACACTACATGCTGCAGCCCCTGGTAGGTCTCTGAGGTACCTATGCCCTGGGTACATAGTATACCATATACTAGGGACTTATAAGGGCACTCCAGATTCCAATCAGAGATGTGCCTAAGGCACATGGAAACCATTTTAGAGAGGAAGCAGCTAGGCTGGGGTTCTGATTAGCAGGGCCCCAGCCAGACTAAAGTCGAAAAACAGTGAAGCATCAGCAAAAAGTGGGGGTACCCATGTGAAGCAGATCCTACTCTCCTACACAACCCCCCCAAACGTAGGGACATTAAACTAACCTTGACCAGTTGAGTCTTCATGTTCTAAGTGGAAGTACCTAGAGAGTCCATCTGCATTGGCATGGTTACTCCCAGGTCTATGTTCCACTGTAAAGTCCATCCCCTGTAGGGAAATGGACCACCTAAGCAGTTTGGGGTTTTCACCCTTCATTTGTTTTAGCCATAGGAGGGGCTTGTGGTCTGTTTGAACAAGGGAGTGAGTACCAAACAAGTATGGCCTCAACTTCTTCAGAGCCCAAACCACAGCAAAGGCCTCCCTCTCTATGGCTGACCAACGTTTCTCTCTAGGGGTCAGCCTTCTGCTAATAAAAGCTACTGGCTGATCCTGACCTTCATCATTCAATTGTGACAGTACAGCCCCTACCCCCAATTCGGATGCATCTGTTTGGACAATGAACTTCTTGGAGTAATCAGGACTCTGTAGAATGGGAGCAGTGCACATGGCCTGCTTCAGGTCATCCAAAGCCTTTTGACAGCTAACTGTCCACTGAACCTTTTTGGGCGTTTTCTTGGAAGTTAAGTCATTCTGGGGTGTCACTATTGATCCATACCCCTTGACAAATCTCCTATAGAACCCAGTCAGGCCTAAAAAGGCTCTCACCTGAGTCCCGGTAGTTGGAGCAGTCCAGTCCATGATGGTCTGGATCTTGCTCTGCAATGGTTGAACCTGGCCTCCACCCACAAGGTGGCCCAGGTACACAACCTGACTCTGCCCTATCTGGCACTTTGTGGCCTTGATAGTTAGGCCTGCTTTCTGCAGGGCATGCAAAACATTTCTGAGGTGGACCAGGTGATCCTCCCAGGTGGAGCTAAAGACAGCAATATCATCTAGATATGCTGCACTGTAGGCCTCCAGACCTGTAAGGACTGTATTCGCCAACCTCTGAAAAGTGGCAGGTGCATTCTTCAGACCAAAGGGCATTACCACAAATTGATAATGTCCACTAGGGGTTGAGAATGCTGTTTTTGGCTTTGCATCATCAGCTAGTCTGATCTGCCAGTAGCCAGCTGTCAGGTCAAATGTGCTTAGATACTTGCTGAGGCCAAAGTGTCTATTAGCTCATCTGCCCTAGGTATTGGATGGGCATCAGTCCTAGTGACTGCATTGAGACCCCTGTAGTCCACACAAAACCTCATCTCTCTTTTCCCACCACTGGTGTGAGGTTTTGGCACAAGGACCACTGGACTAGCCGAAGGGCTATCTGAGGGTTCAATAACTCCCAAATCCAACATTTTCTGGACTTCTGTCCTGATACAGTCCCTGACATGGTCAGGTTGCCTATAAATCTTATTTTTAATAGGCAGACTGTCCCCAGTGTCCACTTCATGAGTGCACCAGGTGGTCTGACTTGGAGTCAGAGAGAACATATGTCTGTACTGATTGAGCACTTGTCTACAATCAGTTTTCTGCTGAGCAGTGAGGCTGCCTGCTAAGGCTACACCATCCACTGACCCATCATCAGGGTTCTGTGAGAGCAGGTCAGGGAGTGGGTCACTCTCTTCCTCCTGTCCCTCATCAGTAGCCATGAGCAAGCCCATGTCTGCCCTGTCCACATATGGTTTCAGTCTGTTGACATGGAGAACCCTGTGGGGACTCCTGGGTGTTCCTAGGTCTACTAAATAGGTGACCTCACCCTTCTGTTCAACAATGGTATGGGGTCCACTCCACTTGTCTTGGAGAGCTGGTGGGGCCACTGGCTCCAGCACCCACACCTTCTGTCCTGGCTGGTAAACAGTCAGCACAGCCTTTTGGTCATGCCAGGCTTTTTGCAGTTCCTGGCTAGCCTCAAGGTTTTTAGTTGCCTTTTTCATGTATTCAGCCATCCTGGAGCGGAGACCAAGTACATAGTCCACTATGTCATGCTTTGGGGGCTTGAGAGGCAACTCCCATCCTTCCTTTATCAAGCACAATGGACCCCTGACAGGGTGACCAAACAAAAGTTCAAAAGGGCTGTAGCCAACCCCCTTTTGAGGCACCTCCCTGTATGCAAATAAAAGGCAGGGCAAGAGTATGTCCCATCTTCGCCTAAGCTTCTCTGGGAGCCCTTTAATCATGCCCTTCAAGGTTTTGTTGAATCTCTCAACTAAACCATTGCATTGTGGGTGATAGGGTGTGGTGAACTTGTAAGTCACTCCACACTCCTTCCACATTGCTTTCAAGTATCCAGACATAAAGTTTGCACCCCTGTCTGATACAACCTCCTTAGGGAAGCCCACTCTTGAGAAAATTCCCAGGAGGGCCCTTGCCACCACAGGTGCTGTAGTGGTCCTAAGGGGAATAGCCTCTGGGTACCTGGTGGCATGATCCACTACCACCAGGATAAACCTGTGCTCAGATGCTGTTTGGGGATCCATGGGACCAACAATATCAATCCCCACTCTCTCAAAGGGAACCCCCACCACAGGTAGTGGTATCAGGGGGCCTTTGTGGTGCCACCTGCCTTCCCACTGGCTTGGCAGGTTACACAGGAGCGACAAAACTCCTTGGTGTCTTCAGACATGTGGGGCCAGTGAAAGTGAGGGACAAGTCTGTCCCAAGTCTTGTTCTGGCCCAGGTGACCTGCTAGGGGAATATCATGGGCTAGGGTCAATAGGAAGCCCCTGAACTTCAGAGGTATAACCAACCTCCTGGTGGCACCAGGCTTGGGGTCTCTACACTCTGAGTACAAGAGTCCATCATCCCAATATACTTTATGGGGACCACTAGCATTCCCATCAGCCTCAGCAGCAGCTTGCTGTCTGAGGGGTTCAAGAGAGGGGCAGCTCTGCTGCTCCTGGCTCAGATCTGCCCTGGAAGGGCCCCCTGTCCCTAAGAACTCAACCTGATCAGGCTCAAGCTCCTCTGGGACAGTTCTTTCCTCAGGACTGAGATCATCTCCCTGAAGAGACTGATCTTCCTTCTGAGCCAAGGGGGAAGGCACTGCCTTTATCCTACTACTCCTCCTCTTGGATGGCACTTGGTCCATTATTTCAGAATCCAAGGCCTGTTCAGTGTTAGACATTTTGCTCTGTGACCTGGTCACAGCAAACACATCTGCAGGGATCCCCAGCATTTCTGCATGGGTTCTGAGCTCCACTTCTGCCCAAGCTGAAGTTTCAAGATCATTGCCAAGCAAGCATTCCACTGGTAGGTTTGCACTCACCACAACCTTCTTAAGGCCAGTTACCCCTCCCCAGGAGAAGTTAACAACTGCCAGAGTATGGTCTGTTCTGACATTGCTAGCATTGGTTACTTGGTACATTTCACCAAGTATAATCTGCCCAGGATCCACAAGGTCTTGTGTCACCATGGTGACACTTGCCCCTGTGTCCCTAAATGCCAAAGCCTCTTTTCCATTGATTAAGGGCTGTTGCCTGTACTTGCCCAGATTACTGGGACTCACAGAGGAGGTCACATCCATGCCTCCGTCACAGACTAGGACAGCCTGAGTGAGTTCTCTGACTAGGTCAGAGCTCATCTCCTTACCCAGGGTCAACCCTACTAAACCCTTGGCCTGTGTACTCCCACCACCATTTGTAACTGCACTAGGGGGAACAGGTGCCTTAGGGGCATTGGTGGGGGCTGGAATAGAGTCTTTGGACTTGGTGCAATCACTGGTCCAGTGTGTCTTTTGCTTACAGACTTTGCACCATGGTTTCTTTTGGCCTTTCCCTTTGTTAGACTGTGAATCCCCACTGAAGAAGATTTTTGGGGGCCTTGTGAAGACTTCTGGTCTTTACCCTTCTCCCCACCCTTATCAGAGTTCTTAGAATATTGCTTCTTTGGGTCACCTCCTTGGTTCTGTACCTTCTGCCTCACCCTGGTTCTGACCCATTTGTCTGCCTTCTTTCCCAATTCTTGGGGAGAGGTCAGATCAGAGTCCACCAGATACTGATGCAACAGCTGATTTTGACAGTTATTAAGAAACTGCTCCCTCATGATAAGATTGTACAATCCTGTGAAGTCACATACCTTACTGCCCATCAACCAACCTTCCAGAGCCTTAGCAGAACAATCCACATAGTCCACCCAGTCTTGAGTCTGTGCTTTTGGGTATCTCTGAACTTTAACCTGTATTGTTCAGTTGTTAGGCCAAACCCATCAATCAGAGCACTCTTCAAGACTTTGTAATTGTCAGCATCCTCTTCTCTAACAGTGAGGAGCTTGTCTCTACCTTTGTCTGCAAAGGAGAGCCACAAGATTGCTGCCCACTGCTCCTGAGGGACCCTCTGTACTTTACAGGCCCTCTCCAGTGCAGTTATCCATTTGTGGATGTCATCCCCACTCTGGTAGGGAGGGACAATCTTGCTCAGGTTTCTATGGTCATAAGACCTTTCCCTATCTCTGGGGAAATTGCTGCCACCATGGGACTCTAGTCCCATCTTTTTCTTTGCTTTTCAAGCTCTAGGGACTCCCTGTCTATAGCCAACTGCTCTCTTCTGAGTCTCAACTGAGCTTCTCCATACTTGAGCAGTCTCTCTTTCCTTTCATGAGAGGATTCCCTCCTATGAGAGGAAACAGAGGTCCCTATTGAGGTGTCAGAGTGGTTAGACTCCTGAGAAGGAGATCTAGGCCTTCTGGGCACACTCACAACTCTTCCTGGGGGGACAAAGGGGAGGTCATTCTGATCCTCCTCCTCATCCACAGGAGGAGCTGGGTTTTCCAGGTCAAGGTCATTTTCACCTTCCTATCCAGTTTCAGAGGGGGGTCCTGGGTGATTTCACCCCTGGCCCCTTCCTCATCTTCTGCCCCACCCTGTCTGCCTACCCCTTCAGACCCTGGTAGTCTTCTGAGATCATCCAGCAGGAGTACCTCTATGAGGCGTTGGGTGTTGGCACTTTTGCCTGTCTTTAGCTTCCTAGCAGTGCTTAATGCTCTCAATTCCAAGAATGGGAGATTATCATACTTGGAGGGAAGAAGCCCATTGGCTTCTGGCTGGCACCCACTAGTTCCTGGCCCTAAAGACATTACTAGTGTGGTATGGTGTATGCACTACCTACTCTAGTGTGGCCTACTAAACTCTCTTGAGTTGTAGAAAGGGTGTGCTATCCCTTAACACACAACTCTAAGTTCAGTAGAACTTACTGTATCCTAAGCTTGATTTATATGTACCTAAGGTACCCTTAGTGGTTTTCAGTTGATCAATTCAATTGAGATTATCTGGTAAAAACAATAGCAAGCTGGAATCCCACACGCTGCACACCAATGTGAGAAGATGGCCTGGTATATGCTGTCCACTAACTATAGTGGGCACCTTGCACCAGTCCAAACAACCCCTTATTGGAGATAGGTTAAAGACAACCTTTATTGAAAGCTATCCTAGTGGTAGCTATGGAGAGCAGCCTTCAGGCTAAGTCTTGAAGGAATGTAAAGCAGCTTGTTTTACCAGTCTATAATCTCTTGAGTGACCAAATGAAAGAGGACCACACCAGGTATATATTTAAAATATATGTATTTAGTCTTAAACACACCCCTCTAGTCTCTTTATGAGGCTAGAGTTTGAAGTACATAAGTTACAAGTCAGTTATCAACAGTAATAGCACAAATACACGTTTGAGCCCTAGGGGCGTACCAAACCATATACCAATAAAGTGGTATAAGAACCACGACTGAGCTAGACACAAGGCCTAGAGCATAAGTGCTTGGCCCTCAAGGAACCACCCAAGGTAGTGACACAGGGGACCACGGGGGACGCGTGCAGTGTGAGAACACAGCCGCGAGCCGCCGTTGACTTTTATGGGGAATGTCGCGGTTGGAGATTTAAAGAATAAGGACACTTAGAGGAGGACTTGGAGCAAACCCCTTTAGAACTAGGTTGTTCTAGAGTCTATACCCACGGGAGCACCGGAGTACTCGAGTTACCTCACCCAGGGAAGCCGGGTGCATCGGTGTCTTTCGAGATCGGGTTTCGTCGTCGTTTTCAATGGTGATCTGCTGCAAAGTGCTGCTGGCGACCAAGTCGAAAGTGTTCGGTGGATCCAAAGGTGGATCGAAGATTTGAAGAACCTGAAAGCAGAGGGGACAGAGTCTGGGTCACTAGCCAGGAACCAGGAAGGCGATGAGCAGATGCCCACCAATGTCGGGTGCTTCAGGTAGGTTGACGTCGTCTTGACTCTTCAGCCACGAGGTCCAGGAGGTGTCAACGACAACCAGGAGCTGGATTCTAGCTGTCCCACGATATCTGTCGATTGCAGGGGTGTCGGCGACCGGATTGGACCCAACAAGCCTTGGCAACGGCAAGTCTCGTGGAAATAGAAAAAGGACGGTGGTACAGACCAGCAAGGTCTGAGGGACTCACCCAGCAAGGGTAAGTCAGGGCACGTCTGGAGCAACCAGGGAAGCCCAATCAGAAGAAGAGTTGCCTTCGGGAGGGCCCACTATCCAACGGACTAGCGACTGTGAAGGAGCCTCAAGTGGACGCACTTGGAGCTGGCTCACAGGACACTCGTGGAGTGGAGGCCAGTGATCTTCGGTGCAGTTGGTGCTGGAGGCGGGGGCTACTCGGAGCCCAAAGCACAACTTCGTGGGAGCCCAGGAAGAGGATGCACTTGCAAAAGTTCTCGGTGTCCAGGGGTCATGGTTCCACGACAGCTACGGGCCTCAGCTTTGCTGGGGACTCAGGGCAGCCTCGGGAAGTCTGGAAATTCACCTCTGGGGATGCAAAGACTTCAGCGTCCGGCGGGAGCTTCGGCGATGCAGACCGGACAATTGCTTCTTAGGTGCCTGCCAAGCAGGGGAGTCACTCCTTGACCCCAAGGGAGATTCTTCAGTCCTCTAATCTTAAAGTAGAGCGTCGAAGGTCCAGGATTCTGTATCAGAGTTTCGTCCAGGTAAATCTAAAGTCCTAAGGACTGGGGTCCCATACTTATACCAAGTTAGGGGTTGGACATACTCTGGGGACCCACCTATGGGAGGGTCAGGGAAGAGGGGTGGTTACACCCATTCCCTTTGTCCAGTTTCGCGCCAGAGCAGGGGCAGGTAGCCCCTGCAACCGGTTTGAACTGGCATATGCACAGGGACACCAAGTGTGCCCCCAGTGCAGGACTTCTGAGCACCAGAGAGTGCTCCCGCCCAGCCCCAATACACATTATCCTGTCTGGGGAGGTGGTTACACCTCCCTGCGACAGGAAACCTATTGTCAAGGCCTCCCCTGCCGGAGTTTCAGTCAGCAGCAGGAGGCCAGACCCGTGTCTGTGGCAGCGGCATCCATTTTGTGATGCCAGGGCTCTGGAAAGAAGTTACCGGGCAGGCCGGTGTGTACATGTCTCTCCCTCTAGAAGGGTGGAATGCTACCCCCGCCGCCAGAACTGGCGGGGGGGGTAGTATTCCAAGATGTTTGACACCAAACACGACATGTTTTGGTGCAGCCAGTCCAAAGTTAGCATTGTACCGCGAGGATATAATGCACTTAAGAGTATATGGTCAGGCTGCACTACAAACAGCATCAGAGAAGGGTCTCCGAATGCTGCAGAGGGGCTCTGCTCATGCAGGGGCACCCTCTCACATAAGAACCAAGCACTCTGCCTTCAGGATTGATAAGACCTGCCATAGGAGTGACTTATAGGTTTATATGTGTGTACATATGTAGTGATATAGGTAACCTATATCACAGTAAGGGGTGCATGCACCACCTTACCCAGGCTGCAGTAGCAGACCTGTGGTGTCATTTTGGATGGCCTTCCAGGGGTGGCACAATACATGCTGCAGCCCCTGGTAGGTCTCTGAGGTACTTATGCCCTGGGTACATAGTATACCATATACTAGGGACTTATAAGGGCACTCCAGATTCCAATCAGAGATGTGCCTAAGGCACATGGAAACCATTTTAGAGAGGAAGCAGCTAGGCTGGGGTTCTGATTAGCAGGGCCCCAGCCAGACTAAAGTCGAAAAACAGTGAAGCATCAGCAAAAAGTGGGGGTACCCATGTGAAGCAGATCCTACTCTCCTACAGATGCCATCCAGAAACGACAGAACCAGTCATGAAGCCCCAGTGGGTGAAGACTCTATAGTGACAGTGTGGCAACTGTGGTTTGGAGCATAGCATACTGAACACCTGCCCTGCTCAAAGATGGCCCTGCTCCCGGTGTGGAAGTCTGAACCATTTTGCAAAAGTATGCCAGAGCAAAGGAGAGGGCCCGCGACCAGGGTACAGAGGGAAGGTGGGAGTGGTTCTGAGGGAGCGGTCGATAGAAGAAGACGAGACAGAGAGGCCAAGGATGGGGGCAGTCAGAGGGCCTACCCATTCAAGGAAGACGACGACGAGGTGTTCGCCATATTGTTTGCCAGGAGAGAAGGCAACCGGAAGAGGCCGCCCCCGATGTGCATGGAAGAAGTCAGCGGCACATCTGTGATGGCGCTGATTGACACCGGGGCCTCAGTCAACAATGGATTCAACACAATCTGACAAACTGGTACCACGCCCCAAGTTGGCGTCAATAAGTGCAAGCATATACACCTATGGGGGCACAGAGTTGTTACCCCTGAAGAGAGTCGTGGAGGGCCTGATGGTAAGCGAAGGGAGGTCAATACAAGCCCAGTTACATGTCATCGAAGGAAACATAGGCACGTTGCTGGCATGCCTCACAGCAGAAGACCTGGGTTTCGTCGTCTTTGCGTGTCAAGTCCACGAGTCCCATGCTTCTGCTATCTTGCTGGATTTCCCTCAGTTCAGTTGTTTGGGGAGCTCAGGCGGCTAAAGACACCCAAATTCGGTTGCACATTGATGAAACTGTCAGACCACTTACTCTGCGACACCAGAGGGTTCCGTTCCACATGCGGCCGCTGGTGGAGAGAGAGCTACAGAACCTGTAACAGCAAGGGGTGATTGAGACAGTCACTGGCCCCATCATGTGGGTCTCACCCCTGGTCATTGCGCCTAAACCCAAACAGCCAGGAGTTATCCGATTGTGTGCAGACATGCGCCTACCCAACAAGGCCATCCAGAGAGAGTGGCGCATCACCCCCACTGTGGATGACATTGTAACGGATTTGGATGGAGCCCAATGATTCTCGAAGCTGGACATAACGCTGGCTACCGTCATCTGGAACCAGAACCGGCCAGCAGGTATATAAACAACCTTTTCAACCCACATAGGCCTCCAAAGGTATCAGAGGCTGAACTTTGGGATTTCATCAGCAGCAGAGGTGTTTTAGAACACCATCCGTGAGACCCTCTCGGTCCTGGTGGGTGTCCTAAATATAATTGATGGCATTCTACTAATCTCCTGTACCCTGGAAGAGCACCATGTGAGGCTCCAAGCCACCCTTCAACGACTGACGGACTGTGGGTTGATGCTCCATCATAGAAAATGTTCATTCAAGGAAGACTCAGTAGAGTTCTTTGGATACATCTTCTCAAGGAGAGGACTACAGGTGGAACCAAAGAAAGTAGAGGCAATAAGATCAGCGTTCGTTCCCCGGAATGCTACCTAGGTATAGAGTTTACTCAGGATGACCACGTACTGTGACAGATTCATCTTGAACCTAGCCACACTGTCCAAGCCCCTGAGAGCGCTTACAAGAGCCGACGCTTCATGCAAGTGGGACTCGAGTGCCGACCTAGCATTCCGCCAGCTGAAAGGAGCATTGATGTTGGATGCCACCATGGCTTACTTTCATCCAAAGCGCTGGACACAGCTAGTAGTTGATGCAAGCCCGATGGGGCTGGGGCCCGTCCTGTTATACAAAAAGAGAGAGGGATCCTGAGTCTCAATTGCATATACCAGCAGAGGTCTGTCATACACGGAGACAAGGTATGTGCATATTGAGCTTGAGGTGTTGGCTATCAGGTGGGCTTCTGCCATTTCCACCTGTACCTCTTTGGGCAACAGTACCGTGCCATCATCGACCACAAACCCTTGGTTGCACAGCTTGCAGGCACATCTCAACACGACCCAAACCGCATCGAGCAGTGGGCAGTGCAACTGCAACCATATCATTTTGAAGTACTGCACTGCCCTGGAGTCAACATCCCAGTGGAGTGCCTATCTTGACATCCGCAAGTGATGGCTGGACCAGAGGTGGCTGAGGAGGATGAAGGAGCGGAAGAGTTGTAGACATGGTTGTGCACAATGTATGCCCAAAGGCACTGTCAGCCATGGAAGTTGCACAGTTGACCCTCTGGGATGTGAGCCTGTCGAAGGCCAAAGAGACAGAAGAAACAGTGGTGACATTTTCTAGATGGCACCAAGGCGCTGACAGACACAGAACAAAAGTCAACAAACCAACTCTGGAGGGTCAGGGATGAACTGAGCATGGGGAAAGAAGGCCTACTACTCAGGGGAAGGCAGATCATGATGCCCCAGGCGCTCTTGGGCAGAGTAGTTGATCTGGTGCATCAGGGCCACCGAAGCATAGTAAAAACTAAGGCGAGATTGAGGAACAAGGTGTGGCTCTCTGCCATGGATACCTTGGTAGATGAGAAGGTAAAGTGTTGCCACTCATGCGCGTTCATTAGTGGAGACAGCCCCAGCACCGATAATAACAAAAACATGTCTGCGCCTGTGGTCCCAGATCAGCATGGATTTTGGGAGCTTCCCTGATGGCCGGTTCACATTGGTGATCATAGACAGCCACAGCAAGTGCCCGGTGTTTGAGGTTGGACAATCCATAGTGTTTTCCAAGGTGAAGCCTGTTCTGGAGAAGGTGTTCGCATTATTGGGGCTCCCAGATAAGGTGAAAATGTACAACAGACCCACGTTTCAGGGGCAGGAGTTTAAAGAATATCGGCAATCACAAGGCATCTGGCATTGCAGGGTGACTCCACAGTGGCCCCAAGTAACGGGGAGGTGGAACGCTTTATGCGCACACTGAATAAAATGCTCCGCATATGGTTGGGCAATGGGTAGGATCTGGAGTGCTGCCTCCACAGGTTTCTTAGAGCGTACCATCAAACACCACACAGTACTATGAACTGTGCGCCGATGTACCTGTTGAAGCAGAGGGCCACCAGGGACAGTATCTCAACAGGGCCACAATGGCAACCAGCCACAGTGGATGTACAGGCTACCCAGGAGAGACAAAGTTGTACCAACAACAAGGCTGGCCGGGCTCGGCGAGCAGCAGTTCCTGATCTGGCAGTGGGCGAACCTTTCATTATGCAATACCTTCACCAAGGGTGGAAATTCCACTGACCATTTGAGAAAGAAGTAAGAAAGGTAGTAGCCTTCTAGGGGACCATGGTCATGGTCCAGCGAGGCCATGCAACTGCCACCCACAGCGTGTCATGGCTCAAGCCGGTAAGGTCCCCAGCTGGGGACATGGAGGTGAGTCAGGAAGGAGATGGTGACGCGTTCACCCCTGATGTGGCAGTGCCCGACCGCAGCCCTGGGGCCAAACCCTGGCATGACAGGTTGCCACACTCACCAGAAAAATGCACAGAGCAATCCGATATTGTCACCTTGCCGGCTGGGGGCAGCACAGGGAGGGTCAGAGCCAGAGATATGGTCTTTGCCCGAACCTGGCACCCAGTCAGAGACTGAGACTATTTGTGCCCTGAGTAGCAGGTGGAGGGCGTATACTTGGTTATTCAAAGTTGGGAGGGATGTAGAGTGACACCCAGAACCTACACTACATTGTAACACATTTCCATCCCAAGGGCCGCTCAAGGGCTTAAATAAAGGGAGGAGCGACCGTTGGAGGTCACTCCTCAGTTACCGATAACCAGTGCGTTTGTCATTATTATTGCAGCCCCGCGAAGGCGGCCTCCGAGAATGAACCTGCCCCCCCCCCTGGGAATCTGACACTTGGGGGGTGTATTTATACAGCAGTAGGTAGGATCCCTGACTTTAGAAAAGCACATGGCTACAGCTCATGTCACCAACTTCCATTCTTGCCCTTTTGGCACCATTTTACTCATTTGACTGAATCTTTGCCTTGCACATGTTTCCATTCTTTGACTGGGCCCTTTTTTGGTGTACATTCACACACACTCCATTGCCCCTCTAGCTGTGCTGCTGCTGTGTAGTGGCCTACATATTTATGTACTAACTATATTTGTAATGTATCCGTCTGTCTGTCATTCATACTCCTTTATAACACAGCTCGGGTGGCTGTAGTCCCCAAGATGAAACCACCTCCCTGATTCACGCATGACACCAGAATGTTTCCCACAGAGGCTGAAATCAACACTGCAAACCGCGCACTGTACCTCGGTGTTGCATGGATGGTACCCATTCAAGGATGCGCTTCAGTGCGCACAGAGCATCATAGAGCTGCTACAAGCAACACAGGCAGCATCAGTGTTCGAAAATATACAGCTCTTGCTTAACTGTGAAACGCAGCACTTGGAGCGTACTTGTGTAGCGAAAGCTATACATTCGTGCACGTCATCGGGAAGCAGCTGACATTCTCAAGGGTAAACAAACCACGTTCGTTCACTGAACAATATTTCTCTGCTTGCAAACTTCCAGCTGAGGCTTTGGGCTGCAGAACGTCGAAAAAATCAGTTCACTGAACTGCTTAAAAGTCATTAGTCTCTAAAAAAACGATTCAATTTTTGGGATTTTAGACATGTATTAAACCACGTGCACGGCCGTGCTTCGGTATAATTACAGTTCCCATTTAATAATGCCTCCATTCGGCGCTCCTCGGAAGCTTCGACAAGCCTCTGCCTTGAATCCTGCCGCCCCGTGCGCCTCAGCTTGAATCGATGCAGGCGGTGGCGCTGGGGCCTCTTCTGACCCGCAGCTTAAGCCTCACGTCCACCTTGTTCCGTTTCAGTGGCATCTTTCCTTCCCTGGGATGGCAATGCGCGCGGCCTGTGCTTGCCCCTCATTAGCGCGGACATGAGTTGGTTTTCATTAGTGCACCGCATAATTAGTTTGCTTAAACCCTTGAGAGGGATGGCACACTTAACGGGCACCGCGCGCTCAAGTAGTTTCTTCTCCTCCAGCACTGGGTTCCGAAGAGAGGGAACACAGTAAACATGCAGGAAATGTAATTTAGGCCTGACCTGGTTTGTTCTGTGTGAATGTACCACAAAGGACTGGGGGAGATCTCGGGGGACAAGATTTAATTTACATTTAGATCGGCTCATTGCATTCCTGCGCGATGAGCCATCAGAGGACTTCAGACATAGTCGTGCAGCCACCGCTGGTGTCTGTCCAAGCAAACTAGTCTTCTCCTATGGGCAATGCTCTCTCTCGGCCGTATGCTTCTCTCTCCATCAACACCAATTGCTTTACCCACACTCAGTCGCGACCGGCATGGCTCGCATTGCGGGGGTGGGGCGGGGGCGTATCAAGGAGGGGCAGTTTAATTGAAAAGAAAGTAATAATAATTTAAACTTAACTTGAGGCCGGGTCCCGCATCTTCTCGGCTCCTGCTCTCCTGCCTCCAACAGGAACAGGAAGCAGGCAGCCAAGCTCCCTCCCCTAAGCCAATCACAACGCTGCTGCAGCATTGTGATTGGTCGGGACTTCGCCCAGCCAGGGGCTTATGTGGTGGGCATGTTCTCCATGCAGGCTGCAGTTCACATGACTGGTTTGGGCGGCCCGAGAGGGCCAACCAAACAGTCTTTGCGCACTCAGGAGTGGGCACACCACTCCTCCCCTGCCCTGCTCGGAGACTAAACTAAAAGTTATTACCATTTTGCGAGAAAGCAGTGGGGCGACGCTCCTCCGCCATAGCGGAGGAGCCGCCCCTGCCCCCACTCTGTTCCTAGCCCACTCCTACAACCCATACATCTGTTTCACTTGTTAGGTTTTGCCTGCACGGAAATCTTTTGTAACTAAAAAAAGAAATAAATCTTAAAAGGGGATTTCAAGCCACCTATTACTTATCATTTGTTGGCTTGCTTGTCACTCTGATTTCCTTTCTTTTTATTGACGATTGCGTAATTTCCTGTACGTTTCTGGTTTCACTTTTCTGCCCTCGTATTTGTTTTATCTGTAAAGCTTGGACCACGTACGCCTTCCTGTTCAAGTCTTGTGTTTTTTTAGAAGCCTGTGCCCTTTTGTAGACATGCACTTGCGTGTTGGATGGTTGAATGCATGTGCATGCTACGAAATGAAGCAGGAGCCGTTTCATCGCTTTTTTTGTATGTGGGGGAGGTAGGTTGTTTTTTTTAGCCATGCAGCAGGCACAATGCTTTGCAGCATGGCTAAAAAGCACTGACAAAGCCAAAAGGTCTTATAAGCAAGACCTATTGTTGTTGACATTGATTGTTTTTTATTCTTTTGTATTTTTAACAAAGACCTGCCTTTCAAACACATTATATTTCAGTAAAACATCATGAATGTACAAATCGATAAACTGATTAAGTATCCTTTTTTTCTCAAGTCCAATAAGCAATATAAGGCCCCAACGTGCGGTGGGTCTAGAATCTGCTCCGAACATCTGCTGTAAGCATTTCTGCTGATCCAAACTGCTATGCACTTGTATGTCCTAGCCCAATCCCTTCTGGTGCTGCCAGTTCAATTTATTTACCTTGTTCCCACCACACCATGCTGGATCTTGCTTCATGTGCTGCCAATCTTCCTCCCTCTAAACCCCACCAATCCTAAACTTTATTTTTCACTCTTTTCTGTTTTTCTGTTTTTAACATGAGCCTGGATTGCATAGAAGGTTCACTGGGCACCTACTTTAAGCTGGTATTGGTAGCAGCATTTGGATGCAGTGTGCGGCCTGTCATGTTGTTTTGTTTTCTCATTATGAGCAAACTTTTAAAAGAGCCCAAGAGAAAGAGTAAGTAATGGGAACAGTCAACATAACAACTAATTATAACAAGAGTGCTCTCAAGTGGGGTACCAAGATTAGAGCATATTGCACTATGTAGGTATATAGAATCATCCTTTATAAGGTGTTACCTGCAGACAGCTTTACATGTCTGTTAGCAACAGACCTTTGTTTATCCAATGCAGCCTTTCAGTTGGCCTTGTATCCACCCTGCTCGTGGTTGAATGGCTTTTTTGTCTAGCTCAGTTCCCTGCGCCTGATGGCTTCGCTCTCTAGAATGGATTTGAAGCAGATATTTCGTCTCTCTGAAAGAGCTTAGAGATACATTTGTTCACATTCCCTTCTGAGTCTTCACCCAGCAATATTTTAGATTTGAAGTTGGAGCGGCCACTTCTAAAACAAGAATCTCCTTTTTTTTTTACCTCAAAGGCAAGGCTCCTCGTCCAAATTCCGCCTCTGGTTGTGATCCATGTTCGCGCTCAGCAGGTGCTTGTCTACTCTTTTCCATACAATTATTATTTTACACCGTTGTTATGATCGAAAAAGAATTTTGTTTGCAATAGTATTTCATATGGTATTGCCAAAGTGCCTCTTGTCTTTCTTCCAGAGAGTTCAAGTCCCAGACCATCCTCAGCACCAGAGAGGGTGTTTTCATGAACACCGTCCCTTGAGTGTGTTCGTCCTACCCGAGGAGCATTTCGGTCTTACTGTGTTTAGACTTGATGGCATGTATCCTTCCACTTCGGACATGAGCTCTTCCGCTGCAAAGCTGGAAGAACTATTTTCTCACCCTATCTCTGTCTTTTCCTGCTACCTTACAAATTTCTCATCCCAATGATCTTTATTAACAAATGAACCAAACAAGTGCTCGCCTACTCCTTCCCCTCACCCCAGATCCTTTGTCCTCCAAGCACTGCTCACAGCTATGTCAGTGTTAGGCCTGGGCAGAAAACTACGCTACGCTCGCGTAGTTTGCGTAGTTTGCGCAACTACGCGCTACGCGAATTGCACGTAGCACAGTGCAAAAACGCATAGCATGGCGTAGCGGGCACTTTTTCCTCGTTCGCGATCAGCAGCATCAAGTTGCCGATCACGAGCGTGGAAAATAAACCTCCCGGCGAGATTCTCAACGCAGGGAGGTCAGGTTTCTCATTGCGAGTGGTCGCGTATGCTCGCGACCGCTCGCGATGAGAAACCACCAGTCCGCGTTGAGAAAACTGCCGCTCGAGTACAAATCTACTTGAGTGGCAGAAAACGACCGCTTGCACTGTGCAAGATGCCGTTTGCAATGATTGCACAGTGCGGACAAGCATCCGGCACTGTGCAATCATTGCGAACAGCATTTCCTACCGCACTACGCAGTTCGCGTAGTGCTACGCGTAGCTCGCGTAGTGCGAAGTGCACTTCGCGTAGCGGCGCGTAGCGCTACTACGCGAACTACGCCCAGGGTTAGTCAGTGTGGCCATCTAAAAATGCGTTTAAAATGTTCCCAAAATGACCACCATTATGTGAGCATGTGTGCACATGCACAGCAGCTATCTTTCAATTATTTTTTTCCCCTTTAAAAAAAAATTCTCAGATGGCTGCTGTGCATAAGTGGATATGCACAGTGGCCCTGGAAAAAATCAACCTTTGGCAAAGATAATAGACCTGCGCCCAAAAGCCCCCTTTGAGTATATACAGAAAAATAAAACAAAATTGCAGTGAAAATACAATATAATTGTTTATAGAGTGTTTTCTTTACCCCCCACAAATTAATATTGACCGAATGTGGATGGAAAATGATGTATATAGAAACATACTTTTCTTCCAGTGTGAATCTTGTGTTTTATAAGAATTAGTTTGGAATCCCGAACAGATATTTTAAATTAAAGCAGATTTGGGCCCATGCATGATTTTTCAAATGTGTGATCACAGCCATGCTCTAGACTCTGGGGTCATTTCATTTTACACCTGCATCAGCCACTTAGTTTAAATAAACTTTTTTCAGGTGCAGTTTTCTTTGGGTAACTCTGAAAGGACAATCAAGGATAAACGATCTGAGTATCTTCAGCTTCCATTTTTTTGATAAGCAGAGTAGCTACCTCTTTAAAGTACCTTTGATTGCGCAGACTCACTGGACGGCGAGAAATAGAGTTCATTTCAGGGAAACAAGGGATGAACAAGCAGAGTACGAACTTCATGTCCCTGATCCACCATGGAGATGAGAGTAGTGTTTCACTAAAGTCCTGTGCCCCTCTTTCCTCCCTCCTCGTCACACATTCTCCCCCTTTCTTTCTCTCTCTCTCATTTTCTCTGCCTGGCTCCTCTCACACGGCTGATGCAGAGAGCACCCAGCAACTTTACTGTGATGAAACTCCAAGGTGTATAGAATGAGTTTTGGGGGAGGGGCTGGTAGTGATTCTACGTGTCATTATGTGCAGTGAGTATGCATGAAAATATGTAACTGCTATTGATTTTTTTCAATTGACAATCAAACCTTTTCTATTTGGAATTCAATGTCATGTGCTTCTCTGAATTTTTTCAAGGGGCAACCACTGAACAAGTAATACCCCTGTACCATCTTGTGCCGAGCTCCGCAGATATCTACACAATATTGCTTTTCACTGGAAGTTATGAATAGGTTCAGCTGATAAGAACAGAGGTGACATCGTTCTGCTCTTAAACCTCTTCCTTCATGATTCTGGAGTCTGGCTTGTGTCCGAGAATATTTATTTGACGAACATAAACTCAGCAGGTGTAATTTAGACCTGATTCAGTTGCTTCTGTTTCTACCATTTTGGAAGTTCAGCATGGTCACTGAGCCCTGATGGATTTGGAAGTGGAATATCATCTCCATTTGGAAGAGCTCTGAGATGCATATGTTCTCTTTCTTTTACGAGTGTTCCACCATCATTTTTTCAGAGGTGAAGTTTGGGACAACCACTTGTAATACAGGAAGGTGCCCTTGGTTTCACCTCCAGACAAGGGTCCTCAGAGGAGCACTGTTTCCGCTAATGATCCATGCTCCCACCAGTCGCGGCCGGCATTAATTGCGGGTGGGGGGGCAGGGGAGGCGCCCTGGGAGGGGGCGTTAATAATAAATAAAAAACATACCTGTCCGCCGGCCGGGTCCCGCGTTTTCTAACCTCCTGCTCTCCTGCCTCCGGCAGGAACAGGAAGCAGGCAGCCTCCCTCCTCTAAGCCAATCACAACGCTGAAATGGCAGCATTGTGATTGGTGGCGATACCGCCTTGCCAGGGGCTTACAGGGAGGCAATGTTCTCCATGTAGGCAGCATGACAGCCTGCATGGAGAAAGGGCAGTGTGCATGATTGGTTTGGCGGCCCCAGAGGGCCCACTAAGTCATTGCGCTCTCAGGAGTGGGCAAACCACTCCTCCCCTGCTGCAGAGCAGCCCCGCCCGCAACTAAACATAAAATGCTAATAACAGGAAGTTATTACCATTTTATGTTTCTGCTTCTCGCACTGCGAGAAAGCAGTGGGGCGACGCTCCTCCGCCTTAGTGGAGGAGCTGCCCCTGGCTCCCACTCAGCAGCGGCTTTTCCCAAATAATTGCTTATTTAAGTCACCCTCACAAGAACCCTTACAAGATAAGTCTACTTTGTTTAAACAGTATTTTATGTCACATTCCCAAAGCGCTCATCTCAGTCAGGAACACGTTTTCATAGTCTGACTGGCGACTTATTTTGAAAATTAGTTTGTAAAGGTCCTTTGTTCATCAGAGGATGCGACTGTCTGCACCTGCCTGCCGAGTTGTAAACTTTCTTCAAGATTTTGATAGCTTTTGATTTCACTTCTCTAAACAAATGTCCTAATATACACCCATAATGTGATTGACAGAAATTATTTGAAAAAAATGGTATGATTCTGCATTTTGGAGCCACTGATTTTTTCAGAAATAAACCCCGCTGTGGAGATTTGTTTTCCACAAAAACAGATTGGCTGCCATCATACGGTACAAAAGGGGATGATGGACGGAACGTTTGAGCCAATCAAACACTCACCCCCAGTCAACTGATCTGGGTTTAATCCATCATCATTCTTTAGCTCACTCTACCACCCCAGTTCAGACATGGCCACATGCAAATCAGTCTGACCCTGTGCCTCATGGGAACAGTCCAGCCCGAACTGCCAAGCCATGTCTTCCCTGGACCGGAAACAAGCATCCTAGGACCAGTTTCTGGCATCAGAGGCCTAGCCCTTCACGACAAGTATTCCAATGGCGAAGGCATCCTCTCCAAGAAGAGAAGATGGGTGGAGCTACAGGTTAACCCATCAGCAGCTGTCACCTGGGTTTTGAACCCGAAACCGGTCCTAGGATGCTTGTTTCCGGTCCAGGGAAGACATGGCTTGGCAGTTCGTGCTGGACTGTTCCCATGAGGCACAGGGTCAGACTGATTTGCATATGGCCATGTCTGAACTGGGGTGGTGGAGTGAGCTAAAGAATGATGATGGATTAAACCCAGATCAGTTGACTGGGGGTGAGTGTTTGATTGGCTCAAACGTTCCGTCCATCATCCCCTTTGTATCGCTTTGTTCGCCCTAAGTTGGCGGGGGTATGCCCAGACGTGGGTCCCTTGCTCACTTTGCCACTGGATTCAAGCAAGCCTGGCTGATGACGGCTGGAATGCCAGAAACCGGTCCTAGGATGCTTGTTTCCGGTCCAGGGAAGACATGGCTTGGCAGTTCGTGCTGGACTGTTCCCATGAGGCACAGGGTCAGACTGATTTGCATATGGCCATGTCTGAACTGGGGTGGTGGAGTGAGCTAAAGAATGATGATGGATTAAACCCAGATCAGTTGACTGGGGGTGAGTGTTTGATTGGCTCAAACGTTCCGTCCATCATCCCCTTTTGTATCGCTTTGTTCGCCCTAAGTTGGCGGGGGTATGCCCAGACGTGGGTCCCTTGCTCACTTTGCCACTGGATTCAAGCAAGCCTGGCTGATGACGGCTGGAATGCCAGAAACCGGTCCTAGGATGCTTGTTTCCGGTCCAGGGAAGACATGGCTTGGCAGTTCGTGCTGGACTGTTCCCATGAGGCACAGGGTCAGACTGATTTGCATATGGCCATGTCTGAACTGGGGTGGTGGAGTGAGCTAAAGAATGATGATGGATTAAACCCAGAGCAGTTGACTGGGGGTGAGTGTTTGATTGGCTCAAACGTTCCGTCCATCATCCCCTTTTGTATCATACGGTGGCCGAGCAGCATTCAGGATGAACATGCTCCCACTGCATCAGTGTGAACCCTTTCCTCAAACCAATCCCCACAGACACACCGAGGCATCTGGAGGTCCCGGCCAAGGCTTCAAAGGCAGGGCCTTCACTGCACCAGCTGGCTTCTGGTTCACTCTAAATGAGCCCCCCGGGGCCTGACATGTCATATTTATTGATTCAAATGTTAAACCCACTATTTTGTCACGTGGTCGGAATATTGTGTGCATTTTTGCAACAGAGACAACAATTGAGTAGATATTTCTACCAGCCTGCTGCGGCCCTGCACTTAAGATGCTCCGATGAGACCCACGAGTCCTAAAGATGCATCCGCGGCTTCTGTAGAAATGTGTGTAGTACAAATACAAGGGGAGAGTCTGATCAAAGTGTTGTTTGATTGGGCCTGGAAATTCCCAAATATTTGTTTGCTTTAAGCATGAACGTCAGATATGGTCTAGCTTCAGCCTTTTCTATTCCTTGTATTTAAGTCAGTATCATTGGTTGTGATGAGGTGAGAGCTAGACGTAGCACTAAGTTAATGTGATCTTTACTTCAACCAATAATCCTTTCTCCTATTAGCATCCGTAGTGTTCATCATTGTCTTTGTCCCTCTAAGTGACCAATCTATCAAAAGGAAAGGGCGGTGTTTCTCAACTGGGAAAGTGGGAGGCATGGTTGCTGCCTGCATAATGGGACACTTATGTGTTGTCAGCGAATGTAAGTCTTTAGGACGCAGGCCTTTCCCACGCAAGTTTTACAGCGTGTTGACCATTTCCAATGCGTTATATAAAGTTGTGGTACTTTACCACACACACACACCCACGCACACACATATGTGTGTGGTAAATATTACTTTGTGGCACTTTACCACACACATACGCACACATGTGTGTGTGTATAATCAACACGTTGTGTACATATATATGTGTGTGTACATATTTTTATGTATATTTATATACATACAGAGAGTGAGATAAATATATCATTTTTATTTGTAATTTTTAGGGGTACTGCTATATATATATATATATATTAAAGAAAGAAGCACCCTCGTGGCCGGCACTCTGGGCAGTAAGGATCTAGGCTCTTGACAGGCTAAAAGGTGCTCCAAACAACCACCTCCTCCAGCGGGTCCGACGCGTTTCGGGAACACCTCCCTTCCTCATGGACCTGTTCAAATAATGAAGCGGCAAGCGGCTGCATGAAACCCTTCTTTTAACTTTATTGCACAGGAAGTCTGTCACAAGTGCGAAAAACAGTGTATGCTGGAACATGCAGTCCGTAAAAATGATAATCCCCCAGTGGGGTGCCCACCGCTGCGTTTTGAAGCCAAAGTTCTTAGAAGGAGTGGAAGAACACCGCATACAGCCCTCCTCAAGACAACCTCCAGGCCACCCAAACCGCTATCCTGCCAAGTGTAACAGGAGCGGTATCCGCAAGGGTATTGCAGCGGTGCCATGCCGTGGCCGGGTTAAAGCCACTATTTATTAAAGAAAGAAGCACCCTCGTGGCCGGCACTCTGGGCAGTAAGGATCTAGGCTCTTGACAGGCTAAAAGGTGCTCCAAACAACCACCTCCTCCAGCGGGTCCGACGCGTTTCGGGAACACCTCCCTTCCTCATGGACCTGTTCAAATAATGAAGCGGCAAGCGGCTGCATGAAACCCTTCTTTTAACTTTATTGCACAGGAAGTCTGTCACAAGTGCGAAAAACAGTGTATGCTGGAACATGCAGTCCGTAAAATGATAATCCCCCAGTGGGGTGCCCACCGCTGCGTTTTGAAGCCAAAGTTCTTAGAAGGAGTGGAAGAACACCGCATACAGCCCTCCTCAAGACAACCTCCAGGCCACCCAAACCGCTATCCTGCCAAGTGTAACAGGAGCGGTATCCGCAAGGGTATTGCAGCGGTGCCATGCCGTGGCCGGGTTAAAGCCACTATTTATTAAAGAAAGAAGCACCCTCGTGGCCGGCACTCTGGGCAGTAAGGATCTAGGCTCTTGACAGGCTAAAAGGTGCTCCAAACAACCACCTCCTCCAGCGGGTCCGACGCGTTTCGGGAACACCTCCCTTCCTCATGGACCTGTTCAAATAATGAAGCGGCAAGCGGCTGCATGAAACCCTTCTTTTAACTTTATTGCACAGGAAGTCTGTCACAAGTGCGAAAAACAGTGTATGCTGGAACATATACCGCTCCTGTTACACTTGGCAGGATAGCGGTTTGGGTGGCCTGGAGGTTGTCTTGAGGAGGGCTGTATGCGGTGTTCTTCCACTCCTTCTAAGAACTTTGGCTTCAAAACGCAGCGGTGGGCACCCCACTGGGGGATTATCATTTTTACGGACTGCATGTTCCAGCATACACTGTTTTTCGCACTTGTGACAGACTTCCTGTGCAATAAAGTTAAAAGAAGGGTTTCATGCAGCCGCTTGCCGCTTCATTATTTGAACAGGTCCATGAGGAAGGAGGTGTTCCCGAAACGCGTCGGACCCGCTGGAGGAGGTGGTTGTTTGGAGCACCTTTTAGCCTGTCAAGAGCCTAGATCCTTACTGCCCAGAGTGCCGGCCACGAGGGTGCTTCTTTCTTTAATAAATAGTGGCTTTAACCCGGCCACGGCATGGCACCGCTGCAATACCCTTGCGGATACCGCTTCCTGTTACACTTGGCAGGATAGCGGTTTGGGTGGCCTGGAGGTTGTCTTGAGGAGGGCTGTATGCGGTGTTCTTCCACTCCTTCTAAGAACTTTGGCTTCAAAACGCAGCGGTGGGCACCCCACTGGGGGATTATCATTTTTACGGACTGCATGTTCCAGCATACACTGTTTTTCGCACTTGTGACAGACTTCCTGTGCAATAAAGTTAAAAGAAGGGTTTCATGCAGCCGCTTGCCGCTTCATTATTTGAACAGGTCCATGAGGAAGGGAGGTGTTCCTAAACGCGTCGGACCCGCTGGAGGAGGTGGTTGTTTGGAGCACCTTTTAGCCTGTCAAGAGCCTAGATCCTTACTGCCCAGAGTGCCGGCCACGAGGGTGCTTCTTTCTTTAATATATATATATATATATATATATTTTGTTGGTTAACCCACCCAAACCCCCTTTTTAAATACATTAACTCCCTCTACCACTGCCTGCCCCTGAACCCTAAAACCCCGTACTACCCCTTACCCATTCCTTAACTAAAAAAAAAAGTACTACCCCCAACCACGCCTGAAACCTAAAATACCTTTATAAGCTTACTACTACCCATCCCTTAACCTAAAAAAATCCTTAATACCCCTATCCACCCCTGAACCTTAAAATCCCCTACTACCCCTACTCATCCCTAAATATTCCCTTACTACACCATACCCTTGCAGATTCCTCAACCCTAGAAATACTTTACTAACCCAACCCTTCTTCCCAACCACTAAACATTGAAACTTGAAAACCCTTATCTTTTAAAATGACATAAATCTATCTATCTATCTATCTATCTATCTATCTATCTGTCTAAAAACAATAATTATAATAACTTACCTGTGTGTTAAAGTCCCGCATTACAAGGTACCTCAAAATGACCTGCGTGGTAAAGACTACATGTTAATGGCGTAGCGCGTTAAAGGCTGCGTGGTAAAGGTAGCGCACTGTTGCCGTCTAAGCACAGCTGTTTGCCATTGGGTTTCAGATTCAGGTTAATCGTCAGCCACATAGTGGTTCCCCGGGTCGCATTGGCTCTTATTACGAGAATATTTTTTAAATCCAGCCGGGGTGGTCTTCCAGATGTATATTGCAAAGCCTACTCTAAGCACCTTTAAAATCAGTGGGGAGTGTGCATTCTGAAGGCATGTCATTCCCATATATGCAACATTTATGTTTGGCTTTTCTGCTCAATGCGCAACTTCGTTGATCGCAATTTTCATTCTTGGTCTTCAGACTAACAGCAAATATTACTTCCATTAACGTACAACTTTTTTTTATTACCATGCTGCATTAATTTTAATTAGGACAAGGAAGAAGGCAGCTGGGCACAGGTGAGTTTTTGCCTGTTTGATTCTTTTCCTACAGATGAATGCATATTACTGTCATTTATTTAGTATAAAACAAAATGATCCTTCTTAATGTTCGTTATTTTCAAAAGCTAGATCCTTGTTTTTCAGCTTTTGTTGGGATTGTTACCCTATGCCTTAATTTCTTTTGACACATTTCGAATGCATTGGTGCAGTAAAGTGTGTTAAATGTAAGTTTTTCATTAAAAAATGCTCAACTGCTCCTGTAACTGACTATTCACAGCCAATTCTGAGATGTTGTGGTTCTGATCTCCATCTGGTTTCCACGCTGCTGGAATCATATTGAAATATTCGTTGGGACAAGGGAGGGATGGGTCTCATCACTATTAGTCAACACTCTTAGCTGCTCCACTGAACAGACTGCAATCTTGGCGTCTGTTGAGTGTAGGAGAAATGCACACTGGGATTAAGTTCTGATTTATATTTGTTATCCAAAATGGAATTTGAATACATAGAAGGAGATTGTTCAGAGAACCTTGGTTATCAAAGATGGTGGACATAGTCAAGTATTGACAAAATATATTCAGAATTGTTTCAATTAGCTTCTTGCTCCTGGAGGAGTGGTAAGTGTGTAATAAAGCATTTTTGGGTGTGGCCATTTTCCAGTCTATTGTTTCTGTGGAAGAAATACTTTTTCCCATTCTTTAATCAGTGAAAAGCTATCATCAAGATATTCAATAGAAACAGCAGCTTTCTGAAGTAAAGTTAAACTGTTTACTTATGGACAAGGGACTCATTTTTCAAGTGAGTTATGGGGCCCAATTGGTATTCCGAGTCCAGTTCTATTTGCTGCATCAATCAAAGTTCAAGGACGCTGGTGAGTGGTACCTTATAGTACTCCATGGTAGTTCATCAGTGTCCTAGCGGGGTTGGGGTGCCATCATACGTGATATTCTTTGTTTGCTTGACTGAGAATCTGAAAATGACTGAAAAGTGCTCTCTTCTACTTCTAGAAATCACCTCACCTGTCCTTGATTCAGGTATATTAACTATGGTTTGTGATACCGCTTGCTTACCACTGCCAGAACCTTATCTAGACATGCTCATGTCATTAGGGCTGATGCCACTGTCATTAACATATAGAGAACAGGAATAGTGCCTTTCCCAAGGTGCACCTTAAATCCAATATTATACGGAGTGATGTAAACCTCATTCAGTTTTCATCACAGCGGTGGTTCTATATCTTAGAGTAGCTTTCCACTATTGTAGCATGTTAGGACAGGTGGCTATCATGTGAACAAGTTCTGCATCAACAGTATTGCATCGTGTCCAAGAGGATGCATCCCAGGACCCAAAATAATAGGATCTGGCTGGTATATCCTACATAAAACAGAAAGATTTTTAAATTTGTAGATTTTATTTTTGACATTTATTAGATTGAATTTGGCCATCACAAGTTCTAGGTCTGACAAAGAGACACCTACATATACCAATTATACATTGAATGTGCTTAACCCTCCATAATGCACTGGAAACCATGAAAGCGTTATTTATTCCGGGTTTTTTCTACCTTATGCTATGCATATTTATAACAAAAGTATGCATTTTGCATTGGTATGGCTTAAAGACCCAATATAAATGTTAAATATGGAAATTAACCCTCTTACAAACTTATTTCAGGAAGAATAGAGGGAGCACGAAGAACTTGAGGGTGAATTTAGATAGGATAAACATTTCAAGGAATTAATTTCTTTCTGTAAGAGACATTGGAAGATAATTCATTTGTCAGGTTGTTTCGTGTCTATTCCCTTAAGGGTCTCAGATGTCAGTAGTAATATCTGCGTAATTTGGGGGCATGTGGTCCATTGTTAAGTAGCACTGCAGTCTGCCATTCTTGAGACCTCTTAATATTTACAGAGGCCTTATCACATCAAGTCATAAAGTGAGCACTTCAAGCACTAATTGTAGACACGGTCTTTGGGCTGATGAGTCTTAAATAGTTGAAGAGCAGGAACAGAGTTATTTTACTACCTTAGATGGTAATAAATATTTGCTTTTAACAGGAACCTTAAAGGCATGTGATGCTGTAGACTGAACCGCAACAACGTTTGTTGACACATCAAAAGTAAACAATGGAACTACACATAACATCATAGCAAAACAATTAAAACATAACTGGGCACATCACAACAAAAAAGTCAAAATTAAATGCAGTGCAATAACCACAGTACAGCACAACAAAATCACATTGATATAATGCAGCACAACAAAACAACTAAACACATCACCACCACAACAAAATGTGACACAACAAATATGTACAAACATTCATGACACACATTACTACCTCCAAAAGCTGCTTTCATTATCAGCGGTTAAACATGTTTGCAAGAATCAATGCCTTACATACCAACAAGGACTCAAAAATGTTTTGTTTTTCAGCCCTAGTAGTGGCATTCCCAATCCAGACATATCCACCACACACCAAGTTTACTAATTAACATTGGTCCTGCTCTCTCAAAGGGCCCCTGGCAACAAGGGAATGCAGTTGAAGTATAGTTTGCCTGCAGCAGTCTATACAAAATAACAAAGAGCCCACCTTAGGCTTCCCAGAATGTAAGTACAGATAAGGTGTAAGGATAGTGAGCTCCTTGAACAGAATCTGCTCCAGCTCTTTAGGATAAATATTTGAAGTGAAGGTGTCTGAAGGCTGGCATGGATCTGAAAGTGAAGTCACAAGTGGATGGTTTCTGTCAGAATGTAACCGGGAAATTGATAATAATGGAATTGTAGCTACAGCATTGACTTGAATTCTTTAATGCAGCAGTAATCTGAAAGAGACACGTTAGTGATAGATTCCTTACCTTAGAATATCCCCAGGCGTCAGGCTGGATCCGGAAAGTTTTGCGTAGCAGTACCCTTGCGCGTCGGTAGGCGGCGTCGTGCGGCTCCGCGTCCGTCGTCGGCGTCGTGATCGCCGGGATGACGTCGCGGGCAGTACTTAGGCGCCGCCCCTGCGCGCTGACGTCAGTTCTTCTTTTTCCGCGCCAGCAAGCGCAGATCCGGGAAGAGCAGTGCCCTGGTCAATTTTTGACCATACTTTTTGGTGATTTTTTCACTGGTTTTTTCCAACTTTAAGGTGTCGTAGGGATGCCCGGCTTCAAGCGATGCGGCGCCTGTGCGCGGATGATGTCCGTCACCGACCCGCATTGGGAGTGTCTCTTCTGCCTCGGCCGAGGCCACGACACCGAGTCTTGTCCCGAATGCCAGGCCCTCAACCCGAAAGCTTTGCGAGAGCGGTCTCGAAAGCTCCTCGAGGCCCGGCATTCGGCTCCGCGGAAGCCCCGGTCGCGTGAGAGGTCCAGGGGTCGCTCGCGGAGTGCACACCGGTCGTCGACTTCTTCGTCCGGTAAGTCTAAGCACAAGAAGTCCAAGAAGCATCGTCGCTCTCGGACTTCGCCTCGCCGGTCTCGCGACTCGGCTGAGGCCCCTCCCGGCACCGTCCCCGCCCCCGCGGCCCCGGACTTGCCTGTGGAGTCGCCCCGTCATACCCGCCTCTTCCCGGGTTCGGGGGCGGATCCGGCCAAGGTACAGGAGTTCCTGTCGGCCATGGCCCGCCTCTTCGGGCCTTCAGGCCCCTCCGGTGCGCCTTCGGGCCCCGCGGGCCCTGATGGGGTTGCTCCGGCGCCGCCGGCGGCTCCGGCCCCGGCGTCGCCCGAGCCTCCAGCCTCGATCCCGGCTCCGGCTTCGGCCCCGGCCTCGATCCCGGCTCCACAACCCCCATCGACGCCGGTCGACCTCACAACACCTCCGCCGGCGCCGATGTCTCCGGTGCCGTTCTCGACGCCGCCCTGGGCTCCGGGCGGCGTCGTCCCCAGTTCCTTCCGGCTCCGGACATGGACCCGGAGCGACGTCGCTCGACGCCGGCTCCGGCGCCGATGGGACCTTGGGTCCCAAATGTCCCTCCTCCTCCTTATTTTGAACCAGAGGAGGACCAGGAGGACTGGGAGGGGTCTGATGACCCTCTGACACGCAACTGTCAGTATGATGAGGACTGGACAGAGAGTCTAGGGAGGCCAGTGGTCTGGATACTTCTCCTGACACTGGCATGCTGTCTCCTCCCGTGGCTACGGAGGAGGGGGCCAATTTTGGTACGGTGTTGCGTAGGGCTGCTGGGGCCTTACGTCTCCAGCTCCCTACTTTGACGGTCAAGACTAACATCTTGACAGAGGTGCTTCAGCCGGCAGCCTCCTCTGCGGAGACTGTGCTGCCGTTTAACGACGCCCTCACTGACGTTCTTTTGGGCACCTGGTCCAAGCCCAACACAGGGGCTCCTGTGGATCGGAACGTGTCACGACGCCATCGCCCCGCTCCGGGCGACCCCTGTTTCTTTCTGTCCACCCCACTCCTGAGAGCTTGGTTGTCCAAGCCTCCGCTTCCCAAACCGCCTTCCCTACCGCTCCTCCGGATAGGGAATCCAAACGCCTGGATCAGTTTGGGAAGAAAGGTTTTTCTTCCTCCAGTGCTGGCTTGCGGTCCGTTAACACCGCTTGTCTTTTGGGCCGATATACCCACTCCCTGTGGGATTCGGTGGCGGATGTTTTGCCCCAGTGCCCTGAGGAGGTCCAGGCACTGCTTTCCCGCGCCATTGCGGAAGGAAGGGATGCGGCCAAATACACTATCCGTTGTGGCCTTGACACCGCCGACTCGCTGGGCAGGTCGATTGCAACGACGGTGGCGCTCCGGCGCCACGCCTGGCTGAGAACCACTGGTTTTTCAGGGGATGTCCAGAATACTCTCATGGACATGCCCTTTGATGGAGTCGGTCTTTTTGGGTCCAAAGCAGACCATGCGCTGGAGCGCTTTGAGGACTCACGGGCTACTGCAAAGTCCCTGGGCCTTTCTGCTACACGCCCTCCGCTGTCTTCTGCTTTTCGCCCCTATCGTGGCCACGGTAGGGCGCCCTTCACGTCAGCAGCCCAGCCACCGGCCCGCGCAGCAGGCGTCTTCGCGTGGCCGAGGACGTGGATTCCGCCGTGGCGGATCGGGCAACCAGCGTGCGGGTCAGGCCACCACCTCCAACCCGTCCGCGGCCTCCAAGCCCTCCTAGTCCCTCCTTTCAGGTGCACGGCACGCCAGTAGGGGGCAGGGTCCGCCATCACCTTCCCCACTGGCGCACCATCACCTCGGACAGGTGGGTCTTGGACATTGTCCGAAGGGGCTACTCCCTCCCCTTCGAGACCACCCCCCAGCCATGCCACCTCAATTCCGCCGCATGTCAGGGGATCACTTGGTGCTTTACGGAAGGAAGTCACGGCCCTCTTGACCAAGAGGGCCATCGAGCATGTTCCGACCCCAGAAGTAGGGCGTGGTTGCTACTCCCACTACTTTCTGGTGCCCAAAAGGACAAGGAGGACATGCGTCCTATCTTGGACCTCCGGAACGTCAATCGCTTCCTCCGGAAGGAGAAGTTCAAGATGCTCACCCTAGCTCAGGTCTTGACTGCCCTCGACCCTGGAGACTGGTTGGTAGCGTTGGACTTGCAGGACGCGTATTTCCACATCCCCGTCCTGCCGGCCCACCGGCGTTACCTTCGGTTCACGGTAGGCCCCGAGCATTTTCAGTTCACCGTGCTCCCCTTTGGCCTTACCAGTGCCCCTCGGGTGTTCACGAAAGTGATGGCGGTGGTCGCAGCTCATCTGCGCCGGGCAGGGGTTTCAGTCTTCCCTACCTCGACGACTGGCTGCTGAAGGCGGGCTCGTCCCAGGCAGTCGTCTCCCACCTCCAGACTACGGCCGAACTCCTGCACTCGCTGGGGTTCTCCATCAATGTGCCGAGTCGCATCTAATTCCTTCTCCACAGCTCCTTTTCATCGGAGCAGTTCTGGACACGACGCAGTTTCGGGCCTTTCCTCCCGAACGGCGAGTCCGGGATATTCAGGCTATGATTCCGATCTTTCGGCCTTTATCCTGGGTTTCGGTACGGATGACCCTGAGGCTGCTGGGCCTCATGGCCTCCTGCATCCTGCTGGTCAATCATGCCAGATGGCATATGCGGGCTCTGCAGTGGGACCTGAAGTTCCAGTGGGCGCAGCACCAGGGCAACCTGTCCGATCACGTCCAGATCTCGGAGGGGACTGCAAAACAGTTGCAGTGGTGGCTCTCGAACCGGCAATGGGTCATGGGCAGATCCCTCTCCCTTCCCCAGCCAGAGCATACAGTTGTGACGGACGCGTCCCTTCTGGGATGGGGCGGTCACATGGGAGAGGCGGAGATCAGAGGCCTCTGGTCTCCGGCGGAGTCCCGGCTCCATATCAACCTTCTGGAGCTCCGGGCGATCCGGCTTGCACTCAAGGCATTCCTTCCCTCTGTCAAAGGGAAGGTAGTGCAGGTGTTCACAGACAACACCACCGCCATGTGGTACTGCAACAAACAGGGCGGGGTGGGGTCTTGGACCCTTTGTCAGGAGGCTCTGCGCCTCTGGACATGGCTGGAACATCAGGGCATGTTCCTGATGGTTCAACACCTGGCAGGTTCTCTGAACGCCAGGGCGGACGAACCTCAGCCGCAGGTGCATGATGGATCACGAATGGCGTCTTCACTCGGAAGTGGCGCAAGGACTCTTTCTACAGTGGGGAGAGCCTTGGTTAGATCTATTCGCCACCGAAGAGAACGCGCAATGTCATCAGTTCTGCGCGTTGGAATTTCCAAGGCGGCACTCGCTCGGCGACGCTTTCGTCGCGAGTGGAGTTGCGGTCTGTTGTACGCCTTTCCGCCTATACCACTTCTACCCAGAGTGTTGAAGAAGATTCGGCACGACCGGGCCCAAGTCATTCTTGTGGCTCCGGACTGGGCTCGAAGAGTTTGGTATCCCGAGCTACTCAATATGAGCATAGATCCCCCGATCCGTCTGCCTCTTCGGGAGGATCTTCTGTCGCAGCAGCAGGGGACGGTCCTCCACCCGAACCTGTCCAGTCTACACCTGCTTGCGTGGAGATTGAGCGGCGGCAGTTGATTCCTTTCGACTTGCCTCCCGAAGTTTGTGATGTGATTCTGGCAGCCAGGCGTCCCTCCACTAAGGTGGTATACGCCTGCAGGTGGAACAAATTTGTGGCATGGTGCACAGCAAAGGCTGTGGATCCCCTTTCTGCCCCTCTTTCTGAGGTCCTTCTGTTCCTTCTCTCTCTGGCCCAACAGGGTTCTGCCCTGGGTACCATCAAGGGTTATCTTTGTGCTATCTCGGCCTTCCTCAGGCTCCCTGATCAGCCTCTCCTTTTCAAGTCCCCTGTTGTTAACAGGTTCTTAAAAGGCATTACTCACCTCTTCCCTCCTGTTCCGTTTGTAATGCCTCAGTGGGACTTGAACTTGGTTCTTACCTTTTAATGTGCGCTCCCTTTGAGCCTCTGCATAACTGTCCTCTTCGTCTTCTGACTCTGAAGACAGCCTTTCTGGTGGCCATCACCTCCGCTCGGCGGGTGAGTGAGCTCCAGGCTCTATCTTGCAAACCTCCCTTTCTGTCTGTTCATCCAGACAAGGTTGTTCTTCGGACGCGTCCGTCCTTCTTGCCAAAGGTGGTTACTGCTTTCCACATTGGGCAGACCATCACTTTGCCCACCTTCTTTCCGCCTCCGCATCCTTCCAGAGAGGAAGAGAGGCTCCACCGTCTGGACCCAAAACGTGCGCTCTCTTTCTATATTGACCGCACAAAACACTTCCGGGTGGATGACCAGCTCTTTGTTGGCTACGTGGGCGCCAAAAAGGTCGGGCGGTGCACAAGAGGACCATCTCCCGCTGGGTTACCTTGTGCATCAAGACCTGCTATTCTTTGGCTAAGAAGGAGCCTCCTGTTGGGCTGCGTGCCCATTCCACCAGGGCAACGGCTGCTACCACGGCCTTGGGCCGCGGTGTTCCGCTGCCGGTTATCTGTCAGGCAGCTACGTGGGCCTCGCTGCACACGTTTACAAAGCATTACTGCCTTGACAGTCAGGTCCGGAGGGACGGCTTCTTTGGCCGTTCTGTCCTCCAGGACTTCCTTGTCTGATCTTTGTTCGCAGACCCACCACCGGGGTTGGTATTGCTGGGGTATCTATTCTAAGGTAAGGAATCTATCACTAACGTGTCTCTTTCAGATGCACAAGTTACTAACTTGTGTAACGATATATCTGTAAGAGACAGTAGTTAGTGATAGATTCCTTACCGCCCACCCATCCTCCCGTTCTGCGAACTGATTTCTAGGGTTAAGGACATCCCTTTCAGGGCCCTAGTATTTTTCAGACACCTGTGTCAGCTTCTTGCATGGCTCTGCGTTCCTGGCGCGGAAAGTCGTGTACAGAACTGACGTCAGCGCGCAGGGCGGCGCCTAAGTACTGCCCGCGACGTCATCCCGGCGATCACGACGCCGACGACGGACGCGGAGCCGCACGACGCCGCCTACCGACGCGCAAAGGGTACTGCTACGCAAAACTTTCCGGATCCAGCCTGACGCCTGGGGATATTCTAAGGTAAGGAATCTATCACTAACTACTGTCTCTTACAGATATATCGTTACACAAGTTAGTAACTTGTGCTTTAAGGCAATTGTACTTTTTGAGACTAGTATAGCATATACAGTGATAAACCTTGTGTCTGGTAGTTGATACCGACCAATTTCATTGAGTTCTTGTCTTCACAGTTTAGCCATCAAGTAGATTAATAGCTCTTATTCCATTTACACAAGATCCGATGCTAGACACTGGAGGAATCCATTAGCAAAGGATGACCTGAATACCGACAGCAGTCCTAGAATTGGTGTAACCAAAGGGGGTTGGCCAACAGTTGGGCTGCAACAAGAAATAGCAATTAAGCACTAATTGCAGATTTATCAATCGATGTGATTGTGAGAAAAGATATAAGAGCAAAATCTATTACAAGGAACGACAGGACACACTCATGCAGCAGCGTTGACTGAATTATATATCAATAAAAGATAAAATAAAACAATGTTGTATTAGGAATTCTATACACACTCAGCAAATACTATGAAAAATGTTGTTCATCAAAATTGCCTTGCATGGGATGCTGTTCTTTATCTCTCCGCAGTATTATAATTTGTCTAAAAGAATATTCAACGTGGAACCCTACATTTACATATTCATAGCAATACAATGTGCGCCTCTTTAATGTTTCCCACGCCAGCCATGTTTCAGAAAATCTTTTTGGGGTTCATCGTCAGGTTTATTCCCTGCACACGATGTGGAGCTTCTCTGAATGCCTCCTTTTTTTGTCAATCTTGTGACACAGTGTTGAGGATTATATATTTATTAAGCAAGTGTCTCCATACTAAACACTACGAGATTCAAGACATCTGACCATAAAAAGAGATAATAATGAGGGGCAGATTTATCAAGGCTTTGCGCGACTGCAAGTCATGCAAAGTGGCACAAAGTCTTGATAGGGTGTTTGCGTTCTGGCGCAGCCCTTCTTTTTTCGGAGGAAAACTGCCTCTTTTTGCGCAAATAGTGCTATGTACTACTTTGCATCCAGGTGGCATTCCATGGGTGGTGCTTTGGAATTCCAACGCAACAACCTACGGTTTTTAACATAATGCCCTATCTGCTAAAATTGTTAGACTGTTCTTTGAGTAAAAAAGCATCGCCTCTTTGAGGCAGGTGCAAAGTTGGAGAAATGTTTTTATTTTCATAACTTTTCACACATTGCTTGTGTGCTGCACTGTAGAGCACACATCCAATGTGTGAAATGTTTAAAAGGTTGTCTAGGCACAGGATTTTATATTGGAAGCGCATCTATCCAGTTAATAGCCTATGTTAACCACCACACACACAAGTCTTTGCAATATAGCACATACTGTGTGCGTGCCAGCACAGGAAAAGAGAGCAACAACAGCCATATTTACTAAATTTGTGTTAGAAATAGGTTCTCTAGTTGGCAGTGGTTTGCACCCTGTCCAAGTAGGAACCCTCACTCTAGTCAGGGTAAGGAAGTCACACAGCTAAGATAACCCCTGCTCACCCCCTTGGTAGTTTGGCACAAGCAGTCAGGCTTATCTCAGAGTGTAAAGCATTTGTACGTACACACACAGTAACAAAGTAGAAAATACTGCAAAATTAGTCCACACCACTTTAGAAAAATAGCCGATAATTATCTGAATAAAGCAAAATCAAAACGACAAAAATGCAACATACACAAGTAAAGATATCACTTTTCAATGGTTAAATAAGTTCAGTCCATAGAATTCTATGGATACTTTTTTTTTAGCACAAAGTTCCTTGGATGTGTCAAAATACAAAGACAAAACAGGCTGAGGCACTGGAAAAGCAAAGCGATACGTTGGTTCCTTACTGCCAGGGAAGGTGATGCGTTGGTTCCTTACTGCTACGCAGGGGAGGTGATATGTCAGTTCCGTAACTGTCAGGAGAGGTGATGTGTCAGTTCCTTACTTGAAGGGGAGGTAATGTGTTGATCTCCGGCTACGCAGCCTTGGTTCCTTACTGTTGGGCAATGTCAATGAAAAAATCGGCGCCCAGGGACGATGCGTCAAAAATCCAGATTCACTGCGTCGATTTCACAGCGATGAAGCAGGCGATGCACCGGAGTAGGAGCAGTGCGTCACGGATTTTGACGAAGTGATTCTCGCAACTCACTCTGCGGTGATTCTTCTGACATGCTGAGACAGAAAGCTGGGGCCTGCGGTGAAAGCCAAGGTTGATGTGGCGATTGGGAACCACGCTCCGGTGCAGGCAGCGGCGATGCGTCGAAGCTTGTAGCGATGCGTCGATAAAAACAGATGCTCGGAGTGGATGCGTGGAGTTTCTCCTTCAGTTCACCAAATTCTACTTCCAAGGGCCTAGGAACTGGATTTGGCACCACTTGGCAAGTCAGAACTCGCAGCAGAAGAGTCCAGGCACTGTTAGGTGAAATCTTTGATGGCCCTGAGACGACTTAACAGGAGGAAAGCACACACAAGCCCTTGGAAAACCTTGGAAGCAGGATGCAGAAAGCAAAGTCCAGTCCTTTCACTCCCAGGACAGAAGCTGCAATTAGCAGGCCAGCACAACAAAGCAACAGTTATAGAGGCAGTCCCTCCTGCAGCATCCAGTCTTTCTTCCTGCCAGAATGTCCTTTAGTCCAGAAGTGTTCTGATTTAAGAGTGTCAGGGGTCCAATACTTAGACCCCTTTCTACCTTTGAAGTAGGCAAACTTCAAAGGTAAGTCTTTGTAGTGCTTAAGACCCTATCTTTCCCTTACCTGGCTACTGACACACCACAGGGGGTGGAGGCAGCTTTTTGTGAGGGCAGGCACAGCCCTATTCATGTGTCAATGACAACTTCTCCCACCACTCTAGCTCAGGAAGGCCCATCAGCCTGGTGATGACCCATCTCGATATGCATGGTACACCTCAGCTCCCTTTGTGTGACTGTCTAGAGTGAATGCACATGAGCCCAGCTGTCATCCTAACCCAGACGTGGTTTCTACAGACAGGCAGAGGCACAGAATGGTTAAGCAAGAAAATGCCCACTTTCTAAAAGTGCCATTTTCAAACACGCAATTTAAAATCCAACTTCACCAAAAGATGTACTTTTAAATTGTCAGTTCAGAGGCCCCAAACTCCAAATCTCTATCAGCTCCCAATGGGAAATTACACTTAAAAGATATTTCAAAGCAATTCCTGTGTTACCCTATGGGAGAGATAGTCCTTGCAATAGTGAAAAACAAAATTAGCAGTATTTCACTATTCGGACATGTAAGACACGCAAGTACATGTCCCACCTTTTAAATACACTGCACCCTGCGCATGGGGCTACCTTGGGCCTAGCTTAGGGGTGTCATACAAGTAACAAAAGGGAAGGTTTGGGCCTTCAAGTGGGTGCACTTGCCAGGTCAAAATGGCAAATTAAATCTGCACATAGACACTACAGTGGCAAGTCTGAGACTTGTTTGCAAGGCTACTTATGCGGGTGGCACAAACAGGGCTGCAGCCCCACTAGTAGTATTTGATTTACAGGCCCTGGGCACCCCAGTGAACTTTATAAGGGACTAACTAGTGAATCAAATATTCCAATCATGGATAAACCAATCACCAATACAATTTACACAGGGATCACTTACACTTTAGCACTGGTAAGCAGTGGTAGAGTTCCCCAAGTCGTAAAACCAGCAAAAACTAAATGCAGCTCACAGTCAAAAACAGGAGGTCAGAAGAAAAAAGACGCCAGGACTAACAGTTTGGCTCTGCACTGCACTCTTCCCCTACCACAAAGCCGTGAATCAACTTTATTTGTAATGCTGCACTGGGTTATAATATTTTAAATCTGCCCTTGGATACAATCTTGAAATTGGAGCTGCTTTGAGAACTTTTGGCCTGATGTACTAAGCCATTTTGCTTTCGTATACCTTGTGATTCGCAAAATCACGGGGATGGCACCGTAAAATGACTTTCTAATATGTCTGAACCCCATTTTTTAAATCTGGAAATCATGTCTGATTTGCAAAATGGGATCACTGACCTATACCAAATTAGGATTGGGTGTCCCCTTCTAATGGTGATTTGGTATGGAATGTATCAAAGGTTTGCCACTGTGGTGTGGTCACAAACTGTTCATCAGACACTGACATCACAAAGGGGTTGGTATCTGATTCGCAAAGGAGACATCGTCCCTCCTGAGGAATAATGATGGTGGCATCAGGGGGTCAGGAATAGGTCCAAGCGACCACTGGCTGCCTGAATGGCTTTCCAGGTCGGGTTTTATTTTTCCAACAGAATCTGTCCATTTAATGCCCCCGGTCTCCTTTTAAAAAATATGATTCCCTATTGGGAATAAAAATGCAAGGATGCAGGTCTGGTGTTCCTTAAAGTTCTCCATCCCTGAATTTGCAGCTAATCACAGAAGGGTGGCAAACTGCGACCTGCTTAATTAATATTCATTAGGCAGGGTGTCATTTTGTGACCTCTGGAAATGTCCAATTTTCGATGCAACTTAATAATAGATACGTTGCACTTCAAATTGCAAACCTGGTCACAAAGCAGTTGGTGTAAAAATTGCACACCAAATATTTATTTCCATGATAAATAATGGCTCATAATTTACTCTCTGTTTGAAACACCTTCAAATGTGAATTGTTTTTATTTCCTGCTGTGGAATAAAAAAAATTCCCATATTCCATAACAACACTATCTATGTGAAATCCTAACAACAATTTAAATGTAAAGAGTTAATTATGCTGTGTCAGGACCTGCATTCCATTCTATAGGTCTCACTCTCAGTGGTTTTTGATTCACTGGAGCTAGAATTTCTTTTCTCGAAATCTGTAAATTAAAGAAAGGATGATGGATTGAGTAGCAAGTGCAGCAAATATATAATTCATGGAAAATACTTTAGTCGAGGGATCACATAATCCAGTTGGCCCAGCCACAGTTCCTTCCATACCCTAGAGCAATTTCCACTATTTATAGAGTAGCCTGGCAGACTGGTAGACACAAACATCACCACAGAGTCCTCAGTCAACAAGGATTCTGTACTAGTAAGGCAATCTGAAGTGTCTTCTAAAATTCAGATGACAGTATTCTGTGCATGCTTCACACCAGATCCTCATCCTGAATTGATCAGAGTGTGTGAGGCTATGAACACAACAAGCACTGGCTTAAGGCAGCCAACAAATAATGCATGCGATATGAGCTTCTGAGTCAAGCCCCCAGGCTACCTTCAGTCCCATGCTCCATGAATGAAGGTCATGGTTAGAATAAACAGGGTGAACTGACTTGGGAATTCTCTCACTCAATATAAATAAAATATCATCACATAGAATAAGTCTACAAATACAATACCACTACTTTGAGGGCAATAAACTGTCTTGTGTTAGAGAATTAGGGTAAATGTTAAGTGAAGGATAAGAGGCCAGGGATAGTTAAAGACTCGAACTAACGTAATAGTTTAGGGTTAGATTTAAAACTAAGATTATGGAAAAGTTTGGAGTTACCCTTAGCTTTATGGTTAGGGCTGGGATTAGGGAAACCTTTGGGATTAGGTCTAGGACTAGTTTTAGGATTGATATTTAAGACTAAGTCCTCAATTTGGAATATGGTTAGGCATAGTATTAAGGTAAGGTTTATGAATATGATAAGGGTAGGTTTCAGGGTCAGGTTTAAAATATGGGTAAGGTTAAAGTTGGGGTTAGGTTTAATATTAAAATTAGAATGAGTGTAAGGGGTAGTCTAGGATTAGGTTTAGGGCTATGTCTATGATTCAGGTTAGGGGTGATGCATAGGGTGAGTGTAGTGGTTATGGTTAGATTGGTGTAAGGGTCAGGCTTAAGGTTAGTTTTAAGGGCAGGTTCACGTTACGTGGTAGTGCTAAAGTGAGGATATACCTCGATGTGGGTCTACTCTTAAGTTTGTGGTATTGATGTTGTATCTAATTAGACTATATACATATATGGACAATGCATGTAGTGATAGTTTAATGTAGTTGCGGCACAATAGTGTCACCTCAATGCATTGGTCTTATGTAGTGACATGTAGCTCTGTCTGAAGCTGTCTAAATTGATATCTGTTAAGGCTTTCTTCAGACTTTACTCAGAACTTCATAAGTGTCCGGTCCTGTGTATAGTTCCCAATACCACAAGGAGATTTTTAGAAATGGGGCTATTAATTTGGGAGAGGGTACACCTACCAACTCAATACACCTACTTTGGTTAGGTCAAATCGGAGAGAGAATCTATGCTCAACCCCTGGGAGCTATGGCATGAGCCGCAGGCAATACCTGGAGAAGCATGTGCTTATTTCAAGCAGTATCAACCCTTTTAAAGTAAAGTACACGACAAAATAAAATTCCAAAACCACTTTTGGAAAAATAGAGAAAATTGTAACGAGCAAAAAGACAAAAAGATCATCAATCTCGGATAAGAGGAACTGGAGATATGTATTTTTAAAGTTTTAAGACAAATAGTGCCTAGAAATAGTTAAGGACAATAGAAAAGCAACAATTCATGGTGGACCAAGAACTAGGCGCAATACCATGCAGAAGATAATGGAGCAGAGGTCAGATCCACCAAATGGGTTGTGCAGGTAAAAGGTTTTACCTACAGACTTTGGGCCTGATTTGAAGTTTGCCATCCTGTCTGCCATATTACAAGTGCATTATATCCAGTGGCACTTGTAATGCGACAGACGGGATATCAGTCACATTTGGGACGGAGTAACACGTCCGCCGAACTCTAAATCAGTCCCTTAGTCTCCAGCTGCTGGGAAAACTTCTTCTGGTCAGTCCTATAGCACCTAGATCCACAGGGGAGGCTTTTGGACAGCAGGTCTCGCTCCAGACAGGCATCCTGCAGGGTCTAATCCTTTTTAGTCAGCTGGGCCCTCTTAGAGTCAGGAGACCTTCTGCTTTTTGTGTCCTTAAAGCAGGTAAAGAGGAGAACAACCAACCATTTGACCCTTTAAGAGCAGTTCCAGTCCCTGGGTGCCAGCAGGATTCAGGGGTCCTTGAGTGAGTCCCCCTTCCAGCAGAGAAAGGAGGAACATTATTCTTGTAACACTGGCCGCTTTCTTCAGAGGGAATCTTCCCAGGTACAGGAATGTTCTATGGAAGTGATGATGGAGGTGCCAGATTTATTGTGTGCACTAACCAGGGACAGAAGAAATTCTACCACCCAATCCTAACAATTTTGTCTCAGTCTCCACCTCCTTTTGCAGCACTTCCTCCTTGCCTTAATGTAAAATTATCCAGAAGCCCCTCTTTCAATTGGCGGGATGCAGGTGCAATCAGCCAGGACTGTCTTCAATTTCTTCGTCACTCACCTGCCTGACAGTGTGTCCTGTTTTTATACATTATCACCCTGCCCTTTGGGCTTAAACGACACACTTTAGTAGTGACTTATGGATATATAAAATCGGGCTTTCCTACATGGCAAAGGCATGTTTCCCTGCCATGTGTCACTGCAGTGCATTTAAACTGCAACATAGCCAGAGCACAGTGGTGCTCCTATCAGATATATATTTTGTTATATTTGTAGTTGGCGTATATACACATTGCAGTGCACAAATTCATTTTAACGTGCCATGCCATAGGTGCACTTAAGACTCCAATGACAATAGACTTATAGGGAAATTAAATAGGCCAAATAAGGAGTTTGGATGTACAGCACATTTTAGAAGGGTAGAACAAGCACTTTACTCCTTTCAGCAGAGGTAAACAGGGGCGGTTCCTTCCTTAGGGCAAAAGGGCATTGACCCTTCGCCCCATGAGCCCCCACAAACTTTAACTTAAAATGTGTGTTTTGCTGCATCTCTTAATTGCATTGCAGGTCGTGTAACTTAGGGGCTCTTTACGATGGCAGAATGATCGCCACCACCGGGCCGGCGGTGGCGATCGTTCCACCATCACAATGAGATTTACCCACCGTCATATTAGGATGGCGGTGGGTATCGCGGCGGACGCAAAGTCCGTCCGCCGCTTTTCCGCCGGTGGCAATCGCACCGATTGCCTGGCGGGCGGAGCAGGGCCACTAATATGGTGGCGGTGCGTAGCAGGCACCGTCCGCCCTATTAGGATGTGGGTTTTAGGAGGCTGGCGGGGATTGGGTTTGGGGGCCCGTTGCGGGCTCCCCTTGGGGGGGGGGGTGTTGCTGCACTGGGAGGTACCCATGGTGGTGCAGGGAAATGCGGTGCAAGCACCTTTAACATTGCGGACGGTGCTGCATCTAGCAGCACCGCCCGCAATGTTAAAGGCCCAGGATGCGCCTGCCAGTATGGCGGGCGCATCCTAATCGCAGTGGTGGGACCGCCGCATGTCTGGCGGGCGGTCCCAATCACCGCTACGGTGGCAGTCGGACCAAGTCCGCCCGCCATCGTAATCAGCCCGTTAGTGCTTAAGGGTGGAGTGGGGCTTGATTGACAGCAGGGAGGTCTCTGAGGACTAGATGTGAAGTGCGCATGTCAGGCTGGACTGGTGTTTTACTGCGGTTTCTCTCATTTGTGGAACATTACGGAGTCGGGGGGATTATAGCCACAAGCCTACGGTCTGCTTTGGAGTGTTTGCTTTGCTTGCTCCAACCAATCTTGGTGCTGCTTTAATGCTTACAAAGATAAACATAAACAACATGAGTGCAGCATCTGGATTGGGTCTGGGTGCCAGGTGGAAGGCCTCTAATCCATCATCAGTGTGGGGGCGGTACTTTCACTATATGGCCAAACACTGTGTGGCTTTATTTTGAAGCCATGCAGTCATTGGTCAGGTTGTTCTGCGCTGTAACGTGACGTTCTCATGCCCCACTTAACGTGCTACTGCTTTCTACCATTCCCGCCAGTGTAGACTGCACCTTTATAGGGGTCGTCGTAGCATCTGTCCATAAAAGCTTGCCTATGGCCTAAGTAACAAATGCTGCCTGCGTAGCTACTGTGAAAAAATAAATTGCAACGTGGAGTGGGAGCTGTAATGTACAACAAGCCGGTGATAAATTATATGTCCCTGTGAGTTCAAGAGCGGCACCCACTCGAGTCATGCCTGATCGATGGGACTGTGTACTTATTTTGCCACCTGGGACGAAGCTTCTTCTGAGACAGTGAGTCCACCAGCAAAGCAGTCCCACTGTCCCAGGACAGAGTTTCCGAAGCAGTAATGTGTTACAAAAGACAGCCAGGGAGCAAGGCGATCTGCTTCCCAAAGAGTCAATGCCACTGTATTTAAAAAGTGCTTTTTGGGCTGCTTGGCGCTTGCTGTTTAGTCACGAAGTTGCATGCCTTTAAATAATAGCAGAAAAGCTAGATTTTGAATTAATGGATAATAACTGAAGAGACCTCAAAGCCCCAGCTCAATCGCAGGCTAGGCAAGTATTCCCATCGTCTCTTTTCAGCTCTGAAATCTTTGCCTGAGAACATCTTCATATGGGACTTTCTGTAACCTGAGCGGTCATCCTCTGGGGGCGCACGCTCTCCCTCCCTCCTCTGTGTGACCTTGGGCACTGATGGAATATTGCACGAGCTGACCGTAGCCTTACTCCCCTTGCTGTGCTCACTTTATTGCGATCCGCGTCTAAGCGCCCCAATTGCTTGCGTTGTCTGCCACTGCTTTTGAGAAGACTGTGCTGCGACTAGACTTTCTTAGAATTAACTAAGGCCTTTTCAGAATCATGTCAGTGCTCCAATCTGTGTACATTCACAACTCTTCAAAGCATGTGCGCTTCTCGGAAAAAAGTTGAACTGCGAGAGTGCAAAGTCCAACACATAGCTCTTGGTGTGAATTTACAATGACCTCTCCAGACCTCAGATCCGCATCTCTGTGTGAATGAGCTCTGGCGGATTGCGATTCTTTCTGAATTACAGTCGATTCGATGGGTGGCTGCTTGATGACCAGTTTGTGGGTGGTATTTTAACATATAACAGTTCTGGAGGGTGCAACCAAAGTAAAAGAAAGCAGGAAGTGGTGAAATGAATCTGTGGACCAGGTAAGACTAAGGTAGCTCAGTGGGATAGAGTATTTGCTGCAGACAACTATGTGCAGTGCATAGCTTGGAATGCCACAGACTGTACTCAACCATTTCTTTTTATGAGATGACTGCCTATCGCTGAGTAGAGTAAGGGCGACCTCTGTTTGGTCTATGACCCAAGTTATTTCGTTTCTTAGCCGTATAAATTTCATTATGCTGCTCATACTCGGGTGAGTGTGAATCTCGGTTTGCCAATGCATAGGTGTGACTGAATGTGCACTTGTATGTATTTGTTTGTTCACTGGTAAGTAAGCTCACCTTTGAGGGGCTATGCCTGACATTTTTGGGTGGAGGCATTTTATTGGTAAACGTTGCGTAATGTTATCAGCAGTGCTGTCTGAGCCGAGAGCACATTGATGTCATCTGTCTGCTTTCCAATCAAGGGATTTCTTCGTAAGTGAGCAGTAGCATAGCTGTGTGAGCCTGTAAGATTGTCAAGCTTTGGTATCTATGGTCTGTGGTTGTGAGATTTGTGTAACTTGTGACTTGTTCACACTATCCCTTCCATGTGGAACCTCAGCCAAAATATACGACTGAGAACCTCCTTTCAAGGGACTGGATGGGATGATGAAGTGAAGAAAGATGCTTTTGGAAATCGATAGGCCGAGGTGACTTTGCTTACCTGGATTTTCTTTACTGCTTGGAACGCACATTGCTGTAGCCAATGTTTAATGAAAATTGCATTACAGGGTCCACAGTTTTGCATCCATTTTGTCATGATTTTCTTGGGGAGTTTCAAGATCCAGCAATAAAGGTAAAGCTCGCTGGGCACAACATCAAGATGCCTCTTCAGAACTTCTGGGTTTCTAACTAATTATGTGTAGATTGCCTTATAAATGCCCAATTTTTCCCCTGTTTGTTTTCAAATATTAATAGAGCGATACCATGCCCACCCCCAAACATTCTTCAAGGTCTTTAGGCTCGTTCTTTCCACCAGTTTACTTTTTCCAGTTTTAGGAAGAAATTTAAGCTTGCCACTTTGAAAGTTCACCAGCTGCCACTGAGGAGAAGCTTTATGCACAGAGATCATCCGGTGCCTTAATCCCCCAGAAGTGGCATTAACCCACAAAGGCTGCTGACCAGTGCTTACACTTGGCCAGTAGATATATAACTGTAATTATATGCATAAATAAAAGTAGGCAAGTATGTATGCTGTGTGAATATATAATGCACATACAAAAATGGTTCTGGAGAAGGCACCTTCAGATCGCTTTCTGGTGGACAGAGCCTAAAGATTGAGATTTCACTTACAGGAAGCATGGCAGCCCTACCCCTGGCAAACCTGACAACAACTTAGACATATTTCTTTCAAGGACTAGACACATGTGAAAAGGTGTCTCCTTGAGAGGGTCACAAATAGGAGGAAAAACGCACAACGGGGAAAAATCTCCTTTGGCAACCTATATAGTTCTTGATTGAAGCTGTAGACTACATTAGTGAAGTTAGCAATGCACCACACTCCCCCTCACATCAGGAAGGAGAAAAGAATGAGCAAGACACAGGTCCAGAACCAGAAGTTCTATGACGATGTTGATCCAAAGTGCTTGAGGAAAAATGACATCAACAGCAAAAGAACGCTAAGAAAGACAACAGATGAAAGGCTAATTCCAAAGGAAGAATCCAAACTGCTGAGAAATACCAGGGACAAAAATGCCCAGCAAGTTGCTTAAAAGTGCAGCAAAAAATTGCGGAACGATTGCGTTGTGATGCATTTTGTCTTTTCATATGCTGTCTTTTCTATGCTCAAACAGAAAGGGCGCTCATTGGAGGAGGCTCTGCCACATCTTGGATTGGAAAGTTACAATAACTCCTAATGGAGCCACCATTATCTTTGATGGTGCACTCTATATATTTAAACTCTGCCCTTACTGGGAAATCAAGCTATGCGTGACTCTGTGAAGAAGCCCAGATTTCAGATTTTTCACACCAAGCAGCTTTTTGGAAGCTCTTTACCATGATTGCTCTAGTGCCAACCACTATCTGTTTAAGGCCCCATTGAGTTTCCATGGGAAAGGAGGCACCGGAGCAACTTAGATGATCAGAAGGCCTCGCTCTCAACATGGCATGGTGTGCATCAGCACACTGAACAGTAGCGTATAGAAGAATTCTTCCTTCCAGAACTGTATGAACTTGGGCCATTCCTAATCTTTTGCTTAGCTGTGTGAACAAACGTGACAATTTGCAAAGTTAATGGGTCGATCACATAGCCATACACTCCTGACGTGTTTTTTTCCTTTCGCTTGTCGTGGTGGCTCTGGTTGAAGATTGCCTGTTAGAAATGGGGTTTCTGGTTGGCTAGGGTATGCCCCTAAGTCAGGCAGAACCCACCAATCTAGTCAGGGTACAGGAGTTACACACCCAAGATAACCCCTGCTCACCCCTTGGTAACTTGGCAGAGCAGTCAGGCTTATCCCAGAGGCAATGTGTAAAGCGTTAGCACAACACACGCACACTAGTGACACACTAGCACACCACAAAAAGAGACTCCACACAAGGTTATATAAAAATATCCTTTGTATTGCACATAAAACACTTTAGACCATAATCACATAAATCACTGTGCCACTAGGCACTAGTCGTGACGTCACATAGATTATAAAATCACTTGGCCAATCGGGCCATTGTCATAACAATACAAGTAGTGCATAAAGTAAATACTTTTAGGCTGCACACGTCACCAACCTGTGATGAGAACATCACCTTACACCATTACTGTACATATCCTGCAGGTCCTGGAAAAGTACTCAATATTATGACCAGTAAAAGGCATCAACAACCGTCATACATCCATATTAGGGCCCATATGTGCAGTATGTGAGGTAGAAACACATAAGGCTTACCAGCATTACACTAAACAACACTAAGAGCGACACCTGCGCTCTTATTACAGGTTATGCAGTAGCTCCATTCCTTTCCCGGTAGGCTTCTGGGCCACCTGCCCGCCTACACCAGGGAATGCAGTAATTTTCGGGGATTCGTTCCACTCAGGAATCGGAGGCCTCCATCGAGGTTCTAACCCATGATACCAGCAAAAACAATGCCCACCAACAGTAGGTAAGAGCGCAGCTGCCTACGACCACGTGGTGCAGCTGCGAGCAATGTTAGAAATGCATCTGAGACCTCTCCCGGTCTTGTGCGGTGGCTATGAGTGGGGCCGGGTCCTTGATTCCGCCCACTGTTTGGCAGAATTAGTAGGGCAGCTGCCCGCTAATGTACAGGGCAGCTGTCTCGCAGTGATGCTCAGCCCCACTCACTAATCCCCGGGGGCTGAGTGGGTTAGGTTGCAGCCGTAGGCTGCAGAGACAAGAAGCGTGCCGGCGCTCCTCCTCCTTTGGCAAAGAAGAAAGGATGCCTGCGGACGAGCCACCAGTGGAATTCCGATCAAGTCCTCAGGGCCAGGCTGACATGGAGCGAAGTCTCTGTCGGCTCTGCTTCGTCTCGGGGACTCCTCTGAGCCCTACCGATAATGCGGCGTCCTCGTTTGCTTCTGGGGATGTGGCTGGGCAACACCGGTAACTCCGGTCGGCCACGCCAGTTGCCCAGCAACGGTGAAGACTCCCTTGCGCTGGTCTCGCTGACAAGGGGCCACGCTGGGACGGGCAGCTTCAGCCTGCCTCGGACTCTGCACACCTTAGCAAGGTTACCGCTCCCTTGAGGTTTCAAGGAGTGTGATGCACCAAGGCTCTTGAATCAAAGAACATACGTGCCAGAACTTTCCCTAAGCAAAGGGATTGTGCACCAAAGGAAGAAAGGAGATCACTGGGACACACAAGCAGGAAGCAGGTAGCAGGCCAGCACACAGGATCCTTGCAGGGGAACAAGAGGCAGTACTGGCAGCAGGTCAGCACAGCAAGGCAAAGTTCCAGTGGCAGTTTCGCCTGGCAGCATTAAGCTTCTCCTCTGGCCAGATGCAGTCTGTAAAGCCAGCAGCTTCTGGTTACAAGTCCACGCAGTGTATGAAATCATGGGTAACAGCCCTTGTATTTATAGTGAAAAAGTATTTGCTCTGGGGGCACTTCAAACACTGTTTAGAAGTGCACAACACCCCCATTCACAACCCAAGCCCTGGCCCCAGACACACTGCAGGGGGCCGGAGACAGCATTGTACGAGGCAGACACAGCCCTATTCAGGTGCAGGTGCAACTCCTCCCACCACTCTAAATTCAGACGAAGCCAATGCAGGTGCAAGGGAAACTCCTGCCATTCTAAATGCAGCCACGGTCTGTTCAACTTAGCGATGAGTCACCCAGGAAAGACAGGACACACCTCAACCCCCCTTGTGACTGTCTAGAGTGAATGCACATCCCCTCTCTCCTGTCAGTCTACACCAGACGATGAATACACATCCAGGCAGGGCACAAAGACTCATAAGCACACAGAAATGCCCACTTCTAAAAGTGCCATTTCTAAAATAGTAATGACATATCCACTTTCACCAATAAGCAGGATTTATCACTACTATTTCAAACATACCAAACATGGCCACGCTACTCCTCTTATTTCAGAAGTTACCACTGAAGCACCTATCAGGGAATTCCCAATGCAAACCTATGAGAGGGCAGCCTCACAGCAGTGAGTAACCAAATAGGCTGGTTTTCACTACCAGGACTTGCCACACAGTTAAGGCACATGTCCTACCTTTTACCTACACTGCACCCTGCCCTTAGGGCTAGCTAGGGCCTACCTTAGGGGTGACTTATATGTAGTAAAAGGGGAGTTTCCGATGTTGCAACCACTTTACATGCCATGTCACTGCGGCAATAAACTGCATGCGCTGGCTCTGCAGTGGCAGAGGCCTGAGACAGGTTTGAAAGGCTACTTCGGTGGGTGGCGCAAGCCGCTATGCAAGCCCACTAGTAGCATTTAATTTACAGGCCCTGGGTATATGGGATACCACTGTACAAGGGACTTATAGGTAAATTAAATATGCCAAAGAGGTGTAGACCAATATTACCAAGTTTACAAGAGAGAGCACATGCACTTTAGCACTGATCAGCAGTAATAAAGTGCCCAGAGTCATAAAACCACCAAAAACAGGTCCGAAAAAATACAGGAGGAAGGCAAAAAGTTCTGGGATGACCCTGCAAAAAGGGCCAAGTCCAACACTGCCATTTTAAGAAATAGAAAGAAGAGGCAAAGCATGTGGGTGGATCTCCAAGAATTAGACTGGCAACTCTCTCTCACTTAAGTTAGTTAAAAAAAAATACAAGTGGGGATTGCAGATTAACTGCAGTTTTTGTACCTGGTGTAATTTCTTGAACTATTTCTTTCTACTTACTGCATATGGAAGAAGTCATTGCCGACGCAAATAATGGTCTTTGAAAATGGCAGGCAGAAGATGCAGTCTGAGTGGGACAACCAAGGAAACAACCAGGCCAGAGTTGGTTTGATCCTCTGAAAATAGTCAGGCTTTCATGGATAGATGATTCAAGAATGTACAGTGCTGCAGGCTATGATATGAATGGCATTTGTTGTCCCCATCCTCCACTAATATGAACATTTAGAAGAGCCCCTAATGTAGCTTCTCAAGTATGTCTCCCATGTGTGTTGGACTCCCCCACAAAAGGCACAAACACCCCACTCAGGCTATCCAAAAAGAGGAATAGGTAAATAAAACATTTTAGCTGTTCTTTCATTTCTTTCACTGGTCTGTAGACAAAGCACTTTTGCCATCCTAAATGGAAGTGCACTAGTAGCAGGGGATAAACATGAGGCTAAGAGAAAGAGAAGCAGAGGAAGAGACAGGAAGAGGAGAGAGAATCTGGCATAGAGGGAAAAGAGATGTCAAAAGGAGGAGTGAGGCAAGGCATTGGAAAGGTAGGTGGTCTAATGTGGTGTTCATCCACTGGTTTGTAGGGACAAATTCCTTATTTTCACTAGGACTCATGGCACCTTTGCTATGAGACTGTTCATTTCTCTACCGGTGAAGTGTGCCTAAACAGGGGTAAGCTGGCATAGTCTGCCCCTTACTAAATATCTGGGCAGATTATCCTTCCAACTTGTACGGTCAAAACATGATTGAATAACCGCTTCGATGCTCATGACGAGACCAGCTCATCATGAGTCACAGTGGAGCTGTGCTCATGTCGAGCTGGTCTCGTCATAACGGCTGCGCGCCGCCCACGCGGGATTAATTCCCCGCCTGTGCGGGAGAATTAATGAGTGGGCGGGGTTGTGACGAGACCAGCTCGTCATGAGCACAGCTCCACTGTGACTCATGACGAGCTGGTCTCGTCACGAGCACCGCGGTGCCGCGCTCACCCCCCCGCCCCCTCGCACCCGTGGGGGAATTACCCCAGCGGGGAAGGGGTTAAAGGGTTACTTTTTGCTTCTTCCAGCCCATTAATATCGCAACTAGGCCATCGCAGAATTTAAGTTCCGGCATCATAATTTGCATAATTTTGGGAATTTCGTATTATGCGAATTTCCCAAAATATTGCGGTAAAAATTTGCAGTGAAGTGCACTATTCGCAGTACCAAATTACAGAAGACCAATGGATGTTTTTCACAGCGCTTTTGTTTTTGCACTATTATTTTAGTGCAAAAGGCAGCCTACCGTCAAGGTCACATTTCACTCTAAAATATAGCGCAAAATTAAGGATTTATATTTGTTATTACAAATCATTTTGCCAACATTTTGTGTAATTTAGCTAAAGCAAATTATGCACAACTCACAAAACCCTAGTCTACAACCCATACTTCCATTCCTCAGAATCTAGATCAATACTGTACAAAAAAAGCTAATGGTTGTTTTGTTGTCGATAATTGTGGATACGTGGAGGGGATAAGTACAAAACTAATCCTCCCACAGGAGTATCAATCATATCAAAATGATTCATTCACATACAATAAGCAAAACTTACAGTTTCATGGGTAAACTGTATATTGGCATACATTAGTTCAATGTGTTACTCAATAAGGCATCCAAAGATGAACAGGTCCTGTCACGTGGCTAGGTTAGACCCGGGAAGAAACACTGTCATTTTACATGTACACGTTTCTTAAGTTGCCTTCTTTTCCACAAAATGATTTTTGACACACTTTTGCTTGTGTAACAGTGCAGGATTAGTTTCTCTGAAGCCAAATTGCTTACAAATTCCACTTCGTAAGTACACTATCACGACACCTTGAACAATGAATATTGAAACGCCCCTTTGAGAATTTCTTGTGTATCTATGTACGAATGATTGAGCATAAAGGTTCTAGATCTGTTACCACGATTCCTTGGGGAGTTAGGGTTGTCATGTTCTGAGGTTGCCCAAACCATTAGCTACCTGACTAGGTTTAGGGGGCCTCATGGGGGCACTGTGAGCTAGCAGGTCTGTCGGCCAACATATACTGAGGGGGTGTATGGAATCAGTCTAGCACCATCGCAACGCTTATGTTGTCCAAACAAACATACAGTTCCTACTGAGAAAGTGGAAATCATACAACAGTCCACTCCATTTCATTTAAACTGCAGGTAAGTTTTATTAGTAATGTCAGAACCCCTTTCGGAGTACCACAGGGCAATCAGGGGCTACTGGACCCAATTGAGGGGGTTGAGGCCATTTACTCCTGATGTTTCGGGGCCCAACCTATTATGGACCCTAAGCACCTGCTTCAACGACCCCTTCAACACCTGGCTCTCTGGAATAGCCTAGTCTGAACAGTCTAGGGCCCCTTAAGGGCAGGGGAAGGAGAGGTAGATAAAGGGCGTAGAAACAGACTACACTGTCCGTGGGTCTAGAGTGTTACTCGGCGCTCAACGGCATCCTAAACACAAGTAAAATGTATCTAATCACACACAGGGGGAAGCCCTAATAAAGGGACGGAATCCCATCACTCACCAAGGTGACATGCTTCATCATCTGGGATCTCCTCCCGGCTGTAACTCCTAGTGCAGCCGAGGGCTACAACCCCCTCAGTGTGAGGGAGGAGCTCAGGGATGTTTTGAAGGTTTCCTAGGATATACTAAAATTCACCAGATGATGGGCTAAAGTGTGTTACTAGGTGATGGGTGCAGTGCTAGAAAGAAAAAAAGTGAAAAAAGTGTAATAAAACTAACTACCAGGAGAATTTTTTTAAAAATATGTATCTCTTGGTGTCAGGATTAAAAAACAGTGCTAAGGCAGTTTTGGAAAAATAAACTGCATCTATTTAGTTAGAGGGTCGGTCTACATGTTTCAGCTATCATGACCTATAGAGTGTCCAGCCTTCCTCAGGACCTAAAAGTATAAGCTACTGCGTGATTAGTGAAAAAGTAATAGAAACGTGGGTGTAACTGAAAAAGGAAACAGATACAACCTATCACACCAATTGTTTCAGTTCTAGGAGCATGGTGTAGTTAGACCTGTGTAGAAAAAGATACCAAAGAAATAATCAAATACTGGTGTAAATCGAGTAACGGAGAACGAGTGATAAATACTCATCTCAACTACATATAGTGTGTAGGATCAGCTGCGTAAATATTAAACTTACCCGTAGTGTGCGGGTAAAGAACCTCACCTCACCTAGCCACTGCTCAGGACGTGAGGCACCGCTCTAGGAGAAAACATAGTTGACAGAAAACCAGACTCATAAGCATGTTCAAGTCTGTCTGTAACATTCAAGGGACAAAACAAAATTCATCTACACTTAAACAATGTGGTAATAAATGCGTACAGAAATAGCATAAAAAGATCAACGTACAAACGGTTGATACAAAGTGCTAGACACTAGAGGGTAGCCTGTATGAGTGAGTCAACACAAAAGGGGACCAACTGCCAACAGACTATAGGTGTAAAGATATCTAGCTCAATGGTATATTGTGTAAAGTGAAATTCACACTGAACCAGTCAAAGCATAAAGGCGAAACCGGGCCCATTAAGTGTGTAAAAAGGGGAGAACTTGCAACAACTATTGCACTAGTCCTACTACCAAACAAAACAATGGTACGCCTTACAAGGGCTATAACGACTGGCATTAAATGAACCAAACTGACACTCAACTACTGTCAGTAAAGTCACTGCGTGCGTATATAGATTGATAAAATTCAAAAAGTCGTCACCAGTAGATGGCATAGAGTTATCCAGGCAAAAGCTGGCGGGCTAGAAAAAATGTTGAGGTATTTAAAGACAAGGCATGCAAATACAGCCTGACTCGGAATGAACGTAGTGTGGATAACTACTAAACCACAGCACAATCCAACAACTCACTAAAACATTAAGCGAGTAGGAAACGGGTATAAAGATCTATGTGGGTGACTCACCTCTCCGTGTGTCCCCCAGGCTTCACTGAGCCGTAGTCGGAGGTAAAGCCAGTCACAGAGGCAGTCGTATTTATACAGGGGTGATTGGGTAATTGGATCCCGTGGTCCCTGTGACCTAATAAGCGCAGCACATGTAGATGACGAAATGAAACTACCCAGCGTCTCTAGGTGTATCTGGGAAATGAAGTATATAAACATGTGTTGGCTCGTAACCTGCACACAAACAACATAAAAGAACTGGAAGGAATTCTAAATACTCGTGAGCGATGAATTAAAAATAGCGTCCCTAGATGTTGCCACGAATAAAAGTTAGTAAACAAATAATGGCTCACAAATGACTAGAGAACTACAAAAAGAAGCAATAGTCATGGGAATTGTAGTTTGATATGTCGCGTCGACCGCAAGTTCGCGGCTCTTATCGGATAATGGCGTGCCCGCATCACAAGTGTTAGGTGTATGATTGGAGGAGTTAAAGTACCCCAACAGCAATAATTAGGCCGAGCAGGGCATAGTGCAAGCGCTAAGACATTGTGGAAAAAAAGAAGAAGAAACCACGGATAAAAAAGTGAAAACACATCTTGTCATCTCTGCTGGTAACAGAACACAAAGAGTATTTCCTGTGTTGACAAAGAAACATATAAACATATAGACGAGGGCAAAACCTTCCTGATTCTGACACAGATAAACATTATGAGGTGTATCTAGAAATTCGGTCCTCAATCTAAATATTGTCATCAATCAAAATATTAGTGACGCTCGTACTGATGCCACTCATCCTAGTAAGAAGCCAGGCATACCATAGCAGGGCGAGTTCCCTAGCGGCTACCGAGAATACATCAGAGTAGCTTAGAGTAGGGTCCAAGGTATCTCATCGTTAAGACCCTTCTTGTCACTTTGTAATTTGAAGACCCAGCGTTGTTCTTTGATGAACAAGAATTTAGACACATCTGTTATGTGCAGAGGAATGTGTGGTTGCTCTAGCACCGTCCAACGAAGGCCATCTGCTGTATGTTCGTGTGTTCAATTATGTAAATTATGTACTTAATTTAATTTTTTATTTATATTTTTGGTGTGGGTTGTGTTTTTTGTAGGGCAAAGGGTGTGAAAGAAATTAATTATAATAATTAATAATTAATGTTAATTATGAATAATTTAGTGATATTTATGTAAATTGTATAATTAAGATATTTCTTAAGTTATATATCAGGTGTGTGTTGTTGGGTTTGTAGGGGTATAGGGTGGTAAGTTAATTAAATATAATTAATTTATTATTAGTTGATTATTGTTTGATTAATTCTTAATTATGTAAATGATGTAATTAAGATATGTTTTGCTTTATATATTAGATGCGGGTTGTTGGGTTTGTAGGGGTGATCCAGCGCGATATTAGCAAACAGCATTCATACACTAGATACTCACTTGGGCCCATACATTCATACTACGCTAATACTTACGCTGGGGTTGTCAGTTGTTACTCTTTATCAAAATCCCTGCTACCAATTACCTTCCGATTGAAGAGTAATGACTTACCAATGAATCCTTTGCTAATTGGGAAGTTTAAAATGAGTGACATTCATTATAGTACATAATCCTGAAATAACCACTGAGTCAAGAAGTTTTAAAATGTTTATCTAAAGATTTAGCAGAGTAAATTACAGAACCACATGGTACTTAATCGCATATCACGGATGAAGCATAGAATAATAATTATTGATTAATGACGGTCCCTCAGAAAGGAGAAGATAGAGACAGCAGCGCAACTAAAGGTTGCATTTATATTTACCTAGGTGCGAGAACCAAACCCCTTGGCCAAGGAGTTGGAAAGAATAGGACCCAGGAAGGATGAAGAACAAAGACCTCCTCCAGGATCAGGACAGGACCGGTGACCTCTCTACAACAACGCCTGCGTCGTTCCCCTCTCTGATACTCGGCTTCTCCTCAATTCTCCCGTGCCTTTCTTCTAATGGACTCCGCCGCCCCCTCCTCAGGACCTCTCTGGACAGCGATTCAGTCTGCAATCGATCAGCTTGGCGGTCTGGAGCTAGAAGCACCAGCTAATTAGCTAATTCTATATCTATTATACCCTTCTACGCCCATGTACCTCCCATTAATGTTGCCAAAATATGGGACCACTACTTCTGATTGGACAGGGACAGGGGGTTGATCCTCACACCATATTGATTTGGTTCGAATTCTGAAGACCTTTGTCTTTAAACTACCGCCCATCCAATTTAATACTTTTGCTTTATTTCCCACCCGTCTCACGACAAAGTTTATTCATTTTCCATATACATAGTTGCAAGTTTGGCAAGAACACATAAAAATATCAATATCGGCCATTAGGTCGCGGCCTTGGACGACGTCCAGGTTGACTTCATCTTTATTCTTTGGCAGCCAAGCAGGGCACATGCGCAGAATCATTGTCTCTCGAGTTTCAGATCACCAACCCCAGGCCCAAGTTTATGAACTAATAAAAGTCAAAGAAGAAAATATTAAAATCACAAATAATATGTTTCACTGTATACCCACTCTTTCTACTCTATCCCCATTTACTTATAAATCTATCCCGCATTAGTAGTGTTAAGAAAACGACAATTTAATAATAATACAAGAGCAAGCTGAAGCATGTGAAAACATCAAGCAGCCATTTTAATGCACACTGCGCAGAAGCAGGAGTTTCCCACCAAGCAAAAAGACGTCACAACACGTGATATGGTTGAGACATGCGCAGTAAGGTTCCCGCGCTTTAGCGGCCATTTTTAGAGAAAGACAAGCGTTACTTGTTAGTTAGAACACATAAGCAAGCTTCCTTGCTATTCATGTAGTGTATGCAAAGTTAATATAAACAATACAAGATTAATAAATTAATACTGTGAGGAGATTGCATTCGAGCAAGTCTCATTTTTGAGTCCTTGCTCCATCAATCCCTTCTCTGATGGCGTTTAAGAGCCATCAAAATACTGCCCTCAATCAGATGCCAACTTCTAGCAAATAGTTTCATTCTCATTTTTACATTTTCTATTTTTAACATCCCCTTTCAATTTCTTGTATAATTCACTTCTCAAATCCTCAAGTTCAATTTCATCAACCTTTCTCTTCTTTCCTCTTCCTGTCACACTATACGATTCATTCTTTCTACAACATTTGCACCATATTATTATCGTCAGTACTATTATTGCTATTCCTGCTAACGGTACTAGTATTTGACCTATAAGCCCTTTTCCTACATTAGAAAACCAGGTACCAATTGACGCAATACTACTTGTCAATCTTTCCCATACACTATCAACTTCCAGTGGTTTAAGTTCCTTCTCAAGTTTAGTTATATTCTGTATATACGTTCCAATTTCTGCACTTTTATCAGGAATGTAAGTGCAACAATGTTTCGTCTTCAGTAATTTACAGACTCCGCCCTCTTTGCCAATAAAATATCAAGAGCAAGTCGATTTTGCATAACCATAGATCTAATCGCAACCATCTCCGCATTAATCATTAGAAATCCTCCAGCAGTGTCAGTTGATAAACGATCAACCACTGTAGACAATTTACATATTTTCCTTGAGTTCAGAATTATCCCCACCGAAGGTATCAATGCACCAAATATATCACCTACAATTTCAGAAAAACTAGCTCTTTTACTACGTGTTAATTCGCTATTGTTTTCATTGCTCCCAGTGTTTCTTTTTACGTGGTATATTTTTGGAAATACTATTCCAAAATAACAACTTCCATACCATCGTGCAGGAAGCCTAAAATAAGCCTTATTCCCGCATACATAATAGATTCCAGGAAGAACTGAATCTATTCCTCCTTTGATTCCCCAACCTCCAAGAATTAAGAAATTGTGTTCACATTCACTGGTACCGATGAAAACATTGTTATAATCAGTCATTAATCTATGTAGACACATTTTCCCTGTCTTTACAAAATCCAGAGCCATAGCAGCTTGAGCCTTGCCAGGTGTGCAACTCCCTTCTTTCTCAGCCCAAGGTGGCAAATGAGCCTTATGCTCAAAAGCTTTCTTTTGAAAATCTTGTCTTCTATCTTCTACTAAATTCAAAAATATCTTTTCTTCTTCGTGTAAAGAACATGTTAGATTGTGTCTATGTGCATGTGTTATGTCTATTGATTTCATTGTTAAGAAAAATTCTCCCATAAACTGTGCGTCTTGACTACTAAGCACTGGGTTCATACTCTTTCGAATCGGAACCTCAGAAAATATCACATCTATGTTTGAATAATAATATTGAAGTCTCCCTGTTCTATAAAATAAACTAGCTAATACACTACATGATATGCCGTATGTCAATGGTAAGTGATGATATGTTAATCCTTCTGCTACTGATTCGGGTAACTTCATACAGACATAACAATTACTAACTTCCATGGTATCTACATACTGAAATAATAACTTTGTGAAAACATTTAAACTAGTGTCGTTATCAGTTATTTCATGATGAAATTCTGGTTCATTTTCTGCCATTAGTTCTACTCTATTTCCCTTCATGTGTGCTGTCCTTCCTTTAGTTTCGTTATTAATCTTTTTATCCATTATCATAAGGTAAGGGACTGCTATGATCAGGACTAACCATACTATAAGCACCATTACTAGACTACCTATGCATATTGCACAGCATCTTCTACAACATCTCTGTTTTGGTCTCCCAGCAACTCTATCATCAGGCATTTCGACAAGGAAGATTGCTCTTCTTATCTATTTTCCGCTTTTCTTTTTATGACTCCTTTGCGTAGTCAAGGTGGTCTTGTTTCTTTCTCGTACGTCAATTCTGCACTTGTTCCTTCGTCACCACTTTCACTTGACTCTGAGCTCTGGTAATCTTCAAGAATAATGTAAGTCCAATCAGGACCCTTGAATTTGTTATTCACAAGTTTCAGTCTCTTGCTTCTTCTTTTCTTAGTTCTGTTTTCTTGTTCAGTTTGACTTGTTACTTCATTTACTTGATCTGGATCTTCACTTCTGGTTGTTATGTGGTATTTTACTCTTTTAATGACACTAGGCCAATGATCACCTTTTCTTGTTTTCTTTGTTTGCACTGTTTCTTTATTTTTGTCTTCAGCAATCTCTTTATTTTCACTGTTTGACACCTTTTCGTTTTCTGCAATTACTGTTTTTCTTTCTTGCTCTTTTCCAGGCCTTATTGGTTTTCTTCTGCAGCTCCTCCGTGATTTTCCAATAATTGACCTTGTTCTTTGTTTAATTCTTCATTTTTAAATTTCTCGAGATCTTTTTCTTCTGTGTTTTTCTGGATCTAACTAGTTCTGATCAGGGCTTATTGCACTTTGTACTTCTGCAGCCTGACCGGATTCTTCTAAACCTGTCTGTCCCTGCTCAAAATTTGTCGATTCTTCGTTATATTGAGACCAGTTTCTTTTCCCTATCTGGTCCTGCTCAGGTTCTTTTATTGTATGTTCTTCTTTTCCCTGAGCTGCTTCTTCTTCACCTATCTGATCTTCTTCAATTTCTTCCAATTTTGTTTGACTTCTTGTTCTGTAGTAAACTTCAGGAATTTCTACCACCAGTATCCAGTCCTGACTTGTGCTCGGTTGTTCTTCTGCAGCTTCTCTTGAATCTCTAGCCTGAGATTCTTCAGCTGGGCAACCTTCAGCTTCCTCAGTGATTGATGCTGACTGAGGATTTTCTTCTTCAGGGTCTGGTACTCTTTTGGTGTGGCTTACATGAATCCAATTAGGGAATCCTGCACACTTCACTGCTGTGTTGGTAGTCAGTATGACTTGACAAGGTTTTCCCCATCTAGGTGATAGACACGTCTCTCTGGTGTGATTCTTCACTACCACCCAGTCACCAGGATTCAGATCATGTTCTTGTTCAGGCTGCCTCGAAACTGCGTCTTCTCCGACCTGATGAGAGACAGAACGCACTAGGTCAGCCAATCCTTTGCAATAATCCAGAACCATATCATCAGATATATTCAGCAGTTTGTTTATGGGAACATGTGCTTGTCTCATTGCTCTTCCCATCATTATCTCGTGTGGGCTCAATCCCATATTTCTATCGGGAATGCTTCTGAGTCCCATTAAGACGAGTGGCAATGCATCTGGCCACTCCAATGATGTTGATGCACACATTTTTCCCAGTCTGGAAAGTGCCATTCAATTGTTCAACCACTCCAGAAGCCTCTGGATGATATGCACAATGCAATTTTTGTTCAATTTGGAATGCTTCACAAATCATTTGAATCACTTCACTGTTAAAATGTCTTCCTCTATCTGATTCTAAAGTTACTGGGAAACCAAACCTAGGAATGAGTTCTCGTAGTAACAGCTTTGCGACTGTAATGCTGTCACTCCTCCTGGTAGGGTAAGCCTCCACCCACTTTGAAAACAGACATACTATGACTAGTACATATTTTAACCCTCTGCATGGTGGTAACTGTATAAAGTCGAACTGTAGTCTTATAAATGGTCCTTCTGCTTTTCCAATTTTCCCAAACCCAATTATTGTTTTTCTTCCTGGATTATGCATTTGGCAAGTCAAACATCTCTGACAAAGACTCTCTGCTACAGCCCTGAACTTGGGATTGTACCAGTTCTGTCTGAAAAGCCTAATCATTGCATCTCTCCCTATGTGTGTGTCTCCATGATACATCCTGGCCATTTGAGAGAGCAGACAGTCGGGCATGACTGGTCTGCCATCAGCACAAATCCACACTTCATCATCTCCCCTTTGGGAACAACCCACTTTGACCCATGTTTTTTTCTCACTTTCATCAGCACCATCTTGTAATCTTCTAACTTCATTCCATGTTTCCGGTGGCATATACAGCATAAGTTGGCAGCTGATTCCCATTCTTTCCACCCTTTTATTGACTGACAATCTATTTCTGGCACAATGTTGAGCCACAAGATCTGCATATCGATTGCCGATTACCACCCAGTCATCTCCTGACTGGTGTGCGGCACACTTCACCACAGCCAATTCTTTTGGTGATTGTATTGCTTCCAGCAATTTCCTTACAAATTGTCCATTTTTAATGGGGGATCCTGAAGAAGTCATGAAATCCCTCTGCATCCATAGTTGGCCAAAATCATGCACAACCCCGTAACCATATTGGCTATCTGTAAATATAGTTACTTTTTGATTCCTCCCAATTTTGCAAGCTTTTATCAAAGCAATCAATTCAGCTACTTGTGCAGATTTTACTCCTGGTAAATAGGATGCTTCAACTATTCCAGTTAATTCACACACCGCATAGGCAGCAGTTAGTTTACCTCTTCATGTCTTGGCATGAACCATCAACAAATAGTTCCCTGTCTGGCTTCTAAGGGGCTGTTCCTCAATGTCTGGACGTGGTTTCGTGCATAACTCTGTGACTTGTAAACAATCATGTTCTTCTTCTTCTTCATTTTTAATTTCATCATGATATGGGTCTGGTAGTAAGGTAGCGGGATTTACTATTGTACACCTCACTATGTTCACATTTTCAGCACCCATTATTATTCTCTCATATTTAGTCAGCCAACTAGGAGTAAGATGCTGAGTTCGAGTTCTTGTCAACAGAATCACAACCGCATGTGGAACAAACACCTTTACTGGGTGTCCCATTACAATCGACTCACTTTGTTCAATACTTAAACAGGTAGCCGCTACTGCTTTTAAGCAGCCTGGCAATGCGGCTGCCACTGGATCCAATGTAGCAGAAAAATATGCTATAGGACGTCTGTCTAGACAATGTCTTTGGGTTAAGACTGAAAGTGCACAATTTTCTCTCTCATGACAGAACAATGCGAAGCTTCTCTTATAGTCGGGCATGCCTAGGGCCGGTGCTGAGCACAAAGCATTTCTCAATTTTACAAAAGCTCCTACACTCTCATCATCCCATTCAATTGGGTCCTTGGCTTTCTTTTTGTCATTTGAATTAGGGACTTCGCTAACAAGGAAAATCCTAGTATCCATTGTCGACAGTAACCTACTATTCCTAGGAACATTCTCACTTCTCTTTGGGTTACAGGCATTTGCATTTTCTTAATCAATTGTACTCTTTCCGAGGTTATTCTTCTTTTTCCCTTCTCAATTTGGTGTCCCAGATATTTAACTGCTGTTGTACAGAACTGCAATTTTTCTGGTGAGACTTTATGCCCTTCTTCAGCCAAATGATTTAATAGTGCTATGGAATCGACAACACAGTCCTCTCTGGTGTTCGATGCCACCAGTAAGTCGTCGATATATTGCACTAGGACTGAGCTTCCTGGCATAACTAGTTTCTCTAGGCACTTTTTCAATAACTGATTAAAAATAGAAGGACTTTCCGTGTACCCCTGAGGAACACGATTCCATACATAGACTTTGTTCTCAAATTTAAATGAAAAAAGATACTGGCTGTCTGGGTGCAATGATATTGAAAAGAACGCTTGGCATAAATCAATCACAGTGAACCATCCTGCACTCCAAGGAATCTGGTATAGAATTACTGCAGGATTTGGCACTATAGGACAACATGGTTCCACAATCTTATTTATTTTTCGCAGGTCTTGAACAATCCTATATTTTCCACTCAATCAATCAATCAATCACAGAATTTGTAGAGCGCACTACTTACCCGCGAGGGTCTCAAGGCGCTGGGGAGAGAGAAGGGGGGGGTGCTGCTACTGGTCGAACAGCCAGGTCTTGAGTAGCCTCCTGAAGGTCAGCAGGTCTTGGGTCTGTCGTAGGCTTAGCGGAAGGGTGTTCCAGGTCTTGGCAGCGAGGTGTGAGAAGGATCTGCCGCCGGTGGTTGTTCTTCGAATGCGAGGGACGGTGGCGAGGGAGAGGTCGGCGGAGCGGAGCTGGCGGTTGGGGACGTAGAAGAAGAGTCGTCTGTTGAGGTAGGCTGGGCCAGTCTTGTGGAGTGCCTTGTGTGCGTGGATGAGGAGTTTGAAGGTGATCCTCCTGTCGACGGGGAGCCAGTGCAGGTTCCTCAGGTGGGGGTGATGTGGCTGTGGCGTGGTACGTCGAGGATCAGGCGTGCGGAGGCGTTTTGTATGCGTTGCAGTCGCTTGATGAGCTTGGCCGGGGCTCCCGCATAGAGGGCGTACCCATAGTCAAGTCTGCTACTGACGAGGGCCTGGGTGACTGTTCTTCTTGTGTCTGTCGGGATCCACCTGTAGATCTTGCGAAGCATGCAGAGGGTGTTGAAGCAGGAGGAGGAGACTGCGTTGACTTGCTTGGCCATGGAGAGCGTTGAGTCGAGGATGACTCCCAGGTTGCGTGCGTGGTCGGTGGGTGTCGGGGCTGCTCCCAGCGTCGTTGGCCACCAGGAGTCGTCCCAGGCTGAGGGGTTGGAGCCGAGGATGAGGACCTCCGTCTTGTCCGTGTTCAGCTTTAGTCGGCTGATCTTCATCCAATCGGCGACGGCCTTCATTCCTTCATGGAGATTGGCTTTGGCGGCGAGGGGTCCTTGGTGAGGGAGAGAATCAGTTGAGTGTCGTCGGCGTAGGAGATAATGTTGAGGTCGTGCTGTCTGGCGATGCGTGCGAGCGGGGCCAGGTAGATGTTGAACAGTGTTGGGCTGAGGGAAGATCCCTGGGGTACGCCGCAGATGATCTCGGAGGCTTCGGATCGGAAAGGTGGGAGGCGGACTCTCTGGGTTCTGCCGTCGAGGAAGGAGGTGGTCCATTCCAGGGCCTTGTCTCGGATCCCTGCGTCGTGGAGGCGTGCGCGTAGAGTGCGGTGGCAGACAGTGTCGAAGGCGGCGGAGAGGTCCAGCAGGATGAGGGCTGCGGTCTCACCGTTGTCCAGCAGGATCCTGATGTCGTCGGTGGCGGCGATGAGGGCAGTCTCAGTGCTGTGGTTGCTGCGGAACCCCGATTGGGATGGGTCCAGGATGCTGTTTTCTTTGAGGTATCGGGTTAGCTGTTTGTTGACGATCTTCTCGATGACCTTGGCTGGGAACGGAAGCAGGGAGATGGGCCGGAAGTTCTTGAGGTCTCTTGGGTCCGCCTTGGGTTTTTTGAGTAGGGCGTTGATCTTTGCGTGTTTCCAGCTCTCTGGGAAGGTCGCGGTCTCAAAGGAGAGATTGATAACGTTGCACAGGTGGGGTGCGATGGAGCTGCTGGCTTTGTTGAAGATGTGGTGCGGGAAAGGGTCTGACGGGGAGCCGGAGTGTATTTTGCCCATGGTCTTGATGGTGTCATCGATGTTCTCGCTGACCCAGGCTGGCAAGGGGTCATGGTCGATGGTGTGCGGCGGGTCTGGTGTATCTATCTTGGTGGGGGCTGTCTGGGTGTTGAAGCTGTCGTGGATGTCGGTGATCTTGCGGTGGAAGAAGGTGGCGAGGGAATCGCACAGGGCTTGCGACGGCGGGATGTCGTTGGTGTTGGAGCTGGGGTTGGAGAGTTCCTTCACGATGTTGAAGAGCTCCTTGCTGTTGTGTGCATTGTTGTCGAGGCGGTCTTTGAAGGAGATTCTCTTGGCGGACCTGATGAGGTGGTGGTGGTTACGGATGGCGTCTTTATGGGCTGCGTGGCTGTCCGGTGTCTTATCACTGTGCCATTTCTTCTCAAGTTTCCGGCAAGTACGCTTGGAAGCTAGGAGTTCCGGGGTGAACCAGCTGGCTCTTTTGGTGATGTGGCTGTAGGTGAGTTTTTTCAGCGGGCGAGGGTGTTGGCACAGTCGTCTATCCATCGTCTGAGGTTGCAGGCAGCGTCGTCGGTGTTGGATGGGTCGGAGGGAGGGCTGAGAGCGAGGTTTGCCCGTAGTTGGTCTTCGGTTACTTTGCTCCAGCAGCGGCGTGGGATCTGTTCGGTGCGGTGGTGTGTGGTGGGTTTCTGGAAGGTGAAGTGGATGCAGCGGTGGTCGGTCCAGAGGAGTTCCGTGGTGTGGCTGAAGGAGACGTGGTGGCTTGAGGAGAAGACGGGGTCGAGCGTGTGGCCGGCGGAATGTGTCGGTGTTGTGACAAGCTGTCTCAGTCCGAGGTTGGCGAGGTTGTCGATCGGGGTGGTGGAGTTGCTGTCGTTGTTGTTCTCCAGGTGAAAGTTCAGGTCTCCGAGGAGGATGTAGTCGGTAGAAGTCAGGGCGTGCGTGCTGATGAAGTCGGCGATGGAGTCGCTGAACTGGGGTCGGGGCCCAGGGGGTCTGTAGACAAGGGTGCCTCTGAGGGTGGTGTTGGGGTCCGTGTGGATCTGGAAGTGCATGTGTTCGGCGGTGCAGAGAACGTCGTCGGTGCTGGTCGAGACCCTGGTGGAGTTCTTTTGGACGATGGCGATTCCTCCTCCTACTCCGTTGACGCGGTCTCTGCGGGTGATCTTATAGCCGTCTGGGATGGCTATGGCGATGTCGGGTGCGGAGGAGTCGTTCATCCAGGTCTCTGTCAGGAAGGCGACGTCTGGTGATGATGAGTCGAGCAGGTCCCAGAGCTCGACGGCGTGTTTGCGTGCGGAGCGGGTGTTCAGTAGGATGCATCGGAGGTGGTTGAGGTCCTTCTTGGCGGGCGCTTCGGTGGCTCTGAGGCTGGTGTAGCTGCAGTTCCGGCAGGTGAAGGGTCCATGTGTGCGTTTCGGGGCGGCCTTGAAGCAGTTGTGTCTCCGTCCGGGGTTGAGAGCGTGGAGTGTGGTGGCATCGTAACGGCGTCGGTCCACGAGGCTGGAGCGGGGGGCGCGCGGCCCAGGGGTTCCGGCGCTGGGCGCGGTCCAGGCGCGGACGGGCGCAGACGGGCTTGCCTTAGGCGCGCCTTTGGCGCGCCGGCGGCGCGGCCGCACAGCGGCCGCCATATATGGGGAGCTGGGAGGGAGGAGCAGCTGGGAGGCGGGAGGCAGGGGCAGTGAATGGGCAGTCAGGGGCGGGGCCGCAGGGGACGCAGCGGCGGGGAGGTACAGAAGGCAAAGTTGGGCACAGCAAAAATGGGGGCACGAGGGGAAACAGAAGGCAAAAGGACACAATCAATGGGGGCACAAGGGGAAACAGAAGGCAAAGAGGACACAATCAATGGGGGCACGAGGGAAACAGAAGGCAAAGAGGACACAATCAATGGGGGCACGAGGGGAAACAGAAGGCAAAAAGGACACAATCAATGGGGGCACGAGGGAAACAGAAGGCAAAAGGACACAATCAATGGGGGCACGAGGGGAAACAGAAGGCAAAAAGGACACAATCAATGGGAGGACGAGGGGAAACAGAAGGCAAAGAGGACACAATCAATGGGGGCACGAGGGAAACAGAAGGCAAAAGGACACAATCAATGGGGGCACGATGGGAAACAGAAGGCAAAAAGGACACAATCAATGGGGGCACGAGGGGAAACAGAAGGCAAAGAGGACACAATCAATGGGGGCACGAGGGGAAACAGAAGGCAAAAAGGACACAATCAATGGGGGCACGAGGGGAAACAGAAGGCAAAGAGGTCACAATCAATGGGGGCACGAGGGGAACAGAGGCGAAACGGGCACAGAGGCAGCAGCGGAGGGGCGAGCTTACCAGCAGCAGCAGCGAGCAGGACAACACAGGCGGAGCTGTGTGGCGGGGGAGCGACCTACCTGGCAAGGTCAAGGGTCGCTCTCCTCACCGCGCAGCGGCCGCCATATATGGGGAGCTGGGAGGGAGGAGCAGCTGGGAGGCGGGAGGCAGGGGCAGCGAATGGGCAGTCAGGGGGGCGGGGCCGCAGGGGACGCAGCGGCGGGGGGTACAGAAGGCAAAGTTGGGCACAGCAAAAATGGGGGCACGAGGGGAAACAGAAGGCAAAAAGGACACAATCAATGGGGGCACGAGGGGAAACAGGACGCAAAGAGGACACAATCAATGGGGGCACGAGGGGAAACAGAAGGCAAAAGGACACAATCAATGGGGGCACGAGGGAAACAGAAGGCAAAGGACACAATCAAAGGAGGCACGAGGGAAACAGAAGGCAAAGAGGACACAATCAATGGGGGCACGAGGGGAAACAGAAGGCAAAAAGGACACAATCAATGGGGGCACGAGGGGAAACAGAAGGCAAAAAGGACACAATCAATGGGGGCACGAGGGAAACAGAAGGCAAGAGGACTCAATCAATGGGGGCACGAGGGGAACAGAGGCGAAACGGGCACAGAGGCAGCAGCGGAGGGGCGAGCTTACCAGCAGCAGCAGCGAGCAGGACAACACAGGCGGAGCTGTGTGGCGGGGGAGCGACCTACCTGGCAAGGTCAAGGGTCGCTCTCCTCACTGCGCAGCGGCCGCCATATATGGGGAGCTGGGAGGGAGGAGCAGCTGGGAGGCGGGAGGCAGGGGCAGCGAATGGGCAGTCAGGGGGGCGGGGACGCAGCAGCGGGGGGTACAGAAGGCAAAGTTGGGCACAGCAAAAATGGGGGCACGAGGGGAAACAGAAGGCAAAAAGGACACAATCAATGGGGGCACGAGGGGAAACAGAAGGCAAAGAGGACACAATCAATGGGGGCACGAGGGGAAACAGAAGGCAAAAAGGACACAATCAATGGGGGCACGAGGGGAACCAGAAGGCAAAGAGGACACAATCAATGGGGGCACGAGGGGAAACAGAAGGCAAAGAGGACACAATCAATGGGGGCACGAGGGAAACAGAAGGCAAAAGGACACAATCAATGGGGGCACGAGGGGAAACAGAAGGCAAAAAGGACACAATCAATGGGGGCACGAGGGGAAACAGAAGGCAAAGAGGACACAATCAATGGGGGCACGAGGGGAACAGAGGCGAAACGGGCACAGAGGCAGCAGCGGAGGGGCGAGCTTACCAGCAGCAGCAGCGAGCAGGACAACACAGGCGGAGCTGTGTGGCGGGGGAGCGACCTACCTGGCAAGGTCAAGGGTCGCTCTCCTCACCGCGCAGCGGCCGCCATATATGGGGAGCTGGGAGGGAGGAGCAGCTGGGAGGCGGGAGGCAGGGGCAGCGAATGGGCAGTCAGGGGGCGGGGCCGCAGGGACGCAGCGGCGGGGGTACAGAAGGCAAAGTTGGGCACAGCAAAAATGGGGGCACGAGGGGAAACAGAAGGCAAAAGGACACAATCAATGGGGGCACGAGGGGAAACAGAAGGCAAAGAGGACACAATCAATGGGGGCACGAGGGGAAACAGAAGGCAAAAAGGACACAATCAATGGGGGCACGAGGGGAACCAGAAGGCAAAGAGGACACAATCAATGGGGGCACGAGGGGAAACAGAAGGCAAAGAGGACACAATCAATGGGGGCACGAGGGGAAACAGAAGGCAAAAGGACACAATCAATGGGGGCACGAGGGGAAACAGAAGGCAAAAAGGACACAATCAATGGGGGCACGAGGGGAAACAGAAGGCAAAGAGGACACAATCAATGGGGGCACAAGGGGAACAGAGGCGAAACGGGCACCGAGGCAGCAGCGGAGGGGCGAGCTTACCAGCAGCAGCGAGCAGGACAACACAGGCGGAGCTGTATGGCGGGGGAGCGACCTATCTGGCAAGGTCAAGGGTCGCTCTCCTCACCGCGCAGCGGCTGCAATATATGGGGAGCTGGGAGGAAGGAGCAGCTGGGAGGCGGGAGGCAGGGGCAGCGAATGGGCAGTCAGGGGCGGGGCCGCAGGGACGCAGCGGCGGGGGGTACAGAAGGCAAAGTTGGGCACAGCAAAAATGGGGGCACGAGGGGAAAGAGAAGGCAAAAGGACACAATCAATGGGGGCACGAGGGAAACAGAAGGCAAAGAGGACACAATCAATGGGGGCACGAGGGAAACAGAAGGCAAAAAGGACACAATCAATGGGGGCACGAGGGAAACAGAAGGCAAAAGGACACAATCAATGGGGGCACGAGGGAAACAGAAGGCAAAGAGGACACAATCAATGGGGGCACGAGGGAAACAGAAGGCAAAAAGGACACAATCAATGGGGGCACGAGGGGAAACAGAAGGCAAAGAGGACACAATCAATGGGGGCATGAGGGGAACAGAGGCGAAACGGGCACAGAGGCAGCAGCGGAGGGGCAAGTTTAACAGCAGCAGCAGCGAGCAGGACAACACAGGCGGAGCTGTGTGGTGGGGGAGCGACCTACCTGGCAAGGTCAAGGGTCGCTCTCCTCACTGCGCAGCGGCCGCCATATATGGGGAGCTGGGAGGGAGGAGCAGCTGGGAGGCGGGAGGCAGGGGCAGCGAATGGGCAGTCAGGGGGGCGGGGCCGCAGGGGACGCAGCGGCGGGGGGTACAGAAGGCAAAGTTGGGCACAGCAAAAATGGGGGCACGAGGGGAAACAGAAGGCAAAAGGACACAATCAATGGGGGCACGAGGGGAAACAGAAGGCAAAGAGGACACAATCAATGGGGCACGAGGGGAAACAGAAGGCAAAAAGGACACAATCAATGGGGGCACGAGGGGAAACAGAAGGCAAAAAGGACACAATCAATGGGGGCACGAGGGGAAACAGAAGGCAAAGAGGACACAATCAATGGGGGCACGAGGGAAACAGAAGGCAAAAGGACACAATCAATGGGGGCACGAGGGGAAACAGAAGGCAAAGAGGACACAATCAATGGGGGCACGAGGGGAACAGAGGCGAAACGGGCACAGAGGCAGCAGCGGAGGGGCGAGCTTACCAGCAGCAGCAGCGAGCAGGACAACACAGGCGGAGCTGTGTGGCGGGGAGCGACCTACCTGGCAAGGTCAAGGGTCGCTCTCCTCACCGCGCAGCGGCCGCCATATATGGGGAGCTGGGAGGGAGGAGCAGCTGGGAGGCGGGAGGCAGGGGCAGCGAATGGGCAGTCAGGGGCGGGGCCGCAGGGACGCAGCGGCGGGGGTACAGAAGGCAAAGTTGGGCACAGCAAAAATGGGGGCACGAGGGGAAACAGAAGGCAAAAAGGACACAATCAATGGGGGCACGAGGGGAAACAGAAGTCAAAGAGGACACAATCAATGGGGGCACGAGGGAAACAGAAGGCAAAGGACACAATCAATGGGGGCACGAGGGGAAACAGAAGGCAAAAGGACACAATCAATGGGGGCACGAGGGAAACAGAAGGCAAAGAGGACACAATCAATGGGGGCACGAGGGGAAACAGAAGGCAAAAGGACACAATCAATGGGGGCACGAGGGGAAACAGAAGGCAAAAGGACACAATCAATGGGGGCACGAGGGAAACAGAAGGCAAAGAGGACACAATCAATGGGGGCACGAGGGGAACAGAGGCGAAACGGGCACAGAGGCAGCAGCGGAGGGGCGAGCTTACCAGCAGCAGCAGCGAGCAGGACAACACAGGCGGAGCTGTGTGGTGGGGGAGCGACCTACCTGGCAAGGTCAAGGGCCACTAGGTTTCTTTACACCCATTATTGGTGAATTACATGGGCTACTCATTACTTCTTTTAGTATGTTTTGTTCTACCATTCGGTTGATTTCTTCAATGACTCCTGCTTTTACTTCTGCACTCATTTTGTACTGTCTGGTATTTGGGAAATTCGCACCTTCTTTTACAGTAATTTTAACTAGGTCTATTTTGGCCATAAGTCCTACTTCCTTTCCTGTGAAATCCCATACTGTGGGGTTTACTGTAGTTTTTAATTCTTCTGGCAGCTCATCTTTTGTTATCAAAGAAAACATCTCATCTACCTCTGTACCTTGTTTTGCAATCATAAACTTATATACATGATCTTCATCTGGGGTCTGAACTGCCACACCATCCGGTGTGCAGAAAATTGTGCAATTCATCTTGCATAGCAAATCACGGCCTAATAAATTTACTGGGCTAGAATCACACACCACAAATTGATGCATTTTGTCTGAAATTTCCAATTTTAACTTCCATTGGTTTGGTAAGAGGTGTTCTAATCTTTCGATTAGCTACCCCCACTACTTGGATAGCTTCTCCAGAGAGAGGAAGGTCTGGAATGTCTGCTGTTCTCACAGTAGACCGGTTAGCACCAGTGTCCAAAAGAAAAGTAATATCATTACCTTTTACATTCCCTTCAACATATGGACCTCACTGATCTACCGATAAGGATGCGCCAAGTACGCACTCCTTCTTCCCCTCTCCCAGGCACCGTCATGAACTGTATTGACAGAAATCGACCTGTAAAAGAAACTGTGATGTTACATAATCATTCTTACCACTTCCTCCTTGATATCCGATGGTTTGCTCTGCTTACATTACCCTGAATAGGTGCAGGTGGCAATTGACTCTGAGGATTTACACCCTGCTGTGAGTCATTCTGCGTCTGCGGATTAAAATTTTGATTTGGGCCATTATTATTCCGAATCTTTTTACATTCATCCTTCCAATGCCCCAATTTTCCGCATCCATGACAAGGAAATTTCTTATTAGCTTCTTCTCTACTCATTCGTCCTCTCACTTTTCCACCATTCCCAGTGTCGCCATTCGTTCCAGAATCCTTTCCTTGATTTTCACTCGGATTATCCAAATTAATTCCCTGTTTCTCGGCCATTTTCACCTGTGCCCACATTACTTTTTCCTGCAATTTCTTGTGCCTATCCTCAATATCGTCTCCACAGTATTTTGCATATTTCAAAATTTCATCGATCGGTTTCCCTTGCCAACACAACATGTGTTGTTTAATCATCTGACAAATCTCTGGCTTCAGACCATAAACAAATCGATACACAAACTGACTCAATGTTCTTGTCTCCAATGTCCTCAAATCCACTATACTGCTTAAATACCTGCAATAAACGCTCATAATAGGCGTGTACCGATTCACTGGCTTCTTGGGTGGTTCGGTCTATTTTCACCCAATCTGTTTCTTTCGGTGGTATTTTGCCTTTCAGGTAAGTTATCACCTGCTGATACTTTTTCATTACATCATTTGACGGGGCACCTGTCTTTGGATCTCTAGGATACTCTTCACTAGGCCAATCAACTGTGATTTTACAATCTGTCCACAAACCGGCAGGTACCACTATGTCAAACAAACCATCCAAATCCTTCAACAATACCTTTGACACCTTCACAAACCTCTCAACCTGCTTGTACCATTCAATTGGTTTTTCTCTCAATTTTGGAAAATCATTCGTAAATGACGAAATATCCTGCCTGCTCCATGGGACATGTACATATCCCCCTCCTGGTACTTCTTGCATCGGATACATTTGATCTGTCTTCCCTGTTTCCTTTATTAAATATTCAGAGGCTGTTCTACTGGATCTTGCCTCTTCCTTTTTCTTGGCCCATCTGACTCTCCATTTATCTAGGTCTCCCCATTTTTGCAAGACTGTCATTAACTCCTTTACTTGTAATTTTCTTCCAGAGGCATTCATATTTTCTAAATCTTTGTCTGAAAAATCTGCTCTATAGGGTTTCTGCAACACCTTTGATCTCCCTATTTCAATTCCCATCTGCAGAGCCAAATCTGATAATTTTTCATGAAATATTTTTACATTTCTGGTGATACTTCTGCATACGAACAATAATTCTTCTTCATCGTAAGCATTTAGGCGATCTAGCCCCACATTTCTTGCTATTATTTCTTCTAATTCGACTTTTAATTTATAAATATCCAAAATTTTTGGAGGTGTACACTGCTGATCTGATCCTTGTGCCCACCTTTCTAAGTCTTCTGGACTAACTACAGTGACACTTCTTGCTCCTGATGAAGTTATCAAGTTTATCTCTTTCGAGCACCCAGGTGTAGTTCTTCTGGGAGTACTATTGACAGAATCCCGAATTGGTAAATCCATTAATGATATCGTAGATTCACAATCACTAAAATGATCCTCAACCATTACTGTTGCTTCAGGTTTAGGAATATTCACAGGAGTAGGCATAACTAACGGTGGAGGACAGTTTCCCTGATTACCATATAATGGGACTACTGGACCAATTGTTACAGGTATGGTCAAAGAGTCAGGATGCGCTTTTATTTGTGTTATTTTCTGTATTAATTCTGCTCTGGTCTTCTCTAGGGCTTCTTTCTCTTTATCGTGAATTATCCTACTGGGGGTGAAATCATGCATTACCTGTGGTACTAATGGAGTTTTTAACAGTGGGGCACTTGGGGTGCATCCACTTGTCCCTTCCTGATATGGTGGGGGGTTCCTTAATATTTCTTCTATAAATTCATCTTCGGAATCTCCATTTCTCATTAAATGTTTTGTCTTTAATGTGCATTTGCTTCCTAATTTTTCTTCTGCTGTTAACAATGGATATAATCCTTCTGTAAGCATTGCCCTCCTCCATTGTTTCATCTGACCGTCCCTAGACTCATGTTGGTATCTGGGGAAAAATCCTCGATAACCCCTATTACTCCTGGATCGGTCACGCTCAAATGCCTCGGTTTCCCATTCCTCTAAGGCTTCATATTGAGTTAATCTAGGTCTGGGTTCCAAATCGTTCATTCTCAATCTCAAATTTCGAAGAATTCTTCCATTGAAGGTACCATTCTCGGGAAATGCTAATATTCCATCCTTTTTGGTATATTCTATCCAATTCTCCATCCATACACAAGTATGATAACCTCTCTCCATCATCATGAATGAAGCCGGCGTTTTAGCTGGTGGAATGATAATTCCTTCCCTAGTTTTAATTGGTTTATCCTTTTTAAAATAGTTCTTAATCTTTTGCAGAAAGGATATTTTTCTCTTCTCTCCGTACATTCTATCTAATCTTTGGTGTATATAGTTATATTCTGCAAAACCTAGGAATCTCCTATCCGGACGAGTTCCTGTTAAAGTCGGATCGCGTTTTAACATGCAATCTCTATCCACTAAGATTTTAGCTTCTAGAATCTCAACCAATCAAGTGTCCGCTAACTTTTATTTCTGAACCAATCCTAGCGCGGCCTTTCTGTGACGTTAATCTGTCAACCCCTCCTTTACAATCTGCGCTTCTTTGTCCCTCGCTGGTTTCAACCAATCCCAGCGCGGCACCTGTTACGTCAGTACTGCTCCTGTCTACTGACCCCTCCTTTACAAGAGTCGTTCCACACCCGCTGATTCAACCAATCCCAGCGCAGCGTTTGTGACGTCAGCTCCCTCTACGGCAGCTGACCCCCATTTACAAAATCTTACGCAAACTTTATTTTCTCTATAAATCTTTAATTAAATTTCAGTAACAACATAAAACATTCGCTATCGTGCCAGTTTCTCTAAAATAGAAAAGATAGTTTTCTCTCACACTTAGTAAAACCTTTCCGTTTACTAAACATACACTATGAGTAAAACCCTTCCGTTTACTCTTCACACAAGCTCCAGAAGTACCTGTTACTTCTTCAATGTTACCCTTTCTAGGTGATATAACATCAAATTTTCATCAGTGTACTCTTTTGCTATCACTTACACGCATAGATTCCCTAACCAGTACTGATAGTCCTGCTTAACTTTTCAGTACTATTTCTGCCTGACAGATAACCTCACTGCAGTATGGCTTCCACTTACCATCTGCTATTCAATTATCCCGGGGATTCTAGACAACATAAAACAAACTTTGAATACACGGATGTTAGTTCATAAAAATAAAATTCTCATTACCCAATTAACAAAGAGTAACCATCCTCTGATTACCAGAAAACTGATCCAGCGCGATATTAGCAAACAGCATTCATACACTAGATACTCACTTGGGCCCATACATTCATACTACGCTAATACTTACGCTGGGGTTGTCAGTTGTTACTCTTTATCAAAATCCCTGCTACCAATTACCTTCCGATTGAAGAGTAATGACTTACCAATGAATCCTTTGCTAATTGGGAAGTTTAAAATGAGTGACATTCATTATAGTACATAATCCTGAAATAACCACTGAGTCAGGAAGTTTTAAAATGTTTATCTAAAGATTTAGCAGAGTAAATTACAGAACCACATGGTACTTAATCGCATATCACGGATGAAGCATAGAATAATAATTATTGATTAATGACGGTCCCTCAGAAAGGAGAAGATAGAGACAGCAGCGCAACTAAAGGTTGCATTTATATTTACCTAGGTGCGAGAACCAAACCCCTTGGCCAAGGAGTTGGAAAGAATAGGACCCAGGAAGGATGAAGAACAAAGACCTCCTCCAGGATCAGGACAGGACCGGTGACCTCTCTACAACGACGCCTGCGTCGTTCCCCTCTCTGATATTCGGCTTCTCCTCGATTCTCCCGTGCCTTTCTTCTAATGGACTCTGCCGCCCCCTCTTCAGGACCTCTCTGGGAAGCGATTCAGTCTGCAATCGATCAGCTTGGCGGTCTGGAGCTAGAAGCACTAGCTAATTAGCTAATTCTATATCTATTATACCCTTCTACGCCCATGTACCTCCCATTTATGTTGCCAAAATATGGGACCACTACTTCTGATTGGACAGGGGGTTGATCCTCACACCATATTGATTTGGTTCGAATTCTGAAGACCTTTGTCTTTAAACTACCGCCCATCCAATTTAATACTTTTGCTTTATTTCCCACCTGTCTCACGACAAAGTTTATTAATTTTCCATATACATAGTTGCAAGTTTGGCAAGAACACATAAATATATCAATATCGGCCATTAGGTCGCGGCCTTGGACGACGTCCAGGTTGACTTCATCTTTATTCTTTGGCAGCCAAGCAGGGCACATGTGCAGAATCCTTGTCTCTCGAGTTTCAGATCCCCAACCCCAGGCCCAAGTTTATGAACTAATAAAAGTCAAAGAAGAAAATATTAAAATCACAGATAATATGTTTCACTGTATACCCACTCTTTCTACTCTATCCTCATTTACTTATAAATCTATCCCGCATTAGTAGCGTTAAGAAAACGACAATTTAATAATAATACAAGAGCAAGCTGAAGCATGTGAAAACATCAAGCAGCCATTTTAATGCACACTGCGCAGAAGCAGGAGTTTCCCACCAAGCAAAAAGACGTCACAACACGTGATATGGTTGAGACATGCGCAGTAAGGTTCCCGCACTTTAGCGGCCATTTTTAGAGAAAGACAAGCGTTACTTGTTAGTTAGAACACATAAGCAAGCTTCCTTGCTATTCATGTAGTGTATGCAAAGTTAATATAAACAATACAAGATTAATAAATTAATACTGTGAGGAGATTGCATTCGAGCAAGTCTCATTTTTGAGTCCTTGCTCCATCAGGGGCAAAGAATGGGAAGTTAATGAAAGATAATTAATTTATTATTAGTTTATTATTAATTGTTTACTTGATAATTAATTATGTTAATTTTGTAATTAAGCTATTTCTTGATTTATATATGAGGTGTGGGTTGTTGGGTTTGTAGGGATAAATGGTGGAAAGTTAATTTAAAAAAATTATTTTATTATTAGTTAATTACTATTTATTGTTTAAATGACCTAAATAACTTCCGACCTGTTTCCAATTGTCCTTTCGTAGCCAAAACCTTAGACAGATGTGTTCTCTCACAACTCAACTAATACATCTACACAAAACAACAGTCTCCTGAACCCTCACCAATCTGGTTTCAGAAAAGGATGCAGCATGGAAACAGCTATTTTGAATATAGTAGATGACCTTCACAAATCCCTGGATACAGACCAATGCTGCCTGCTCATACTCCTTTACCTATTGGCTGCCTTCGACACAAGCTCCTCCTAGACTCCCCCCAAACAAGATTGGTGCGATGGGGTGGTGCTATGCTGGTTCACATCCTTCCTACAAAACTGCTCTCAACAAATAAGCAACCGGACTTCTGCTACAACGGCAATAACCCAGGGTTCCCTGCAAGGCTCCATCCTCTCGCCCACACTGTTTAAGATCTACATTGAACCCCTCACTGTCATCCTCAATGAAGCAATCATTCCCTTCTATCTATATGCAGATGATACCCAATTATACATGGAAATCTTCTCATTAGACATCATACACCGGCTAAACCCCACCCTCAAAGAAGTCCAACACTGGCTATCTCGCAACTACCTAAAACTCAACCAAGACATGACCGAAATTCTCCTCATATCAAAATCAGAAGTGTCGTCCCAGATGCAAGATTTCATAAACTCCATAGATGCTCTCAACTGCAATCTAACCCTAGCTGACTCCATCAGATCTCTAGGAATCACACTGAAACTTCTAAACAAAATCAAATCCTACCTATAGCCTAATGATCGTAAGTCCGCCACACAAGCTCTAGTGCTGTCTAGATTAGATAATGGGAATGCCACCCTCACAGGCGCTGCTTATTCCCAACTTGCTCCCCTCAGAACCACTCTCAATGCAGCAGCCTGAATGGTCACAGGAATCAAAAATTATGACCACATCTCGTCCGCCCTGAAAGAACTGAATTGGCTCCAGATTAAAGCCAGATGCAGCTTCAGAACTGCTTGTGTCACTCCCAAAGCCCTCCACACTGGAAAACCTGCTTACCTTGCCTCAAAACTCAAAAAAGCAGGCCAGACAAGAAACCTAAGAAGCTCAAACACCCTACTCCTCATTCCGCCCAAAGCCCATAAACCAAAAACATGGGCACCCTCTTTCTCGAGCTATGCCCCTAAAATCTAGAACTCCTTTCCAATACATATCAGGATGAATCTCTCCTTCTTGAGCTTTAGGTGACAGCTAAAGGATCTCCTCCTTAACTCACACCTCAACTAGGGGCTCATCAATCGTCCAACGTGACAGGTTTTCCAACCCCTGCTCTCTATATAACGTGTCCATGCTATTTCTCTCCCCTCGTGCTCACCCACTGACTTGATTGGACTCAAATCAGCTGTCCTGATTCTACTTGTGTGTTTGTGAACATGTACCGCTGTAAAGCACTCTGATACCCTTGGGTCTTTCCAGTGCTATATAAATCTCTTAAATAAATAAACACATTGAAAATTAATTACGTAAAATGTTTAATTATTATAATTTTTAGATATATTTTAAGTGTGTGTTATTTAGTTTGTAGAGGTATATTGTTGGAAGTTATTTAAGTAATAATAAATGTTTTAAAAATAGTTATTCATTCATTAAAAATGGTGTTATTATGCTATGTGTTAATTGTGTTGTGATTTTTAATTGTAAATAACATTATATTTGTTGGTTGTAATTGTGGGAATATAGGGGCACATTACGATGACGGGCGGACAAAGTCCGCCCGCCACCGTAGCAGTGAATGGGACCGTCCGCCATAGGAGCGGCGGTCCCGCCGTGAGTATTAGGATGCCACCGCCACGGTGGCGGTGGCATCCCCTATTCCCAACATTGTGGCGGGCGGTGTTCACAGCACCGCCCGCCACAATGCTGGGAATGCATATCGTGCATTGGCATGCACAAGGTGACAGGCACTGCGCGGTGCCTGCCACCTTGTCCATGCCAATGTGGTACCCCCCATGTGCACCCCCCAACATCCTGGGGGCCCGCTACAGGCCCCCAACTGCGAAGACCGTATGCCTTTCCATGGCGGCGTTGCCGCCATGGAAATGCTGCTCTCCGCCACCATCCTAATATGGATGGCGGTGTCTTGCAGACACCGCCACCATATTATTGCCCTTTTCCGCCCGGTCCCCTGTTGGACCGGCGGAAAACCGGCAGCCGATCTTTCCGTCCGCCGGGCTCCCTCCCGCCATCGTAATGTGGTGGGGGGAAATGGCATGCGGGTGGAGGGGAATGGCGATCCGCCCGTCATCGTAATGACCCCCATAGTTTGGTATTTTATTTATATTAATATTTTTTGTTTTAATTTAAAATATTTATTAAACATTGCAATAAATATGTAATTTAAAAAACATATATATATTTATATATTTCCGTACAATCAGAGTCGGTTCCAGGAGCGCTCTCTGCGGGTGCTTACGAGGGGCTCGACCCTGAAGCCCAAGGCAATTTTCAAAAACAAAATACGTTGCACTCAGGGATTCTGTGATTCCAATCTTTTAATTACAGAACAGCACTACTCCACCAACGCGTTTCGACCTCACAGGGTCTTTTTCACGGTGAGTTGGTCTTGTTTATTTTTTATTTTATACTCTCTCCATCCTCTGCCTATTATGATGCATGATGGGAGTTGGAGTTCTTTAAAAAAAAAAAAACTATCATTTATTTCTACTGTTGCAAATCGTGGCATTAACATTTTCAATTTCAATATTAAATTAAATTAACATAGCCAATCTTTATGGAATGATTTTTCTGTGCCACCAATTCGCATACTTAAATAATTAATCAGTCATTATTTAATTCAATTCAGTATTCATTAAATGGCGGGGACTTTATACCAACAGTATTCAGATTTTGTGAGAATCTTCTCATTAAAAATAGGGGTGTATCGGTATAGTACCATCAGAGCTTTTTATGAATCATAGCTTCTCCATTGTGTAGTACCATCTAAGTCTATAGTGGCTTCACGTGCATTATGGTTTAGTACCAAGGCTCTGAATACCCCCTATAAAACAGTTATTTACAGATTGTTATCACAATCATTATTTCTGATACAGTACAATTCAGTCTCCCAATCATTATTTACAGGTGCACAAAAAGTTCTTCATCGATATTGAGAACAATTGGCACCTTTTAATGAGAAGATTCTCACAAAATCTGAATACTTTTGGTATAAAGTCCCCGCCATTTAATGAATACTGAATTGAATTAAATAATGACTGAATAATTATTTAAGTATGTGAATTGGTGGCACAGAAAAATCATTCCATAAAGATTGGCTAAGTAAATTTAATTTAATATTGAAATTGAAAATGTTAATGCCACGATTTGCAACAGTAGAAATAAATGATGTTTTTATTTTTTTAAAAGAACTCCAACTCCCATCATGCATCATAATAGGCAGAGGATGGAGAGAGTATAAAATAAAAATAAACAAGACCAACTCACCGTGAAAAAGACCATGTGAGGTCGAAACGCGTTGGTGGAGTAGTGCTGTTCTGTAATTAAAAGATTGGAATCACAGAATCCCTGAGTGCAACGTATTTTGTTTTTGAAAAAATATTTATATATATATATATATATATTTATATTTCTTGTTATTTAATATAGGTAAAATATTTTATTTGTTTGAAGTGAACTACTCTGTCTCTACCGTTGCACAGACTGGAGTGGGAATAGTAATTTTTACCCATCCTGAGTCCAAAGCTTTCCCTAGTGTTGCACAGACTGGAGTGGGAATAGAATTTATTACCCCTTCTGAGTCCAAGCCTTTTGTAATTTTTACCCCACCTGAAATTAACGCTATCTCTACTGTTGCACAGACTGGAGTGAGAATAGTACATTTTACCCCTCCGCAATCCTACACTTTTCCTACTCTTGCAGTGACTGGAGTGGGAATAGTAATTTGTCCCTCTCCTGAGTTCAACACTTTCTCTACTGTTGCACTGACTTGAGTGGAAATAGTAATTTTTACCCCTCCTGAGTCCAACCCTTTCCCCACAGTTGCACCGACTGGAGTTGGATTAGTACATTTTCCCCCTCCGCAATCCAACGCTTTCCCTACTGTTTCACCGACTGGAGTTGGAATAGTAATTTGTACTTCTGCTGAGTTCAATGCTTTCCCTACTATTGCACAGACTGGAGTGGCAATAGTACATCTTACCCTTTCTGAGTCCAAAACTTTCCCTACTGTGCACAGATTGGAGTGGGACTAGTATATATATTATTCCTACAATTTTATAGTTTTGTTTATATTATTATGATGTTTCTGTGTATTTAAAATTATATTATTTTTATTTAGTATTATTTGTAATATATAATATATTATTAGTAAAATGCAATTTTTTATATTGTTTAATTTTTTATGTGTAATTAAATTGGTGGCTTTTAAAAATAATCCAGTTAATTAGTTAGTTTTTAATTTATTGTGTGTGTGTATATATATGTATGTATATATGTGTATATATATATATATATATATATATATATATATATATATATATATATATATATATATATATATATATATATATATTTTCACTGAAAAACCATAGGTTTTAGGGACAGTTATAGTTAGTTGGACATTTCACTCGTACAAAACCATAGAAATATATATATACATATATATTAGCTGAACTAACTAGAACGGGGGAATATATATATTCACTGAAAAAACCATAGGTTTTAGGGACAGTTATAGTTAGTTGGACATTTCACTCGTACAAAACCATAGAAATTCCCCGTTCTAGTTAGTTCAGCTAACTATAACTCGCGCCCCGCAATGCACTGCTGATGACGTCACATATTACATCACTCATGACATGGTCAGTGACATCACTGATGACATCACTGATGACATCTCAAATGACATCACTCATGACTTCATCCATGTGATAATTGCATGCATCTTCTCACACCCTAATATAACTTTTGATACACCCACTCTAAATTACAGACTGCCATTCTCAAAACCATAGACACTCCAACACCAATAACTACATACACACTCACTGATTCTTAGGTCTACACACACATCCACTCACTCACCCGTACAGTCACTCATACTTACGGTCACTCAGTACAGGACTATCATATGCACTCATACACCTATATAGACACTCACACACCGCCACTCATCCACAGAGGTACTCATAGAGGTCAGTCATGCAAATAATTAATCACACTGCCATTTACTCACCTATACAGTTATACACACACCAGCTCACTTACTCATACAAATACTAGCACATTCTTACGCTCTTATACAATCACTGATACAAGTACACACTCATCCATACAGCCACTCTCACAATCACACACTCTCACTTATAGCCATTTATATACTCCAACACACATATATACTGCCTTTCACATATGTAGTTACTCCCACATGTACCACTGAGATATACATTCACTCACTAACACACCCATGCACACACTCACCCACCCATACAGTCCATCACAGATGCACTCTTGAAACCATGCACCCAGTGAATCACCCACTCACACATCTATGCACAGTCACAAACCCCCCACCCACACAAACACTCAGGCACACATACAGATACTCAGACAACCAATCAATAACCCATGTAGACACACATGTAGCTATTCGCAAACCCATGCAGCCGCTTACACACCAACAGACAGACGGATACAGACATTCACACAGTTTAGTCACTAACCCATGCATTCAGTAAGATACGTTTAATCACTCACTTATAGAGTCAGTCACGCACCTACTAAATAATCCATTCAGACACTTACACACCCACTCATTCTTCAATACGCCTTTCCCTATATATATTAAACATATTTAAACTTTACAGAAACACACAGTCACTGGATGATGTCATTTGAGATGTCATCAGTGATGTCATCAGTGATGTCACTGACCATGTCATGAGTGATGTAATATGTGACATCATCAGCAGTGCATTGCGGGGGCGCGAGTTATAGTTAGCTGAACTAACTATAACGGGGAATTTCAAGGGTTTTGTACGAGTGAAATGTCCAACTAACTATAACTGTCCCTAAAACCTATGGTTTTTTTCAGTGAAATATATATATATATATATATTCACTGAAAAAACCATAGGTTTCAGGGGCGTTATAGTTAGTTGGACATTTTACTCGTACAAAACCATAGAAATTCCCCGTTATAGTTAGTTCAGCTAACTATAACTCGCACGCCCGCAATGCACTGCTGATGACGTCACATATTACATCACTCATGACATGGTCAGTGACATCACTCATGACATCACTGATGACATCTCAAATGACATCACTGATGACCTCACTGATGACATCATCCTTGTGATAGAGTGGCAGACCTCCTCTCACCCTAATATAACCTTTGATACACACACTCAAAAATACAAACTAACATTTTCAAAACAATGGACATACCAATACCAGTTACAACACACCTATTCAGTAATTCCAAGATCTACACACACATCCACTCATTCACCAACAGTCCCTATACAGTCACTCATACATGTACTCACTCATCATATGTACTCATACACCTATACATCCTGTTACACACCGCCACTCATCCATAGAGTTACTCACACACATAGTCACACATGCAAACAAAGTATCAAACATCCATTTACTTGCATATACAGTTATACACACACTACCACACTTACTTCTACAGAAACTTACACATACTTACTCTCTTAAACAATCACTTATAGAAACACCTACTTATTTGTACAGGAACTCTTCCAATCTCTCACTCTCACATATACTCACTTATATACACCAATACTCACATATACTAGTTTAAAACATATGTAGTTACTCATAAAGACACTATTGAGACAGTCATTCACTCACTAACACACCCATACACATACTCATCCACCTATACAGTCCTGCACACATGCTGTCTTCAACACATACAAACAGTGAGTCACTCATTCATGCATCTATGCACTAAGTAATACCCCCACCGAACCATACAGACACTCAAACTGATACTCAAAAAACCAACTAATAACCCATATAGACACTAATGTAGCTACTCACCAACCCATGCAGCCACTTATACACAAAGTGAGAGACTGATACAGATATTTTCATATTTAAACATTACTCACTAACCCATGTATTCACTAAGATACACTTAGTCAGTTATACAATCAATTTTACAAAAAAAAATAATCCATTTAGACACTTATATACCCATTTATTCTTCCATCGACCTTGAGATATACATATATAAAACATATTTAATTTTCAGAAAAACACACATTCACTGGATGATGTCATCAGTGATGTCATCAGTGATGTCATTTGAGATGTCATCAGTGATGTCATGAGTGATGTCACTGACCATGTCATGAGTGATGTAATATGTGATGTCATCAGCAGTGCATTGCAGGCGCGCGAGTTATAGTTAGCTGAACTAACTATAACGGGGAATTTCTATGGTTTTGTACGAGTGAAATGTCCAACTAACTATAACACCCCTGAAACCTATGGTTTTTTCAGTGAATTTCTAAGGTTTTTAAATGCTAATTTCTAACTATAACATGCCTGAAACCTATGGTTTTTTCAGTGAATTTCTAAGGTTTTTTAAATGCTAATTTCTAACTATAACGTGCCTGAAACCTATGGTTTTTTCAGTGAATATATATATATTTATTATACTATATATACATGTGAAAATGTCTCGGTCCCCTGTTTGCCTCGGTGGCACGGAAAAAATGGGTGGAACTGACGTCAGCACGCCGACGAGGTCCTCTTATGGCTCCGATGACGTCATACGGTGTCGCGAGCGGAGCCGTGCTATTATGACGTCCTCGTTGACGTGGGAGAGCTATGAAAGAATTTCCGTGGAATGCTGGTGCAGGGGATATTCACCTAAGTGTTCAGGCTAGTCCTTTGGGAGCAACTGTTTATGTTGCCACTCCAGAAACCGAAACCAGTGATCCGAGGGCAGAGGCCCTGCAGATGGCACACGAGGTGGGGTGCCCAGTCGTGTGCACCTGCGGGCAGCGAAGTGACAAGCACCACAACCCACAAAAAAGGTAACGAGGGTACTGAATAACACAGGATCTTCTCTTTGTATCTGGCAGGAACAACGAAGTTAAAATGCCCTAGTACCAAAATGTAGAATTAGTGCTACAACGGTCTTCAAGAGGACCTGCGATGCCGCTTCTGCCTCCCGTACCCTGGAGGTGGCACATGGGTCACGCGGTACAGTCAAACTGCGGTGGGACGCACACTCGTTGACCTCTCATGGCACTGCTTCACACTTCAGGGAGGACGCTTTCCATTAGCTATGTTTTCTGATGACATGTCGCGCCGGCCCCGTCCGTCCAACAACAGAACTCCTTTAGATCCAAACAGACTCTTCCACTCTCTCACCGGAAGTGAAACCAGGCCACGCGGACACTTTCACAATACAACAGCCGGGAATGCACTTTTCGGTAAAAAAAACACATTCCTTCCTCCTAATTAATCAAATAAACGTCTCACTGAAGAACAGGGGCCAGCTTCGATCGGTAAACAGCCGTTACAACGACTTTTTACTTTGCGATACCATTACAACGCATGCATTACCACGCATGCGTTGTACATCACGAAGTCATTACTACGCATTTTTTTAGAGCGCATGGTCATTTACCAAGCATGCCTTTACAACGAATTTTGTTGTAAAGGTATGTATGGTAATTGACCATGCGTTCTAAAAAACATGTAGACGATCCATGTCGTTGTAAGGAAACAGAGGCTGTTCCGTTTCCTCACAACGACGTGCACCGCCCCTCAGAGACGACGTTAAGCAGGAACCACGAGGAGAGAGGAACCACGAGGAGTGAGAGGTAAGGGGGATTGGGCATGGGGTGGGGGTTTCTTTTCTAGGGTTTAGGGTAGTGCAGTGGTGTTTGGGTGGTGTAGGGGGTCGTGCTGGGTGTAGTGTTTTAGGGTTTAGGGTAGTGCAGTGGTGTTTGGGTAGTGTAGGGGGTCGTGCTGGGGGTAGTGTTTAAGGGTTTAGGGTAGTGCAGTGGTGTATGGGTAGTGTAGGGGGTCGTGCTGGGGTAGTGTTTTAGGGTTTAGGGTAGTGCAGTGGTGTTTGAGTAGTGTAGGGGGTCATGCTGGTGGTAGTGTTTTAGGGTTTAGGGTAGTGCAGTGGTGTTTGTGTAGTGTAGGGGGTCATGCTGGAGGTAGTGTTTTATGGTTTAGGGTAGTGCAGTGGTGTTTGGGTAGTGTAGGGGGTCGTGCTGGGGGTAGATTTAGGGTTTAGGGTAGTGCAGTGGTGTTTGTGTAGGGGGTAGTGTTTTAGGGTTTAGGGTAGTGCAGTGGTGTTTGGGTAGTGTACGGGGTAGTGCTGGGGTAGTGTTTTAGGGTTTAGGGTAGTGCAGTGGTGTTTGTGTAGTGTAGGGGTAGTGCTGGGGGTAGTGATATAGGGTTTAGGGTAGTGCAGTGGTGTTTGGGTAGTGTAGGGGTTCATGCTGGGGTAGTGTATTAGGGTTTAGGGTATGGCAGTGGTGTTTGGATAGTGTAGGGGGTCGTGCTGGGGGTCGATTTAGGGTTTAGGGTAGTGCAGTGGTGTTTGTGTTGTGAGGGGGTCGTGCTGGGGGTAGTGTTTTAGGGTTTAGAGTAATGCAGTGGTGTTTGTATAGTGTAGGGGGTTTAGGGTAGTGCAGTGGTGTTTGTGTAGTGTACGGGGTCATGCTGGGGGTAGTGTTTAAGGGTTTAGGGTAGTGCAGTGGTGTTTGTGTAGGGGGTAGTGTTTTAGGGTTTAGGGTAGTGCAGTGGTGTTTGTGTAGTGTAGGGGTCATGCTGTGGGTAGTGTTTTAGGGTTTAGGGTAGTGCAGTTGTGTTTGTGTAGTGTAGGGGTCGTGTTTTAGGGTATAGGGTAGTGCAGTGGTGTTTGGGTAGTGTAGGGGGTCATGCTGGGGTTAGTGTTTTAGGGTTTAGGGTAGTGCAGTGGTGTTTGGGTAGTGTAGGGGGACGTGCTGGGGGTAGTGTTTTAGGGTTTAGGGTAGTGCAGTTGTGTTTGTGTAGTGTGGGAGGTCATGCTGGGGGTAGATTTAGGGTTTAGTGTAGTGCAGTGGTGTTTGGTTAGTGTAGGGAGTCGTGCTGGGGGTAGTGTTTTAGGGTTTAGGGTAGTCCAGTGGTGTTTGTGTAGTGTAGGGAGTCGTGCTGGGGGTAGTGTTTTAGGGTTTAGGGTAGTGCAGTGGTGTTTGGGTAGTGTAGGGGTCGTGCTGGGGGTAGTGTTTTAGGGTTTAGGGTAGTGCAGTGGTGTCTGTGTAGTGTAGGGGGTCATGCTGGGGGTAGTGTTTTAGGGTTTAGGGTAGTGCAATGGTGTTTGGGTAGTGTAGGGGTAGTGCTGGGGTAGTGTTTTGAGTTTACGGTAGTGCAGTGGTGTTTGTGTAGTGTAGGGGGTCGTGCTGGGGGTAGTGTTTTAGGGTTTAGGGTAGTGCAGTGGTGTTTGTGTAGTGTAGGGGGTAGTGTTTTAGGGTTTAGGGTAGTGCAGTGGTGTTTGTGTACTGTAGGGGGTCGTGCTGGGTTCTAGTGTTTTAGGGTTTAGGGTAGTGCAGTGGTGTTTGTGTAGTGTAGGGGTTGTGTTTTAGGGTTTAGGGTCGTGCAGTGGTGTTTGGGTAGTGTAGGGGTCGTGCTGGGGGTAGTGTTTTTGAGTTTAGGGTAGTGCAGTTGTGTTTGGGTAGTGAAGGGGGTCGTGCTGGGGTAGTGTTTTAGGGTTTAGGGTAGTGCAGTTGTGTTTAGGTAGTGAAGGGGGTCGTGCTGGGGGTAGTGTTTTAGGGTTTAGGGTAGTGCAGTGGTGTTTGTGTAGTGTAGGGGGTCATGCTGGGGGTAGTGTTTTAGGGTTTAAGGCAGTGCAGTGGTGTTTGTGTAGTGAAGGGGTCGTGCTGGGGGTAGTGTTTTAGGGTTTAGGGTAGTGCAGTGGTGTTTGTGTAGTGTAGGGGGTTGTGCTGTGGGTAGATTTAGGGTTTAGGGTAGTGCAGTGGTGTTTGGGTAGTGTAGGGAGTCGTGCTGGTGGTAGTGTTTTAGGGTTTAGGGTAGTGCAGTTATGTTTGGGTAGTGTAGGGTGTCGTGCTGGGGGTAGTGTTTTAGGGTTTAGGGTAGTGCAGTGGTGTTTGGGTAGTGGAGGGGGTAGTGTTTTAGGGTTTAGGGTAGTGCGCCCAACCAGCCCAATTATCCATGGCCAAAGGGGATCCTGACTCTTTGGATCGCTCCGTCAATTGAATAATTTGGGTCAAGGGCCCTACCACGTCCAAGACCTATCAATTCCTTTCTTGGGATCCCTCATATACTTGGAGAAAAAGGTACATAGTTTCTCATCAATTTCAGGCGTGTGTGCCACCTTCCCCTTCAGTGAGGGCCTGGGGCATTCTCCCTTCATCCTATTCCTGACCTCCCTTTCAAGGGGTTGATGGATTTTCCCCACCACATACTCTGCCACTTTGGCGTCAGGTGTCCACTCCTCTGACCTAGGATGGTAAATTTGGGTAGGCTCGAACATGTCCGAGTGGACCCCGTCCCCAACCGGGGACTGAGAGGAGTGGGACTCTGGACGCCAGGGACGTCCCGAGTCCTTATCCTCATCGGAGGAGAAATCGTCCTCCGATACACCCTCTCCCTCTAAGGGAAACCCGCCGTCGGGTCTACAATAGTGGTGACAGTGTCGCAATTTTCTCCAGGCCCCTCCTCCTCCCAGCAGGGTGCATGTTTTAGCGTTCGCGCACTCTTGAGGAAGGTCTGCGTAAGTTTATCAAATCCTTCCAAGTGCCACGCGTTATGCTTAACGGCCCTTTTATTCCCCATCTGGGAGCTACTGGGACCCGCCACCACCAGATCTGGGTCACTGAACACCCCAGGGATGCTTTTCGCCAGCTTATCAACCTGATCCCTAAGAGGTGCCAGCGCCCTAGAAATAGCCAGAGAGAGGGCTTGGTCCACTGCTGGAGGGAGAAGTTGGGGGCCATTCCTCCTCCACTTCCTGGTAGGAGGAGTAAAAATGGTCTTCTGGAGAAGACATGATAGCAGAGGGTGTGAGCACAGAACAAATGCCCTTAAAATCCTTAAGGCAGCCCCCTCGCCGGTGCTCCAACAGCTGGGCTTTCCCGAAGCTGTTATAAGAATAGACTGAGGCGCAATACCAATTACCACCACCAGGTGGCGCTGGTCACTAACGTGGCCGTGTGGGGAAATCACCGCGTAGTGGTGTCAAAATTAGGCGAGGGTTGGTCGGGAATCAAGCGGACACTAAAGGAGTGACCGGATTCCCAAACGCACGTGAAGACCAGCGGGAGCGCTCGACGGAGCTGCCTCGCTCGGACCAGACGCGCCTGACAGGATCTCACCGCGCGTAGAGCACACAGCGGGAGAAACTGCGAGGGGGAGAACGCGCTCGGGCAAGAGCCTGCTGCGCAGGGAATAAGAAACAATACCAAGGCAATAATGCTAATAACGTGCACAAGAAACCGCTATACAAACAGCAACAGCGTCAGATTAAGCCAAGAATGTAAGGAATGCCCTCAACTGACGAGCAGTGAAGAAAGAGGAAGCGGAAGGGACGTCACGATATTATATACGATGGACTGTGATATGATTGGACTATAGTTACCTTGGAGACTACCCCCCTAATGGTTCATGGGTTGTGTAGTCTTTTGTTTAATGATTGTTGTGTTACGTTTTCTTTGAACTGCTATGCAAATAAAGTGAGGAAAGATATGCATAATCCTCGCCTCTGTCCTGCCATAGAATTCATTAAACTTTATTTGATCTGATTTAGAAACATAGATCATAAAAGTGTACATAAAAACAGTAAATCCTCTTTCCTAATACAATACAGTGAGAATTAATTAAAACCAGTAGGTAAAACCGGGTGTTACAAAGCCCGGTTCAGAGCAACTTCAGGTTAACAGAATCGTAAAGTTCAATGTTTCGCAAGATCAATCTCATGTACTTCGTGCAAAATACGCAATAAGGGGTCCAAGTAAGATGTAACGCTCCAATACCTGACCAGTTTGCACTATATAAAACTGCAGAAAAACTAAAAATAAAAAGTGTTTTGCACACTTCTGTCATTGGGCTATATGTGGGCTACATCTGGGTGATATTTGTGCTACATTTGGGCTCTTTTTTCTCTGGTGGCCATCTTGGGAGACTTATTTGTTATGAAGTTTCCTAATTTCGTCATTTACTGCAGTCTCCTCAGTAGGAAATGCTTTCAGTTTTTACTTTGATTCCATCAAGAAGGCATTCAGATGTGTCACACATTTGCCATAAATTCAGAATGTTAGCACTCTAGTTGTTCATTAGATCACTGTAGTAAAGCTACTGCTCACCAGGAGTTAACTGGAAGTCTACTGCTGGTATTGAAAGTGATTGTTTCAGTCTGCATGTCAGAATTTTCTAATGAAATAGAAGAGGATTTGAGATCTCACTTAAAACATGCCCTAAATTTTCTTTCTGCAGCACTAACCATAATTTCTATGGCAAAATGAACCCCCTCATTTTGTTCCTTTTTAAATTAAATGTTTTAAGTGTTACCAGTTTATTCCAATCAAGATGGCTTCAGGTGTGCCATACTTTTGTCATAAGTAAGGCTGTTAGCACTCTAGTTGTTCTTTAGAACACTCTGGGAAGCTGCAGTAGAACACAAAGGCATCAACTGACAGGCTGCTCCTGTTGAAATATAACAGGAAGATATTTGAGATCTCACTTAAAACATGTCCTAATTTTTCTTTCTACAGCACTAACCATAATTTCTATGACAAATGAACCCCCTCATTTTGTTCCTTTTTAAATTAAATGTTTTAAGAGTTACCAGTTTATTCCAATCAAGATGGCTTCAGGTGTGCCATAATTTTGTCATAAGTAAGACTGTTAGTGCTCTAGTTGTTCTTTAGGACACTCTGGGAAGCTGCAGTAGAACACAAAGGCATCAACTGACAGGCTGCTCCTGTTGAAATATAACAGGAAGATATTTGAGATCACACTTGAAACATGTCCTAATTTTTCTTTCTACAGCACTAACCATAATTTCTATGACAAAAATGAACCCCATAATTTTGTTCCTTTTTAAATTAAATGTTTTAAGTGTTACCAGTTTATTCCAATCAAGATGGCTTCAGGTGTGCCATACTTTTATCATAAGTAAGGGTGTTAGCACTCTAGTTGTTCTTTAGAACACTCTGGGAAGCTGCAGTAGAACACAAAGGAATCAACTGACAGTCTCTGCCCTTGTTGGATGTGCATGTTTTACTGAGAATGTCAGACTTCATTCTCATATGACTGAGAAAGATAATGTGAATTTACAGAAAAAACATGTGAAAATAGTTTTCTCTCAAACATGATTCATGATATCCCAGCAGAAGGTTTTTCACAGGGTAAAATCACCTTAGAACACACCACAATTCCTGAAATTAGTATGGTACATCAACAAATGAATTCTAATGTAACTAAAGTCTGTTATCACCCTTTATAGTTCTCCTTTTGGTAACCCTCAAAATCTTCGATTCACGACAATGCATTTCAATGGGGTACTATCATTTATATTGGTCTCAAGATGGCTGCCAGCAATTCCAGGATGAAGTGCTGACAGCCAATCAGATCTCACGATGACATGTGTGGTTAGGCTCCGCCCAGATATATGTGTTTTTACTTTTGATTTTCTCAGGAACTACTGAACGGATTTACACCATTTAACAAAAGGGTTCTTTCTGAACCAAGAACTACCTTTTGCCAAATTTGGTGTAATTCCGTTCAGCAGTTCGGGCTGTAGCCTTGCATAAAGTTTCCTATGGGAAATTGATTTTTTGACTCTTATTTTTTAATTTCTCCACAACTACTGAACGGATTTACACCATTTTAAAAAAGGTCGCTTTCTGAACCAAGCGCTACCTTTTTGCCAAATTTGGTGTAATTCCGTTCAGCAGTTCGAAGCTGTAGCCGTGTCTAAAATTTCCTATGGGAATTAACATGGAGAAAACACGTTTTGGGACCCCCCTTTTTTCTTGGCCCCCGCTTGCCGAATCACCCCGAAACTTTCAGGATAGGAGCAGACCGGAGCGCCCCACGAGTTTTGAAACTTTCGCGAAGATTCATCAACCGGCGCCAAAGTTATTGGAAATAGAATGTTGTGAATTTCCTATGGAAAATAGGTCCTAACTATAACTATCTACTGGCGACCGCCAGTAGATAATTTATATATATATATGTTATGTTATTACATCTACAAAACCTTAGTAAATTATTATTTAATTAAAATTATTATTTTAATAATAGTTTAAAATTATATATGTTTAAACAAATGTACACATATACATATATTTGTGTTTTTTAAATAAGTATATCATTTATATACATTTTTAAATTATTTAAATATATATAATTTACATTATACTGCTGGTACATGTTAGTATATTTAATGTTTACATTTTTTAACTATATATATGTTAAAAAAACGAAATTTTTGGCTTCGATATTAGTGTACATCGATATTTTTTTCACAATATTTTGGTAATTTATATATCAAGTATAGGAAAACTATATTTTTCTGCTCGATATTTTCGACACAATATTTATATACCACAATATTTATGGTTTCATTATTTTGTCAGTGAACCCCCGGTCAGGTCAGACTTCTTGCTAGCTCTGGTGTCCTCCTCTGGCATATGGGGTCACTATTCTTCTCCTATACCTTGGCACCGACCCGATCGTCACAGCAGATGCCTGCATGGCGGCCCCCTCAGCATACGGGGTTGCCAACTTCTCACTGTGATAGGGCTACGGCCGACTCCACATGGCAATCCATCCGCTGTAGCCCCTCCTGACATATGGGGTTGCCAAATCCTCACTGCACACAGGCTCCGGCCTGATCGGCACAGCAATAAGGGGAGCTCAATTTGTGGCCGGGCACTCCTGTCATACGGTGTAGGAAGCTGGCTCTCTATAAACTATACCAAAAAGAGGTATGGTGTACAGAGAGACCAGTGGATCCCCAGAGGCTTTACAGAGGCTAAAGTAGGTAATACTAATGCTCTTTTTTGTGGTAGTGTGGGTGAGCAGTTAGGCTTATTAGAGGGCAATGTTAAACATTTGTTGTACACATAGTGGCAATGCATGAGGCAAACACTGAATGAATATATCCAAGACCAATTTATAAAAATAATACTTGGTTATATTTATTTCGCAGAACCACAGACCTTCATCTTAGGCAAATACGTTTTGCAATAGAAATACTTTTCGCTATACAGTAGTGGAAACAGTGCAATTTTCAGACTTTGCATTATTAACCTATGGGAGGAAGAAAACATTCAGCATACATATAGGTAACATCGACTTACAAGACCAGTCTTTGGGAGTTAAGGTCAGTATTTGGCAAGGTTCAGTTCAGCACCAACAGTACACCACCAGCGGAACAGGGGCAGCCGGGTGCAGGGTGCAAATACAGTGTCGGGGGCCCAATACAACTCAATGAAGAATGGGGCAGTTGAACAGAGACTGCTTACAGGTAAGTAGCAGTGGCTTGGGGAGCCAGTATCCGGAGGTTGAAGTAAGCACTGGGTCCAAAGCAGCACCAACACTACACCACCAGCAGCACAGGGGCGGCCGGGTGCAGGGTGCCAACACAGCATTGGGGGCCAATGAAAAGCAATAGAGAAAGGAAAAATCAGAAAAGGGCTGCAGACTCAGGCCAGGAGGCTGGTCAAAGGAAACCAACAGCTGAAGAGGTAAGTTGCAATGCTCGGGGATGTAGGGACACCTTTGGTCTGCTTCAACAAGGCCCAGGGCCTGCGGGTGCAGGGGTGTATTTTGATATCAGAATCGACTTACCAGAGTAGGTCACGGCTGAGGGGCTCTCCGTGCAGAGGCTGCAGACGATGTCAAGGAGTCCTGGAGGGGTCGACCAATGCTGGACTTGGGCTCTGGAGCACTGGGGAACCTCAATGGGACCAGTGGACCACTTGGATTTGAGCCGGATGCAGAGGTTGAATTGGGAGCAGGTTTTCGCTGTTCTCCAGGGATCTTGATCTTTGTCAAAGGCAGGCAGTCCTCCCAAGGTTTTGGAGGTCGCTGGGCTGTGGTGTAAGTCATCTTTTGGTGGGGGGGCGAAGCTTGCCTGGCTCAAAGATGGCCGCTGCTTAGTGTAGCTCCGTAAGCCCACTAAAATATCCTTTATGATCCTGCTTCCCCTAGCTTTCAATCCTTGATTTCGCCCACAGCCTGGGGGGGCAGATAACGGACGGAGACGAGTGCCGTTGAAATTTTGGCCGAAAAGCAAGGGTAGGAGAGCAGAGAATGTGGACCCTGCTACGGGCCTCGAGGGAGATGAGTGGCCGTGAACGTTCCGTAACGTGCTCGTGTTTTGGAGCGGGTCCGCAGGAGCCTCTACTGGGAGCGGTGGACGGCCCCATCATTTCAAGACCTGCCCGGGAGAAATTGTGGTCGGGTGGACCCCTGAAGAGAGTGCCTCTGGTGTGCCAGGAAGTTGCCGGGTAGAAGCGGGGGTGTCGCGGCGGATTGAGCCCCTGTCTTACTGCCCGGAGGGTGGAGGCTTTTACGGTTCCACGCGGGCCGCGCTCGCACCCTGAGGCGGCCCCTACGAGGCGATATCAGAAGCGGAGGGCTGCCCCTCTGTGTAAGCTGGCACGCATTGTAGGATTTGCGGCGAGACACCAGTCCTGCCGCGAGGCGGCGGAGGCCCTGGAAGTCTGAAGAGCCGCAGTTGAACAGAGTTGGAAGTGCCGCGACCGGGTTACACGCTGAACACGAAGACGCCTAAGGTAGGGGGGTTGCTGCTGGAGGGGGGAGGCCGGTGGCGAGCCTTTCCATAGCCTGATGCCCCCTGGGCCCTTCCAGCAGCATGCGTCGACATCTCCCTGATCATAGTGAGGGCGTGTGGCATTGAAATCACCAGCAGGACTCAAGCGGCATTGCGTGCCTTTCTGTGGGCAGACTGGGAGCAGTGAGGGCCCTTGCCTGACTGGGGCGACTGGAGGAGGGAGCGGAAGATTGGAGTATGGCCCACTGCCACCACATTGTGATGAAAAGAAGGTCCATAGGGGCCCCTTCGCAGAACTGCCAGCCATAAATAGCCTATTGTTTCCTTTTTACCTCCAGGCCCACTGTAGAGTCGGCTTGTGGAGACTGCACACATGTGAACTGATAAGTATGTAACCTGCACAGTGAAGAGTTGGATGCCCCCCTACTGACTGGGAAGGGGGAGGATAGATCGGCTGCTGCATCCCTTCACCCTCTGCTCTGACCTGGGGCCATGCGGGTCTGGGTAGATGGAAGGCTGGGTGCTGAAGTGCAGGGGCGTTGTTGCTTTTTACCTAGTGGCATACCAAGTGGAGACTTGCTGAGGAGAAGGTGTCCAGCTCTCCCTACGAACCCACGGCTTTGCGCACCCTCAAAATGGGGAAAACAGAAAAGTCCCAATCCAAGTTACAATTTGAACCACGAAAAACTCCAAGGCAGAGTGACGCGGAAAAAAACAACTTTGGAATTGGGTTCCGAATTAGGTGACTCGGCTGCTTATACGAATCTAAAGCAAATACTTTCAGCTATGCAGCGAAGCCTGACCAAGAGATGGGAAGATAGACGCTCTCATCTTTCGGATGGATAGGATGTCCGAGCGCCTAGATAAACATACGGAAAGGCTAGACACTGTGGAGAACAGGGTATCGGACGCGGAGGATGCCTTGAATTCCACCCAGCTTTCAACCACGAAAATGGATAAACTACTGCTCAATGTGCAAGCTAAAGCCGAGGACTTGGAGGCGCGCTCTCAGAGAAATAATATACGATTAGTTGGCATTACGCAGTCCACCAATATCCAGAATATGAATATCCAGAATATGGAACTGTTTATGGAGAAATTGTTAGTATCTCTACTGGGCAGAGATACATTCTCGGACATTTTCATCATAGAACGGGCGCACCGTTCCCTGGCCCCTAGACCGATCCCGGGTGCTCATCCGCGCCCTATCATCGCGAGAGTACTTAATTATAGAGATAGGGATGTGGCCCTTCGGAAAGCCAGAGAACTGCAGACTTTGAGGTACGAGGGCACGGAAGTTTCCATCTACTCAGACTTTACCCAGCAGGTGCAGGAGGCGCTCTGCCAGTTTCTACCGGTGAAGCGTCGACTTAGGGAACTTAATCTAGAGTACAACATGGTATACCTGGCGAAACTGAGGATACATGCAGATGGTAAGGCGCACGTCTTTCCTGAACCCAAGCAAGCCCTGCAATTCTTGAAAAAATGAGGCAATGAAAGCCACCATGGGGGATCCCCGGGGAGGGCGAGATGGTGCTACTCCGGACCCAGAGGAACAATGAGGCACGCAAGCTGCACTAGAAGAAGCAAGATATGAGCTGCAAATAGCTCTGCATACAAGAAAAGGGGGGATGGTTATGGCCAGGATGTGGCACTTTCAACCTAAGTTGGAAAATTCAGACATTGAAATCGCTCAAGGACAAGCGTGGAGGCCGTAACCTGATCCCGTTCATCTCCATTGCTGGCTTTGACTCCTCGGGACTAGTGGTCATGGTTCACTCTTACAGCTGCCTAAAGCTGCGGCTCACGACTGAGACTTCAGGCTCGGGCACTAAAAAGGAGCACTAGCTGGCTACTCCACCAGCCGCATGGACTTATATGATGGTGCAGTGGAAATGCAGATGCATGGGGAGATATGGCAATGGGGAGTGGTTTAATGTTATGGCGGAGGTGCATGTTTAAACATTTGGGGAAGCATAAAATGTTATTTTAGTTAAGGGCTGGACTGGTGATAATCAAGCTAGATTGCCGGCAACATCTGCCCCAGAGTGTCCGTGTCCTGAAGGCCCTGCAGAAGGCAACGCTGCACTTCCCACGGCTTCCTTGGTCTCGCGACGCCGTTTTGACGATCGTCACCGAGCCGTTGCTCGCACCGCGTCCTGTGGGCACCGCGTTCCTCACCTCCTCGCTTCACCCTGCCTGGACATCACCGACACAGTTGCTGCCCGACCGGAACATCGACCGGCTCTGTCACCTGCACTGCAATCTGCCAGCACCGAATCGAGCACCGCCTCACCCTGCACCGTAAGCATTGGTCTCACCGACGTGGTCTGGACGATCGTAACTGAGCCGCTGCCTGCACCGCATTGTGAGGGCACCGCACCCTGCACCGCTTCCATTTTGCAACGCAACCGTTGCCCCGATCGGCTCACACCAACGTGTCGGCCGCAACGAGAAAGGTACTGTTTTCGAGTCTGTCAACGCTTTAGCTGACCCGTACCGATGCAGTCGGCTGGAATTGTTATCGTTTTCAGCATCGCGGTTGCCCCGGACGGAGCTACAGACTCGAAGAACTGTGTTTTTCAGCTATTTCTGCAATTTAAAGGTTATCTTGCAAAGTAACTATTTTTACAGTATTGTATGTTGGATTTTTGTAATTTTTGGTCTTGTTTGGTTTAGATAAAGTTTTACTTAGTTTTCTAAACTGGTGTGGTGTCCATTTGTAGTATTCTCACTGTGTTACTGTATGCATGCACAAATGCTTTACACACTACCTCTTAGATAAGCCTGTCTGTTTGTGCCATGCTACCAAGGGGGTGAGCAGGGATTATTTTAGAAGTGTATTCCCCTTACCCTGACTAGGAAGAAGGGACCCTATTTGGACAAAGGTGCAAACCATTGCCAACTAGAGACCCCCATTTCTAACATTGGTGGTCAGCGGTGAGGATCTGGACTTGCATTTGTGCCTTACATACAGTGATTGGTGTACACTACTAGTATAGTGCAGACCATTACGCGGCCACATACAATTGGTGAACATTTCTTTTTGGATTTTCTGCAAATTGAGAACTGCCACTTTTCTCATCATGACCAAGCCAGAATCTATTGTATCTATTGACATTGAATTTGAAGAGGATAGGGTGGAAACCTACACTGTGTCTCAACTGAAAGCCATCTGCAAGAAATTTAAAATCTCTGTGAGAGGCCTCACCAGAAAGGAGGAATGCCAAAAGGCACTGAGGGCCTGGTTGAAATCCAGAAATGCCAGTGGGCAGGATGAGGATCCTCTGGTGGAGGCAGAAGATTTTGATGGGCAGCAGGAGGGGCTGTCGAATATGCCACGGGGGAGGGTACCTTCCAGAGATGGCAGCAGTGTGTCTTCAAAAGGTCTGTCTCCAGAGGAGTTGGAGGACAGAAGAAGGGATAGAGTGCATGAGCTGGAGCTTACAAAATTAAGGTTAGGAAAGGAGGATAAGGAATTGGAGTTTGAAAGGCAGAAATTGGCCCTAGAAGGAAAGAGGATGATCTTAGAGCATGGGTTGAAGGAGCTGGACATAAAGGCCAAAAGTGCAGAGTCCAGTTCCAATGGTGGCAGCTTGTTGCCAGTGCCTGGAGAAGGGAAGGTATACATCCCCATGGAAGTGATTAAGGATTTTGTAAAGAGTGAGGACATTTGTCAGTGGTTTAAGGCATATGAGGTAGCAATGAGGTCCCACAGAATCCCTGAGAGAGACTGGGGGGCGGAGTTGTGGAGCCGCTTCGTGACAGAGGGGAGGGAAACTTTGATAGCCTTACCAAGCGAGGAGCAAATGTCTTATGCCCACATGAAGGAAGCCTTGATCAGAAGGTATGGGTTGACCCCAGAATTCTACAGGCAGAAGTTGAGGACCTGTAAGAAGCTGGAGTCAAGCACCTGGGTGGAGTATGTGTCCTATTTTTTCAGAGCTCTGGATGGTTGGGTGAAGGGTAGCCAGGTAAATGATTTTCAGGGGCTCTATGATTTAGTTGCATGGGAGCACTTTTGATTGACAGTAAGCTGACTGACCTGAGGAAGCTTGCTGTGGAGGCAGCCGCTGGGTCAGTACCAGGGTCCACAAGGTCATGTGGGCGACTCCACCAAAGGTGGGCAGGGTCCCCAGCAGAAGAGTGGGGGGACAAGGGTAAACAGAAGGAGTTCCAAAAAGGGCCCCAAAGTAATTCCCACAGGAACCAAGGTAAGGGTTCCCAGCCTCCCAGTGAGAAGAAGCTGTGGGTCCCGGCAGGTAAGCCTGCCCAGAAGGGCCCCCACACATGTTTTGCTTGTGGCCAGGTGGGCCACTTCATAGGGGATCCTAGGTGTTCCAAAAAGACCACCCCTGCACCCACAGGTGCACCGCCCCATGGGTTGACTAGTGTTGCCTTGGGAGAGGAGTTGGAGTCCCAGGGGGAGTGGGAGCCAGCAGAATTACCCTGGTCTCACTAGGAGACATTGAGATGGTCCCAAGGACCCAACTGACCACTAACACTAAGAAATACGGGCAGTGGGTGACCATCAATGGCCGTAGGGTTCAGGCTCTGAGAGACACTGGAGCCAGTGTGACAGCTGTCAGTTGTCGACTAGTGTCTGAGGAGCAGGTGGTCCCCAATGTGCTCTACGTAGTAGTTGCAGCTGACAACTCAGAGTGCCTCTGCAAAGTGGCACAGGTTCCCTTTGAGTGGGGGGGGTCTCAGGTACATTGAAAGTAGTTGTTAGGCCAGCCATGCCTGTTGACTGTCTGCTAGGCAACGATCTGAAGAGTTCCCCTTGGGAGAAGGTGGAACGTAAGTCTCATTTGGAGATGTTGGGTCTGCCTGAGTGGGCGTGTGTAACCACTCGGTCTCTGGCAGCCGGTAAGGACAATCAAGAGGGCCTGGAAGAATGGCCCAGGTGCCTGCCAGAAAGAGAGGCAATAGGGGGTGTAGGAAACTGGCCCCCAAAGTTCCCACAGTCCAGTATGGGGCAGACCTTGAGGGGGATGCCCTGAACCTACAGGGGAGCAAGTGGCCGAACTTGGGGACCTGCCAGAGCTGACCCATTGGCAGCAGGAAGGGGGCCCCTCCAGGGTGGAATTCTGCCAGGAGCAGCAGGAATGCCCCTCTCTAGTTGGATTGCAGCAGCAGGCTATCAGTCAGGGTCACATTGGATCTACTGGGAGAATGGTCTCCTGTATAGTGAGCCTAAGGTTGCTGAGCCTGGGTCAGCCCGTGTGCTGGTGGTACCCCAGCGCTTCAGAGCCTTCCTACTGGGTCTAGCTCATGATGTGCCTTTAGATGGGCATTTGGGGCAAGACAAGACCTTTGAACGGCTTGTCACCCACTTTTACTGGCCCTGAATGCGCAAAGACTCTGACACCCATTGTAGGACTTACCAGACTTGCCAGGCAAGTGGTAAGAGTGGGAGGAAGTGCAAGGCTCCTCTCCAACCTGTCCTCGTCATCAGCACCCCCTTTGAAAGGGTGGGCATTGGCATTGTTGGGCCGCTGGACCCAGGACAGCCATGGGCAACAGGTTCGTCCTGGTCTTGGTGGACCATGCCACCTGATACCCTGAGGCCATCCCTCTCCAGACTGTGACGGCCCCCGTGGTGGGTCAAGCGTTGATAGGGATCTTTTCCCATGTGGGATTCCCCATAGAGATGGTGTCTGACCGGGGAACCAACTTCATATCTAGGTATATGAAGTCCCTGTGGCAGGAGTGCAGTGTTACCTATAAGTTCACCACTCCTTACCACCCCAAAGGAAATGGGCTGGTTGAGAGATTAATCCAGACCCTGAAGGGCATGATTATCGGTCTTGGTGAACCCATGAGGCGTAAGTGGGACGTCCTCTTGCCATGCCTGTTGTCTGCTTACAGGGAGGTACCGCAGAAGTCCTTAGGGTTCAGTCTCTTTGGGCTCCTGTATGGCATCATGTAAGAGGGTCTCTGAGTTTGGTCAAAGAAGGCTGGGAGAAAGCTCCCGGTAAACCTCCTCAGGGTTTATATAGCTAAATGCTGGCCTTCAGGAACTAGACTAAGCACTTCAGGTAACTCGCTCAGGCAAATCTGGAAGCCAGCCAGGAAGAAATGAAACCGTGGTATGATCAGAACGCCACTCTGATCGAGTTTCAGCCTGGCCAGAAAGTGTGGGTCATGGCCCCTGTGGAGCCTTGCGTGTTCCAAGATAAGTGGACTTGGCCATTTGAGATGGTGGAGCGCAAATGTAAAATCACCTACCTGGTGGACTTGCAGTCTCCAAGGAACGTTTGCAGGTCCTGCATGTGAACCGCCTTAAGCCCCACTTGCAGAGGTCCGAAGTGGGCATTCTCCTGGCAACAGATGCTGGAATACAAGAGGAGACTGAGCCTCTTCCTGACCTCCTGTCTGCTAAGGAGCATGATGGGTCAGTGGGCAGTGTAACACTCTCCCCCACCCTGACTCCTGAATAGGAAAGTGACTGCCACCAACTGTTGGGACAGTTTGCTGCTCTGTTCTCCCTGACCCCTGGTGTCTCTCAGTGGTGTGTCCATGATGTTGACACTGGGGACAGTCCTCCTGTGAAGCACAAAATTTACAGAGTGACTGACAGGGTCAAGGCTTGCATCAAGGAGGAGGTCTCCAAGATGTTAGCGCTAGATGTGATTGAGCCCTCAAACAGCCCTTGGGCCAGCCTAGTGGTCTTGGTCCCAAAGGCTGCCGCACCTGGTGCCACACCAGAACTCTGGTTCTGTGTGGACTACCGAGGACTCAGTTCAGTCACCAGGACTGACGTACAGGACTGGCGTACACCCCATCCCCAGAGCTGATGAGCTCATCGATCGTTTGGGAGTGGCCAAGTACCTAAGTGCGTTTGACTTAACATTTGGGTACTGGCAGATTGCCTTAACTGATGGGGCAAAGGAGAGGTCAGCATTTTCAATGCCAATGGGGCACTACCAATTCCGGGTGATGCCCTTTGGGTTGAGGAATGCCCCTGCCACCTTTCAGAGGTTGGTCAACCAGGTGTTGGCTGGACTGGAGGATTTCAGTGCCGCCTACCTGGATGACATCGCAGTGTTCAGTTCCACTTGGGAGGAACATCTGCACCACCTCTGGGAAGTGTTGAAGGCTCTGCAGAGGGCAGGCCTCACGATCAAGGCAAGTAAGTGCCAGATCAGGCAGGGTTCAGTGGTGTACTTGGGGCACCATGGTAGGGAGTGGCCAGGTGGCGCCCCTACAGCCCAAGATTGATACCATTCTGGCTTGGGAACCCCCCAAGACCCAGACAGAGGTGAGAGCCTTGTTAGGACTCACCAAGTATTACAGGAGATTCGTCAAGGGATATGGCACCATTGTTTCCCCCTTGACAGAGCTGACTTCTAGGAAGCAGCCCAGGAAAGTGAACTGCATTGACGCCTGCCAAAAAGCTTTTGATGCCTTGAAATCTGCCATGTGCATGGCGCCCGTGCTCAAGGCACCCAACTTCTCACAGCAATTCGTGGTGCAGACAGATGCTTAAGAGCATGGTGTGGAGGTTGTGCTCTCACAGCTAAATGAGGAGGGCCTAGACCAACCCGTAGCCTTCATTAGTAGGAGGTTACTTCTAAGGGAACAGAGGTGGAGTGCGATTGAGCGTGAGGCTTTCGCTCTGGTCTGGGAGCTAAAGAAGCTGATGCCCTACTTTTTTGGGACTCACTTCCGGGTTCAGACCGACCACAGGCCCCTCAGATGGTTGATGCAGATGAGGGTGAGAATCCAAAGTTGTTGAGGTGGTCCATTTCCCTACAGGGGATGGACTTTACGGTGGTACACCGCCCTGGTACAGAACACGCCTATGCTGATGTTTGTCCAGATTTTTCCGCCTTAGTGAAGAGAACTCCCAAGAGGGTGGGTAGTTCTCCCCACATTTCAGCTGGAGGGGACACGTGTTAGACCTGGCACCATTGGTGTGGGCTTTCCCCTGTATTTTTGTCTTTGCCTCCTGTGTTTTTGCTGTGTGTTGCTCTTCGTTTTGCTGGGCTAGATGCTTTGGGCACTTTGCCACTGCTGTTCAGTGCCAAAGTGCAAGTGCACCCTTTGTAAATTGTTGTTATGGATTGGTGTTTCCATAATTGGCTATTTGATTTACTAGTCAGTCCTTAGTAAAGTGCACTGTGTGTGCCCATGGCCTGTAAATCAAATGCTGCTAGTAGGCTTGCAGCACTGATTGTGCCACCCACATAAGCAGCCTGTATATGTAACTCAGGCCTGCCATTGCAGTGCCTGTGTGCAGTCTAGTACTGCCATGTCGACTTGGCAAGTGCACCCACTTGCCAGGCCTTACTCTTCCCTTTTCTTACATGTTCGTCACCCCTAAGGTAAGCCTAAGGTACCCCTGTGGGCAGGGTGCAGTGTATGTGAAAGGTAGGACAATCCCTGGTGTGTGTGGCATGTCCTGATAGTGAACTACTGCCAATTTTGTTTTTCACTACTGCAAGCCTACCTGTTCCCATAGGATAGAATGGGGAGTTTGCTTATAACATCTTATAAGCATAACTACCCCTGGGAACAAGGTAGGAAAATAAAGTTTGATATTCCTGAACTCAGAATGTTAAAATGCATCTTTTAGGGAAGGTGTTTTTTTATATTCTGTGTTTGAAAATACCACTTTTAGAAAGTAGGTATTTTCTTGCTTAGCCATCAAGTGTGCCTCTACTAGGATGTGTATTGACTCTGGCTTTGGAGTGACAGGGGCTGGGGAGGTGCAATGGCTCCAGAGAGTCTGGATGAGTCAGGGCTGGGCTAAATGTACCTGGGCTGCATTTAGAGTAGGGGGAGGAGATTTCCTGTCACCTGAATGGGTCTGGTCTGGGCGTACCAAACCATATACCAATAAAGTGGTATGCGAACCACGACTGAACTAGACACTAGGCCTAGAGCCTCTAGAAGTGCTTGGACCACAAGGAACCACCCAAGGTAGTGACACAGGGGACCCACGGGAGACGCGTGCAGTGTAGTGTCTAGTTCAGTCGTGGTTCGCATACCACTTTATTGGTATATGGTTTGGTACGCCCCTAGGGCCCAAACGTGTATTTGTGCTATTACTGTGATTTAATATCTTATAACTTATGTACTTCGAACTCTAGCCTCATAAAGAGACTAGAGGGGTGTGTTTAGCAATAAATACATATATTTTGAATATATACCTGGTGTGGTGCTCTTTCATTTGGTCACTCAAGAGATTATAGACTGGTAAAACAAGCTGCTTTACATTCCTTCAAGACTTAGCCTGAAGGCTGCTCTCCATAGCTACCACTAGGATAGCTTTCAATAAAGGTTGTCTTTAACCTATCTCCAATAAGGGGTTGTTTGGACTGGTGCAAGGTGCCCACTATAATTAGTGGACAGCATATGCCAGGCCAACTTCTCACATTGGTGTGCAGCGTGTGGGATTCCAGCTTGCTATTGTTTTACCAGATAATCTCAATTGAATTGATCAACTGAAAACCACTAAAGGTACCTAAGGTACATATAATTTAAGCTTAGAATAACAGTAAGTTCTACTGAACTTAGAGTTGTGTGTTAAGGGATAGCACAACCCTTTCTACAACTCAAGAGAGTTTAGTAGGCCACACTAGAGTAGGTAGTGCATACACCACACCACACTAGTAATGTCTTTAAGGGCAGGATCCAAAGAATCCTTGCAGGAAGCCATTGAGCTTCCACCCTCCAAGTATGATACACTCCCATTCTTGGAATTGAGAGCTTTATGTAACTTGAGAAAAATAAGGACAGGCCAAAGCCCCACCACCCAACACCTCAAGGAGTTGTTGGTGGCTTATGACCTTAGTAAGCCTGTAGGGACTGAAGGGGTAGGAGCTGAGGGTGGGGCAGGAGAAGAGGAGGACGCTAGGGGTACCAATACCCCCAGCCCCCTCTGAAACTGGCCAGGAGGGTGACAATGACCCTGACCTGGAAAACCAAATCCCTCCTGTGGATGATGATGAGGATGATCAAGATGATGCCCTCTTTGTCCCCCCAGGAAGGATTAAGAGTGTGCCCAGGAAGTCTAGATCTCCTTCTCAGGAGTCTACCCACTCTGGCACCTCTATAGGGAGCTCTGTCTCATCTCACAGGAGGGAATCCTCTCATGAGAGGAGAACCAGACTGGTACAGTATGAGGAAACTCAGCTGGAGATCAGAAAAAAGCAATTGGCTTTAGATAGGGAATCCCTAGATCTCCTTAGAGAGAGAAGAAAGTTGGGACTAGAGTCCCATGGTGGCAGCCATGTCCCTAGAGACAGGGAAAGGTCCTATGACCATAGGAACCTGAGCAAGATTGTCCCTCCCTACCAGAGTGGGGATGATATCCACAAATGGATAACTGCTTTAGAGAGGGCCTGTAAAGTACAGAAGGTCCCTCAGGAGCAGTGGGCAGCAATCTTGTGGCTCTCCTTTGCTGACAAAGGTAGAGATAAGCTCCTCACTGTTAGAGAGGAGGATGCTGATAATTACAAGGTCTTGAAGAGTGCTCTTATTGATGGGTTTGGCCTAACCACTGAACAGTACAGGTTGAAGTTCAGAGACAACCAAAAAGCACAGACTCAAGACTGGGTAGACTATGTGGATTGTTCTGCCAAGGCTCTGGAAGGCTGGTTGATGGGCAGTAAGGTGTGTGACTTCTCAGGATTGTATAATCTGATAATGAGGGAGCAGATTCTTAATAACTGTCAAAATCAGCTGTTGCATCAATACCTGGTAGACTCTGATCTGACCTCTCCCCAAGAATTGGGAAAGAAGGCAGACAAATGGGTCAGAACCAGGGTGAAGCAGAAGGTACAGAACCAAGGTGGGGAAACCAAGAAGCAAGATGCTAAGATCTCTGACAAGGGTGGGGAGAAGGGTAAAGATCAAAAGTCTTCATCAGGCCCCCAAAAATCTTCTTCTGGTGGGGATTCCCAGTCTACCAAAGGTAAAGGCCAAAGAAAACCATGGTGCAAGGTCTGTAAGCAAAAGACCCACTGGACCAGTGATTGCACCAAGTCCAAAGACTCCAGTCCAGCACCCACCAATGCCCCTAAGGCACCTGTTCCCCCTAGTACAGTTGGTGGAAGTGCTCCAGCAAAGGGTTTAGTAGGGTTCACCCTGGGAACTGAGTTGGGCTCTGACTTAGTCAGGGAACTGACTCAGGCTGTGTTAGTCTGTGATGGAGGCATGGATGTGACCTCCACTGTGAGTCCCAGTAATCTGGGCAAGTACAGACAACAGCCTTTAATCAATGGACGTGAGGCTTTGGCATTTAGGGACACAGGGGCAAGTGTCACAATGGTGACACAAGACCTTGTGCTACCTGGGCAAGTTATGCTTGGTGAAATGTACCAAGTGACCAATGCTAGCAATGTCAGAACAGACCATACTCTGGCAGTTGTTAACTTCTCCTGGGGAGGGGTAACTGGCCTTAAGAAGGTTGTGGTAAGTGCAAACCTACCAGTCGAATGCTTGCTTGGCAATGTCTTAGAGACTTCTGCTTGGGCAGAAGTGGAGCTCAGGACCCATGCAGAAATGCTGGGGATCCCTGCAGATGTGTTTGCTGTGACCAGGTCACAAGCCAAAATGTCTAGCACTGAACAGGCCTTGGATTCTGGAAGAATGGACCAAGTGCCTTCCAAGAGGAGGAGTAGTAGGGTTAAGGCAGTGCCTTCCCCCTTGGCTCAGGAGGAAGATCAGTCCCTTGAGGGGGATGATCTCAGCCCTGAAGAAGGAACTGTCCCAGAGGAACTTGAACCTGACCAGGTTGAGTTCTTGGGGACAGGGGGACCTTCTAGGGCAGATCTGAGCCAGGAGCAGCAGAGCTGCCCCTCCCTTGAACCCCTCAGACAGCAAGCTGCTGCTGAGGCTGCTGGGAAAGCTAGTGGTCCCCATACAGTGTATTGGGATGATGGACTCCTGTACTCAGAGAGTAGAGACCCCAAGCCTGGTGCTACCAGGAGGTTGGTAATACCTTTGAAGTTCAGGGGCTTCCTATTGACCCTAGCCCATGATATTCCCTTAGCGGGTCACCTGGGCCAGAACAAGACTTGGGACAGAATTGTCCCTCACTTTCACTGGCCCCACATGTCTGAAGACAGTAAGGAGTTTTGTTGCTCCTGTGTAACCTGCCAAGCCAGTGATAAAGCAGGTGGCACTACAAAGGCCCCCCTGATACCACTACCTGTGGTGGGGGTGCCCTTTGAAAGGGTAGGGATTGACATTGTTGGTCCCATGGATCCCCAAACAGCCTCTGGGCACAGGTTTATCCTGGTGGTAGTGGATCATGCCACCAGGTACCCAGAAGCTATTCCCCTCAGGACCACTACAGCACCTGTGGTGGCAAGGGCCCTCCTGGGAATCTTCTCAAGAGTGGGCTTTCCTAAGGAGGTAGTATCAGACAGGGGTGCTAACTTCATGTCTGGGTACTTGAAAGCAATGTGGAAGGAGTGTGGAATGACTTATAAGTTCACCACACCCTATCACCCACAATGCAATGGTTTAGTTGAGAGATTCAACAAAACCTTGAAGGGCATGATTAAAGGGCTCCCAGAAAAGCTTAGGCGTAGATGGGACATACTCTTGCCCTGCCTTTTATTCGCATATAGGGAGGTGCCTCAGAAGGGGTTGGTTACAGCCCTTTTGAACTTCTGTTTGGCCACCCTGTGAGGGGTCCACTGTGCTTGGTGAAGGAAGGATGGGAGTTACCTCTCAAGCCCCCAAAGCAAGATATAGTGGACTATGTACTTGGTCTCCGCTCCAGGATGGCTGAGTACATGAAAAAGGCAACCAAAAACCTTGAGGCTAGCCAGGAACTTCAAAAGGCCTGGCATGACCAAAGGCTGTTCTGACTGTTTACCAGCCAGGACAGAAGGTGTGGGTGTTGGAGCCAGTGGCCCCAGCAGCTCTCCAGGATAAATGGAGTGGACCCCTCACTATTGTTGAGCAGAAGGGTGAGGTCACTTATTTAGTGGACCTAGGAACACCCAGGAGTCCCCACAGGGTTCTCCATGTCAACAGGTTAAAACCATATGTGGACAGGGCAGACATGGGCTTGCTCATGGCTACTGATGAAGGGCAGGAGGAAGAGAGTGACCCACTCCCTGACCTGCTCTCACAGAACCCTGACGATGGGTCAGTTGATGGTGTAGCCTTGGCAGGCAGCCTCACTACCCAGCAACAAACTGATTGCAGGCAAGTCCTCAATCAGTTTCGACATATGTTTTCACTGACACCCAGTCAGACCACCTGGTGCACTCATGAAGTGGACACTGGGGACAGTCTGCCTATTAAAAACAAGATTTATAGGCAACCTGACCATGTCAGGGACTGTATCAGGACTGAAGTCCAGAAAATGTTGGAATTGGGAGTTATTGAACCCTCAGATAGCCCTTGGGCTAGTCCAGTAGTCCTTGTACCGAAACCTCACACCAGTGGTGGAAAAAGAGAGATGAGGTTTTGTGTAGACTACAGGGGTCTCAATGCAGTCACTAGGACTGATGCCCATCCAATACCCAGGGCAGATGAGCTCATAGATACTTTGGCCTCTGCCAAATATCTCAGCACATTTGACCTAACAGCTGGCTACTGGCAGATCAGACTAGCTGATACTGCAAAGCCCAAAACAGCATTCTCGACCCCTAGTGGACATTATCAATTTGTGGTAATGCCCTTTGGTCTGAAGAATGCACCTGCCACTTTCCAGAGGTTGGTGAATACAGTTCTCACAGGACTGGAAGCCTATAGTGCAGCTTATCTAGATGATATTGCTGTCTTTAGCTCCACCTGGGAGGATCACCTGGTCCACCTCAGGAATGTTTTACAGGCCCTGCAAAGGCAGGCCTGACTATCAAGGACACTAAGTGCCAGATAGGGCAGAGTCAGGTTGTGTACCTGGGCCACCTTGTGGGTGGAAGCCAGGTTCAACCTTTGCAGAGCAAGATCCAGACCATCATGGACTGGACTGCTCCCACTACCCAGACTCAGGTGAGAGCCTTCTTAGGCCTGACTGGGGACTATAGGAGATTTGTCAAGGGGTATGGATCAATAGTGACACCCTTGAATGACTTAACTTCTAAGAAAATGCCCAAAAAGGTTCAGTGGACAGTTAGCTGTCAAAAGGCATTTGATGACCTCAAGCAGGCCATGTGCACTGCTCCAATTCTGCAGAGTCCTGATTACTCCAAGAAGTTCATTGTTCAAACTGATGCATCTGAATTGGGGGTAGGGGCTGTACTGTCACAATTGAATGAAGAAGGTCAGGATCAGCCAGTAGCTTTTATTAGCAGAAGGCTGACCCCTAGAGAGAAACGTTGGTCAGCCATAGAGAGGGAGGCCTTTGCTGTGGTCTGGGCTCTGAAGAAGTTGAGGCCATACTTGTTTGGTACACACTTCCTGGTTCAGACAGACCATAAGCCCCTCTTATGGCTAAAACAAATGAAGGGTGAAAACCCCAAACTGCTTAGGTGGTCCATTTCCCTACAGGGGATGGACTTTACAGTGGAACATAGGCCTGGGAGTAACCATGCGAATGCAGATGGACTCTCTAGGTATTTCCACTTAGAACATGAAGACTTAACTGGGCAAGGTTAGTTTAATGTCCCTACGTTTGGGGGGTTGTGTAGGAGAGTAGGATCTGCTTCACATGGGTACCCCCACTTTTTGCTGATGCTTCACTGTTTTTCGACATTAGTCTGGCTGGGGCCCTGCTAATCAGAACCCCAGCCTAGCTGCTTCCTCTCTAAAATGGTTTCCATGTGCCTTAGGCACATCACTGATTGGGATCTGGAGTGCCCTTATAAGTCCCTAGTATATGGTATACTATGTACCAAGGGCATAGGTACCTCAGAGGCCTGCCAGGGGCTGCAGCATGTATTATGCCACCCCTGGAAGGCCATCCAAACTGACACCACAGGTCTGCTACTGCAGCCTGGGTAAGGTGGTGCATGCACCCCTTACTGTGATATAGGTTACCTATATCACGAAATACATACACACATATAAACCTATAAGTCACTCCTAAGGCAGGCCTTATCAATCCTAAAGGCAGAGTGCGTGGTTCCTATGTGAGAGGGTGCCCCTGCATGAGCAGGGCCCCTCTGCAGCGTTCGGAGACCATCTCTGATGCTGTTTGTAGTGCAGCCTGACCATATACTCTTAAGCGCATTATATCTTCGCGGTAAAATGCTAACTTTGGAATGGCTGCACCTAAACATGTTGTGTTTGGTGTCAAACATCTTGGAATACTACCCCCCCGCCAATCCTGGCGGCGGGGGTAGCATTCCACCCTTCTAGAGGGAAAGACATGTTAACTCTGACGAGTCCGGTAACTTCTTTCCAGAGCCCTGGCATCACAAAATGGATGCTGCTGCCACAGACACGAGTCTGGCCTCCTGCTGCTGGACGAAACTCCGGCAGGTGAGGCCTGGACAATAGGTTTCCTGTCCCAGGGAGGTGTGACCACCTCCCCAGACAGGATAATGTGTATTGGGGCTGGGCGGGAGCACTTTCGGGTGCTTTGAAGTCCTGCACTGGGGGCACATTTGGTGTCCCTGTGCATACCCCAGTTCAAACCGGATCAGGGGCTTGCAGCCCCTGCTTTGGCGCGAACTGGACAAAGGGAAAGGGGTGTAGCCACCCCTCTGCCCTGACCCACCCATAGGTGGGGCCACAGAGTAGTCCAACCCCTATTTTTAGAATAAAGGTAGGAACCCAGTCCTTAGGACTTTAGATTATACCTGGACGAAACTCTGAAACTGAATCCTGGACCTTCGACGCTCTACGACAAGATTAGAGGACTGAAGAATCTCCCTTGGGGTCAAGGAGTGACTCCCTGCTTGGCAGGCACCAAAGAAGCATCTGTCTGGTTCGCATTTCTGAAGCTCCCGTCGGACGCCGAAGTCATCGCACCACCAGAGGTGGATTCTCAGACTTCCCGAGGCTACCCTGAGTCCCCAGCAAAGCTGAGGCCCGTGGCTATCGTGGGTGACTTGAGACCGTGACCCCTGGACACCGAGCACATTTGCAAGTGCATCCTCTTCTGGGTCTCCCAAGAAGTCGTGCTTTGGGCTCCGAGTAGCCCTAGCCTCCAGCACCACCTGCACCGAAGATCACTGGCCCCCACTCCACGAGTGTCCTGTAAGCCAGCTCCACGTGCGGCGTCACGAGGCTCCTTCGCGGTCGCTAGCCCGTTGGCTAGTAGCCCTTAACGAAGGCCAATCCTTTTCTTACTTGGCATCCTGGTTGCTCCAGGCCTGCCCTCACTTACCCTCGCTGGGTGAGTTCCACAGACCTTGCTGGTCTGCACCATCGACGATCTACATCTTAATCGAGACTTGCCGTTGCCAAGGCTTGTCGGGTCCAATCCGGTCGCCGACACCTCAGCACTCGACAGACATCGTGTACCAGCCCGAATCCTGCTCCTGGTCGCCGACAACGCCTCCCGGACCTCGTGGCTGAAGAGTCAAGACGACCATCAATGCACCTGAAGCACTCGACTTCGGTGGGCATCTGTCCATCGCCTTCCTGGTCACTGGCTAGTGACCCAGACTCTGTCTCCTCTGCTTTCAGGTTCACCAGAACTCCGATCCACTCTTGGATCCACCCGGACACTTTTCTCTTGGCCGCCAGCAGCACGTTGCAGCAGATCGCCATTCGAATCGACGACGAAACCCGACCCCGAAAGGCACCTATGCACCCGGCTTCCCTGGGTGAGGTAACACGAGTACTCCGGTGCTCCCGTGGGTAGAGACTCTTCAAAGTCCTAGATCTCAAAGGGTTTTGTCCTAGTCCTCTTTTAAGTGTCCCTTTCCTCTATTTTCCCGATCCCGACTTTCTCCATAGAAGTTAACGGCGTATCGCGGTTGTGTATTTACACTGCATGCGTCTCCCGTGGGTCCCCTGTGTCACTACCTTGGGTGGTTCCTTGTGGTCCAAGCACTTCTAGAGGCTCTAGGCCTAGTGTCTAGTTCAGTCGTGGTTCGCATACCACTTTATTGGTATATGGTTTGGTACGCCCCTAGGGCCAAAACGTGTATTTGTGCTATTACTGTGTTTTAATATCTTATAACTTATGTACTTCGAACTCTAGCCTCATAAAGAGACTAGAGGGGTGTGTTTAGCAATAAATACATATATTTTGAATATATACCTGGTGTGGTGCTCTTTCATTTGGTCACTCAAGAGATTATAGACTGGTAAAACAAGCTGCTTTACATTCCTTCAAGACTTAGCCTGAAGGCTGCTCTCCATAGCTACCACTAGGATAGCTTTCAATAAAGGTTGTCTTTAACCTATCTCCAATAAGGGGTTGTTTGGACTGGTGCAAGGTGCCCACTATAATTAGTGGACAGCATATGCCAGGCCAACTTCTCACATCCGCACCATCACTTCAAGCAAGGACTGCACACCCAATGTTTAATGAAGTGCCAGGAGCCTCATAACGCAATGTCCTCAGAAGCCGAGTCGGCCCTTCTCCTTCAGTTTACTCTCCCAGGTGTCACAGATCCTTGGGCCCTTGTGAACATGTATTTCACGCCTGCAAATCAGGATGGATGTTTCCTCATTACCCCCAGGTCCCTCCAGTCCTCGTCCCATTCCTAACTTATAGAGATGACCATCTCCCTGACAGAAAAAAGAACAGAGGAATGCTAAGACCTCTAACCCCACCCCCTCCAACTGGGAGTACTTAACCAGTACTTACCTAGCATTCCACCTGTTATTTTTTCTGTCTTCGACAGGAATGGGATGTGGTTCTGGGTCTCCTGCTTCTGGTCCCTGTCTGGCTGCTGGGCTATCCTGGACGGTGTTGGTTTCAGGTACCTCCCAGCCTGCTGGGACTGCTGGGAGGTGTGGTTGTTGCCGGCCGACCCTTTGCGGCTGGTACACTGGTCCTCCTGATTGGTTCCGGGTTGCTGAGGACGCGTCTTCCTGGTGGCTTGGCCGGGTGGAAGACGCACTCGCGAGGCTGGGTGGCAGCTCAGGGATGTGCTGTTGGTGCCCCTGGAGACCCTGGTGGCCAGATTGATCCTGGATGGCCTCCTGCCCAGGTGCTGTGGCTGGTGGGGCGTGCCTGGGCTGGCTGTTGAGGCCCAATGGCGGCAGGCAATGTGGTCTGGAGTATGCCGACCCCGATGGTGAATACAATGTAGCAGTTTTCCCCTCTCTTCACCTTTGCTTTCTGGATCGTTTTGTTGCTTGTCTGCCTGTGGCTGCCCAATTGATTTGGTGTTCTACGCCAGGTTTTTTTTGCACTCTTTCAGGACCATTATGTTGAGTTACACATTACAATTATTTCCATATGTATAGAAATATGTGTTACTTTTTGTCGCATGCTTGTGGGCCCTTTGTGTTCCCTTTTACAGTACTGGGCTTCTGCTCTGACCATGTGTGGCCTCCCCTGGGTGGCTGGCAGCACAGGGTAGGTGCTGGTGGTGCCCCTGGGGTTTCTGGCAACTGGTGTGGTTGTTTGCCTGCTGCCCAGGTGCTGGGGCTGGTGGTGCGTGCCTGGGCTGGTGGGTGGAGGCGTTGGTGTGGCCAGGAGTCTGCTGTCACCAGTTTTGCTCATGCCTGGGGGCCCTATATAATAACCCTGTGCCGGTTGGGTTGGTGGTGTATTTTCTGCCCTTGTCTCCTGTTTGGGGGCTTCCTGGTTGTGGGGGGGATTGCCTCCGGGAGGTTTCCGGTTCGGACCGTGGGGGCCTTAGGGCTTTGGGGGTCGCCTTTTGGGTGTCTGCCTGTGAGCCTTTTCTGGCTTCCTTTTCTCTGTTTGCATTGCACCTTGCTTGGGCATGGGTCTTTCTGGCCTCTGCTGGTCTAGCAAATCTGTGCTGGTGTAGCTATGGCCCAGGCAGGCCTCCCTGCCCTTTCCTTGGGCCTCTCCTCTGCACCTGCCTTCCCCGGATGTGGCTGGGCCGTGGTGTTGGCGTGTCGGTGCGGGCTGCATGGCTTCCACCCTGGTTTCCTTCTGCTCTTTGTTCCCTCTGTGGCCTGGTTGTGGCTGGTTCCAGCGGCTTTCTCTTTGCCCTCGGTGGTTGGGGGTTTCGGGGTGGTGGCTGTTTGGCCCTGTGCCACACCTTCTGGACCTGTGGGGGTGCCGTGTTGGTAGCCTCCTGTCTTGGCTGGCGAGTCTGTGGTTCGGTTGGCTGGCTTCTCGGGTGCCTGTGTGGATGTCACCTGGTTGTCCGGTTGGGGGTTTCCTCCCTCCCAGTTTCCTAAGTTCCTCTTTGGTGGCCGCTAGCTTGGTCTTCTCCAGCCCTATCTTTTTCGCCTTCGATAGACCCCCAGGTTTGCGGATGTGGGTGTCATCTTTGGTGTGTGTTGTTTGGGGCAGGGTCTTCCCTGTTGGGGCTGTTTGGTCTTTGGGTTCTCCTGGCCTCGGTGGCCTTGGAGTGTTTGCCTCACCCTGCTCTTGTACCCTTGTCTGGTTCGGGGTCTGATGGTGTCCGCCCCTTGGTTTTCCTTGGGCGGGGTCCTGTTTTTGCCTCGTTCTTGGTGAGGGGTTGTACTTCACGGGGTTCTGGCCTCTGATTCTCCCCCTGCCGTTTCCTGTCCAGGTGAGGTCTGTGTTTCTGGCTGCCTGGTCCTTCTGGTTGGTATTCGGGCAGCTGGGGTTTTGGTGCTAGTCGAGCCTGCTTCCGTTTGGCTGCGGCTTTTGTTGGGCGGGGTTCCGGGTTTGTGTTGTAGTGTCCCCTGCGTTCTTTGTGGGTTCCTCGGTCTTGGTCTGTTGGCCTGTCCCTGTGCCCTGGCTCCTTCTCCCGGTATGGGTGATTTGGCAGTTGTCCTGTGTTGACACTGGTGGCCCTAGGGCCTGGTCCGCCGCAGAGGGTTTTCTGTGGTAGTGCCGTCTGGGCACTCTGGTGGATTGGTCTGTCAGGTTGAGGGGGGGGCTGGCTCTTGGTCGGTGCTTCCTCCCTTCGTGGGTAGGTCTCTGTGGCCCTGCCCTTGGTTGGTCCTCTGTGTCTGTGCCTTGGCCCTGACCTTTTTTTGGGGGACTGGTCTGCTGTGGGACTCCCCAGTGCTTTTGGGGTTGGTCCTGTTGTTGACCCTGTCTTCACTTCGTTCCTGGTTGGGGCTCGGCTGTTTGGGTCTTTCCTTGCTTCCCCTTGACTCTCTTTTTGGGGTTCATTGTGGGTCTTTTCGGCTTTGTTGGGAGTTATTTCCGTTGTCTGCTTGGGCACGATCTCTGTTGATTCTGCTGCATGGTCTGTGGGGCTGCTTGGTAGTGCTGGGCATGGCAGCCTTCTGGCCCGGTGGCCGCCCTTTCGGGCTTTTCATGACCTCTGGGGTGCTCCGGTTGTTTTGGTCCTCCTTGTGCTGGTTGTTTCTGGTGGAGTAGTTGCCTTGGCCCCTCTGGGCTTGGGGTCTCTGTGGTTGGCCTACTTTCCGGTTTTGGTTTTGTTTGTCTTCGCCTTGTTTCCCCTTCCGCTTGGCGGTTTTGGGGGTTGAGGTTGGTGAGGCCTGGGTGCCCTGCTTGCCCTTTTTTTCCTGTGGTTGGCTGCCTCCTTGGTGCTGCTAGAGCCTTCTGCTTCCGGAGTGCTGGTTCTTCTGGTCCTTGCTTGAGTGCTTGTTGGCCTGACCTGGCTTGTTAGTGTATCTGGTCACCTTGGGTCTTCTTCCGTGTGCGGCCTCCTCGCTGTCCTTCTCTTGGGGGCCGTCTCTGGTGCTTCCTTGGTGGGTGCTCCTCCTCTGTTGCTGGTTTGGGGGTGTTCCCGGTGTGGGTTGGCTGCCTTCTCGGTTGCAGCTTCATGGGTTGGCTGCTTTTTAGGTCTCGCCTACGCAGCGCGCATGCGCTGCATAGGAGAGACCTTTAGAAATCGGCACAGCTTTCCCTGCAAAAACGTGCACGCGTTGCATTGCTTCCAATGGCAACGCGTGCACGTCTGGCGATTCACTTGCGGGAGCGAGCAGCTGGCGCCATATGTTAATTATCGCGCCTTGCCGCTCGCTCCCGCAAGGGAATCGCGCTGGCCCCCTCCTTTCGCCCCTCCCTCTGCTGACGCACGAGGCGCGCGCTTGTGCTTGTTTTATAGGTAACTGCAATACTTATCGCTGCAATAGTTTCCACATGAGCCACAGGTGAATAGCAGTACTCGCGATTGAGCAGTACTGTATCGAGCTGCCTTTAGGGCTTCCGTACAAAAATACACGCACTGCGCGCGGAAGCGACAGAACGCATGCTTCACTGCAGTCTCCTCGGAATCTACTGACACAATCAAGGCCTCTGTAGCCACCGGATGGGCAGAGTGGCGCGGTCAATGCACGTGACAAGCTGCTGAGCACCCCCCCCCCTTTACAAAGCTCTTTGCCACCCCCATGAATCTTCATTAGAGAGCCATTCCCGTCTTCGGATAGCATATTCAAGTGTTGTCCTAATGGTATATTTTGGTGTGTTTATTTTATGAGGCAACTTAAGAGCGGGAAAAGCATCTCACATTTAGATGTGAAGCACATAAACGGTGAATTTAAAATTGTGACGTTACTACATAAACAAAAGTTGCATTTCCCCATTATTTTCCCTGTAGCATCACAGCAGACGGCAGTACCAGATGTTTCTACTTTTAGTAATTGAGCATTCTAAAAGTAACAGTAAACTTTAATCATGTAAATGTCATCAGTTTTATCTTAGAAGTGACTTTTAATGGGGGGCACACACTAGGCTAGGTTATGTTATTATGTGTTATGCATGATCTTATTGTTATGTTAAGTGTTATGTTATGTGTTACGTGATGTTAAGGTGCTGTGCAGGTGCAATGCTAGCCTCGCCTGAGGAGGTGGGTGGGTCCGTTCGAAGGGAGGTCTTCCAAGGGCATCCTGCGATGTCCCCACATGAACAGGGCAATAACCGGGGCTGAACACTTGCACCTAGCGGGGTTCATTGCCTCTCGTGTACAAGCTGTGATAACAAAGAAGATACAGATGGATTACTGCAAACCTCCTCTGCATCACTGGAAGGGATCCTGGCAAAAGAGAGGGTCTCTAAGTGCTTGTTTTCTTTCTTTCAACAGTCATAAGACCCTCCAACCGCACACTGCTATGTTTGATGGCTTTGCCACTGCATCCCACCCACAGGCTTAACAAAACACAAATCTGCTAATCCCTCTTTTGTCCCGTTTGACCCTTTTAGTCCTGCAACCACCCTTCTCCCCATGACTTAAAAACAGGAATCTGATTTATGTAATGTAATCTGGTGCTCGTGTAAAGAGCTCTAATTTGGTCACTTTTGCGCAATCTAACAAGCATTGGCATAGCCAATAGGTCTCGCTTTTGGGACCTTATAAGTACTTAGTTATGCAGCACAATATCCTTGGTGCAACAACATCAACTGTTGCATGGCTAAACACTTATAAGGTCCCAAAGGCGAGACCTATTGGCTATGCCAATGCTTGTTTGGTTTGCCTTGGTCATCTCCTGCTTCTTCTGGAGGGTGCAGCCCTGCTGTTTGGTTGGGAGCATTGCAGACTGTGTGCTCCTGCCTGTGTTTTCCTGTGGTTTTCCCATTTGCTTCGCTTGGGATGCTGCTTTTTGGAGTGGTGTCCTGGGTGTTCTTTGTGTGTCCAGAGGCCGGGTTTCTGGCTTTGGTATGTCCATAAGTAAGGAATATGAGGAGGACTGGAGGGACCTGGTGATAATGCCCTATTACTTACCGGCATTCTTCATTACTCCTGGTCCCGTTGTCCTTGTCCCATTCCTTATGCCCCTCCCTTCCTCCTGGATGGCCGGCCTTACTGTTGGTGGCTTGGTAGTTCAAGAGGAATGCTGGGTAAGTACTGGTTAAGTAATCCCAGTGGAGGGGTGGGGTTAGGGGTCCCAGCATTCGTTCTATCAGTTCCATGTTCTGTCAGGGAGATGGCTATCACCATAAGTAAGGAATGGGACGAGGACAACGGGACAAAGAGTAATGAAGATTACCGGTAAGTAACAGGGCATTTCTATAGGGGTGTGGTCCGTTTAAATGAGGACATGCCTTTTCCCATGCACATGTGGAATGTTACAGATGAGTTTCCCCAAACAAAGAGGTTCTTGTGGGGCGCACTAACTATGGGTCACTGAAGAAGTGGCATACTTTCTGTGTGCCTCCTGAAGGAACACTTAACGAGGAAGCACAGGGGATTCCAGGAACTCCCTCAGATATCGCATCAAAAGGGGTGCAAACACACCTCTCCCTGCCACCAGAGGGGCTCTGCCTCCCCCAAAGATTGGCTAGGTTTGCCTCAGTAAACGTTAAAACAACATGTTAAATAAATCGTCACACTGTCTGTAACTGATGCACTCTGCATGGTGCATGCACTCAGAAAGTGCGGGTGAAGCCTTTTTAGGTCTCGCGCCTAGCGTTGCAGTGCGCAGCACTGCTCGCGCAGCGCGAGACCTTTAGAAAGGGCTTCTGAAAACGACCTACACGCTCGTGCGTGTGGTTTTGTTTTCAGAAGCCCACATTGGCTGGAGCGTCCGTTTTTTTTATGGGGACGGCACGCGATTGGTCAAAGGCGGGCGCATGTCCCGCCTTTGCCGCGCCCATTCCCAACGGTGGCCAGAACGCGCAGCAGCGCGCGTTCGCGTCGCTGCCGCGCTCCCCCCCCCCCCGCTCCTCTGTGGTGCGCGCACCATTAGTTTCGATTCCCGCGTTCGGGTTTCGATTCCGTGCTTTTTACGTGGTCCCAGTTTCCCACAAAAGGCACTGACTGCGTCCCAGTGGGTCTTCCATTCAATTAGCTCCCTGCGTCCGTTGCTCGCTAACGGGGGCCTCTGTGCCTCCTGCACAGGCCTCTGCTCTCCCAGAGGTTTGCCATGGCTTCTAACAGGCATTGACTTGCGTGCGGGAACCCAATCCTTCGTCCACCTTCTCGCGAGATGAGCTCACGCCTCCTATGTCTCCCCCAGGATACGATAAGTCAAGTCCTTGGCCACTGCTGGGGAAGCATCGTCACCGTATGTTTGCCTTCGGGGGAAGGGAGGCGCATAATGTAGCGCGTGTGGGGGGGTGGGGGTGGGGAATGAGTGCGATGGCATGGGTCATGCCGCGCGTCACCTGGAGGGTAGTCGGGAGGAATTCTTGCTGCAGTACTTTCCTTCTGCGCAGATTGGCAGCTGCTGGAAGCTTCCCTTGGCCTCTTTCCAGACTGATTTTTCTCTGGTTTTTGATTTGTTCACTGTATGTGTACTGTGAGGTGGATGTTAAGAGTGTCACCTCGACAGTGATTGGGGCATGTTAGTCCAGCACTGGTTCCGATCCGTGTACCTAACTTATTCGAACTTCCCGCATGGGACACCCAGCACTCTATAAAGCACGCGTCTCGAGAAAGCGCCTAGGAGTCAAGCCTCTGTGCGGGACACGCAGATAAGACTGATATGGCGGCCTAGACTCTGAATCAAGCATTCAGGAGACACATGGGGATGAAAGATAGTATTAATTTGCCTACTCCAAGCAGAATAAAGCTCGCTCTGTGGGGTACACAGCAGCAGTGCAGGCGCCCTCTGGAGCAGCCTATGGTAAAGAGGTCTGTAGAGTGAAGCCTGGTGCAACACTAGGACAGGGGCTGAAAGTAGCAGATTTGGGAATTCACAGGTGTAGCTCACAAACCCGGTTTCATTTTTATCATTTCAGGAGATAGTCTGCTTTCGAAGCACAGTTTTGTGTGATGGGACTTGTTTAAGGGGAGGCTGAGGCTTTTAAAAGCAACCTTGCTTCTTCCAGCATGGGTGGTGGGCTTGGCAGGCACAGGGTGGGGGCGAGAATCCTACTGTAAAGCCAGAACCGAGGTTAAGTAGTGTTCAGTGCACAGTAGTAGGCAGTGAGTGACGACCTAAAGGCACTTAGTGGGCCTCTGTTGCCCTCGATTATACAGACCCCCCCCACACACTGACTTTAAGCGGACAACGCACTACTAATGCCACTGCTTTCCGGTATTCTGAACTGCACCTTGGTGACGGGTTGCGCCAGCTGTCAAATTAATGCTGTACCTACTCCAGCAGCCAGTTGGCATTCAACACATCTCTGGATGTTTATCCTTTATTTGTGTGGGTGTTTATAGCGCACAGCATGCTAGGGTGAAGCCAGAGTCCTTTGCAGGAAGAGACCAGAAATAAAAATGTATGACATAGTACCATTCCTGGTACATACATGTTGTAAATGTACAATATGTGCGTGGCAGAGAATAAGTACATCTTATCAAAAGGTTCTTGAATCATGTGTTCACGAGATAGTGGTTTTGATTCACCAAGTCCTTTTAAGCCACATCTTTACCTAGAATACGACGGGCGCCTGCTGTGCTCCAATCAAGTAATATGGAAACATTCTAGTTTATAGTATGGAGTCAGGATACGATATTTGACTCTTTTTATCGTGGTGAGGCGGAGTTCGAGTTTGATGTTATTCCATCTTTGGTGTGAAGAGCCGTTGCCATCACATTGTATGGAGGGGTAATAACGCTGCTGTACTTCCCTCCTACAGCAGTACAACCAGTACCTAACTGCCTCGAAGTCTGTTTTCTCCGTGCGGAACATAGTGCTCTAAAGTGCCCAAGAGGGGGTTATTTTCCATCAGCATCATAAACTAGCACTCGCAGTCTGCACTTGCCCCATGTGTCCTTTTAGCAGGGTCTGACTGGAGCAGAAAGTAGGTCCGGGCACCAAAAAAAGTGTCATCATTTGTCAATTACATATAATAAAAAAAGTGGCCCATGTTTTTCAAATTGAGGCGGTTTCGTGTAAAGAGACACTGTATATATGTTTTGCAAAGTATGGAAGATTGCATGGATTTGAGCTTGCTTATTGTTATGTTTATAATATCAGGGAAAATACATAAAAAGAGGCCGCTGTAAGGTGACTATATGTATGCATGCCATGTGCTTAAGCAGCAAAACCTGTGCATGAAATAACTAAGTGTAACTTGTTATTGGTTTGATTGGGACACGTGACCTGTACTGGTATGGCATGAACCTAGCTACACAGCAACACAGCGTGTGCATAATGCTTAATATCCCCATCTCCATTGCCACCCTTAAAGTTGAGAAGATACTTTCTGTGTACCTTACCTGTGTATGGAGCAAAAGAGAACCAATGCCTATACATTTAGCATGCAAGCAGCATGCTTCTCAAGACGTTTATGAAGACGGTATACTGCTGGTTTCCAACAATCTTCACCATCATTGTACATCTTTAGTATGCATTTATATATTTGAACCTTGTATGGATTTTTGAGATTGGCTCATTCAGTTAGAAAGCTTAAAAAGATGGCACTGGCATCTCTGATTTTCCTCTATTTGAATTCAGTGAGAGCATGAAGCAGGGTCATGTGGAAGGCAGGGAGGGCTGGCCTGTTTGCCCGTGTATTGGAACTGGTGCGATTAGCCTTCCTGCCCACATGCTGTTGGTGTTAACAGCCGCTAATTGCCCTTCCCTTTCATTATGCACTCAGACTTTTTGCTCAGGCCATAATTGCGGATGGGCAGTTACTGGTGGCTAATGCACTTTGAAGAGGATCTTAACCATTGTTGAGAATCTGACCAGGTGCAATAAGGCTTAAATAAGTACAGCATTATATTCTTTCATTGTGCCTTGATTTTGACCCTTGCTGTGAAAACTGTATTTTTTGAGTTTGCATTCATTTTGACCTTTGTTGTATATGTTGTTTCATGTTTATTGTCCTGAACATATCCAGCAAACACCACAAGATGATGGATGGAGTGCTAAACTTTTCAATCACTCACCCATAGTCAAGAGATCTGGGTTAAATCCATTGTTCTTTAGCTCACTTCGCCACCCCACTTTGGATCCAGCCATATGCAAATTAGTCTACACCCTGCCCCCCCCATGAGAACAGTTCAGCCTGAACTGTCAGCTCAGGTCCTCCTTGGACCGGAAACAAGCATCCTGGGACTGGTTTCGGGGTATCACCCCATATTGTATATAGAGCCAAATGACCATGGCTGGTCAAATCATAATTGAACCACAGTTACAGGGTTTTATGAACATTTCCAGGTGCTCTGCAGGTGCGCATTTGCGAGAGTTTGAGCTATTGGCATTGTAAATACCAATGCCTTTTATTTCTGTATTTTAAAAACCTGCAAGCGGTGCGTAAACAGGCACTTTGTACTTGCAGTCGTTGCTTACGAGAAGCAACGCTGGCAGTAACTATGCCTCTTTTACTGCCAGCCTTCCTTTTCGTAAGCAAGGACTATAAGTACAAAGGGCATGTTTATGCACTGCATACAGCTTTTCGAAACACATAAATAAAAGGCATTGTCGTTTACAATGGCAATAGCTCAAACTCTTGCAAATGCAACACCAATAGCTCAAACTTTAATAATGCGAGACCTATTGCATTACAAATGCTTGTTTTTCTATAGTCAGGTGCTCTGTTCCAGTCTGCACCAACGGTACCCAGTGTGGTTGTGCAACATGCATACTAAGACCGGGCACCAGATACTCGCACTGCTGATACTGGCACTGCTGCGCTAGCCTCAGATCACTTGGTATACCATCATTAAATAAAAGAGCGGGGAGCTGAGAGAGCATTAGCACTTGCAGAGCCTTTCTCTCTACTTTCTTTCCTACGGTATAGGTGGATCACAAATGCATCAACAGTAGCAGTGTGCGAAATTCGCCTAATTTGCTTTTGAGTAATTATGAAAAATGAAAAATTACGTGTAATTAAGCAAAATGCGAAACTTGCATTCAGAGCTAGATTTTATTGCGGAATAGATTCTGGTGTCCATTTTAGATGAGAAGACTCATTTTGACCTAAAAAGTCCCAAAAAACACAAGCACCATGGACAATAGCCACTCGCGTTATGTCGTTTGTGATTTTTCCATGCACTTGTGCTAATTTTTTTTACCAGGACTGGTGCGTAATTATGCGACATGACATAATAGCGTAATCTCGGTAATTTCGTGTAAGAACCGTAATGCAAAATTACTCTAAATTATGCTAGAGTAATGCAACTATCATCTCGGCATAGTCATCTGCACCAGTGCCCTGAATCAAGTAAAATAAATACAAAATGTAGAAAAATCGTACTGCACAACATAATAGAAATAGGGACGACATGCTTCCTAAATATGCTTAGAGTTTGATAACAGTATAGTATATATCTGTTTCATGTGGTTGAATATTGTTGGATATTTTTCTGTGCAAAATAAGCAGAACATGTTTTGTACATTGCATTATTAGAACTTGAAAGAACATTGTGGTTCTGTTTCTATTCCAAGAGGCAGCAGAATAGAATCATTTGGAAAAAAAGGTAATATGCCCTCAGGGGAAATATCTCACGACAGGCTTTATTCATTCTTTTTTTTTTAACCCGTGCATGTTCTTGGTTTTTTGGGGAATGCAGAGTATAGAATATGGAATATTGTAAAGCATTAATACTCAGGGTTTTCGAAATCTTAGCACTTCAGAGATTTTCAGTTGCTGGAAACCCCTGAAAAAAGGTGTGCAATGCCCAAGATTGGTGTCCTTGCTGTACCGTGGTATAATAAAAGTTCAGATTGCTCAGAGGAAGACGTCTCTGTAATTCGTAAATGATTCACTTTTTATGACCATTTTTGTTGATAAAAATTCCACCTTTGTCATACGCCCTAAAAATCATCTTTGTGTTTCAACTAAATACTCAGTCTATGGTAATTGAATACAATGTGATGCAATCTAGAATTTAGTGTGCCCTGTGTTTTTCTTTGTTTCTCAATGTGCCCTCTCTGTGGCAAATAATTACCAACGATGTACACTTTTATACATGCAAAGTACAATTACATTGTATGTCTGGCCTTTTTTAACTGACCACTCTTCCTTCAAAATCCACCTTCACATGTGCAATAGAATAGAAGAAGTTATACTACACGAATGTAAGGCCCTAATATACTTACTTGCTTATGCCTACTACCCCTCTTGGGGTATAGGCCATCAACCAGGACTCTCCACCCACCTCTGTCCTGGGCTTTTCTTTCAATCTGACTGCAGGTAACCCATCTCCTTGCAGTCAGCCTCGAGGCCATGGCACCAGGTGTTTCATGGCCTTTCTCTTTTCCTTTTCCCTTGAGGGTTCCAGGTCAGTGCTTGCCTGGTGGTGTTTGCTGCAGGCTTGCAGAGGGTGTGAATTATCCAGCCCCAGCATTTTTTCATGATTTCTTCATGAGTAGTACGTTGGAAAGTCTGATGCCACAGGTAGGTGTTGCTGATCGTGTTTGGCTAGTGGATTTGGATGATTTTCTTCAGACAGGTGTTGATGAAGGTCTTTACGTTGTTGGTGGTGGTCACTGTTGTCCTCCAAGTTTCTGCTCCATGCAGAAGGACAGATTTTACATTGGTGTTAAAAAGTCTGATATTGGTTTGCAGCATTAGGTCCTTGGAATTAAAATGGGAATAATGTACTAACAGATAAGGCAGGTGCTAAACTCTTCCTGGCATTGGGAAAGAGACAAGAGCCAAGCTATGTCATCCACAAGAAGATCTACAAAGGAATCCAGCTGTAAGGTGTAAAACAGAGACAAACAGAGAGGCAAGAGTGTGATGAATGAGATGAAAAGTAAAGAACAAATGTGTTGTGCCACATCTTCCATTAACGTTTGCCTCATCAATATATGATTGCAATAGATCTGACCTCACCTCACAGGAAGACTCTTTTCTAATAGTGTTTACTTGACATGCTATGAAGAAACCCAAGTATGACATCCATTGCCTGGTACAGGACTCCATTGCTGTGCCATTGCATTTCCCAAATAATGCCTCCTGCTAATCGTAGAACAGTCCTCTATGTGACCACTCTTGGGAAATTGTCACCAGGCGCTGAATGTGGTGTTCTGTGCACAATCTTCCTCTCCATGTCAACAGCCTTCAGTAAGCTCTCGGCACAGCTGTGACAAGAAGCTTTGAGAAGGAGAGAATCCAGAGTAAATAAGGTACCTATTGAAAAGCACACCACACATTGTGTCACTCTCAAGGAGTGTCACAGAACCGGAGATTAAATTAAAAAAGCACTAAGGTCACACATCTAAGAACTGAGACTTCCATGACCAGCTTGACAGTAACTCATAGCCCCTATTGGACGCAGCTTTTGTCCATTGACTAAGTCCACATTGTCATCATCACTTAGTCTCATTCCATGTACCTTTAATTCACATTCACAAACAGTAACCTCCACTCTCATAATAGCTAATCCACAATCTTGACCAATAGTAAATCTGCTGCTTATTATACATTGTGTCTATCATCCTCTCCAAATACAGGTTTGTTTAACAACACAATGTACCTCATGCCTCTTTTTCCTTATTAGAAGTAGATTTTGAGAATATATTTTACTTCAGCCCAATTTAGACTTCTGGTGGAGTATGGCTGCCTCTGCTATAATCTCATTACCAGCCCCCATCCTGCTAATTATGTAGCATAACTGGAAGCCGAAATTCCACCAGTGTGTCACCTCCGGGAGCAGCCTCTGGCCACAGCCCATTGAACTGGTGCCATGTGTGGATCTAGTGGTGGTACTTGCTGCATGAGTAACACACACAAGGGCATGGACGGGCATGTTGCAATAGGATAATAGTGAGACCCAAACATTTTGACCTTGCAGTGCCAGCTGTTACCTTTTCCTGCAGTACACAGGCATTCTCTAGAAATACTTTATAGCATTAGAGAGGGCTACCCTTGCATATTTAAATCCCGATTTTGTCAGCGAGATTGTTGCATGGCCCAATATATATCTCATCAAAGTGTAAGATCTACACCTGGGTAAATTGGTGTGATCTATACACCTTTTAATATATAATTGTTGAGTCCGCACCCACAGATACCACCCGTGGCTTGCTTCATCATCATACCCACGTCCTACTCAGCTAGTGTGGGTGGGTGGGCTCAATGCCTTTGTAAGCAGAGCGCATGATCTATTGTGTAGGGATTGTGCTTCAGAACAAAATTGCCTGCCAGAACCAATTGTGTTTTATTCTATCGGTCCTTTAGCAAGGTTAAAAACAGTGCAATGTCATAAGGGCTTAGTGACCCCATACATTTGTGGTCAACATGTTTCAGCTGTTTTAAATGCCCTTGTGGGTCAGTCGGCTTTCTTCAGGACCGTTAAGTATGATTATCCCTATATCTAATGGTTGCTTTTTGCAACCGTTAAAATACACACTTTCATAAATTTATGTGGTAGAAAACATGCACGCAACTTATACAGACCATGGAATCAGACTCTTTACTTTATTGTGGTCTAAACTGGAAATGGAGATAAAAGTGGATATCATTGAATCATTATCGTATGAATTTCCATGTTTTTATGCATTGTCTCCCATGCTATTGTGATGCACTGCATGCACTCATGTATTGACGTTCCTCTATTCATATTATTATGTGCGATTTAAAAACATTTAAAAAAAGCATGAAAGACATACAATGAGTAACAATACACACATATACTGTACAACATGCACTGATTTTCGTACTTGAGGGGTAGAGTACTCTACACCTACATGGCCTACATTTCAGTTAGGCTCCATAAGGTTATCAGGTGGGACCGTCCTTGTAGTCACACTTTATCAAATAAAAGAGACCTTGGTTGCCGGCACAGTCATGGCGTTAGTATTATGCAGCCAGCATACAGCTCTCAGTGACTTACTTCATCAAAGGACCGCATCCGCGTCCTCACTTAGTTGGCATCCCGAAACCATGGATGTTAGGCTGGGTTTGGCGAGCCAATTATTTTGAATACCAATATATTTCCTGTCCCATGACGGTGACGCGGTCACGTATCCTTTATCACGTGATCGCTCTCTGAGGTTTTGAAACAGTCTATTGTCGTTCTCCTGGTATTTTATGCCTATATTAAAATTCAACCTCGTTGTGGGCCGAAGTTTATCTGAGGCGAGGTGTTTTTTTTTCTCGCATCAGCAAATGTAGATACCCTTGTCTGGTAAATGAACTACAAAAACGTCTGAGACTTGTAGTTCTGTCTCGTTGACATCTGACTGTCACAAGCATGGTTTACAGGCTGAAGAATTGACTCACCTTACCCCTATCAACTTTGTAATGTAATGTGCAAGATTAGCACTCACAAACTTTTTTTTTTAATTCGAAGGGACCCTGTGCTTACAAACCCATGGAACTTCAATAGGGAGCATCTTGGCTCCAAGTGTGGCCAGCCTGTAAATACACAATCTAGAGAAGAAATTTGTTCTCCACAATGACAATACCTACTGGCCACATATTGTAATCTGGAAGTGATACATAGATGACATTTTTGTCATATGGAAAGGTAATAACACAAAAGCACTGAGCTTCATAGCATGTCTAAATTGCCAAGATAGGAATCTCAAATTTACCCATACTCAGAGTAACAAGACTCTCACTTTTCTGCACCTATTTCTCATGAACAAGGTAAACTACAAACAGACACTTTTCACAAACCTTCTGCCAAAAACAATCTTTTGAGGTTTGACAATTTCCACCCTTGACCACTGAGGGAAAATCTACCTCATGGGCAGTGTCTACATCTCTGTAGGAACTTCAGCCAGACAAACGTTTTTAAATTACAGGCAGATGTACTAGCAGACAAACTCAGAAAACGGAACTCCTCATAACGCATAATTCAGAAAACGAAGAAAAGAGTAAGAAACCAAAATCAGGACGCTCTTTTGGAAACTCCTACAAGGGAAATGGAAGACCCACCCTTAGTGTTTGTGACGACATACAATATAGCATCAGATCATGTTATAAAAATCATAAGCCGTAATTGGCGCATACTCACAGGAAGCACCAGACAATGGGACTAATCTTTGTTTTTCAACAAACGAGCCAAAAGCCTAAGAGACTGTCTTGTATATACAAGACCCAGAAAAAACACTAGACCCCAAAATACCATCTTGAACACACTAGGTCTGCCAGAGGTTAGAGGCCACTATCCCTGTGGACATTGTAGTGTATGCCATCTTACGACACCCACGAAGAGATTAACTTGGGTTTACGCTTCAAGTGAGAGCTACGTAAACACACAAACTGCAATACAAAACAGATGATCTACATGATAACATGTCTATGTAATTTAAGATATATAGGAATAACCAGAAAAGCCAGTGTCAGAATTGGCGATCACAGAAGTGATATACGCTGCAGACGTGCAACAACAAAAATGGCTGAACATTACCCAACATTAAAACACACAATATACGATCTAAAATGGGTCATTTTATAACAAGTGGTGGCAGAACCAGGAACTCTAGAAAAGGTTCTATACAAAAGAGAACAACCATGGATTTACAGATTGCCCACTCAAATAAATGAGCTAAACGACGCAATCCCATGGTGGATTATACGGCAAAGATACCACAGAACTTGAACATGACTAATGTACCCATTTATGAGATCATCCTAGAAGAGCATGATGGAAAGGCTGATAATAAAAGGCCAGATCATGATTATAACTAGTAATATCCATCCTACTAATATGGCAGTGTTATTGACATAACACCCAAAAATTGTCATACAGATATTTTCCATACTAATGAATTTAAGAGATATACTCCGTAATGAATGACAAATGCCATGCCTCTGTAGTTCCACAGTGGATTACAGTCAACAGTAGGGGAGACCATGTCCTGTGACAGTCAGATGTCAACGAGACAGAGCTACAAGTCCCAGACGTTTTTGTAGTCCATTTACCAGACGTGGGTATCTTCATTCGCTGATGTGAAAAAATAAACCCGCCTCTTCTCAGACAAACCTCGATTCACAGCGAGGTCGAATTTTTACTTAGGCATAAAATACCAAGAGAATGACAATAATATGTTTCAAAACCTCTGCGTGCGATCACTTGATAAAGGACACGTGACCGCGTCACGGTAATGTGACAGGAAATACATTGGTTTTCAAAATTAGCGGCTTGTTGAACCCAGCCTAACATCCAGGGTTTCGGGAAGCCAACTAGGTGAGGATGAAGACACGGTCCTTTGATGAAGTAAGTTACTGAGAGCTATATGCTGGCTGCATAATTCTAACGCCACGACTGTGCCGACAACCAATACAATTTTGGGAGGCCGAGGATTCCAACCCAACATACGGTTCTCTCTCCTTCTAAGTGGTGACCATCCTCTAGCAATAACCGAATCCAGTGATTGCATTAACTGCAGAAGGGTGAATGAGCACCACATGGAAAGTAATATTTTTCATTAACAAGGATTGTAGCACTTGGGAATCCGTGAGATTCTCCACTGCACTGCTTTTCATTCATGTTGGCATCCTATTCTGCATTCCAGCATATAGCTCTACGGATCTGCCTGGCGAATACAGACATCAGTATAGTAGTGCATGCACCTTAATCCTGATAACTGACACTACTAATTCTTCTGGCATGTCCTGGCCATCTCTGGAACTCGTGGTATGAGACGTGGGTAAAATCGGAGTTTAGACCCAGCTGGATAGCATGCCTGTGCCCAGGTCTAAAGAGGGTTTTTGCGTGGTCAGGGGAATACAATGTCCTCCAGTTGTTCAATATGCCTTTTCCTTTCAGACATTGGCCTACGGGGATATGAACCACGAATGGATCGGAAATGAGTGGCTTCCCAGCCTTGGCCTCCCACAGTACCGCAGTTACTTCATGGAGTGTTTAGTGGATGCTCGGATGTTGGACCATCTCACCAAGAAGGACCTCAGAGTGCACCTAAAGATGGTTGACAGCTTCCATCGGTGAGCAACTGCAAATAGTGTACACAAAGTAGAATGTTCACTTCTCAATTTAAGAAAATTACACATTTCATATAATTTTATTGCAAATTCACTCATTTTTTTAAAAAAAAGGGACAATATATAATAACAAGTAATAAATGCAAAGTTCTTTATTGTTATACATATTATTATTAACATACATTTCTGTTTCTTAAAAGTATATATTTTATCCTGCAGCTTGTAGCCAGACTTCTACCAAACTGTTCAGTGCATGAAAAAAAAACCTCTGTCAAAGTGCAGTGCACATATTTGCCCAATGTAATCAAACGATGTTTTTGTCCCATCCATGTAAATGTGGGGATAATCTAAAGGCAGAAGCATCATACCTTAATTTTATGGCACATTTAAATAAATACTATCACACATTGACAGCCCATTTGGATCAAAAATACAATGTTGTCTGAATTCGTGGATCTATTGTACACTGTGACGGCTTTCTGCTGAATTCAGTTGTAAACATTTATTTAAGGTTAATGCACTTTCAGTGGTGACGGAACAATCTACGGACCAGGGCTGCTGAGATAAGAGTTCTAAAAACAATCCTGGTGGTACGGAATCCGTAGGTGCAGCAAATGGCCCAAAAAGTTTAACCATTATTAAATCAGATTACCATTAGCTATGCATGCACAAAACTAATGTGAAATGGTATAGCAAATGTGTATGTTTTTGTTTTCTCACCGTGCATCAAAAGAGGTTGCCGCCACATTTCACGATTTAAGGCTCAAATGGAAATGAGCCCAATTTTTAATGTTTGGGAATTTTAAAAGAAGCTATTTTTTACGTTGGTGCCTTAAGTGTGCGCCGTTCTTTCATTCTCCTTACGACCCAATGACAACAAGAGTTACAATCGTGTATATGCAAATGTCATGGCTTTGAAGCCACACAATGTAAACGTATATAGACATGACAAGCAGATGTGCGGGGTTTGTTGACAATGGTGCTCTGCGCTCTCCTTTATTGCCATTGGCCTTTCACTGCATTGGAACCGACAGCTGTTTCATGAAATGAAAACTGATCGAAAGGCCTCAATGTTTTCCATTACCTTTCTGATCTACCTTCAGGTCTGGGGCTGCTGCAGCACCTGACACACTCCTCGTTCAACTGCCCGTGTAGCAGTAATTTTAATTATAATGCACTTAAAACATTCTAGAAATGTTGCATAAGAGTATGCAGTGTATGAATGAAATGTGCAGCATATAAATCTGTCTTCTGGGTAGAAATGCATATTTAGAAATCTTGTTTTTACATACTATTGGACTATATTCCAGGCTGAGCTTGCATAATATTCCAGGAACACATCAGCAGTAAAACACATCCTTCTCTCTGTTGTATGAGAGGTTGTTGGGGTGGTGCCACAACAATGACGGGAAATGGGGCTCGAAGCAAGTTCATGTTGGCCAAGGGTTAATGTGGTCATACCCACTAAGCCCAATCGTTTGGACGTAAAGTAGGCTCAAATGAAAATATGAACCATTGTATCATTCACACGGGGTCTTGGGTATGCAAATTTAGTATAATGTGTACTGCGCTTTATCCTATTGTGTCATGGTCACACCTGGGATTGAGTTGGAAAACCAGTCCTGTAGCAGAGGCCAAGAAGAATTATAATTACCAACATCCTGACTAGAATTACCCACAGTACTGGTCTGTAAACCAATCTCCCTTTTAATGTATACTCTTCACATTTTTCCAATTAGCACTTTAAATAAAGGGGTGGGCAAAGCCGCAGGATCTTTTTCCGTGCAACTTTGTGATTGTTTTTACACTTTACAAGAGGCTTCCTAATTTAGAGAGCCTACAATGTATTTAAAAAAATGGAAGATTTAGTTGCAGCACCAGCAGCTCAGGAGGGTAGTTGTGAAAATTTCAGACTGACAGTAAGAGCAGTGAGTGGCACAGGTAAACCACCACTGCTCAACAGCTGTGCACGACAACACTCTCATGCTAAAAGTCCTGTCCTCAAAGGGGCAGGATATGCTTCATCAGAGAATATACTTATGCCAGCCAAGCTACACCTGTTTACCCTTTAGAATTCAGGCATATGGCTAAACCAGAGGGGTAGTGGGTGAATCACTACATCTCACAGTCGGAATTGCCCCATGGATCACAGCGCTGACTGCATACCAAATGATTTACCTGTGGCCAGAAGTCTCTCACTTCCTGAGTAGGGTGTCTAACTGCTGGAAATCATTGCTATACAGCAGTAGCCACACACTAACTAGATTGTTGTTGCTGGTTTAATGAGGTTAACTTCCCTGCGGGCGAAACCATGTGAAGTTGGGAAGCTTATTTAATACTTGAGTAGGCACATTTTCTCAACTTTTTTGTAGATTTTTCAGGCAAATTAAAAATTTTCAACACTTCTTGTCTTTTTGGCAGTTCTCAGTTCCTCTGAAGATTAACAACTAAAAAATAAACATAGTAATTTTATCTTATGTTTCTATTTTCATTTACTCAAAATACATCTTGAATCATAAACCTTTTGATTGCTCATTGTAACAGATATTTACGATAATGATGGATTTTTAAAACCTTTGATTACAAAATGTGAGACAAACATAGAATATATGAATTACTTAAATTTCCTGAGATTCAGCTACCGGGATGCAGTATCATTTTATTTATCTTAGAAGTAAATAGTCTCTATATTTTCTGCCTCATAAAGCACAGGTAGAAATCATATATTCAATATTATTAAAACAAAAATTAATAGTAGTTAAAAATATTCTTCAATAAATTGCTATATATATATTTGTACTACAGCTATTTTAGGTTTCAAGAGACGTTTTATGTACACAGACCTGGAACAGCGAGGGGCCTGAATATGTCTCTATCCTACACTAACATTGTATGTATTGTTTTCAAAATCATAATATATTGATATGTTGATGAAGTTCAGGTTTGGGAAAGAGAGTGTACTGCATTTAGTGAATGTCTATTAATAGCTTAATATATTGATTCTGATGTGATTTTTACAATGAAAATAGAATCAATCCTGATGTTCATTTACGTATGTAAAGGTAAGACTAAAAAGTAAGCAATTGTCAACAACAATGTATGGGAAGCAAACGCAAAATAGTTTTTATATCCAACTTGTTTTCAAGGACTTATTCAAAAGGAACAAATAGATTAACAACTCATTTCTCAAAAATTGGATGCAAAATTGATTAGATGAGTCAATTTTCAAAGCAAGGCAGACATTTAGAAGTTAATGAATAAAGGGAAAACTGGCTGTAGAAAACCATGATCAGACCACTTACATAAGCACATGCTCAGTGGCCTCTGATGCAATTAAGAAAATGGCACTAAAGTATGGACAAATGTTGAAGTATGACAAACAATTTCAATATTTGGTTAATTAAATCTTAAAAATAGAACTGAAAGACTTCAACAAACATTTAGAATGTATAGCTAGGCATATCCCAATGCCTAGTGTGCAACAAATGTAATAATGAAACCAAGGGGGTATGAGATATATATTGACCTACAGGAACACAGGCACCAGTCAAACTACACTTTACATGTAATCTTCATATATACCATACACTATGGGATACTCCTGAAAATATTATTACATGGAACTAATTACCTGACAATGTATAAGCACCCTAAAACATCAGAGAAACATTACCAGGCTCGGTCCACTAGGTAGACCAGGAGCAACATGGCCGATTCTAGCCGGCTACACTCCTCATCCTGACCTCGATATAATGTCAGACGAGGAGTTACTTACTCAACTACAAGAGTTAATAAAAATGTACAGACAATTAGTCCAATATGTCATGTGGACTTTCACAGTCCAACCACCATTAAACATTCCAAATCAAACTCCTCAACAGGGGAATACACTAAAAATTACACCACAGACTCTATACGCAGTCATGGGAAAAATGCCCACAAAACGTGAGCAAATTCCATTCTGGATAGCTCAAAAAATTACTCAAATAGAAGCAGTATTTCCAAATACTAGCCCTTATGAGAAACACAGAATACTAACAATCTGTTTACCAATGGGGATCACACCACAACTGGAAGACTGCACCACTTGGGGCTCAGTCGTTGCTGCCATCTACACTAAAACACATGGTATTCCGTCAATTGCAGTAATACCTGATGTCCTGAGACAAATTCAAAACGAATACGGGGCAGAGCCTGCTCTCAATTTAGGTATGAGATTACTGAAAAATTTCGACCAGGTCTCAACAATAATATTATCTAATATTAAAGGGGAGGCAGCAGCAGTGGCGATCCGCCAACGATTAAGGGAATTCGATGTTACAGAACATCAAACAGAACTACCCAGAATAATAGAACAATCTTATGCAGAATTAGGCAGAGATAGTTTGGGTGGAAGACCATTGAAGCCAAAACTATCTGAAAGTCCTGAGAAGGACTTTATTAAACAAACTCCTACATCTTCTAAAAAGAAGTGGGAAACTAACAAACAAAATTCAAACGAGAAACGTTCTCAATCCCGAGGTAGGTCTCCTCAAAAGGAGCCCTCTGAAAGGAGGTATAACCTCAGGAATAGGGATAATTTGAAAAAGCCTGACAGGTATCAAGATACTGATACACGTTCCTCTCGTACCTTTCAGATCTCGACACAGACATCGGAAAGAAGAGGACGGTCAGAACATAGAGAAGAACGCGTGAAATCGAAAGACAACAAACACGCTCCGAAAAATAAATCAAAACCTCAATTCTCAAAAAAGAAGGTAGCAGGTCTGAAGGTCAGACATGCCGAGGATACTGAGAACACAACTCAAGAACGGAGAATGGGCTCAGACAATGCTGAACAGTGCAGCAGAAGTCACAATAGCTCGCCAGAACCTGAAGGAACTTCTGGAGATAGTGGTCTTGAATGAGTACATTACAGTTGAGACTGTAGACACCAGTGTTAGTACTCCACAAAAGTTATATGAAATAACACTCCGGATGGAGGGAGACATACCTAGACAGGTGAAAGCGCTCTTTTGGGAAAAACTTTCAAGGGGCTATGACATACTTCTAGCAGAAAAAGACTGGCCACCACAATTTGTCAGGGAGTGCCCACATGGCGAGGACATTATTATGCCTGCCTTCTCCAACCATATTCCAATTCATCTAAAATATACTTATGCCAGGAAATGGGCAATTGCCCAGGCCCCAGCATTATACAAAAATCATGTAGGATGGGATGAGGACTCACCTCACCATAAAATACATCTAAAAAATGAACCTACTGCACAGAGGCAGTATCCAATAAAGCAAGAAGCTAAAAAACAGGTCAGGGAGATCTTAGATCAACTTGAATACCAAGGGGTGATTGAAACATGCACCTCTTCAATGAACAATCCTTTGTTTCCTGTCTCCAAACCAGACAACACCTATCGTCTAGTTTTGGATTACAGACACTTAAACACTTGTTCTAAAACTTTTGCGGTGCAAAATGCACACAGTACAGCATTAATGAATAACATTGTGCGTAAAAAATATAAAACCACATTGGATATCTCAAATGGTTTCTTTTGTCAAAACATAGCACCTGGAAGCAGGTACTTAACAGCTTTCTCAATAATGGGGACCCAGCGTCAATTTTGTCGACTCCCACAAGGGTTCAAGAACAGCCCGGGGTTATTCTCAGCGAGAGTAACGGAGTTACTACAAATTTATGATAATGAGGCATTGTCATATGTCGATGACATCTATCTGACAGACGATTACCTGGACAAACACTTGAACAGGGTGAGCACCATTATATTGGGCTTCGCCTCTGAGGGCTACAAATTCAACTTTAAAAAGTCCAGAATTGCCCATCTCAATGTCCTCTTTTTAGGATATGAGCTTTTAAGTGAAGGCAAGAGCTTGGCAGCTAACTTTTTAGAAAGGTGTGCGCTGCTCCAACCTCCAAAGACGCTGAAAAATTTACAATCCATCTTGGGTTTCCTAAATTTTGGAAGAACTTACATTCTGAATTACGCAGAAAGGGTTAAACCTCTCTACGCATTAATCAAACCTGATTTTTCAATCAAAAATTGGACACAAGAACACACAGAAATCTTGCGTTCACTCCAAGCTAACATGTTAACAAATCACTTACAAACACGCGTAAGTCAACGCAACTTAGTGATCCGAATAATCTCGGGTCAATGCGGATTCACCTACTTAACATTTAATGAGGGTGAAAAAGTACCAATTGCATACAAATCACATTTGTATACACAAGCAGAAATGCGCTTCACTTCAACTGAAAAAATACTGACAGCAGTTCAAACCGCTGTAGCAAAAGAAAGAGCTCTAGCCCAAGGGAAACACATTTTTGTCGTAACCCCAGTTCCGGCCTTCGAGGCGGTAACAAAAGCGAGCATTCCAAATGCTAAAGCATTACATCCTAGATGGATACAATGGGTTAATTCTCTTGCTGCAACAGATGTTGAATATGTTTTTGATCCTGATTTAAAAACACAAGCGTTCCTGCAATATGAACATGAATGTCCTCTGCACACTGAGATTCTGCCTCTCGATCAGTATGAATTCATAATTTACACTGACGGATCCGCACAACCCGCAACAGGGAGTAAGCAAGCTTACAGTGCAGCGTGCGCATCGTTAAAGGTCGCATGCAAGATGGTATCTTCAGACCTATGGTCACAAAAACCCAATCTCTAGGAGATTGCACAGCTCAGCGAGCTGAACTACAAGCATTCAAACTGGCACTTGAAAGTACAGATCAAGAATTCCCCACACTAATAGTGTGCGATTCTTTCTACTCTGTGCAGTCGTATAATGAATATATACAAACTTGGCTTGAAAATGGGTTCAAAGATGCAAAAGGTGGCACAATAAAGCATACAACGCTTTGGGAACAAGTAGTTCAGTTAAAAAGCGAACTACCAAAGGCTCACGTGATCCATACACTGAGTCATCAACGTGATGGCATTCACGTTGCAGGGAATTCATTGGCTGACGAAGCCGCAAAGGGGGCTGTTTAGACGGCTTCCGTAGCTGCGATCACTCGTTCAAAAACGAGAATAGACAGTGAGATAATGTTGGCTGTCAATGCTACGAGCAAAGGCAGTGGTGCAGCGTTACCAAAAAGTTTCCACTCAAGTACTCTTATGTAATTGATGCGAACAACGTTCCTTTTGCTCGAATCCCTGGAGTGGGGGATAGGGAAATTCCAAACATGGAACGTAGAGCAGCTTTGATTTATGAAGCACATCTGGGGGAGGGTCTGTCACATCAAGGGATCTCTAAAACAATATTAACATTAAAAGAGATGTACTGGTGGCCTGGAATGAATACACATATTCACATCTTCATCAATGACTGCATAGACTGTAAGATACAGCGTGATGCAGAACGCCACCAGACACCATGCTACGAAGTAGCCTGCCAGGGACAGACACCATTGTTAGACAGCATTAGACTATCTATGCACAGGCGTCCTTGTGGACAACTGCAATCCCACAAATACTAAGTCAAGGTTCCTATGGATATGGCCTCAGCGCTCGGCTGACGCTCAAACTGTTATAAAAGATTTGCGAGTCTTTATCGGCACATACGCAATAGGCACGCTACATTCTGACCAGGGCCCTGCGTTTAGCTCTCGAGCTTACAAAGAAGCCATGGCCAGTCTGGGCGTTGCATTGCGGTACTCCTCTCCGTTTCATCCTGAGGGAAATTCTGTTGTGGAAAGGAAAAACCGGGACATAAAGCAGTCTATAACAGCTAGGGTATTAGGTTCGGGTGATGGATGGGTCAAACATCTTTATGGGGTCCAACGCTCATTAAACAATTTGCCAAGAAGTTCTCTATGGGGGGTCACTCCATATGAGGTCCTATTTGGGACAAGAATGTGGGTGCCAGATCTAGAAAGTAGTGGAACAGTGGTGGAAAATAAACCCTTTGATATCAAAGATCGTTTGGCTGTTTTACAGGATCTAAATGAACTAAGATCGAAACAAAGCAATGTGTTCCTGCAGCCAACCACCACTGGGGAAAAACCGGCGGTCCCAGCAAGGCCTGTCTGGATTCCAAAAGTTGGGGATCTAGTCAGAGAGAAAATAGCGGACAAGAAGGAATTTGGACCTTCTTACAGACAACCAGTACCTGTCCTAGCCATACACGGAACAAGAACAGTACTTCTGCCGCCCCTTGCTGGAAAAAAGGAGAAAAGATTTGTGTCCATCGACCTCATCAAACCACAGTATGTGGCCAATACTAAATAGTAGGCCTCGTGGACTCCGACCTAGTAGCAGACACACTCCTCTCGCTACTATCCAAGAGGTTCAGACTGAAAGACTGATAACCATCGAGAATTCAGCAGTAACAGATGAAGGACTGAGCAACAATGCTATGGAACTCATCCCTCTTGAAACTCAAGTAACAGTTCGTCCAAATACACCTGTCTACACCAATGTAACAAGTGATCAACTGGTTCCAGCGATTTCTACAAATCCTGATGCAATTCTAACAATTGACAGAACTGCTTCTGGCTATTTCATTAACTTTGATACGTTTTCTGAGGATCTGAGTGAGCCCGAGACGTCGCCAGCATCAAAAACTTTTAAACAACAAGTACAAGACTTTCTTCATTTTCTGAAAAAGACTTATTTGGTTTCACCGTGGATTGAACTATGGGTTATTTCTGGAATATTTTTCTTCCTGCTTTGGCTAGCTTTGGTTATGACTATGAGCGTGCTTATAAATGGCAGATATATCCATGTGAACACTGAAAGAAAAGAAGTGAACTTACTTTTAAAACCTCACAAATCATCTCATCGTGAAACGAGAGACTTGTCTGCAGTGAACATCACAGCCGTTCCTATACAGGATGGTATAGTGTGGGACAAAACAGATTTTGATATTTTTGGCCCGACGGAACATTTGAACATTCCACATTTATTTAAGATTTCACTAAGTGATTTTGTTTCATCCAGTACCTATTCTGATGATTGGGACTTTGAAACTGTAAATAACATGATGTTTGACCTAGAAAAGTCTGCTGCATTTTCTAATAATGAATATTTAGAGGGTTCATCAGACTATGAACAGCTGTATTGCTATAACCACTATGGTCATCATTTTTTGCATAATTCTGCAACACCTAGAAATGTGTTTATGTTTAACCAATGGGAGCATTGTCCTACACCACCAAAAGGTAGTTCAAAAACATTTGCTAAAAAGTTTCCATATTTTTCAGGATACAATAAATCTGATCCAGAAACATTTTACTATAAAAATGTAAACAAAACAGGACTGAAAATTATGTTAACTAATTCAAAACAGATTTACTCTGCAGCATGTATTGCCCAACTGTCTAGACAGGGTTTCGACTTATGGAAAGACACAATAGACACATAATCTGTCTGGGGTACTAAAGATTGGCAAGTGCAGGGGATAGAAGCTTTGTTTAGAGCCTGTATCGTCCCTCAGCAAATAATGTTTTTGAATGACACTGTCCAACAAACGTCTTGCCTTGGGTTAGCCAAGATCAAAGACATGAAAACACCTTCTGTACCAACACCTGCAAGTGATAACAATACACAGGCAGCGGTTACAGTTGACACCATACTACAACTCAACAGAACAAATCCTGATTGGAGAAAATGGTTGATCTGGCCCACAGACACAAACAACTGTCAAGAGAGATTCCTGAATAAAACACAGGGGTTTACTATTCACAGGCCAGACCCACGATACGTCCAAAGACAGCATCCGGGGGTAGTAACAACATACAGTGTAGGAAAATTATGCCTCGATTGGCTGCAAAAATCTACACTTAAGGATGTGAAACAACACTTATCTTTACTTAAAGAAGACGCAGACCTTAGGGAATTCTTGCTTGGACCAAGAAAACCGCGTCAAAAACGTTTCATATATGCCGGCATTTATGCTGCTTATAATGAAGCATGGAAGGTGTCACAGATGGAGGCCGCAGAACGAATACATGAACTTGATCGTATTAATTTAGAGAAAACTCTCTCTGTGGTCGACAATGGGTTAACAACTTTGTCCTCCAGAATTTATTCATTGGACAGTATTGTATCCTCTGATATCGGACATACTGGAACAAGATTTAGCCATGTTACAGCAAGGCCAGTCTCAGTTATGTCCTATTATGTTATTAAGCTGGACGCTGCAATCTTTGCGTGCCCGCTATGTGCCTTGGCGTTTTATCAACACGACGGCTCTGTTTGCAGAATACAATCTAACTGATAAACAGATCGAACTGGCACAAAGGGGAGCAAAGTATACAGTACTGAGCATTGAAAAACTTGAAAAATTACCATTCACAGTGGCAGAAAAAACAGCTACAGAATGGCTTATTCATGGCAAAATTAGTCTACCTGTGACTACTTTCCAGTTTCAGTATTGCCTTAAACAGATGCAAGCAAGCAAATATGAAAGGTTGGGTAAAGAATACATTAAGACATCCTGGAATTTACCTTACACCTATAGATGTTGGAGTGGGGATCGTGAAGTGTTTCTAAGCGGTACACACTGTGAAAGTGCACTAAGCGGTTCACTAATTTGTCAGGACATATCTTTACACGGGGCTTGTAATGGTTCTGTGGCAAATTTGTCCTGCCACCAGCAGGGTACACCAGCTGCTGTGATTAATCCAACATTTGGACAACTTTCTAATGGGAGTTACCTCATGTTGAATGATCAGAGTTGCTGTGGCATGTTGCCAGGCATCCCATATCTAGTAACGGTCAACTCCAGGGCCACTTGCTGTATGCAAGTATTGTTTGCTCCAATAGACATAGTCAGGGAGTCGCCTCTATGGCCTTCGTTGAATGTCTCTTTTATACGATTTGATACTTTAAGCAGAATGAAAGCCATGCTTATACAACAATCAGTGCCTTTGACCTCGGCCAAAGAAACCTATGATCTACAAGTTGCAAGGACTTCGGCTGAGATACAAGCTTTAATTCGTATAAACTGCCCTATACATTTCGTAGAAATGATAGGACGTATCTTTAACATGTCTGATACAAGCGGAATGGTACATGTATTTAAGACCATCTGTTCCGGACTATTAGCACCTTTCCAGGCTGTCCTCGGAATCATCCCAAACTTCGCACATTCGGTGTTTGGTGGTGTGCCGTTAATTCTAGCACTTGTTGCAGGAATTCTGTTTCTATTCCTCCTACTACGCTATGGCAAGCCTCTTCGCCAACATCACTCCGAGCGATGTGGAGAGAGCCCTCCTTGAACGGAAATGCCGTGAGCGAATAGTACAGCTTTTGGGCATGCCTCGTCTACGGGAACTTAATACAACGTGGTTCCTGTCATTCAGACCAATCTGGCAAGATTGCATCTTACCTGTTCTACGCTGCCTGTTTTGCGGTGAAGAATGCGTGCTAGACACCTGTCTAACACTCCCATCAGTCATGCCAATGGATATTGATACCCTGCTGGACCCGATAACGGCCCATGCTGTGTGTTGTCCCCAGAGGCTACCAATCCTGATGACGGCATTCATTGAGATCTCACAGACGCTTCCGGCTGCTTCTGAGGTACGAGATGGATCAACGGGCACACAGGTAACAACGGACGCGAACATTGCTTCTTCTGCTGAAGGCGATGTCTCTCATCTCTGTGCAATTAACCTTCTGAACGAGGTGTTCCAAATGTCACCAACTTCGGTGGACGATATTTTGGCTACGGAAATAGATGATCAAATGTTTACGCCAGACCCATACACTGACTTTGATTCGGCTCACAGTGTACCAGGGCAACAATGAAATTTGGCCTTCATATTTTCTAAACTTGGAACTTTTCCCAGAATTGAACTTTTTCACTTTTTTGAAATGACATGGCAAATGAACAATCTGCTTACAGTAGAACTAGTCTTATAAAACGGACTTCTTTGAATACTTCCAGGGACACATTGTCACCTTACTTGTCTAACATTTCATTTAATACCATGATATGCAATGGCTTTGATTTGAGAACTTATCGACCATTTCGTCATATGTATATATTTCTGTTTCATTCACGTTGCATTTTACTTCTGTTATATGCTTAGAATGAAAACGATGCTTTATATGTACATTACCTATTGCATTTCAACAGTTTTTGAGGTTTTTAAAAAAATGCTTTTAGAAATGTTTTTTAGCAATATGTGGTACTCAATTTTATGTTTAGCATATAAATGTTTAGCATTTAGTATTATCGTTTAATCGAAAGTGGAGTGGGTGTTGTATTCCGCTTTAGGTGTCTGTATATAGGTTTTCCTGAATCATGTCCTTATATAGGCACAATTCGCATTGCCCTTATATAGGCATAGAATCCCAGTCCTTATTTAGGCATTAGCGGTGCACTCCAAATACAGGCATGGTCACCGACATCCGTCCACCCTAACGTCACAACGAGTTCTTAGAAACCAGACCCTTAAGCTTCGGGAGTTCCCCTAGCACAGGACTATTGATTTCTCCAAGAAATCATCTATTATGTATGAACCGTTATACCTTAAGGGTTCATTCCTGATGTCTTCCTCTGTCCGACTTCACGTCAATGCTAACATTCCAAGACACCAATGCTGCATTCCAAGCAAGTTAGAGGAGACCTCGACTTCAGAGGAGCCCGTATCCCGGCCTGACGCACTGAGAAGACGCTGTCATTCCTGCACGCAGACGAATCCAGCTTCCAGTGTTCTGACTCCCTTTGCGCGGTGTTAGAGTTCAAGATCCGGCAAGAGATTCCCACCTCTCTCATTCTCAAGGTATGGAGCTGACTAGAACCTAGAGAGACTCTTGGCATACTAGGTATACCATACTTGGCATACTATACTTAACATACTCTTAGTATACCAGACTAGAGAATACTCCACCTACTTCTACCTTTCCCTACAGCTAGACTAGGTTAGGTACATTGGGGTAGAACTAGCTTAGAGACGCATCGTATGAGTACTCGCATTTTAGCTCATGTTATTTATGTACGTGAATATATGCTAAAAGATAATGCTAGCGCAGTATTATTTATTTCTACTGCTTACACTGTACATTATTTATCTTGCATACTGTCTTGTGATCATAACAGCACATATCTCTTACACGAGAAACAAGACTGTTCAATAAAACCCTTTTATTGAAACGCCCGTCTTTCCTTTCTGTGTAACTCTGTAGAAACTAAGCATGCACGATTGACTGAGTGAAACTGTTATCTATTGTTTCCACGATTCTGAGACATGTTCCGATTCTAAAGGGAAACAAAGTAGTCATGTTTTTCGGTTGCCAGAAACTACTCCCTTCTTGTTATTCAAGGAGTTTCTAGTGGCCTCTGAGCTAGCTGGCACAAGTAATTAAGTTTAATATACTCGATGGGGACATACGGACCTTAGTCCTATGTCAAGCATATAGGTTATATTATTCCAATGCGCAGAGCCTATTAGGGAAATAGGAACTACACTACAGTCTAATCTATCTGTACCACCTACATTAAACTTGAAACCACTGATTTAAACCCTATACATTTCCCCCTTATCACTCCAGAAAATGTCTTCAAATTTAGGTCAAACAATGAATTCAGTTACAACTGCGCTGAAAGCTTTGACTGTTCAAAAAAGGAAGGTGCATCTATTTTAACTCAATTTGCTGTTTTAAACAGCAACCCATAATCACAAACCTCTGACAGGGACAACCTAAGAGGTGGTTTTCACTGCCTCCCAGTAGGTCTATCTGATTTACCTCCTAAAGTGTTGTCAGTTTTGAAAACCAGCCCAGGAATGACCTAAATCATCATGTAAGTGGAATCACGAGGTGAACAATCAGGTTTATTCCCTATGTAAGCTTTTTCACTGACCCTTCAATTGAATGTAAGAATTAACCTGAAGAATATGAACTACTGAATGACCAAAAAGGAGCACCTCCAAGGTGAAAAGCAAAGACTTTCCAATTGCTACAAAGGAGGTCCAGAAACAAAATCACCAAATATTGTATGCTCTTCTGGAGCTAAGAAAAAGGTGGGTAAAATGTCGGCTAATTTCTAGGAACGAACCTTTATTATATAAAATGCACTTGATTGTGGAAATAAATTATAGCATGCATCCAAATGTATCCACAGAAATTAATTTCAATTCTATTCAATTCTAGTTCACAAATCAGTCGTAAATCTTCTGGGCCTATTCCTCCACACTACACCTCCTTCATCCTACAATATCAGTGTAATAATATTCCCATTTCTCCATCTGGGATGCCTGTATTGTTTAAACCCACCTATGGTAAGAGTTTGGTAGAAAGGAATCCAAATCTTACTGAGGCTACTAGTTCCACTATCCTCACCTTTGTACACTTATTTCCAGAGGCAAAGAAAGCATCTAAGCCAAGATTGTTTGTTAGATTTGTGTTATGCTATCTCCACACATTCCGATTAGTTAGTACCAACAACACCTTATATGTAGCCATGCCAAAATTTGAAAGTAATGACATATCAGGGGTTACCCTTTTCTCTCAAGTTGTCTTTCTGCTGTTGAGCCAGTCAGAAGACTGGAATGGACATTGTGCCACTTCCAAATCATATCACCAAGTCCCCCAAATTACAGGATGATAGTAATCCAAAACAAGCATTGGTAAATGCACTAGGGTTCGCCTATGGGATTAATAATAAAAGGTGTGGGAGCAGTGTATGAGCAGGGAGAATGCTGTGAGTGATCTCTGTGCAGGGTGAATGGTGCATGAATCAAGGTTGATAAGTGTCTGAGTGTAGGGTGAGAGTACCTCAATGCATGATGATTCAGGTGTGTTCTTGCTCAGGATTATCATTGGTATTTGGAGCTGGGCACCGCTAATAGAACTTGTTGGAACTCCAATCGGGGGAACTGCATAGAGTGGTAATTATTGGCTAAGTAACATTGGACTAGAGCAGTAGCGGCCGCCATAAATGGAAAGTGGGGGGCGGATGGATGGGGTGGGAGGGGGCAAGAGGGGTAAATAGTAATTTTAAAAACTTACCTTTTCTTGTGCTACTGCTACCGCAGCCGCTGCCTCAGCAGTCTCTGGGAAAGCAGGCTCCCTACCCAATCCAGGACTGGTCTGAGCGGCCTGCTTTGCCGCTCCGATAGTCCCTGGGAGCCTGCAGCGTTTCTCTAACCTGGCTGTGAACACACCTGCGTTGGAGAAATAGAAATGAGCATGTTTGTTTGGCTGGCCTAGGACGGCCAACCAAACATACATGTGCACTTCTAAGTGCCAACCACTCCTCACGGCCCGCCCTCCGCACTACACGCATGTGTAAGGCAGTCGCAGAAAAATAAAATGATGTTTTATCGTTTTATTTTTCTGTTTTGGTGGAACTTCTTTTAAGCGTCTTTCAGTTTTATGGTGAGAAATAAATCAAACAGTTTATCATGCATTTCTTTACATACTTCCTCACAAAGCGATCATGAGATACTGTTTTTAATGCAACATGATATCTTAGAAATTTTCTCTCTCCGAGGGGTGTATTATAATAGGGAATAACAACTCAAAAGTCTTTTGATTCCCACAGAGGATCAAACAAGTACATTTAGATCCTGTCGTAATGACACAACTTGATCTAACCCAAGGAAGAGCAGTGTTCTTGCATTTTGAAAGATTAAGTAACCAGATTGTGTTAACCATGGCACAGTATCCAACTCACATGAAAGACAGATTAAAAATAGCATCCCATTGTATTCCATTGAAGAGAGATAAGCCCATATGTCTCTAAATAGATTACTAAGGGGGACCAAAATAAAACATTCTGTTCAATGAGAAGGAAACAGATCTCTCATCTTAGGCGATATATAAATAGATTGAAACAAATGGAAAGAGAGATGAAAGAGGCCGAAGTTTGGATGTCACTCACATCAGCATCAAGACTGTGCAATTCACAGATGTTTTGAAAAATGGTTGCCAACCTTCATGGTTCAGTAACACACAAAATACCAGTGTCCAATCCAAAAAGAACTGATTTGAATGCATCTCTGCACTTTACTCCACAAACGGAGATAACAGAATAATGGAATTTCTCTCCCCTACTTTCATTTCCATCTCTCCTCTTTCAGCCTTGTTAATAACTAAAATTATAAAAGGAACCAGATTATGCAAAGCTCTGGGTCCAGATGGACTACCGGTTGTGGTTCTACAGGTAAATCCTGTATATTGGGAAAAACTCCTGGCACCTCTCTTCTAAGTTTGTTACCATCTAGTTAAGATTCCAAAAATTATCTTACCCATCCGTACAAAACAGTCTCATTTAGATATGCACAATTATTGACAGATATCTCTGCTGGAATCCCTGTGTAGGATATTTGCTGTGTCAGTCTTGGAGCACCTTCGAGCCTGGTAGGTGGAAAAGAATACCCTTCTGATAGAGCAAATCGTTTCCAATCAAATATTTCAAGGCTAAATGGGTTTACGGTACTGCAGTTATTAGCTGAAAAATGAACAAAAAGAAAAGGACAGCAAGTCTATGTCACATTTATAGACATTTTAACAGCTTTTGATAAGCTACGTTGTCTTTCTCTGTGGTATAAATTAGTTCCTCCAGATATCCCTCCTGACCTCTAGTGAATTTTAATTGCTCTGCACTTTGATAATTGGACAGGGTGGTCTTAGGATCATCAAGAGGTCTTATAGGGAAAATGTCCATTGTGAATGGATTGAAATAGGATTTATTTTTCCTTCATATACATGAAGTCTCGAAAGTTCTTAATCGGGTACTCAAATGTCATCTAAACTTGGTAGCTCAAGTTTAAATATAATCCCATATGGAGGTGATGTGATAATCCTTGATTTAACAAAGTTGGGATTACTGAAAGGCCTCACGTCAATACGTAATTATGCCTGGTCTCACTTTTTTAAACTTAACACAGATAAGTCTGAAATAATAGTTTTTAGTAAGCAGCAAAGGAAGTATTTTAAATATTCCTGGTGCCTAGATAGTACAACATTAGAATAGTTTTCATCAAATAAATATGTTGGGTTTACAATGAGGCCTGGGCAAAATTCACATTACGCTAGCGCAATACATGTAATTTGGGGAATTTTGTATTACTCTTGTTTCGCGGTATTCCTGAATATACATAATTATGTCACATTGTGGAATTATGGTCTATTCGCTGCCAAATTTGCAAGAGGGTGAGAATAACACAAATGGCCAACACACGAGTGGCGGTTGCTCATGCCACCTGTGTATTTCGTACTATATTTTTGCCTTGAAATGCATCCTCAAATCAAAAATTGACACAAGGATGCATTTTGCTCTAAAATATAGCACTAAATGACAGATTTGCAATACGTGCAATTACCCTTACCTTTGTGTCATTTTTCCAAACCTTTGCATAATTTTTGTGCAAGAAAAGTAAATGATTTTTGCACACTCCTATTTACAATTTCACTAAATCTGAGTTACCTGCCCCACACAATTCAATAATTGGCTTATGGCCTAACCCCTGTTTAAGGCCTCTCTGTATTATTCACTGTATGCCAATTAATGTATATTATATAAGAATTACGCTTTCAAGAATGGGATTGAGGGTAAGGTTTTGAAAAACCTAAAAGGGCTACGGAAATAGCCTTCCTGTATAAGCACTTCACCTAGAATTAGGACAAGACGTTGGTGAATTTTAAAGCATATGCAGCCATAATAACATTGACATCCAACATATTTAATGCTCCACCTCATTCTCTGTGAAAGCATATAAAAAAGAAATATGGTCCAATGCTTACATCATGTTAAACAATTTAATGTTTGTAATTAACAATCTAGAATTACAACCTGATGCAAATTTTACCTCTCTTCACAAAGAAGCAACTGCAATATTACTGACAATATTATTTGAAAATAAGAGTTGTTAAAATGGTAATTATTTACTGTACTCAGTAAGTTCATCAAGGAGTTATTTGCATATGTACTATATTTTAGGAAATGTAACCATATAAGTGGATATTAGTGGATATTAGCGGGTCATACCCTTTGTGGATTCATTCCTTATCTAAGAACTATTACATGCCAATGAATACTTGGTGAAATGGCATTCACATAGAGGTATTTCTTCAGTCTCTACTCTCTGTGATTTATTTGTTCAAGCAATGAAGCATGTGATAGTGGTTTGCCCAGTTTAAAGCATTCAAGACAGTGGTTTTTATGTAGGATGTTTATTGCTAATGGGATATTAAATGCTTAACAAGCTTTAATTTCATATTTAACCCAGAGTCAGTAACAAAAATGTACAGACTTTTTAAGTTTTTAAAGGTTTTATACAGTTGTACTTGTATCCTCTTTTTCTGTTTTTCATTCTTTGGTTGATTATACATTGTTGTGGTTTTTATTATGACTTTTATCAAACTAATAAATAAACCTTGAACTGAGTAAAATGAACGATTTAAAAGTAAATCAAAAAAGCACTCCATAAATGAGTATTTCTTAATAAATAATTGTCAAGAGAACTGAAACTAACCCAGCAGACCATTCTGTAATGATGACATATTATTCCTTACTATGATACTTGACACCTTAGTTGAGTGGGCTGGAATGAATCAGTTGAAAGTTTAAAAACGGTGTCATGAGGGTTAAAGTTTTTAATCATGTTTAACGTTTATATATTGTTGATCCATGTATGTGAATCTTGATCCTTTATCTTGAGAGTTACCCATCAACCACAAGAGACAATCTTTAATTTCTCTTTTGAATACATCAACTGAATGTACTGCAGTCTATTATAAGGGATGAGACCAAAATATATTTTGTAACTGTTGGAAATGTTATGTGTCCCTATTCAAGAGGGATGTATTTTTTCCTGAGTCTGGTAAACTTTAGCAGAAATATGAACAGGTATTAAAAAAAAGAATTTATGTGGAAATTGATGATAGTACCAGCTGAAGAAGACCTTCTTTGGCACAGAAATATAAATCAATCAATCAATCACAAGATTTGTAAAGCGCACTACTTACCCGCGAGGGTCTCAAGGCGCTGAGGGAGAGGAGGGGGGGTGTTGCCGCTACTGGTCGAATAGCCAGGTCTTGAGTCGTCTCCTGAAGGTCAGCAGGTCTTGGGTCTGGCGGCGCAGTGAGAGAAGGATCTGCCCCCGGTGGTGGTTCTCCGGATGCGCGGGACGGTGGCCAGGGAGAGGTCGGCGGAGCGGAGCTGACGGTTGGGAATGTAGGAGAGTCGACTGTTGAGGTAGGCTGGGCCGGTTTTGTGGAGTGCCTTGTGTGCGTGGATCAGGAGTTTGAAGGAGATTCTCTTGTCGACGGGGAGCCAGTGCAGGTTTTTCAGGTGGGGGGTGATGTGGCTGTGGGGTGGAATGTCGAGGATCAGGCGTGCAGAGGCGTTTTGGATTCTTTGCAGTCGTTTGATGAGCTTGGTCGGGGCTCCTGCGTAGAGGGCGTTTCCGTAGTCGAGTCTGCTGCTGACGAGGGCCTGGGTGACTGTTCTTCTCGTGTCTGTCGGGATCCACCTGTAGATCTTGCGGAGCATGCGGAGGGTGTTGAAGCAGGAGGAGGAGACTGCGTTGACTTGCTTGGTCATGGTGAGCGTTGAGTCAAGGATGACTCCCAGGTTGCGTGCATGGTCGGTTGGTGTCGGGGGTGCCCCTAGTGATGAGGGCCACCAGGAGTCGTCCCAGGCTGATGGGTTGGAGCCGAGGATGAGGATCTCTGTCTTGTCTGTGTTCAGCTTAAGTCGGCTGCACTTCATCCAGTCGGCGACGGCTTTCATTCCTTCGTGGAGGTTGGATTTGGCGGTGAGGGGGTCCTTGGTGAGGGAGAGGATCAGTTGAGTGTCGTCGGCGTAGGAGATTATGTTGAGGTCGTGCTGTCGGGCGATGCGTGCGAGTGGAGCCATGTAGATGTTGAACAGTGTCGGGCTGAGGGAAGATCCCTGGGGTACGCCGCAGATGATCTCGGAGGCTTCGGATCGGAATGGGGGGAGGCGGACGCTCTGGGTTCTGCCGGAAAGGAAGGAGGTGGTCCAATCCAGGGCCTGGCAGTCTATTTTTCAGAGCAGCATCGATTAGCAGGTGGAGGAGCTGGAAGGATAGTAATTTAATTGCTTGGGTACTGCTAAATACATATCTTAATGAACATGTAGATCTCAGTTGCTGAGCTATTATCCTTTTCTCACATGCCTGTAGCACATTTTTGAGCTGTCAATTCCAGCACCTTCATCAATTTTTAACCAATGTAGTCTCAGACCAAATACCTCGTCATAACACCAGGAAACAGCACCGTCTTTCTGCTGGTTTTCAATATTTTCTTACGCTAAATTGTATGTTAGAGCATCAGACAAATGGCAGCTCTGAAGAATAAAAAAGTAACAATTAGGATAAACAAATGGTTTAATACACCTGTGTAGTCTTCTAAATTTGGAAATGCCAGCCTTTGTGAGAATGGCATAAGTTTCCTGATTTAAACTGGATTACCCAAAATGAAGTAAAGGACCTACTGCCCACCTCTCAGTGACTATTTCCTGCTCCATCACCTGCATCTTCCCAATGTCACTGGTAAAAGGTGTTAATAGGGTAGCAGCAATGGTTCTGGCAGAAGGGGAAATAAGCACCAGTGTTGCTGGGGTGGGGTACAGCAGGGCAACACTGGACCAATTTGAAATCCATAAATAATGAGGTGGGGAACAGAGTGGCTAGGGTAGCCAGTAAGCCTTCTGCCAGGGTGTGGTGGTATAAAACAGGGGACAGATTGGATGGATGCTGAGCAGCGCCAGTCTCTCCATTGTGCTTCACATCAGTGGGTGACCATTTCCCACTTGTGCTAAAGGCTTCTCTTAACACTACCCCACATTTGTTTTAAAAATAATTCAGGAACTGCACACCTGAAGATTAATAAAACTTGAGTTTTTTTTTTAAACGTTCTGTTTATTCAACATTTTGCTCAGGTACATTGCATAGATTTATCCTTCATACAGTGAACACAGGGTTTGGCACAACAAAAATTATAGAATCTTGAGCATCCAGGTCAATGTGAGACAGTGCGTCAAAGAGCAGAGAGATCATTCCCGGCCTCTGGGCAACCCAGCCAATTCCCTCTGTACTCCTCCCACTTCCCCCATACCTTCTACCATTTCTTGGGGCAGCCTCTGCTTTGATATATAACTTTCTAGGCCTGACTACACCAATCCAGGTCTTGTTTCCAGGCTGTCAGGTTTGGTGAGAGGTCTGCACCCCAAGCCCTGGCTATGTTCCTCTTTGCCACTATTGCTGACAGCATGAGCCACTTCTTCTGATATTTAGGCCAGACCTCTTCGCCCGTTACATACAGGAGGAGCCATCTCACCTCAAGTGAGACCTCCAGCCCTGTGACCTGCCATAGCCTTCCCAATCTCTCCCCAATACCCCCAGATAAATGGGCACTCCCACAGCCCTTCGCACACTTGTTGGAGTTGCTGCGTCCCAGTTTATACATAAGTGACCTAGAGAAATAGGACCTGTGCAGGATTCTTAAATGTACTAATCTAAAACGAGACCTAATGGCCGCCTCCCTAGGACTCTGGAGCGCCTCTGCCCAATCATATCCCTCCAGTAGTCCCAAATTGGCCTCTTAAGCCTCCCTCAGTGGCCCAAGGGGATTCGGGGAGTTGTGTACGATCTTCTTGTACGTCAGAGATGGCCTTTCCCACCACGGGGTCTAGGAGAAGCCTGTCATCTAGTGGTGTGTACTCCATTAATTGTTCTCCCTTTGTGATATGTATCTTGAATGCGTGACTCAGTTGCAGGTAGCAAAACCTTTCTGTTTCTGCCATAATAAAACTTGAGGTTTTAGTCTGTAGATTAGTAAGTAATAATAGTAACAGTAAAAGGTTTAGCAAAAATACATACTGATGATTGTGTGAATGGTAGATGCTTTCTTGTTCACACCTTCTCCTTTGCTATGCTGGTAGATTTACATTTGATGCACATTTCTGCCACGGCCTCGCCCTCTTATCTGGTTAGAGAGAGCTCTGTTGCATTTCTCTCACCTAACAATGTGGCTTTATGAAACAATTTAACTGTTCATTTTTACGTTCATTTTAGGACTCCTTTCCTATGTTCTGCAATCACAGTAACCATCACTGCTAATTGCTGTTAGGAAATCTTCCAATTTTCATCATAGAACAGTCTTCCTTTTTTCCTCCTTGATTCCTTATTGGGTACAAGATGCAAGTTAGGAGGTAAAGCAAAAGTGGTGTCCTTGGAGAAAATGGCAGATGACTTTTAGGCATCATAGATTTTGTGTAGGCAAATTAACTCATTTGATTAATGCCTGACCCATGGGTTGGAATGATCTGACAGACTGGCTTGAGGATAGATGAAGAAAAGCAACCCCACTATTTGTGGTGACTCCACATTCCTAATACAGGAACAATACATGAAACCACCAATTGGGGATAGATGTACAGCAAACAGGATATCTCCTTCCTCACAGGCTCATATTATCAGCCTCAGAGGCTGTTTTGTCTATGAAGTTTCTAGTGAACTATTCATATCATTTTTGTTTTGTGGATTGTACAGAGATATTAGAAAAAGTTTGCTGTGTCGCCAATTTTTACCAGAGAGATTCATGTTTTTCAGGATGCTTTTAATTTTTTATATAATTTAGAGAATGAAGTGATCTGCCATACTGTTTCTACTTTTATTATGCGTGTAATCAAGAGAGGAAATTCTTTGACTTACCTGAACAATATAAGACACAAATATGATTAAGTGAACATTTTGACCCGTATGGTAAGCTTGATATGATTTGTCATAGCTATATTAGTCATTCTTTTTTAATTGGTTTTATGAATAATCAAAGCATTGCTCCATCTATTAATGCTATTATTGATTAGCATCCGATTTGCACTAAGCATTTTTTGCAGAAGTACTACTTGCACTTTTAATCATTAAGTGATATGAGTCAAAATGTTTCTCTGTTATAGAACAGAGTTGGATAAGCTTTTGCACAAGCACTTGCTTACCTTTTAGTGGTAACTGATTTGTACATGGTGTTTTTTTTAAGAAGTATTGTGTGCTGAATGTAATATTTTATCTCTTTTATGGATTTTATAAATCCAAATAAAATTATTTTGACTAGTATTGAGTGAATTAATTATAATTGTCTAGAAGACAAGGTCATTCTTTAATTAATGGAGTAAAGAATATAATTTGAAACAAATCTCTAACTCACATATGTTATTTCAGTGCCTACTATTCCACAAATAACTGAAGATCAACTTGCTGTAATCCCCATTCCAAAACATAAACCACACTCTCCTCCAGATGGCACAATTTACCCCAGATGAGTACATTTCTGTATGGGTATCCCATAAATTGACAAGCAAGTTGAATCTTTGCTTTATAAAAGCAAGAAAAACTATTAAATTAATGTAAAAATCATTGCTTATTGTACCTCATGCTGGCATTCTACGTAGGATCTTTGGAAGAAAAGAAGCAAGGCACATAATTGAATGTGTTTTATGTAGGATAGTCTAATGCACACCGTTTCCCACATAGCACCAGTGTTCAAGTCCCATCAAGAATATATTCCTAACAAACTGTAACCCTCTAACTGTCTCTCCTAAATCTGAGTTCTCACTGACTGGCATGCCCCAACTATTGAGAACTTCGAAAATAATATGGTTGCTACAACCCTCAGGGGTATTAAAGCTTTTTCAAATATGAAATTTAGGATGACAAATAATATGTGAATACTAATAAATTCTATAATGAATATAGTCAGAACTGATGAATGAATAATGTTGCGCTTGAAACGATTTTGCCTAGATGATTAGAAGTGTGTTTATTTACAAAGTTTAGTTATGTCACATTTGCAGAGGGACACCATTTTATTAAAATGGATGTTGTTTCTGTCATTTTGCTCATCTTGCTCCCGCTCATCACCCCTCTCAGTGTCCCTCTACAAGTCTTCTCTCCCCACAGGACAGTGACGCAATTGAAAGATTTTCTCTGCCTTAGAAATGGGTTCTTGAATAATAATTTTAATGATGAACATGATTCTTATTTGTTCAATATGTGTTATCGCTAGTCATGCCATGCTGAATTTGTAGTTTTTGCATTTTTCCTAAAATGTGCTTAAAACCACTGGTTTTAGAGGTGAACCAGAAGGTGATGACTTCTTGGTTCCTCTGGGGACTCTGCCCGACTATTCATTTACTGTTCCTTTTCCCCTAGAGATGCTGTCACTGTTCCTTATGAATCTGACAGATTATTAATGAGCATTTAATTTGTAGACTAGGGATGCTGTCCGTTGTATTTAGGATTTTTGTTGATTATTGGGGATAGACAATTTTTGATTTCTGACTATGCACTCTGTATCTGAGTCTTTTTGGCATATACCACATTTTTCTGTATTGCCTATTTTGAGATTTTTGTAATAAAACTCTTCAAGTTTTAATCAATTTAGAGCTCAGTTATTGAGTGGTCCCAGTCATTATTTACTTATTCTGCTAATTTGTTGGGCCTGGTGTCTAGGAGAGTGATTACTCTTATTGCTAGCTCAAGGCTGCTGGAGCCGAGCCGCCACAGGTAATTTTGGGGTGTTCTGAAATATTGGGGCACAGTGAAATACTGGGGTTTTACTCCCACAGGGACTTCCCTACAGTTTTTCATAGCATCATGCAGCATCAGGGGGAATAAATCAAAGAACCAGGGTGTGGGTTGCAGTGATGGCAACACTCCTCACCTTCTAATGACAAGTCAGTGGGAAGCTTGGCCCATAGTAATGTTCAGCTATCCAAGCTCTGCCTTTACTCTAAATCTTAGTGTAATTAGAGGCTTATTTGAATCCTAGACAAAAGAAATTAAAATTCCCTTCGGTATCTCAATCATATAAGGCTTATTTTTGAGAACCTTCACACACTCATGTCAAACATGCCAAAGGCCAGTAAGTCTATAATTGCAATGCCACAAGAAGACTTCTCAAATGGTGAGGAGGAAATATATAATGTATTTATTTAAAACCATTAAAAAAAATTTTTACATCATTTAGACAGTAGCTCATAAGTTAAAACACCATCCTAAGCATAAACACATTTCATCAATATGACATATTTCATTTTGTAAAGATGAAACTGGTAAAAAGAACCCACAGGTTCTAGTGCAAATAGTAGCCTAACACATGTTTTTTATAACTACAACGAAAACATATACTTTAAAACAGCCAGGAATTTTAGCCTAAAACAAAGAATAAAGACAAAAAGAGAGAGAGACATAAAACATATACAACAATGCACTTCTTAGTGGTTCGTAAACTAACCCAAATAGGAAAATCAAAAGCCCGGCATATGCTAGGTATAGACTTCCTTATCAAATATGCCAGCCTGTTGGGTGGATTTAGTTTATCCAATGCGTCAACGCATTTCAGTGGTATTCTAGAAATAATTACCACCTTTATCAAGACAAACTTTATATGTCTGTCTTTAGAACTCCTTGGTCGAGTAACCTATGTATAATTAAACAATTATTACTATTCATTAAACATTTACATAATCATATCTGTTTAATGGTAAATTCCAATGTTAAATACTCCCCACATATAAACGTTCACTAATTACAACATGTAATTCATCATCATCTGAACTGTATACTGTGGCACTGCAATATGCTCAAAAAGATTAAAAACCTGTCCCCAAAACATAAGGACTTGTATGGGTGTATACTAGGCCATCAATGCGTCTCACTGTGATTGTACCATTCACACCATTCCTTCAGTCAGACATTCGAAAGGGATATCTAAATACCGATTTAATCGAATACACATTCACTCAATCACACATTTACATTCATTCCAAATAGTGAGTAATCCACAATAAAATCATAACTCACCCAAGATACTCATACGGGTGTCCTAATGAAATATAGAATACTTATGGATAAATAAATCCTTCACAGGGCATTATTTCTAATTAGAGGGTCCAATTCCATATGTTCTATATTAAAAAACAGAGGGAATTGGTTATAATTTCCCAACCTTACATAATTAGAATGCATCAGTAATGGTGCAATTGTATTATCTTGTTTTATAAAAACCAAAAGGTATCATCTATCCAATACATGCTACTATAATCATCAAAACCTGACCTCACAAACTTCATAAGGCTATAGTTAAAAGTAACTGCCAGTCGTTAAAAACCGGTGTAGCCATACCGTTTAGTGTTGTGCAGCGGTTTGGGATAAGCCACTCCTAGATATATTCCAAATTACTCCAGTCACGGGATCATCAATCTCCCAAGAGCTTCTAGTTACTGGGGGAACAAATACATATAATGTAATACAATCAATACAAACTTCTACCTCCCAATTTTCTTAAGTAGAAGTGTATTGTGTGTGCTGGTCGGGGCAAAGATCCGCCGCGGTTCCACAGTTCTCTTGCCTAATATATTTCATAATATCCAGCGTCCGTGCGTCCTGCCTACTCGTTGCGTAGTCGACGCACACAGGAAGACTACAATTTAGATACCCAGCACCGAGGAACACGTGTCCCGCCTCGTAATGATTTCTGGTTCTCTATCACGTGATACAAAATAGAGCTAGCCGCTCACCCATACACCTGGGGCGGCCATCTTAAAGTGGAATACAAGATGGTATGCACACATATAAAACCACATTACAAAAAATGTGTGTCATGTACCTTACTAATATTCAGTAAAAAAAAAAAGGATTTTACTGAATATTAGTAAGGTACACGACAAACACATCTCAAATTCCACAACACAATTCACACATTAGGTCAATCATAATTCAGTCATACCCATACATCTATCATACTATCTACACACACAAATAAAAGTCATGATTCTGGACAGGAACCACTAAACAAGCTGCTAGTGGTGACAAACACAGATAAATATTGAGAAGTAAAGTATAGAACAATTGTAAAGAGATTGTTATTGACACACGTAGTACAGTGGGAGTCTGTGTTGACTGTTGGTTCTAAAACATTTGTATGTACATTTTACTCAGTTAAATAAACGTTTTCATCATGTGCATATGGAAAAACGGGATACATAAACGTTTTTGAAATGTGTCAAGCTCTTCTTTTTCCGTCCATACACCACTAAGTAGCTCCTGTCAACAGTTGTGCCGACCCGCGTTTCAGTGTCAGGCTTCAAAGTAGCCACCACCTTCTTCAGGGCTCGGGGCTGGTGGGATCAACGATACCACAGGGATGATGGGGGGGTACGAGTGAAAAAGTGAAGGATATCACAACATCGTTGAGAAGCAGATACCAGCCATGGCACTACAGAAAGATCAGTAGCAGCAGATATTGAGAATCCAGGAAGGAGAGATAAGTCGCTGGCAATTCTCTTTCAAAATAAGTGCCAATTCTGCTAGAGGAATAACATAGGCTGCTCAGAGCGCGATGGATTCCCAATAAAGAGGATAATGGAAGCCGGGTCGCAGGACCAAGGCGAGGAGACCCCCGCCAGACAGGCACGGATCTGCTGAGTGGAGGCCCTGAGGCGGCCCCTCCCGGGCTTCGCGGGACCCACGGGGGATAAGGCCCCGGGGAGCGTAGGAGGGCAACAAGCGGGTAGGGTCAGGCCATCGGAAGAAATTACCATGTTGTTCCCAGAAGAACGTCTGGACCATGGACCTGCCATGGTAAGCAGCGAGGTTTGACATGAGTGTATGAAGATTCTCAAACGTAAGCCTTATAGGATTGAGATACCGAAGGGAATTTTTATTTCTTTTGTCTTGTCAGGCCCTGTTCCTTTGGTACGTGGGGCCTCTCTCATAATATTGGCTTGTTTGAATCCTATACACTGAGCTCTGCCCACTTTGACAGACCATTATGACGCTCCACCTTAATACCAAGAAAGAAGATTCCAATAAGGATTTGTCAACGTAACCCAGCAATTCTTACATTGCCTAAGGAGCCCAGGCTGTTCTTTTGTACCAAATTCCATATTTCCTGCTTGGTGTGTTTTATGTTTTTAACTGATCCTGCTCTAAATGTACTTTTAAGGAAAAACCCGAATGTGGTTACTTGTTTTCAAATCATTACTTCATTTAGATACTTGTCTTGGTACTACCAATGCTGTTTTTCACCATAAGGGACTTTATCAATGACATCTTCGGGTGGAGACATCCTTTTGAGGGCTAGCCTTTCCAGTTCAGGCACAATTCAGAGTGTGACCTGCAGAATGGTGATCGATTTTCCAATAATGAGGAAGAGCATCAATTGTGACTCACCTGTTGCATTACTTAGATCCCATATCCAAACAAGAGGGTAAACTCCAGGGCAAATGAAGATATGGCCAGTAACATGGTCAATGAAGTGGGAGTTCGAAGTAGTGGCAACCAGAGTTTTCATGCCAGTTGACCATCAAGGACAACACAACAGATAGAAACCACAGTGCTGTTCCCTAAACAAGATGGCCATCACCACCAGTCTATGGGATTGAGGCAATGCATTATAAGATGGCACCCACCATGGTTTTACTTCCTATTCGGGGTTGAGAGTGGCAGAATATCTTAAAAGACAGTGGGGGCTTCACTTCCTTGTCTGGCAACTAAGCATGAAGTTGTGTTGTTTCACTGTTGCTCTTATTTCACACCCTGCTTTGACTTCCATTGAACCTTTGTTGTTTTTGCTGTTTCCTCAAGTTCCTTTCCCATTCAAGCATTTTCTCTGATCGAATTTACCATTGCTGTGTCTTTATGATTAGGTTGAAATACTGATCAAGTCTCTCCTTTGATTCTGTGTTCTTTGGCATGCACCTGCTGGAGCTATGCTCTTCCTTGTTTCCAGGAAGGTGTGTGGTACGAATGAATGCATGAGAATGACAAGCTCTGTTATGATCCACTATATCAGCATATGTATAATAATCAATATTTGTATTACAGCGCTCTGCCAGAGAAGACTCAAGTGTTTATCCATTTGCTGCCCATTTTCTCTGCTTCCCTTATGTCTGAAATAACTGCACTGGTTTTTCACTTTCCCGTACAGATTTATTAAGCTATTAGGAGGCAGACGAGCTTTCTGCTTGCATTTCGTACATTGGTGGTCGTGTCACTGTAAAGTTCTCAATACAATTATGTCAGTGGATAAATCTTCCCTCAATCCACGTAACCCAAATGCAATATTGACCATCTGCCTAACTGGATAATAGGAGGGCTAAACATACTAATTCCAATATGTTTAGAAAATACCAAAATAAAATTATAGCAGGAAATTGTTCAAGAAAACCAGGTTTCCATGGCCCAAAAAAGATAGTTTCCTCCCAAGCCTTCTGTCCCTTTTACAAAACACGTACAACTGAGTGCATAGTACAGCTCTGATTCCAAGTATGCACTTTTCATCATATATTTGATCTGAATTTTTGATGTTGTATCTGCATGTTTTGAGAATGCACTGGCGAGATGAGACTGTACCATACTTGATTAAATGGTACCATATATGTGCATAATAAGGAAACACTATGGGGCATATTTACGTTCCCTGGCGCATCCCTGCAAATCAGCAGGGATGCGCCAGGGAAGATGCGACACGCAAGTTTGCCCTTGCGCCACCGCGTCGCATTTACAATGCGGCGCGCCGTGGCGCACAGAATGGCAGATGCGTGTCGCATCCCCCGACGGAAAGGCGGCGCATTGCTGGAGTCGCGTCGCAAGCACGACGCAGCTCCAGCAATGCTCGGGGCTGCCCTATCCCTAACATGGTGCGTCAATCCTTACGCCTGCTTCAAGCAGGTGCAGGGTGTTGACGCAGCATGGGCGTAAAACTCTTTTCTCCTTCCTATTCTTCAACAAAAGTTTGGTACTTTGCTTTTCTCTTCATTTCTAATCTTTATCTTCAATCAAGGCTCATAAGATTCCTGTTGGACCTGGCCCTTTTTTGCAGGGTTATTTCCAAACTCTTTGCCTTCCTTCTCCTGTTTTTCTGACCCTCTTTTTGTTGGCTTTAGGACTCTGGGCTCTTTACCACTGCTATTCAGCGCTAAAGTGCATGTGCTCTCTCCTTTAAACATGATATAATTCGTTTACACCTGTTTGGCATATTTAATTTACATGTAAGTCCCTTGTAGAGTGGTACCCCATATATCCAGGGTCTGCAAATTAAATGCTAGTGGGCCTGCAGTGCGACTTGCGCCACCCACAGAAGTAGCCTTTCAAATCTGTCTCAGGCCTGCCACAGCAGGGCCTACGTGCACTGTTTATTGCCACATTGACCTGGCATTTAAAGTTACTTGCCAGCCCTTACACTCCGCTTTTACTACATATAGGTCACCCCTAAGGTAGGGTGCTGTGTAGGTAAAAGGTAAGATATGTGCCTTTATTGTGTGGCATGTCCAGGTAGTGACAAACACCCTATTTCAATTTTCACTACTGTGAGTGCTGCTCCTCTCATAGGTTCGCATTGGGAATTCCCTTATAAGTTTCTGATCTGAAAGGAGAAGAGTTGCCATGCTTGGTATGTTGGAATAGTGGTGATCCTGATTGTAGCAGGATTTTTCATTACTATTGTAGAAATGCCACTTTTAGAAAGTGGGCATTTCTCTGTGCTTAGGACTCTTTGTGCTTGGCAGCCTGACTCCAATCCACGTCTAGGGAAGAGTGAAAGCTATGCTTTGTGCATACTTTCCAGACAGCCATTACCAGGGAGCGTTGGGTGTAACAGGGTTGTATCTGCATTCATCTGCATACTGAATAGTCTTCTTGGGCTGGGAGAGAGGGAGGCGGGGTGCCCTTACATTTGTATAGGCTGTGTCCTGACCTCTCACAGAGGGCTCGTTTACCCCCTACTGTACATCTGGAGCCAGAGCTGGGTTGAAAGGGGGTGTTGTGCCCTTCTAAGGCTCTTTTGAAGTGACCTCAACATCAAAGATATTTTGAGTAGAAGTACAGGGGCTCTGACCCCATGATTTTAGACACTGCATGGAATATGTAACCAGACGCTGCTGACTCTACAGATTGCCCCTTGCCAGAAGAAACTGCAATGCTGTATCAAAAAGAGTATGCAGTTTCTATAGTGCAGCAGTGAAGTAGATGTGTGTAGGTCTGGTTTTACAGAGGTGGGAAATGTGCCCTTACCCACCCATGTGGGTGTAATGCTTCATCATTGGCCAAACTCCTTGTCGGGCCGGTGCTGCAATGCTCGATGGGCACCCTCAAGGGGACTCTTTGCTGGAGATCTTTTTTCAGGTGTGCCGTTCGATGAAGTGCAGGTGTGTGGGTTGAAAGTGTAGATTGGTAGTGAATTGATGTGAGAAAGTAGAGTGTATTAAAATAGACTAAGTGATCCTCAGAAACAAACCTATTCAATGAAATGAGGTCACTTGCCTAGTTAAAATGGTGAGTGCTATCGAGGGATACAATGGTCCTGGAAAGCTTAGTGAAACTAGTGGGTCAACATGTTGCTCGCCTATTTATGTCAGGAGAATGATCATGTAGCAATTCTTCAGGACCTAAAATAACCCTAATCTACACAGTGAAGGAATCTCAGGAAGTGGATTCTAGAATAGAGATTTCCAATCACTCAACACAATTGTGATCAATCAAATACTTCTAAAATTGAGAACCGTCCCAACTTGGGCCACGGTATAACCCCCACAAGAGATGGCAGAGGAAATGCTAATTTGCATAACGGACGCATCACAGCACTCCCGAGGAGACCTACCCCGCCTTTCTTGGAGGAACTGCATTGCTGCCAGTAGGAATTGCCATTGGACTCTCTTGTTTGTTGTGCTGACCTGTGGCCTGCTGGGCTGCAGAAGGACTGCCTCTTTGCCTGCAAAGACTCTGTGTGCTGGCCTGCTGCCTAAATTCCTGCTTTGGTGCCCCCAGTGTTCTCCAGCGGCTTGTGGTTTTGCCTCCTCTCCCCCTGTTCTTGTGAGGGGTTCTGGAGGACCCCTTTAAAGTTTTCAGCATTCCCTGTGTCCATTAACTAAGCACGTGGGGAGCTCTGTGGACTGCTCCTGGTCTCAGAGTAAGAGCGTGCTGAGCACTTTGACCGTTGCCTCCTGAGGATCTGCAGTCCTGGGTGAAGGACAGCTCTCACTAGTAGGAGTCCTTTGGGCCAGGGCGAGAGCGCGTGGCGAGAACTTGTGCTACCCATATGTGAAGCTACTGGTACTCCTGTTTTTAAAGCTCCAAGCACACGTTGAAGCGCTCCTATTCGTAGCCTGTGCGTGTCTTTGTGCACCACTCTTCGGCCGTGCTGAAGGAAGCCCCAGCTCCAGAGTCCCGCATCGCCAAGCAATGCTGACGTGACCTCTGGGCTGGGCCCCGCCCTCGAAGGGAGATCCTCACAGAGGACACCATAACTGCCTTGTCCCTGGTGAGCCTTGCCTCCGCCTGAGTTGTGAGGGCTCCCTGGGCCTGCACTTCAGAGCGCTGATGACCAGTGTGTGCGCCCCGGCCCGAGGAGCCTGCATGTGGCACCTGCCTGCCGACAAAGCACCAGCACATTCTACATGGGTACTGTGGGCAGAGAGGAGCTACCTTGTATTTTCGCATTTGCACTGTGTGCAGCCACCGTTGACTGAATGCCGAGCACCAGGGATGTCTCCCGGTAAGATGCTACAGTGTGTGTGCACCCCCTTTTTCTGAAACCTGCCTAGGGCCACTTGGGATTGTGTCTAAAGTAGTCCATCAGGGTAACCTCAACAGAGGTCCCCAATTTGCATTGGAAGCTGCTGCATTTAGGAGGCTGCCTCAAATTACCACATATCACAGGATAGGCCCGCAGGTGTTCCGGTGCCCTACGTTTTGGGGAGTGGTAGGCCCTGGTGTCCCCGGGTCTCGTAAGGATCTACCTTATAACTCATAGGAGGAGCACAGGTGTGCTGCCCCTTATGTCTTATGGAGATATTTTTGTGATTTGTGTGTTTCAGTTACTACATGCTGCATATGTGTGATGATCACAGTTGGTGATTGTGGGTTTTATTCATTACGTGCTGCATTTCATGCATTGATGTATGCCGTTTTACCTTGCACTAACAGGATAACGAGTACCATATCAGGATCTGCATAATATGCACAGTAATAATATTTTTTTGACAAGTGCAACATAGAAACCTTTTTCTTTGATTGCCCGCATTGTGATATTTTTGACAAATTGCCTAGTTGACAAGGTAATCACTGATTTATGATGTTTTGGTCTATGGGTTCTAGATAATATAGCTTATATTTTCATATAATATTGTGTGGAGTCTCTGTTGTGGTGTATTTATTGTGTCACTGGTGTGTGCGTGTTGTGCAAGCGCTTTACATGTTGCATCTGGGATAAGCCTGACTGCTCTGGCCAAGCTACCAAGGGGTTCTGCCTGGCTTAGGTGCGCACCCTAGCCAACCAGAAACCCCATTTCTAACAATTCCCTCTGAGGTTTTTACCCTCCGTTGTTTTTTATCCTGTTTGGAGAACTTACACATTTCAAGTACATATACTACACTGTGAAATGTGGCACCATGACTCCTGCAAGGAGTCGTCCTTTCTTCAATCAGTCTAGAAGGGGACTCAACAGATCGTCCAAGGATCCAATGCTTGACAGGCTGCCTCGATTTCCAAATATAAAAACCTCTCTCTTGAACCCATTATGGTGATGTCCATTTTCCATTTCTAAATTTTGCTAATTATCAGCTTCGGTCAATCACTTGACAACCTAGGGCCTGATTCACAAACTTCATTTTGTAGTATGTTAACTAGTACTGCATTAGTACTACTTATTACAAAAGGCAATTCACAAACCTACGGGTAGAAAACATCTACCTCTCCAAGGTTTCCTTTGGGTAAATCCTCACACTTGTAAGTATGCTACTTAATGGTAAATGTGGGAGGGGCTGGGGGAGTGGTTGTAAAATGGGAAATACTACTAAATAGGAGGGACTTAGGGAGCCCGAAGGAGGGCCATGTGGAGAGACAGACACCCACCTAAAGAAAAGTGATCCCATTGCTATTCACAAACTGCAGTTCTAATGTTAGTACAGCCAAAAGGGATCCAAAACAGTAGTAAATGTACTCCAGCTCAGACATGGTGTAAGTCCAGTATCACACACGGCCAACCACTGATACTGAAGCACCCTCCCACAGGCAGGGACTTAAAATAGAACCCCATATTTAAAATAAATTAATTTATTTGACTTTTAAAATTATATAACTATATTAAATTCAATGGTAAAAATATATATAAATAAAAAATAAATATTATTTTATGATAACATGTTAAACTTTGTTAATGTAAAAGTAAATGTTACTTTTTAAATAGCTCAAATTATTTCTATACATATCTTTCAAAATTATTAGTCTATAAATATATACATTTTACTTTACATGGGATTTTGTTTAATAAAACACATTTTAATTTAATATATTTAAATTAATAACATATTTAATTCAGAAATAAGGTAATAGTGTTGTAACATTTTTATTTTATTTTGTTCTACACTTGAAATAAATATACAAAATTAATTTACATTCACATTCATGGAAAAATATTTTCACTATTTGTTTTTAAATTTTAATAAACTTTTAAAATTTTCCTTATACTTTGCAATAGGGGGAACTTCACCCTGGCGGTGGAAAACTCTACCTATGTGTGAAAAGTTACTAGTAATAACTTTAGGCTCATAAATGTGATTCCACACCCATTTCTGGAAAGCTGAAAATTGCACAAGGTGCAAAACCTTTATTGAGTGATATTATGTTGATCTATGAGTCTCAAATCCCACGCTATCCTGAGTATCCAATGCTAAAACTGCCTGAATCGAGGCTCATTATCCCTTTTGTGCCTAAGGGCCCTAAAACTGAACTGACAAATGCATTTTTACTTTCTTTAAAGGGTATTTCTGCCAGCTGTCTGCACCCTTAGGTCTGTCAGTGTGCCATTCACATTTTGCTTCAGCCCACTACAACACACCGCATGGGGCAGAGGTCAGCCCACTTCAGCCACTGGATAACTTCACTTTGATTGACTAAATTCTTCTCTTTCACAAGGAGCACATCTGCACACATTGTAGTTCTCTCCAGTGCCAGTGTTTTTATTTTTAGTCTATTGCTTTGGTGTTGCTTTTGTGTTTCGGGTCTGATGTGATAGCAAGACATTTTCTCCCAGCTCTTCCATGTTGAATACAGGCCACATTCCAGCTTTGTCAGATCCTATCTACTGCTAAATGGTGTTGTAAATTCCTTTGGAGTGTCCTGTTTTTTTTCTGACTGCTGCTATTTCACAGCATATTAAATTGTATCCATTTGAAACTGATCTTCAGGGGAAGTTGGCATTTTTAAAAGTATGCAACCAATGAAGTACATTTTTAACTGCACTCTTGTATGCCATGCTGGTATGCGTTTTAATTAAGGACTGCAGTTGTATTTGTAAACCAATTTAGTCTATCTCCTGCTTGTATGGCTTTCTAGTGTGTTTTCAGTGCTCTTGTATGTATTGCTTATATAGACCTTTAACTACTATATTACTAATCTATCTATCTATCTCTGCCACACTATCTATACAGCCCTCTCTACCTACCTGGCTTTGCAACATTATCTAAATATACAATCCTCTGTAGCTATCTATTTGACTTTGCAACACTATCTTTGTAAGCCTCTCTGTCAATCTGTTTTGTAACACTATCTATCTGTCTTTGCAAGCCTCTCTAGCTATTTGTAAGAACGGTTTACAAAAATATTACAAGGCTACACCGGTCGGCTTTTTTAGGTTTGATGTTAGCCAAGACCTTTTGCTTTTACTACAATTATGGGTATAGTATAGTTCCTAATAGAGGTTTTTAGCCAGGCTTCATCCATTAGTCTGTTGTTGTGTCATTGACATTTTTCTTCCAGCCACTACGGCATGTATCATGGGGCAGTGGGTTAGCACACTTGAGCCACTGGCTGATTTCACTTTGATTTACAGCATGCTCCCCGTCCACAAAAGAGCACATCCTTGCAAAGTAGTCCCCTTCAGCGACTACTATGGTAATGTGTCCTTTTTTTAAACCCAAAAAATATTTTTGACATTAGCCAATTATTTTTTAGATTTATGATGACCCAGTGACTTCCTTAACAATAAGGTTTTGCATAAACCATGAAAGAATAAAACAAGCATTGCCAAAGCCAAAAGTCTACCAGCCAATTCCATACCTATTGGCTTTGCCAATGCTTGTTTAACAAACCATTTGAAAGTTCTCTTTCTCTCTTCGAGGATCTCCATTCATAGTCATAAGCACTGAATAGGTCCGCCCACGTGCAGCTGGAGCTATTCAGTGATTATGACTTCAATGGATATTCCCCTAAGAGAGATCTGGGATTACAGGTAAGAAACCGTTCCTTTCTCTTCATCTCTACTCAATTGTGATTTCAGCAGTATCTTGAAGCTGTGATATCTGCGTTGTACAAGTGCTAAAAAAAGTAAAACATAAAGATAGTAAAAGGTTCTAAACTCCGTCTGTAATTCCGCACTGTGTGCTCTCTGAGGTCCCGCTCTTTAGTAACCACAACAACCTCGACCTATCTCAAGTGCATAACTTTTGCAAAGCAGAGGACGGACTAACACACGCTTAGATTCATGATGTATACAATACAAGTTTTATAGGTAAAACAGAGAGATGACATTTGGAAGAACTTGTAAAAGGTCCTTCTTTTCCAGTTGCTTGCGCTGGCTTGGTAGGGGTTAATAATGATCCCAAGTGAGCGAGCCCCATGGTTCTGCCTTGTTGAGTAGCGTGGACATTGACATGGCAGATACAAATGACTGCAAGGCTCGGCACTTCTGAAGTCTGACATCTACCAATTCATAAAATTCACTCCATCGATCACGGGTGGAAGAAGGCCATTGGGGGTGCGTTTCATCACAATTTAAGTTCTGAAGAAGCAGTGACGGCAATGTACGAAGCATATAAATCCAGGATCCATTGTGTGGCCAAGCTGAACTGCGCATGCGCTAAATCACTCCGTCCAAAGATTGCATGAGCTCAGTTTAGGCAGCTGACGTTGAAAAATGTGCACCATGCAGGCCATTAGCAAGCAGCTGTTTGTTCATTTGTTATGAAACCGGGTCCACATTCACAGTGCGTGTTATGCTAACATTCTCTTTGGGAGCAGCGCAAGTGATTGATTGATGGTGTCATGTGCTGCGGCCGGGCCTCAGCCGAGCTTCCTTTGAGTTCAAACTCCCCAGGGTAAATAGCCCCATTTACTTGTGCAGGCATGGATCCCCACTGAGGGATATGTACATTACTGTATGTTTGCAATGGAAAATAAAGGCGCAAGCTGCGGTTATGTATAGCCTGCCTGCTCTCCATGAAAGCAATTCAATCCCTCACTTGGAGAAATATTTATATGAATAACACTATTGTGATCCTCGGACATGCTCTGCTTAGGTGATCGCCTTGCTAGTTTTTTCTGTACATGCACCGGCTTTCTCTGCAGAACTGTTTTTGCATCATTCTAGTATATGATTTAGACGCTGTGAGCCACGTCCTTAAGCTTTGGAATTTTCGAACTGAATAGGTTTGTCCCGAGCTGTCTCTGGAGTGGCACCGGCCGACAGGCAGAGTTAACTGAGGTATTTCAATACACACAGGGGTGTAGCCAATAAGGTGTTTTGGAGTACATAAACTAGTACTCCTCTTATACGCCTTTGTGACTTGACCCCAAAACAGCTAAAATGGGAGTGTTAAGGGAAAAGTCATGTTAAATTAGTGCAAATAGAAAGGACTGGGTCCTCTTTGCACTTCTACTAAATGGGCGTTGAGTGTTTCTGGGCTGATTCACGAAGGCTTGTAAGAGTACTTAAAATAGTACTCTTTCCCGTGCGCATAGATGATTTTTTGAATCAATCAATCAATCAAAATGAATTTGTAGAGCACAGCTAATCACCCGTGAGCAGTGGCGGCGCCTCAACTAAGGCGGAGGAGCGTCGCCCCACTGCTCAAAAGGAAAACTCAAATGCTAATAACATATAGTTATTAATTTTTTAGTTTTCCTATTGCAGTCAGTGGCTCTCAGGGCGGGCGGGGCTGACCAGAGCAGGGGGAGGAGTGGTTTGCACTCCCTAAGTGTGCATGACTGCTTGGCCGGCCCTCTTGGGCCGACCAAACAGTCATGCGCACTTTGCATCTTCCCCACCAGGCTGTAATGCACAGCCTGGTTAGGAACATGCCCAGCCTCCCATTCCCAGTCTGAGCGCCGAACCACGGCGCTCAGACCAATAAACAACGCTGCAATGCAGCATTGTGATTGGCTCAGGGGAGCCTTTGAGCCCTGCTGCTTCCTGCTGCCGGGATCAGAGACAAGAAGAAGACGGAGGAGAGGCGGCGACCGGCCGTTGTCAGGTAAGTGTTTTTTTTCCCTTTTTTCGTCCGTTGACCCCCCCACCACCACCCCCCAGGTCCGATAGCAGCCGCTACTGCCCGTGAGCATATCCAGGCGCTGAGAGTGCGGTGGGAGGGGGAGGGTTTAAGTCGAACAGCCAGGTCTTGAGTCCTCCCTGAATTACAGCAGAGAGAGTGAATTCTGAAGGTGAAGTGGAAGGTCGTTCCAGTACTTTGCAGCTAGGTAGGAGAAGAAGCGACCTCTACTGTTGCTGCGGCTGATGCAGGGGTGTGAGCGAGGAGGAGAGAGGCAGAGCGCAGGTAAATCTGTCCCAAAAGCTGCAAACATGGTTTAACATTTGTTTTGTCACTTTCACTGTATCATTTTACATCAAGCAAAGCATGCTGATCAACTGAGTAAGAAGTACTGAAAACAGTTTATCATTTCCGAATAGTTATTTATAGATGACATACCATTGATGTGATTTTTTTTCTCGGGAGTCAGCCTTTCCTTAGATTTGGAACAAAATCTACTGCAATTCACCTTGCCCACTTGAGCGATCTGCCGAGATTATTTTCGCACCCAGGTCATTTTCGCACTCACTGTCCTCTGCAAAATATAGCTCTCACACCTTTTGGAAAAGTCTCGTATTTACTGTAGACAAGGAAGACCTGCTTTTTATTGGACATGTACAATTATGGAAATGTTTTCGGAACAAATTCTTACTCAATTACAAAGTTTGGTGAGAAACATGATTGACCTGAATCTTATGCTGTATATTGACCAGAACTGTGGATTACTTCTGTGTACTAGCATCAGCATCATGCTTTTAGTGCATTTGTGTTTGCTCCAGTGAAAGGAAAGTAAGGCTGGAGCTGGACAAAAAACATGGGAGCTATTTGGCAGAAGACTTCACATCCTTAGCGATACAGTAGGTGTCTACACCGAGTTTGAACTACATTGCCCATGATTCCCAAACTCTCATGTTTGGGGAAACCAACAGCCTTTTTTGATGTTGAGTGTTTCTTGTGGCCTACACTATACTTAATTTATAAAATAATAAATGCCAGGACCCTTGTCAGAAGACCTCTGCAGCTTGCACCACCCATTGCTTCCGTCAGCGCTGCCAATGACAATTCAGACTTTTTATACATTAAAAATTATTAATATCTGCCATCCAGTCTATTCTTATAGCTTCTCTTAGCACTGGGTGGCAGTTATTAGTCATTTTTAAAGAATATAGAATTATTAAACAACTGCTGTTGTGATCATCACAAAGAGACAAACAGCACCACCATGTGACTGGCTGTCAGAGTGCTGGTGTTGACAATTAAGTGCTGGTGCCGTGCACTGGAAACCACCAGCTCAAATTAAGCTCTGGGCACAAAGCATCACTGTTTATGTTTATGTTTATGGGATTTATAGAGCGCATGGCTACCCGCAGGCATCCCAGCGCTATAACAGGTGTAGACAGCTATCTGCGTAAGAGTTAAGGGAACAGCCATGTTTTAAGTTTTTTTCTGAAGGACTGTTCGTTTTTGATTAATCGTAGCTCTGGGTCCATGCTGTTCCAGATTTTAGGAACCAAGTGTGAGAATGATCTTCCTCCCCACCTTGATCTCTTGACTCTGGTGGTATTCATGAAAAAGCTTGTACCTGACCTGAGACAACGGCGGGGTGTATAGTGGGAAATCAAGGTTCACAGCATTTTGGGACCTCTCGCGTGCATGGCTCTATGAGCCAGGCAGTGGGACTTGAATTTAATCCTGGCCTGAACTGGGAGCCAATGTAGCTCCCTCAAGGACGCTCTTACTGCCTGGTGCCTGGGTATCCTGAGCAGCAGTCTTGCTGCCGCATTCTGCACCACCTGTAATCTATCGGTGACATATTTAGGGGAGCCGAGGTATAATGAGTTGCTATAGTCAAGTCTCGAGACTACCAAAGCTTGTACTACGGTCCTTATAGATTTCTCTGGAAGTAAGCTCAGGATTTTCCAGACCATCCGGAGTATTCCAAAACAAGTGCTCGCCAGTTTTTTGGCTTGCGTTTCCATGGTGAAATTCTGGTCGAGCCAGATACCCAGATTTTTTATGAAAGTTTTCAGGGTGGGGGGGACCCCAGTTTGCTGGCCAAGTGATCTCTGTGCGTGGGCTGAAACTGCTGCCCAGAATCATAAGCTCAGTTTTCTCCCCATTGAGCTTAAGGCTGCAGTCGGCCATCCAGGTTCCTATTCTTTCCAGGCACGGGGTTAGTTGCCTATGGTTGGAGTCGGGGAGTCTGCTATCAAGACCACTAGCTGTGTGTCATCGGCATATGACACAATGGAGAGTCCAAACTCCTGCACTATGTGAGCCAATGGACTCCGGTATATGTTGAAAAGAGTAGGACTCAGGGAAGATCCCTGAGGTACTCCCCATGGGGCTGAAAATGTGTCTGATAGAATGCCCGCCTCCATGCCCTGAAAGGATCTATTGCTCAGAAACGAAGCAACCCATTGGTTAGCAATACTTTGATCCCAATGTCTTTAAGCCTTTGAATAAGGATCCCGTGTTCTACCGTGTCAAAGGCCGCACTTAGATCTAAAAGCAGAATAGCGGCGGCTCTTCCTTGATCAAGTATGCATTTTAATTTCTCGGTAACCACGAGTAATGCCGACTCGGTACTATGTTCTGGTCGGAATCCCATCTGGGTCTGGTGTAAGAGGCCATTATCTTCCAGAAATTGCGAGATGACCCTGTTCACGTGTTTCTCCGCGATCTTACCCAGAATGGGCAGCAATGAAATGGGGCGGTAGTTTGATGTAGAGGTGGGGTCTAGGTGGGGTTTTTTCAGCAAATGTTTTATGATAGCGTGCTTCCATTCTTTAGGTACTATGCCCCTCTCGAAAGACAGGGAGATGAGGCTAGTGAGTTGGGCTAGGACGCAGTTCCCTCCTTGAGCAATGATGTGTGGTGGAACAGGGTCTATAGGGGACCCTGATTTGATGTTCTGTAAAAGGGAACCGGCATGATCTTCACTTAGTCTAGGATACTTGAGCAACGCTGGGGGGAGAGGGGTTTCTAGCTGATCTGCACTAATAGAGCGTTCCCGGGCAACCAACGGGTCTTCGGGTGCCACAGAGGTTTGGCTTGTGTTTGGGTGGAGGGAGTTATAAATGGTTTCCACCTTACTTTTAAAGAACGTGGCTAAGCTGTTGCATCTTTCCTTTGAGGATTGGGGAACTTGGGTTCCTGAATCCACAGTTGTGAGAGACTTTACAATCTTGAACTGATAGCATTCAAGATGCTTAGCTGTTGCAGCCAAGGTCATGCAGTCTGAAATCCACAACAACTTGAGGGGAGTTATTTCCAGAGATGCATTGCATTCTGGAACTTGTCAATATGTTGAGAAATATATTGTAAGGATGCAATGAAACTAAGAAAGTAACTGAACATTTATATTGAGAGCCTTTTCCATTAGATAATGTCATGAACTAGAAGCAAAACATTCACTAGAATGTACAGGGTTTGTTGGAACATTTAGAAGTGATATAACAAAAATAAAATAGGAAAGGAAGCCTGTAATTTGCTACGTACAAGAGTATGAGTGCGAGTGCAGTGGGAAGGGTAGCCATTTTAGGTACTTTTCTACTGGGGGTAGACGAGAACTGCCATATTTCTGACTTGAGATTTGCAATGGAAAAAACAGTTGTCATCATATATTAAAATAAAAGTTGGAAAACAGGAAAGGGATTTTACAGGTATGTTAATTAGGTTGTACTACAATAATGTATATTTAAAAAAAAACTTCTTACAAAATCTCTTCCGCCACTCAGTCAAGGGAGCAGTCACTCTGGGGCTGCTGAAGCTCAAGTTCACTACCTAATAGCTCCACAGGGGATCCTAAGCCACTTTATTTCTACTCCCAAGAGCAGTATTAAGGTGGCAGCAATGGCAGACATTTCAGCGAAGTCTCCTGAAACAGATATTTCAGTTAATAGCAAACTTCTATCCAGATCAGAAGCTAGTGTACCGGCTTTAGAGAAAAGGCTGCCACTCCAGCAGTTTCATCCCCTGTCTTCCAACATTGCTGGAGGGGGAGAGAAGCAAATGCTGACGGCTGCCCCAGATCAACCAGACATTGGTGATTTTCACTTGTTTAGACCTAAACGTGTTAATTTTTTACTTACAAGATGTAGTCTACCTAATATCATGGCAATGTTCTTGAGGAGACAGAGAGATGTAGTCCAAGGACTCAAAGAGCGCTATACATTCTGTCTAAAGATAAAGCTCGGCCAGCTGAGGTAGGAAGGCGCCAGCATAAAGAAGTTCATTTAAACCCAAACTTCTCAGTAAGTTATGCCTCTTATGAATTAAAATCTGCGTTCCCTGAAGTAAGGGGCAAAACCCATAAGCCGACATCTGATTCTTCTCATGCGACGCCCAAAGCGGGAAGAAGGGCCGTTATTGACTCAGCTAAGGGTCCACAATCTGATATGCCTCTTGACACTATATGTACCCCCACACATCTGAGGCAGAGGAAATAGAGGAGAACTCTACCTGTTCTTAAAACTGAATAAATACGAAATCCATGCTTAAGAGTATACTAAAAGAGATTTGTGCAGTAAAAAAGCAATCCGTTGGCACAAGTCACCAAATTTGAGAACCTGTTCCTTAAAGTATTCCCTATTGAGCAACAATTTATTGAATTTGTGAATTCCTATAAAACAATCGAAACTAAGATACAGATTCTGGAGGATCTGTCAACTCAGGTGGAAAAGAAACAAAAAGCTGTGAGCGATCAAATAAAACTCTTAAACAGAAATGTGAGAACCTTAAGAATCGCTCTCACAGATCTAATCCGCGCATTGTAGGAGTACCAGAAGGCTCAGAGACGGCAGGCGGCACTGATCTCTCACAGACGGCAATGATTACATGGCCTGCCAGGCTTATTTATACACATGTTCTGGGCAACTCTCAAGATAGTGAACAAGGTTCTATAGATTTACTCTCAATTGAAACCAGCCCACAGGGTCCCAACAGGGCCATATAAGGCAAGAAACAGACTACACACTATTATCACTTTTTTTGCATGACTTTAATGATACAGAAAGAATACTTTTGATTGCTAGGCAATGCCGGAGTTTTTCTGTATCAGAGGGCTATTATTATTCTATCTTCCAGGATCTGGCATGGGAGACAGCATCTAGGATGCGGGAAATGAGGGCCCTTATTCCCTGGTTTAAGGTTCTCTCTATCCTAGTCACAGGTGGCTCTTTCCTCAAAATCAACTGGAAAGGGTCCTTTGTTATATTTTCAGAACCAGAACAAGCCAGGCAATTTTTAGTTGCTAAATGATCTTCAAATTTATTAATTTGTCACTGGTGTATGATAATGGGCATTTTAGTTAAATGGGGGGTGAGGGGTAGCCGCACTAATGCTGTTGATTTTCTGAGGAGTGGGAGATCATACTCCAGTAGTGCCTGGATGTCAGGTGTGACATCTCTAGAGCTTGGTGGCTCTCCACCCCCTACAAATACCGACCTTGGGAATAACTGGAGACTTAGCCGGGTGTGGGGAGGTCAGGGAGGGGTGAGGGAGGAAGAGGAATGGGCGAGGAGAATGGAGGTGAAGGATGGTTGGGGCTAAACAAAAAAAAGAGTGTATTCATATCGAAAGTGGAGAAATAAGGCAACATGTGGTAGACTATATATGAGAAATAAGACACTGGAGAAGGGGAATGATTAAAATGTTATCATGGACTATTAATGGTTTAAAAAGTGGGAGGAAGGAGGCCAAGAATTTTTCTGAAGTTTGGCGCATGAACCCCGTTATCCTGGTCCTACAGGAAACTCATCTTACTAAAGAAGAGGCTGACATTCACCATATATCTAATTGTTGCAGAGGATATGCCACACCTAGAATGTATGATTTAGTAAGCACTACATATTGCTCAGGTCAGAAGGGAGTCTCCTTTGGTATTTTCAACAAATCACTTAGAGTTATATGGTCTAAGTCAGATCGGAAGGGTAGGTGGGTAATAGGGGAAATAGACGATCATCAAAATAAGAGTCATTTTGCCTTGGCTAATCTATATGCACCCAGTAATCAGAATCCTCATTTTTTCACCAACAGATGTTAGAACTTATTGATGTTAACATGCCTTTTATTATAACTGGAGATTTCAACTGCACTTCAATCACTGGGTTGAAATTAGGGGTGGGCGGAATTTGCGTAGTCGCGCTCCGCAAAGCTCCGCGGAACGGTAAAAAATCTCCGCGAGCACGCAAAAGTTCCGCGAACACGCGGAATTGCTTGTTTCGCCCGTTCGCGATGCTTTTTTCCTGTTCGCGAACGCTGTTTGCGTGCTCAGGGAGAAATATCTCGCGAACACGCATTTTGAAAGCGCGAACAAGCAAAAAACTCCGCGAAGCTGCGGATCGCGGAATTTTTGGCAATTCTGCGTTCTCCGCGGAATGTGAAATTACCCAAATTCCGCAAATTCCGCGAGCGGAACGGAATTTACCGACCAGGCCTAGTTGAAATCCTATTCATCTAAGAGGCTTAAACCCTTGGCACCATGGTTCTCTGATGCGCTTAAAACAGAGAACTCTCATTGCAAAAAGTTAGAAAGACAATGGAGGACTAATTATGATACGGATAAAAAATTGATCTATCAGTCCGCCTTTAAGAAATATCACACTGCAATCCGTACGGCCCAAAAACATTTATTGCTAAATCCATTTCCGAAGTCGATAATTCACCTCGAGAGTTGTTTAAGGTGGTCAGTACCTTTCTCTCCTCTTCAACTGTTAAAAATACTCTCACTCTGTCGATGGAGCTCTGCGAATATCTTTCAGATTTTTTTCACAATAAAATTCTAGTAATCTATGGTCAGTTTCTGACACCTCTTCCTACAGTCCACAATGCGCTACTCTCTTCTGCTCTTGTTCCTCTTGTCCTGTTTTGCCCCAATATCCCTTGAGGAATACTCCAAGGAACTTGTCAAATGTAAGTCAAGTTCTGCACTTGACCCTTATCCCGGCTATTTTTAAACAGGCGGTTTTGTAGGTGAATCCCACTCTAAACCGATTACTTAATGATTCCCTTGCTCAAGCACTCGTCCCCTCATGCTGAAAGCAGGCTCTCTTACTCTCCCTGCTCAAAAAGCCCCAGCTGATCCAAAGATTCTTAGCAATATTAGGCCTATTTCCCTTTTTCTCACAGTTGCAAAACTCCTCGAGAAAAATGTGAATAGGCAGCTTGCACACTTCTTAGAGGAAAACCATTTGCTTCATGACTCTCAATTAGGATTTCACACCAGATATAGTACTGAGTACATTAAATTTAATCTTGATTTCAACACCCCAGTCATGGTAATACTCTTGGATTTGTCTGCGACGTTTGATATGGTCTCTCATGCCATTTTGCTTGAGAGACTGGAAATGATCGGTATCAAAGATGACACCCTTCTTTGGTTTAAATCCTTTATCAGCAATCACACTCAGGCTGTTATCCTGCCTCATTTTACCTCTGCAGGTAAATCCCTCAAGTGCGGTGTGCCACAGGGCTCGGCACTTAGCCCCACCCTTTTTAATATTTACCTTTCACACTTGGCTAAAATTGTTGAGTCCTGGCGAGTGAGACTTGTTTCCTATACGGACGTCACACAACTCCTCCTGGCTTTTCACGAAAATGCTTCCTCCTCTTTGAGTTGCTTTAAAATTTGCCTTAAATCTATTGTGGACGGGATGAATGTCAGCTTTTTAAAGCTCAACTCAGATAAAACTGATATTTTCTTTTTGGTGTTAAGTCTACCCCTGATTCTAAGCTATGCTCTTCCCCTGTGGTTTGAAATATGGGCGTTAAATTCGACTCCTAGCTTACTCTGAGCCTCAGATTAAAGCGATATCTGCACTTAGTCTTCTGACCCTGAGGTCCTTGAGGAGAATGTTACATTTCATTCTGGTGGAATATCGTAAATCAGTAGTTCATGCCTTAATTACTTCTAAACTGGACTATTCAAATAGTTTGTAATTAGGGATTCCAGCATTTCTCATCCATTGTCTCCAGACCATTCAGAACGCTGCTGCTCGACTGATTTTCAAAATCCCTCCCTGGGTCTTGGTATCAAGCTATTTACGCTGGCTATACAGGCTTCCTGTTAATATTGGAATCCAGTTTAAGGCCCTTACCCTTGCCTTTAGAATATTCAATCAAATGGGACCTCTCTACCTCAGGCACCATTTTGAGCTCTCCTCTCATGCGCGTTCATTACGGTCGAACAAACTCAAACTGGTCAGATTCCGCGCATCTACAAGTCCAGAGTCCAGGCTCTAGAATACGCTTCCACAGCCCCTCTGAAATAGTGTTTAGAAACAATGTAAAAACACTTATTTTTGATTCCTGCATATAAATATCCTAACCCTGATTTCTTTCTTATGATGTTGTGAGTGATCTTTCCGTTAGTGTCGGAACACCTCTTCGAGGTAGCTGTGTGCTTTAGAAATGCATTGTATTGTATTGTATATGGCACAGATTGCTTCTCACTCTGCTGCACATGCAATGCACCTAAAAATTATGGGCTTAGTAGGCCGCATTACTGCTTTATTACCTGCTCGAATTAACAAAAAATCCTTTCAAACGCAGGCCCTTGTTTATGAAATAGGTGAGAAGTCAGGGAAGTTGAAGGCCAGTCTGAGCCGGGCAGACATGCCGAAAACTGTAACCATGCAGATTAAGGATGCAGTAGGTGGGGTTTGCACCCAATGTTTTGAGATTCTGTCAGTTTTCACTACTTATTATTCCATGCTATATTAAGGGGAGTCAGAGCGCCGTATTGCGGATATTCACGATTTTTTGAGTCCTTTAGACTAGCCTAAATTGGGCACGAGGGATAATGATATGCTTGATGCTGAGTTTTCACTGAAAGAAGTTAAAGATATTATTGCTAACTTACCGGCAGGAAAAGCCCCAGGACCGGGGTATATTCCATCTGAAATATATAAGATCTTGGCATGCATAATTGCTCCATTGCTGCTAGAGGTGCTACCGGAAAACTGGTGGCGTTCCATCCTCTTGGAATGAAGCCCTCATTACAATATTTTTGAAAAAGACAAAGATCCAGTAGAGTTTAGTTCATATCAACCTATATCACTTCTTAATACTGATTCTAAGATATTTACTAAGTTCCTGGCTAACCGAATTAATAGAATTATCTCTCAGCTTACATCATCTGAAAAACATGGCTTCATTCCTGGGAAGGATATGATCTCACACACAAATCTTATCACTACACTAATAGATCGGGCTGAGATCTGCAAGAACCTCTAAATATTGTCCTATTAGATGCTGAGAAAGCTTTCGACTGTGTGTCCTTGAAGTTTCTTTGGGAAATACAAGGACAGTTTAAGATTTGCCCAAATTTCATTGCTGGTTCAAGCTATATATCAAGCCCCTAGGGCCCGGATTACCATATAACAGGAGTTAACTCCTTTCATTTCTATTTCACGAGGCGCTCAACAAGATTGCTCGCTCCCCCCTGCTTTGTGTGCTTTATATATGGAGCCAGACATTAGGCTTCTATGGAAAAATACTCCTAGTAATCTGAACTTACTTTTGGTTTCACCCCTGGCTGTTTATGTAGATGATGTATTAATATTTTCACATTGCTCTGATCCAATGATTTTTTTTTTTGGGGAGTTTTATATAGCGCAAACTTGACCCGAAGATATCAGGTATCAGAGCACTTTACATGAGCACCAGTTTCGTTACAGATGGACACATTCATTTTTGTTAGGCACGGGGAGATTAAGTGATTTGCCCAGAATCACAGGATGTTGAGCGTCCCTGCCGAGACTCAAACCCGGTTCCCCAGCTTCGAGGTTGACCGCTCTAGCCGTAAGGCTACATCCTCTCTCCTATGTTCTTATTTTCCTAGTTAAATTCTGTGAGAAAAAGTGTCAGTGGCATCTGACACATTATTTACAGTTGCTTTGATCAACCAACGCCAGTTAGTTCATTGAGGACTACATGCACCCGAGAACTCAGGCTGCTCAAGACTCCTACGGTTAGCTGAGACAGATGCTCAACCTGTGGACACAAATGTGAACCAGAATTCCTTCTGTACCTTGCCACCTACCTATGTTACAAATGGTTGATGCAAGTCATGTTTACCTTGCTGTAGTGGTGGTAATGATGTGGCAGCCCGCTACTGCTTTCTTGCAGGGGTGCTCTGTCTGTGAAGGAACCCAGCAGTGCCCAATTCCATATTGCTGAGAGGTGTGGGCGATTGGAGTCCTGCTGTCCTGGGAGATCCCTTCCTCTAGAGGCAGGTGAGCCCTCTCTTACTGGGGGAGACCTTGAAGTTACAGTAACCTACCTCTCTGTCAGTTCTAAATGGCACCAACAAACTAGAGACATGAACCCTCTCAGCCGGTCATCCTATGGTTACTCCTCACAGTGCATTTGTGAGCTCTGTGAGAACCATAACCTGCAAGTCACTTGTCGGATGGGTGGGGACTCAGCTTGATCTGTCTTTTTTGGACATAGAGCTCCAAAAAGACACTCCTTTCTAGACAACAACTTCAATCACAATTGGATGAATAATTCTTATAAACAGTGTCTACTGTCAATATGTTGCTGAAATGTACAGTGGTAAAGAAAAGTGCACCCCACCCCCTCCAGTGCAAACAAGGAAAATGGACTGCCTGGCTGTTCGTGTTGCAGAATAAAGCAATTATTAGGATTTAGTAGGTCTGTGAGGCCTCTGGGCCCTGTATCATTGCACCTACTTTGCACCTACTGCACCATTCAAAGCTACCTCCCTATATCTACCACTGACACTTGCACCTTGATCTCGTTTCACATATTTGAAAATAAAATAAGTTGTGTTCCACCTGCCTAAGGACAACATTCAGGTATTTTCTGAATGGTGCAAGATGAGAGCGAAGCTGCTGAACACATCATTAACTTACAGGTGTTTTGTGCCTTATGTCTGCATAGGCCACACACGTAGACCCCTATTTTGCCACTTATGGCATCAATCATTATCCTTTGGATAAAGATGTATCTACATGGGTTATATTGATAAGAGCATGTAAACAATACATTACCACAGCTATGATTGTGATGTAGTTTATTTTATAGCTAGGCCGAGGATGCTGGCATGCTCGATTTTAGGTGTTGCAATGTAATGTTACAATTAATGAACTTTTGTTGGGGAAAATGTTATTCAGAACCACAAGTCATCAAAATCTGTTCAATTTTTATTAAAACTCTAATGGTAATTCTACCCAAGTGTCTGCTTCCCATTAGTGCGTTAAAACTCTTATCTTTGGGTGACAGCACTCATTTTCTAAGGGGTAATATGGCAAACTATTTGCAAACCAATGGTCCAATGTTAACTTAGACCTGTGCTTTCTTCGGATTACGCAATGGCTACCCTCTTCTGATTGTCCATTTTTAGGCCTAGCTTGACACTAACACTGTCTGGAAGACTTGTTGTTACCAATGCTTTAAACTATAAATAGAATTGACTTTGGGGGTCTGAATTTAACTTTCACCTCATGCTAATGGCTGATTGACATATCCTTCCACCTCCTATGGAGTGGTTGCATTGCAATGCATGTGGAGCTATTTTATATATTAAAAGGGCAATGAATAATGGCACATTAACTTCTTCATTCCATAGATCCATTGTACACAGAAAGCATGTTACCACTGTTTAAGGACTTACACACTTGAACAACACTGATTGTCTTTATCAATGCTTATCTACTCAGTCCTCCTCTCGAATCTGGTGATCCTCCAGCAATAGGTAAAAGAGTTAATAGTGAAAAGGGTATGTAAAGCCAGCACACTGTGCTCCTGACTGTTACTACTTAGGTACCTTTTGGTCCTAAAAAGAGTAGGTGGCGGTATCTTATTTCCCGCTTGAGGGAAGGCAGCATTTACTGATGCTTGACAGGTCTACTGGAATTGTGCGATTTTGATGGAACAGCATTTGCTGCAAAGTTATGGATGTGCTGCATTTGCCACATTACCTATCATCTGCTGCATAATCTGCAGTCTTTAACAAAAAAAATGCGTTTGTAGCTCAAAAAGATCAAAAGTTGATCGGTCACCTTTCTGTTTGCTTATTGCTGTGTTAAAAAGGAACTAATAAGGTGCAACCTTTGCCCAGACAATGTTAACAAGTGTAAAAATTACAAAATAATGACGTAATGCTATCAGACAATATGCAGCATTGCTCAGCATAATTTTCCTTTTGTTACCACTTAATTTCAGTGACCTTTGCCATGACCAATACAAAATGGTAATCTACGAACAGATTCTTAAGCTCCTTAAGAAGAACTCTCACTGGACTCCCCCCGACTGCAGTTTCATCTGCGCGTTTTTAACACCCCCAAACCTTTCGGGTTTTATCTGCAGCCACAGTCAGACCTTCACTGGGAGCGAACTTGAGCCAAGGGCATTGGAGCGCCTTACCAGAGCATACGATTATTTTACTTAGATTAGACAAAGTCAGTTTCTAGGTCGAGCCTGCAGGCAGCATCCATGGCTGTCACTTGGCGACCTATTGTGTGTATATATAGAAAGAAAGCCTCTAAAGAAGGGCTTTTAGCCTGCCCATTACTTACCATTAGTTGACATCAATATAACTCTTGTTTGCCATCTTCTAATTCGGCAGTGCTTGCGTGGCGTCATTTCATACGTCACTTTGCTTTACTTTCTGTGCGTATGGACCAAGTACAGATTGATTTATTTCATTTAGTGTCCATCCACAGCTCACAGTGTGATTGAGGTAATATTTCTTCTTTCTCTTGGATTTTTGATATAGAGCAAATTCAACCCGAAGGTATTGAAGCATTTTACATGAGCACCAGTTACATTACACGAGGTCAGCATTACTTTTGAGGCATGGCGAGATTAAGTGATTTGCCCAGAATCGCAGGATGTTGAGCCAACACTGGGACTCAAATCTCGTTACTTGCCATGGTAACATCTGTAATTAGGTTGCATTGTGCTGGGTAAATACATTTCTTTAACACAACACATGGCTGTACTGTCATGCAGGGGTGGGCGAAATATTCAGTTGCGCCCGCGGAATTGGCTGAATTTTGGCCACTCTGCATTACTCTTTAATGTGGAGAACTGTCCAAATTCTCCCAATCACCACGTGACAGAATTTTTTCTCATGCGAGGTTCCAGAATATGCGAGTTGGCGAGCGCAAGCGAGATTTGGCATACCCTAATGCGATTTTCTAACACAGGCATTCGCCAGCGGTCCGGTCAGAGGGCTGTCGTTTGAGTAGATTTGATACAGAGCAAGTAGATTTTCTACTCGAGTGGCAGAAAAATCAATTCAAATGGCCACATGCTCTTGCACAATGCATAGTGGCGTTAGCGCTGATTTTCAGTGCTGCTTACGCTACAGGTGCTAAGTTGCAGCGCGATCAACACAAGCTGCATATTTTCCGCCCTTTCGCAGAATTACGCAGAATCTTGTGGAGTTTTGCTGGAACTCCGTGGAATTCCATAGCGTGAAACTCCATGAGTTCCGCACACCCCTACTGTTATGCTGACAAGGAGAATAAAGTCTGTCTTTGGGTAGAAATAAAAATAAGAAAGCTACAAGGGAATAATATTGTATTACCACCAGGTCCCTTATGTCCTCGTCCCATTCATTACAAAGTGGAGATAACCATCTCCCGACAGAAAAAAACAAGAGGAATGCTGGGACCCTAATACTGCCCCTCCCACCGGGAGTACATAAGCAGTACTTACCCAGCATCCCTCCTGTTCTTTTTTCTGTCTGTCGACAGAATGGACTTGACTGTGCTGGTGCTGCTCCTGCTGGGCTGGAATGGCGGTGTTTCTCTTCTCCCCCCGCCCGGCTGCCTGGCTGTGCGGGCGCGGGGTTCCCTGGTCTGTCTCCTGGCCTGCCGGGCTTGCTGGGAGTCAGTCGCTGTTGGAGCTGGTGTCCTGCTTGCTCTGCATGGCCCTCCCGGCCCTTTGCGGCTGGGGCTGGAGTTCCGGGTTTCTTCCGGGTCACGGGCTCGTCTTCCCGAGCTTGGCCGGGTGAGACGTGCTGCGTTGGATGGGCTCCTGCCGGTCTCCTGGTGTGATGGCGTTTGGGGTGGGGGCCTTGTTCCTGGAGCTGGCCCCCCCTCCGGGTGAGTGCCGCTTGCCGGTTTCCTTGCTTTGCTGGATGTTCAACAAATGTTTCTTTCCTCCATGTGTATGCGGTGCTTCGGCGCTGCTGGTGTTTGGCTGCTGGGCTTTTGGCACCCGGCGTGCTCACTCCACTGACATTGTGCCCTGGTTGCATGCTCCCTCTCGTGCATGTTTCTCTCTTCCTCCTCTCCCATACGTTGGGTTGGAGTATTGATTTCCTTTGCTGCTGCCTGTGCTGTGCTTCTCTATGGGTGTGTGTGCTCTTACGCAGATGCAGTGTTCTGTTCTCCAGGCTCGGGGCTGCTGCTGGCGCCCAGGTTCCGAGACGCTAGCTCTCGGCGCATGCCCGTTGCTGCCACCCTCTTCCGGCTTTGAGGCATGGCGTGGGACACGGGAACTCTGGAGATGTCGGGTCCGGTGGTGGGCTGGCTTCAGTGTGACATTTTCGGGCTGCAGCCTGCCCGGTTCAGGGGCAGATTCGCGTCCCTCTGCACCGTGGGACTTCCTTCCGTCTGCTTTCCGGACGTGGACGTGGCTGTACACTGGAGGTGGGGGCCTTGTTGTCTGGTGGCCCCCGCTTCCGATTGGCGGCTTCCTTCCCCGGCCTGTGGTGGCCGTTGCTGCCTTTTTTTCCGAATGTGGGGACATCTGTCTTTGGTGCTGGGGTGCCCGGTTCATGTCTCAGGATGCCTCAGTGCCGTGGCTCGCGGTTGGTACTCTCCCCGGGCGTGCCCTCTGGGAGTGTTCCTTGGGGTTCCTCTGGCCCGTTCGACGGTCCCCTGCTGGTGCGAGCAGTCGGGCACTGTTCCCGCCTGCTGTGGGGTTTTGCCCCTTTTGGTGCGCGGGCTCTGGTGCCTTCCCTCGCTCTTTTGTCTGCGGCGTTGGGTTGCCCTGGTTGTGGCCCTCCGTGGCGAGGCGGGGTGCACCGCTTTCTCTGCTGTTGGGGTCCTGCTCTGGTGTCCAGTCCTCCCTTGTTTCCTGCAAGGGGGGGTTGGTTTCGCCGTCTCCTGGCACAGCTGTGTCACATTGGGCTCTCGGGCCTTGTGGGTGCTTTCTTTGGGGTGCTCCGGGGCTGTGCGCTGTGCAGGGGTCCTAGTGTTGTGGGCTCTGATGCTCCCTTTGGCGGCTGTGGCTCGTGTGGGGTGCCGGTTTTGTCCCGGGGCCTCCTGCCTGCTTGCTTGCGTTCTGCCCCCTGCTGCTTGCTCTGCGGGTTGGGGTCTCCTCTCGCTTCCTCGGTTCCGGTCTGTTGAGGGGCGTTTCTGGTCTTCCCTGCTCCGGGCTCCTCCACGGCTCCCTGCCCCCGGCTGGTGGTGGGCCGGTGTTCCTGCTCCTTTGGCTGGGGTCCTGTTGGCTCCCCTGGGTTCCTGTTGTCTTGCCGGGGTCTGCCCCGCTTTTCTTTGCTGCCCCACTTTTATTTGCTGCCCCTGTGCGTCCCTTTCGGGGTGTCGCGGGTGCGGGTGTTGTGGCCTGGCCTTGGGTGTGCTGGGTCCGTCTGTCTGCCCGCCTTTTCTGGGGGGCCGTGCCTCCGCTGCGGGCAGCCTGTTTGGTTGTGGCTTCTGCTCCGCTTGGGTGTGCTGGGTGTTCCCCTCCGCTTCCTGGCTTCAGCCTGGTTGGTGGGGGTTGGTGCTCGGGGGCTCCTGGTTCCTGGCTTTGGACCTCCCGTCCCTTGGGCTGCGCCTGGTTCCCCTTGGGGCTTCCTGGTGTCAGGCCTGGTGCTCTCTGCAGCACTCTCCCCCTCTGCCTGAGGGTCCGGTTTACGTTTTTGTTTTCCGGATTCCGTCCCGTTCTGTGGGTTGGCCTCTCTGTGTTCTGGGTTCCTGCCCTTGCGCTCGCTGTGCTTGCCTTTGGCTTGCTTCGGTGGTCCTGGCTGCCCCTCGTGGTTCTGCCGACACTCTCGTCTGGTCTATGGGGTTCGGCTTGGTCAGGCCTGATTTGTTCCTGGTTGCGGCCGCCTGGGGGTGCCTGGTGTGGGCTTCTCTGGCTGGTGTGGTTGGGCGCCTGCCCTTCCTTTCCTTTGCGTCTCCCCCGGAGTGTGTTTCCGGTGGCGGTTCGCCTTTGGTCCCTGGGGTTCGTGCTGCTGCTGTTTGGGCCTAGCTGTCTTTCGCTGCTGCCGTGTCCTTGGCGTGGCGCCTGTTTCCCCTCTTCTGTTCTGCGGTTCTCCCAGTTGGGGGTTCGTCTGGGCTCTGGGTGCATTTCCCTGGAGGGTCCTGGTCTCGTCTGCCTCCCGTCATGGGTGCCTGGCTGGGTGTCTGCTGGGGCGTTCCCGCTCCTGCGGGTTTTGGGCGCCTGCTGGTCGCCTTTTTCGGCTCTGCTTCCTTGCCTGTCCTCTCTTTGTGTGTCCTGGCGGGGCGCTGTGCGGTTTTGTGACCGTGTCCTGGTGGGTCCTTCTGGGCCTGCTCCTGCCGGCGGTTCTCTTCCCGGGCTTGGTTCGCCTGTGGTTGGGTGTCCGTTTTTCTGGCTGGTCCTGGGGTTTACGCTGGCTACTGTTGGGCTTCGGGTTTTTCCCCTTGGCCCCGGTGCTCCTTCTTCGTTGGTCCTCCTGGGTTGCAGTTCCCCTTTTCGGGCCTGTGTGGGGTCCTGGTGTTCGGGGCTTCTGGGTTGGCATGTCCTGGGTTGCCTCCTGTTGCTCCGGGTCTGCCGGCTTCCTGCTGGTTCGGGTGGCCTCGGGCTCTGCCTCCTTGGCTTGCTGGCTGTGCTGTCTCTTTTCGGCCGGTTTTGGGGTGTGTTTTGCTGGGCGTTCCTGGTTCTTTCCTGGTTCTGGTGTCCTGGCTCACTCCTGTCTCCCTTGCTTCCCGGGCTCTGTCCCGGTGTGTCTGTTTGGGTGCCCCCCCTCTCTCTGGTTGGGGTGCGGTTCTGTGGTGTTCCTCTTGCCTCTGTGGGGTCCTCCCTCCTGGCTGCGGGTTGTCTGGGGTTTTGCTGCTGCTTGGCCCTCTGCCTTCTCGGCTTCCTCTGGTTTCCGCTTTGGCGGTTTTCCTCTGGTTTCCGCTTTGGCGGTTTCCTCTGTTTCTTTTTCCGGCCTTCTATGTGGTCCGGCTGTGGTGTGCTGGAGGTCTCTGTTCCTCCCTGCCCTTTTTTCTTTTCCCTGGGTGCTGCGTGGGCTCCTTCCGGGGGTTGGTTGGGCCTGCGGGTCCTCCTGCTACGGCTGGTTGCTTGGCTCCGGTCCTGGCTTCCTGGCTCTGTGGTTCGGCGGGTTCGTGCCTGGTTGTTTCCTGGTTTGGGGGCTGCCGTGGGTTCCCGGTTGCCCTGGACTCCCGTCCTGCCTTGTTTCCCTCCCTTTTGGGGTTGGGGGTTTTGGGGGTTGTGGCCGGTGGCCCTGTCCCCGCCCTTGCTGGGCTTGTTCGTTGTTGGTTTCCGGTCTTTGTTGACCTCCCCGTTGTTGGTCGGCTTTCGGCTGGTTCTTTATGGGGCGTCTCTGGCCTGTGGTCTTTGGGTTGGCCTCCTCTGCCCTTTCTGTTCTGGGTTTGGTGGCTTTCCTGGTTTGGTTTGTGGCCTCCTTCCCTGTGGGTTCTGGGTCTCTGTCTCCTTCCCTGTCCTTTTCGGTTTGGTTGGGGTCTCGCTCCTGTTCGGCCCCTGGGCTCTTTCTGCGGTTTCTCCCTCTGGGCTGGGTGCTTGGTGCTTGGTGGTTGTCGTTTGGTGGCCCTGGGGGTGCTGGTTTTTCTTTCCTGGGCCTCCTCGGCGGGGTTTGGTTGGCTTTCTCCTCTGGGCTCTCTGGGGCCGGGTCGTTTGGTTTGGTGGGGTGGGCCGGTTCTGGCCTGTGCTTTCCTCCTTCCTTGTTGGTCTGGGTGCTTGTGCCTGTGCTCTGTTGGCCGGTCTTGGCTTCTTTCTTTGGCCTTCTTCGGGGTAGTCGCGGTTTGCTCTGTGTGGCTGCCGGATCCTATGTGCCTTCCTGGTGGTTCTGGGCTGGGCGGCCTTGTCTCGTGGGTTCCTTGGCCGTGTCCTTTGGGTCTTGGTCCTGGTTGCCCTGTCTCCGGTTTCTCTGGTTGGCGGCCTCCTGGTTGGGGCCCTGGCCTTCTGTTTGTCTCCGGTCCTTGTTTGGTCCCTGCTGTCCTGTTCTGGGTTTCGGGCCGATTGCTTCCTGCGGTCCCCCTTTCCCTCCTTCTCGGTGCTCCCTTGGGTTGCTGCTTTTGTTGTGGTTTCCTGGGTGTGCTTGTGGGTTCGCAAGGCCGGTTTTCTGCTTTGGTATTCTCCACTTTGTAATGAATGGGACGAGGACATAAGGGACCTGGTGGTAATGCTCTATTACTTACCGGTAATCTTCATTACTCCGGGTCCCGTTGTCCTCGTCCCATTCATGCGCCCCTCCCTCCCTCCCGGACGGCCGGCCTTCCTGTCTGGGCTTGGTTGTACAGGAGGGATGCTGGGTAAGTACTGCTTATGTACTCCCGGTGGGAGGGGCAGTATTAGGGTCCCAGCATTCCTCTTGTTTTTTTCTGTCGGGAGATGGTTATCTCCACTCTGTAATGAATGGGACGAGGACAACGGGACCCGGAGTAATGAAGATTACCGGTAAGTAATAGAGCATTTCTTTTCCAGAAGACACAAATCGGTCAAACACACTATTTTCAATTTTTTTTACAAAAATGTGTGATGATAGGTATTTATTTGTACCAAATGTACCCAGTGCTACTTCAGGGCCTAAATGCCATTTCCTGTCTGATGAAGTTGCACTGACAAGCATACTTTCTGTAGTTACCACTCGGCAAACTTCGCCTCCTTCCACTAGGAAATGGTAGGTTCCAAGAGGCTGTTTACTGACGGGATCCTTTACCACCATCTACAGCCATGCTCTGCCCGACCTGGGATTGTTATGCAGACAGTGAACGCTCCCCTACCCGCACCATTTATTTCCATTGCTCGATATGCCTTCTCCTTCTTTGGTATTGCCTCCTTCTGAATCTCTTTTTCTCCCCATGGCACTCTTGACACCACTGCAGGTTCAATACCCCTATATTCAAGAGTGCTCAGGGATATAGGTGGACTGGGTCCCTCTGGGTCTCAGACTCGAAAGTATTTTAGAATGCAAATTGAAAAGGGTCCCTCTCAAACAGAGAATTTCTGAACAATTAATGTATTAAACGTTCAGGTAATCTATATCAGTGATTTGGTTCCCGTTTACATTTCATACGTTTACTGAATTTTGCACTCCATCAGAGTGTTAGCTATTCCTAGGTTGTTGTGTTCTTGCATTTAATTCTGTGTAGCATATTACTCCTGTATTGTTCATGCTTTGAACAGTCGCATTCAGTTTTTTATTGCGGCCGCGATAGAGAGCTCCCTTGTTCAGGCTCAAGGCAGTGAGAGTTTCTCGCAGTGCCTGTCAGTGGGTTAAAGGTGTACAGAATACATGGTCATCCAATCCTTGGCCACTCTGCAGAGCGCACACAGACAACCAATGACAAAGCCATAGTCTTGGCTGATTTTAGGTGTATGTCAGTTGTTAAACAACCCACAGTTGCCTGAATCATGTACAAACGACACCTCTAAGTGCTGGCAAGGACATCTCTTTAATAATCTCTGCAGTTGGCTTATTGTGTTGTAGGGTTCCAGCTCTGAAACGTGATGCCTCACCCTGCTTGCAAAATTGTATCAGAACTGGTTCTGCCAGGGTAGCAGTGGCACTCTTAATTATTTACAGCTTTATGTGTTTTTAGCCAACAGTGCTCAAGCACACCAGACTTTAACACATTAATAATACAGAAAGCCAAACTTGAATCTACAGCACTTAGTGGGTGACTAGATTTAGAAAACCAAAAACGAGACAGCTAGTAACAATAAGCCTTAGCAAAGCCAATAGGTCTCACCTATGCAATATTTTCTTTAGCCATGTTGTACTTCAGCATGGCTGCTGTGCAGCATGGCTGAAAGTAAAGGGAAGAAAGCACTATGACATGGCCAGTGCAAATCGCGTCATAGCACTTTTTGTTTCTTTGCTTTCAGCCATGCTGCACAGCAGCCACTCAGCTGTACCACATGGCTAAAACACAATGACAAAGGCCACATCTCTCCCATATGCGAGATCTATTGGCTTTGCCAACACTTGTACTTATAGCCAGAATCACAGGATGGTGAGCTTGCGCCACTACCAGACATGTTTCTGACCTCATGGGGGGATAGCCAGTGCTCTCAGAGGATGGACACAAAGCCTGCTCTGGGCAGAGATGCTTCACACCTCCTCCAGGACAGGATGTCTTTCCTGGATGGGAAGCTTTAAAGGCATTACCACCTTTGAAAACCAACTCAGGAAGCTCCAGATAGTGGGGGAAGCCAAGTCCCCTTTCCTACTCCACTTTTGGAGGGAGGAAAGGCCAGACAATTAGTTAGATTAGGAGGAGGGTCCCCACTTAGCCTACATCACTCCTAGGGTGGGGCAGGCGATGTGAACCCCTCTCCTGAAATTCCACCATCTTGGGATGGTGGGAAAACATGCTATCAGGGCTACGGTAGTGCCTCTTCACACAGGAAGTGGTCCGTAGAGGGTGTAGACACCCTAAAGGTAGGTAGTCCTAAATTCAGTATTTAGGTGGCACCCCGAGACCTGAACATCAGATTCAATGGGCAAGAAATGATCAGGACAAAGAAAACCTGCTGCATGAGGACTGAAGCCCTGCTGCAGAAGAAAAAGTTGCCAAACCCTGCCCTGCTGACCTGTTTGCTCTGCACTTGGTCCCACCAGCCCCAGCACTGACCAACCAGCTCTGCTCTCGTGGTCCCCAGGCCCTTGTGACCTCCTCCCTCTAAGAAGACTCACCTGACTTACCTGTAAGTCCCTCTGTGCAGTGTATTTTCAAGTGGCCCCCTTTGTCTTCGCGCACCAGCTTCCAAGACCTCAGCACTCTGCTCCTGGCCGATCCGGGATGCTCCCGAACTACTTCTACTGGAACTTTGGACCTGGTCCCGGCATTGACCTAGAATGAGAAGGTGAGCTTTGTGAAAGCATTGCCTGAACTTCTATGCATTTTTCTGCATTTTCCCCATTGCTTCCTATGGTACGTAATTGCGCATATGAATGATATATTTATAGAACTTTGCAAAATCGTATCTCTGAAAATACTTTCCTTAGAACTGTGTTAAAAATGATATAAAAATACATATTATTTTTTCAAATTAGTCTCAGATTTATTCTTGAGTGTGTGTCTCATTTATTGCCTCTGTGAGCACAGCAAATGCTTAGCACTACCCTCTGATAAGCCTAACTGCTCAACCACACTACCACAAAAATAGAATTAGTATTATCTACTTATACCTCTGTATATCCATTGGGGATTCCCCAGACTCTTTACATAGTGTACTTCATTTTAGTACACAGTGCAGCGAGCCAGTTTCCTACCCCCAAGTACTGTTTTCATGCACTTTGGTGGAACTTCTTTTCTTAATTGATGTGCTATTTTACACATTGCATGAAGCCCAACGAAGATATCGTAGCACTTCACAGGCACCAAGAGATTATATGATTTGCATATTAACACTGGATGTTGTGCCTCGTGCAGAGACTTGAACCCTGTTTCCCCAACTTCCAGGTCGGCCGCTGTAACCCTTATTGTAGCACTTGCTGGTGTTTCTGTATTCATCTCCATTCTATGAATACTGTGAGCAGAGCTGTAGCTTTTACTAGGGGAGGAAACTTCTAGTTAGCTTTTACTTTGATACCATAATTACGTGAAGGGAGTGCCCACAATATTCATTTCACCTTAAACGGCTTGGAGGCCGTATTTGTGTTCTGCACTGAGATGCTTCTTAACATGCTGGCGCTTCTGGCCCAGATTACCAGATTAATTTAGCGGGACAGATTGGTGTATCTTCACTATGGACCAGAGCGGTCCCCATATTATGCACCACGCTACCTGTGCCTCCTCGGTGCCTCACCGCAGTATTTTTCCCACATTCCGGTCCCTCCATTTTGGCAGCAGAGGCCACTGATGTGTCCATTCAAGAATTACCTTAAATCCCTTAAAGGGAGTGCCCGCATGTTTGTTTCCTGAAGCACTGAAACTATTGGGGCACATCCCTTTATGTTTTAAACAACCTGTTCAGTGGCAACACGCATCGCCCACACCTTGGCTCACCATACTTTGTGTTTACTGACGGGAACCAGACCGAGTGGTCCCAGCATTGCTGTACTTCGGGGCTACATTCTTCATTCTTCATAGAACTCACCACAAACATTGGAATAGAAGTGCCATGGAGCACCCACAACAGTGGACTACATGCAAGATTCTAAATCCTTCAATGCGAAACACGAATTACTGTATAGACTCTATAAGGAGTCCAATGCTGCATAGTTGCTATTTTGATTTGCCTTACTTATAATTGCATATCTCTTTATTTACGTATGGGATTTTGGTCGTTTTGGCCTATTTTACCCAGGTAAATAATCTTTATTTTTCTACATTGGTGTGGAGTCCTTTTTTGATGTGTTTTCCCTGTGTTACTGTAAGTATGCCCCTCGCTTTGCCCCCACGGCTTCAGCAAGCCCAAACCCTGCACCACTAGCTTCATTGACATCCAGCAAACTCCGATCCCACAGCCACACCCCCACACCCCTCTCTCCACCCCAGTAGTAAGCCCTGAAGCAGCATCTGTTCCCCATGATGCACAGAAAGGTCCTGAGAGCAAAGCCTGACATATTAATACCAACACACACAGCACCCTTGCTATCCAAGCACTAGCAGCCTTGCTCAGCTCCTCCAGTGCACACAACTCTGCCTGCAGGACCCACTGGCATTCAAACCAAAACTTCTCCCATGCCTGCTTGGTTATCTGGAAACCAGTTGCTGGCTAAAAATCCAGTTTGCCTTCCATGACATGGAGATTGTTAAAAGTTTTGGGAATAGCTTTCGAAACCCAACGCTATTATGTGTTTCCTCACTCAGTTTCTTATGAGCAGATGGCTGGAGGAAAGCTATGCATTCAAAAGCTTGCCTTGAAAATATGTTGACATGTTCAAAACAAAATGGTAGTGCCTATTGGGAGGAAAGAGAGCTGGTGCGTGCACAGTAAGAGCTGGGCTATAAATATCAGCTGTGCTGCTTGCAAAGGTTGTGAAAATGAACAAAATTGATTTTTGGAGCATCTAGTTAGTGTTTACAGAGATTGTTTTTCCTCACACTGGGCCCTCTTTCCTCTGATGCTGAGACTTTTTTTTTCCAAGGCTTGCAAGTGTGTCTTTAACAAAGAGTCTCAATCCTGACTTGACATTCACATTTTTATTTTAGCTGTTAAACCATGTTGTACTATGCCCTGGCTCAACCCCAAACTACCTTCCTTGAGGTAGGCATTGACTTAATGATGATGTGTAACCAGAGAATCTGATACAGACATCTAGTCACAGATGCTGTACTTTTGAGTTCTCCCCAGGCGCCAGACTGGATCCGGAAAAGTTTTTCCAGCGGTACCTCTGCTCATCGGCAGAGGGTGTTGCGTGACTCCCTAGCGATGGCGATCACCGGATGTGACATCAACGGAGACCATATATGCCCCTTCCCGATGTGCTGACGTCAGTTTCTTCTTCCACGCTTACAGCACAGATCCGATTAGCGGTTTCTCAGGCTGTTTTTTGGCCGACTTAGACGGTTTCACCGAACGGCTCAGTGTGCCTTTAAACAACTTCTCATGTACTCAGGGATCAATACTTGTTGGTCCTGTGGACGACAAATGTCTGCCACGGACCCTCACTCTGTTTGTATGTGGTGCCTGGGGGAACACCATGACTCCGAGGAGTGCGACTCCTGTCGCCAACTTCATCTGAAGACGCTGATGGAACATCGAATGAAGCTTCTAGCGCTGCGGATGTCGCAGTCTTTCAAGACTTCCCATCGACCTAGGTCCCCTTCTCACTCCACGGACCACCCGTGGGCCCGATCCAGGAGCCATTCCCATGGATGTCACTCTCTATTGACCTCCCAAGTTAAGTCACGACACAGGTGGTCGAAGTCGAGGCACCCCCATGACTTTGCCACATAAAATCTGTTCCCTATCTATGTTTGAAGAGTCGGTGCACAAGTCTAGCCCGGGCCTCCCAACCCAACCTGGAGCAGGGGCGACTCTGACCAAGACAAGAGAATATTACAATTCTCTTCATACTATCTTTGGGTCTTCATCTTCCCCAGGAGTGCCCTCGGGCCTCAAGTAGGTACACAAAGCCGTGACTCTGTCCATGCCGGTGGGTTCGCCCCCGACTTTAGTTCGGCCTTTAGATTGTAAATCTGTATCGACGCTGGTGCAAAGCCCTTCGGGGTTACAACCTTCGGTGACTGGGTCTGGTCAACTGACTCTGACGACGGCACAGTTGGCGCAGCTCAATGCCCCACCACTTCCCCTCTCTGACACCAAGACATCACCTCTTCAGTGCCCCATGGTGTCAGGTGCGGCGCTGGTGGAGCCACCCGTCTCGGACACCTTTCCTCAGCTCTCTATGGCCCCCCTCCTTTTTTTTCTTCTGAGGAACATGATTATGTAGGTGATGGAGAGGATTTGGAGTTTCACCACCCCATCTCTGACATTGCCCAACCTCCTATGGAGACTAGCTGGTTGATTGAGTTGGGTGAAGCTAGTGGCTAGGAGTCCTTCCCAGCCTCTGCCCTCCTGTCCCCTCCTAGTCTGGCTACGGAGGTGAACTCCTCTCTAGCTGATATGCTCAGTTAAGTTTCTGTCATTTTGGATATGACACTTCCTTCTGTGGAAATGATGACTGATCCCTTACTTGGCATTCTCCATCAAGCCAAACAGGGGTAGAGCTGGTGCTTCTTTACACTGAGGCTCGATCTGACATTTTGTTGGGGGCTTGGGTTAAACCCGATACAGGGAACTCTGTGGATCGTTCTATTTCTCACAGACAATATTCGGCCCCTGGAGATCCGGCATGTCTCCTCAGACATCCTACTCATCACAGTTTTGTAGTACAGACTGCTTGGCCGCCTAAAATATCGACTCTTGTCCTACTGTCTCACCAGACAGAGAGGCCAGAAGACTTGACACTTGTGGCATGCATATTTTATACTCCTTCATTTCCACACTGTAAACCCTTAAATCTTCTTGTGTCCTTGGATGCTTCCCACATACATTGTGGGATTCATTGGCACACTTGCTGCCCTCCTTTCCGGATGAGACACAGAACGATCGTGTTCCATTAATACAGAATGGGCAACAAGCAGCTAAACTAATCATTCACTTTGGTATGGATACCACTGACTGTAGGTTGGGCTAAGGCCGCTTCAGTGGCACTGAGTCGGCATGCCTGGTTGCGCACCTCTGTGTTTTCAGAGGCTGTTCAAAACACCTTGATTGACATGCCCTTTGATGTTGCCAGTTAATTTGGCACCCATGCCGATTTAGCATTCCAGATGTTTTGCGACAGTGGGGTAGAGAGGCTTCTTAGTGCTGTTTACTCTGTGTGTCTGCTAAGCAGACTTGCTTCCCTAACTTCTCATAGACTTGTCAGTAGAGGGGATGCTCCTGTTCTTTTAGTTTCAGTCATTAGAAGGTTTCTGGCTTCCGTTCCTACACAGAACATAGTTATGTGTGTAATCTTTCTGAGTTAGTTATACTACTTCTTCTTAATATTGTGTTTTATTGTAGCATTCCACCTTCTGGTGGCACCCGGTGAGGGTCGCTGCCTTCAGTAGGTCTTATTCTTTAAGCATGAAATGTAGTTTCCATTCTCCGAACAGTTGTGCTTTATAGCCCAGAGTGGGTTTCAATCCCTATTGATAGGGGTTTCTACTTTGCAGACATTATGAAAGTAATGATTTTTTGTGATATTTTGTTAGCTTGTGCAGATGCACTATTGCCTTGCTCCCTATTCCTTGTGGAATATCTTCTGTATGCCTCTTAGGCATCCTGGATACAATTATGGTGTTTTAGTATCCCCTATGGGGAATTGTTTATGGTAAACCTGGAAAGACAGTGCACACAGCTTTCAGCCTTGCACATATGCCCTTGTTGGGGTGTATCTCTTGTCCACCTCCATCAGCTGTATGAAGCACTCCATCTGTTTCTTATAACGTTACTAGTATTTTTTGACACACTGTTTTTCTTGCAGGTTTTGAGACGTGCGGTATAGTCCTCTTTCTGAAGTTCTGTTGCCTCTTTCAGTGAGTTCTTCCACTGCTTCCCTGTGCTATTGTCAATATTCCGGGAAGGATGGATTTTTTACAGCTCATTTATAGAGGGGTTCTTGTTTGTTTTTTGGGGGGGGTTTTAAAAGGGAGGAGGGGACGTTCTATGAATACTATTCCTAAAACAATATGCCGAAACGCGCACTGGCGTAGCAAGGGGGGGGGCGGAGGGGGCGGTACGGCCCAAAAGGCAGGGACCGCCACGGGCGGCAGAGTGCCTAGCTACGCCACTGGAAACGCGTCTGGTTTTCATGCAAAGGATTTGATGTAAGCTGTCATATTGCTTTGAAGATTGAAGATTAAAACCTTCGTATGCCCAAAAGTCCAGTGAGCAGTGCATTTCTTTCCAGATTGTGGAGGAAGTTGTGTTTGTTTTTTATGAGGGGTGCTCCGTCCCCTAGCACTGACTGCCCTGTGTGGCTGAGGCTCCTCTGCGGAGAAAATGGAGTTGGAATTTGTTTAAAGAAGGAGCCCGACCCGCCCGCTTGACGACAGATGAAAAGAAGGTATGATGATTTCGGCCTAACAAAAAAGGCGATAGCGAGGCAAGGGAGTGAAAGAGAGTTCTTTTTCACCAGGGACTGGAAGTCGCACGTTGGTTCTTATGAGACTATTATTTGTGGCAGCGAGGCAAAATTTGAAAGTTTCTTGCACTGTAACACCATGTGAGAGTTTCCTTAAGACTGCAATGTCCCCGAAAATAATATGGATGGGAAAAGGAATTGCAATAAAACGGAACTGAAATTGAAAAGGTGTTATACTGCATTCTGGGGATTGTAGTACATGCAGACTACACTGGAATCCGGTAGTCTTCATAAGGCGCGCGCAATCACGCGGAGAACGCCACAATCCATTTAAAACTTACCTGTGAACAAGGCTGCCATGTCAGCCGAAACGCGTCCGGTTTTCATGCAAAGGATTTGATGTAAGCTGTCACATTGCTTTGCGGATTGAAGATTAAAACCTTCGTATGCCCAAAAGTCCAGTGAGCAGTGCATTTCTTTCCAGATTGTGGAGGAAGTTGTGTTTGATATATATATTCTCCTATATATCCTTACTTCTTCTGTTACACCTACCAGTGTTTCTTTTTCCTATATGAGCATCTTTCTGGGTGATTTCAGGGGGCTACTTCTATATCTGGTAGTTTTTTTCCTCAGGACAACTATTGTCTTTTGTTGCTTTGGCCATCTTTTTATTCGTCTGCTGCTCCATGCTCCTCCTTGTGCATGGGTTCTTTGTTTTCCTACTTTATGTTTCTACAAAACAGTTTGGCTCAATATTGCTTTTTCCTATGGCGCTGAGCTCTGCTCATTAGCGTTAACTTTAAATTCCCCCTCATGGTGACCTTGTCGGTTCTGCCAGTGATCTCAATTTTAGGGTAATATTGTATGTTGTCTGTGGACACATTTTTTTCACTTCCTATGCCGAAAGTACAAGCTTGTCAGTTCTCTGCCTTAGTTTGTGGTTTTTCCTACCACAATTCTTGGGCTGCAGAGTTTTCTTGCTAGCCTTCCTGCATTAAGATGGTCAGTCTCGTCTGCCTTCCAGTGGCGTCTACTCCGCTAAGGCGGAGGAGCGTCGCCCCACTGCTATTTGAGCAGTGCAAGAAAGAAAAATAAAATGGTAATAACGAGCCGTTATTACCATTTTATTTTTCTGCGAGGGACTGAGCCAGGTCGGGTTGGGCGGAGCTTGGCAGAGTGAGGAGTGTCTTTTGTACTCCTTGAGTGCACATGACTGTTTGGCCGGCCCTCCAGGGCCGGCCAAACCATCATGCACACTTGGCATGTTAATGTTAATGTTAACTAGATTTATATAGCGCGCAGCTGCCCCAGCAAAGAGGCGTCCCGGCGCTGCCAGCCACAAAGAGTAGCAGGGTAAAGGAGAAACTAGTAAGTAACAGGAAAAAAGAGCAGGCGGCCTAAGCTGGCGGAAAGAGGAAGGTTTTAATTGCTTTCCTGAAAGCCAACAAGTGATTTATGCAGCGAATCTGAGGGGGCAGAGATTTCCATAGCTTAGCGGCCATGTAGTGGAAAGATCGACCACCAGCCCGGACACGCTTCACCCGGGGGACAGTGACAAAGTACTGCCCCGAGGATCGCAGCTCGTGCGTGGATACGTAGGGGGTTAACAAATTGGCAAGGAGGCTGGGTGAAGCTAGTTTCAAGATCTTAAAGGATAGACAAAGTGCCTTAAATTGGATCCGTTTGGCCACCGGAAGCCAGTGAAGCCGCCGAACGGCGTCAGTGGCGGAACAGTGACGTGGGAGCCCTAAGAGGGCTCTGGCAGCCGCATTCTGCACACGCTGTAGTCGCATTACCTCAGCCTGATTGGCTCCTAAGAGGAGCGAGTTAGCGTAGTCCAGTCTGGATAGAATAGCAGACTGGACAATCAGCTGGCGTGTAGGCGGGTTGAAAAACCTCAACAACGGCTTGAGACCCCGCAGGAGACCAAAACAAGTGCCCGCGACTTTTTTGTATGTTCTTGGAAGCTGAGGGTGGAATCCATCCAAACCCCTAAGTTCTTGACCGCCATCTTAGGGGTGGGGGTGTCTCCAAGCACACTTGGCCACCACTGCTCATTCCAGAGATTCCTGTCCTTCCCTACCAACAGTACCTCCGTTTTAGTGGCGTTCAACTGAAGGCAATTAGAGGTCATCCACTCTGCCACGGCGGCCAGGCGGCTCCTAAACCTGAGGGCGTCCAGAGAGGAACCATCAGATAGGGCCACCACTAGCTGCGTATCGTCAGCATATGAAATCATAGTGAGGCCCATCTTCCTGGCCACCGTAGCAAGAGGCTGGACATATAAGTTGAACAATACGGGGCTCAGAGCAGAGCCCTGGGGGACCCCTTGCCCAATGGAATGGGACTGGGAGAGGAACGGGGGGGCAGACACGCGGAAGGATCTTTCACTCAGGAATGACTTAAACCATTCGAGTGCGAGGCCCACCACCCCGGCAGCCTCCAGATGTTGTAGCAGAGTCACGTGTGAAATCGTGTCAAATGTGGCACTGAGATCAAGTAAAATCAGTGCCGCAGTATGACCGGAGTCCAGGATGGTCCGAAGGTGTTCAGTCATTGCCAGAAGAGCTGTCTCTGTGCTGTGACCGGCACGGAAACCATTTTGCGAAGGGTCCAGAATGTTATTGGTATTAAGAAATTTAGTAAGGATGTTATTGACATGGGCCTCAGCAATCTTAGCTACCCACGGCAGGAGGGAGATAGGCCGGAAATTTTCCAGCTTTGCTGGGTCCAACGAGGGTTTTTTAAGGATGGGAGAAACCCTAGCCTGTTTCCAGAGCACAGGGACCAAAGCAGTGGTAAATGAAGTGTTAATGATCTGGCACAGAGGTGACAAAAAGAGAGACAGTGAGTCCCTAAACTGGGCAGGTCTTAGAGGGTCGGCCGGAGATCCAGATTTGACTTTTTTACTCAGGAGAGTAAGCTCTTCCTGGGAGATACTGGGAATAGCTGTCAGAGAGTGCAAGGGGGAGGGTCCGCAAAGAGTGGCCGTAGAAGACGGCTTTTGTGGAAAGGACCGATAGATGGTGTCCACCTTGTTTACAAAAAACTGGGCCAGGTCTTCACACTGTTGCTCAGAAATGATCGCAGAGGCCTGGGATTTGTTTCTTACTCTCAAATCTTTCAAAATTTTAAAAATACATTTAGCCGGGTTAGGACTCAATTGTATTTCGTTAGCATAGTAGGCAGCCCGGGCGGTGCAGACATTTCTATGGTAGTTTTTAATCGCAGCCAAATAGGTTTTTTTTTGTTATAGGGTCATAATCTTTCCTCCACAAGCGCTCTAGTTTCTTACATGCTTTCCGCAGAGCTGCCAGTGTGTCATTGTACCATGGGCTAGGGTCCGCAGAGCGGCCTTTCATCCATTTAGCTGGGATGAGGGAGTCCAGAGTTTGGACAATCCAGTTACAGAAATCACTGTAAGCCCCATCGGCATCATTCTGTGGTGCTGGAGAATTCGTAGTGAGAAGCGCATGAAAATCCTCCAGCCTCAGTTTACGCCAAGGGCGCCTGAAGACGGGGGGATATATGTCCCTAACAAGGGGTTCTGGTGCCGGAAAAGACATGGTTATCAGAGAATGGTCGGACCAACCTACAGGTTTAGGGGTCTCTACCGTGGCAGATGGAATATTAGAGAAAATAGGGTCCAGCAAGTGTCCCGCTGAGTGAGTGGGGCCAGGGACCAATTGGTAGAGTTGGCAGGCTGCCAGGTCCGCCAGCACGCCGATAACTGCGGCGTCTTGCGTCTGGTCGAAATGCAGATTGAGGTCCCCTAAGATGGTAAAATTGGCTGTACCCATTGCAAGTGCATAGGTAGATTCTAGGAGGGCAGATTTGAAATGCGTAGCTGGCCCCGGAGGGCGATATACTAGTAGCCCAGAGATGGTCAGATGGGCACTGAGAGTGATACTGAATCGTGCACATTCACAGCCCTCCATAGCTTCTTTGACAAGGATGCAAGAGTAACACGATTTGAAAATGACCGCAATCCCACCCCCTCGAGACTCACGGTTGACAGTAAGGATGGTATAGCCAGGAGGCAGTGCTAGGTTGGGTTCGGCTACCATGTCTACATTGAGCCAGGTCTCCGTAATAAAAAACACATCCGGAGCTTCCTCAATGACCAAATCATGGATTTCAAGGTAGTGTTTGGCCAAAGACCGCACATTCAGCTGGAGAATTCTCACTGGCGGTCTAGTCTGAGGAGGAGGAGATGAAGGATGCAGCGGCATAAAGGAGACATACCTGCAGCCGTGACAACAAAAAGGCCCTTCCAAGGGGCCCAACCGAGCCCCGCTGCAATCTTTACCCAGAGAGTTAGCAGCCATTAGCTCCGCCCTGGAATAAATATGTCGTCCCAAAGTACTCTGGCCAGCATTCCTGGCGAGAGGCGACGAACAGGCGCGGACGGGCGCAGATGGGCTTGCCTTAGGCGCGCCTTCGGCGCGCCAGCGGCGCACCCGCTGCGCGGTTGCCTGCACATCCGCTCTAAATAGGTACCGGGCAGGGAAACTCCTCCTCAACCTTTCCCCCGGAAGTGAATTGCTAGGCCGCGCCCTCCACACAAACAGCACACAGCCGGGGTGGACCGGGGCAAGGCCAGAAAAAAATCAGCGTGCTGCTACAGCTGATCAGGTACCGTAACACAAGTTATTAGGCACAGTGCAAATGAGCAAAAAATAAAAGTTACGATTTAAAAACCAAGTTTAAGCGATTAAAAACAGCAGCGCGCTACTCAGTTTCCTTACTCTGAGCGTCTCTGCGCGGTCGCCTGCACATCCGCTCTAAATAGGTACCAGGCAGGGAAACTCCTCCTCAACCTTTCCCCCGGAAGTGAATTGCTAGGCCGCGCCCTCCACACAAACGGCACACAGCCGGGGTGGACCGGGGCAAGGCCAGAAAAAAATCAGCGTGCTGCTACAGCTGATCAGGTACCGTAACACAAGTTATTAGGCACAGTGCAAATGAGCAAAAAATAAAAGTTACAATTTAAAAACCAAGTTTAAGCGATTAAAAACAGCAGCGCGCTACTCAGTTTCCTTACTCTGAGCGTCTCTGCGCGGTCGCCTGCACATCCGCTCTAAATAGGTACCGGGCAGGGAAACTCCTCCTCAACCTTTCCCCGGAAGTGAATTGCTAGGCCGCGCCCTCACACAAACGGCACACAGCCGGGGTGGACCGGGGCAAGGCCAGAAAAAAATCAGCGTGCTGCTACAGCTGATCAGGTACCGTAACACAAGTTATTAGGCACAGTGCAAATGAGCAAAAAATAAAAGTTAAGATTTAAAAACCAAGTTTAAGCGATTAAAAACAGCAGCGCGCTACTCAGTTTCCTTACTCTGAGCGACTCTGTGTTGACCAGCCCCATGTAGAACATGCCCAGCCTCCCCAGGCACTGACTGAGCGTTCAAAAAGGACGCTCAGACCAATCACGACGCTGCTCATGCAACTTCTTGATTGGCTGGGAGAGTCTGCTTCTAGTGGCTGCTTCCAGTGCAGAACGAAGAGGACGGAGGAGAGGCGTGTGGCGGCTGCGGTGAAGAGAAACTGACTTCAGCGTGTTGGATATGGACTCTGCCGACATCACATCTGTGATCAACGTCGCAACAGAGTCAGAGGTACTGCTGGAAAAAAATGTCCAGATCCAGTCTGGCGCCTGGGGAGAATTCAAAAGTAAGGAATGTGCGGCAAGATCCTGTCTCTACCAGATAAGGCGTTACCAAAGGTAAGTAACTTATTCTTTAAGAGGCCTTGAGAGACCGAGCACCCGCTGTCCTGCTTAGGGTGGGACTTCAAAGGCATTTGATTCGGTATTTTTCAGTGACAACATTGTGATTATTTCTTTTTTCTGAAAAATTACTCCATTCCATTTTCCAGGGGGGAGAAGTGAAGGTAGGTGAAAAATAAGAAAGGACTTTGTCATGTACGGTTCCGGGAGTGGGTGGTTGCGTGCTTTGTCCTGGGGGAGGCCTCGGGTGTTTCTCGGCACAGTTACCTACCCGGTTGGAACACTGTTCATTAATTTATTGTGTTCCGATTTCCCAAATAATGAGCACGGGTAGCGGGGTTCGGGTGCACAATGCTCCCGCCCTGCACCGCGGTTATGTTTCACGATTTTGGATTGGTTTGAGGCATGCTTGGTCCCTTGGGGAGGCCGCGTGCGTTTCTCTTCAGGCGGCGGTGAATCCGACTTGGTTCGGAGCACAGTGTTTTAAAATTAAAAGTTAGGTTCCTTTACAAATCCGCCGGGGATGGCTCTATCACTCATTTGGAGCATCATGGAGTCGCTGGTAAATTATCTGCTACGCACTCTGGGAGCTCCCAGCCGAGCTGGGCCCTAGTACAACACTGTCACGAAGGGTGGCTTTGTGGCGCACCAGCGAGGCCAGGGGGTCGAGGCCTGTGACACAGTACTGGGGAACGTTTCTCCGGCACAGAGGGGAAGGTGCTGCACGCTGGGCCTCCCTTTGTTGGCGGCTGGAAGTGTCACTGTCGTTTGCAGGCGCCAGGCGGGAGGTTCCAGCCCAAATATGCAGGGGCCGGGACTGCGGTTGGCGCTGGGACTGCGGTTGGCGCCGTTTCCCCCAACTAGAGTGCAGCCGGATTATGCTAGCAATAAAGTGTCATTCATAGTCTTTTAAATGTCATTCATAGTTGCACGGAGATGAAAATGTCACACATAGCAATCTGAAACTTGGGCAGCTATGGGTGGGGGCGTCTAGCTCTTGGTTGGCTATGCGACAAAGCTATAATTGGGGCTTATTTATCTTATGCAACTAATAAGCATTGACTAAGCCAACAGGTGGGCATATGTAGGTGCAGGCTCCTTTGGTAGTAAAGATAGGGATGCAATGATATAGCGGGCAAGGCACAGCCTTCCCCAGCACGCGTGGGGGGCTCTGACGCTTTAAGAACACAGCATCTTGAAGGTTTGAGGTCAGGAGTGCTTTTACTAATAGTGAACAGCATATGCTGTAGTACTACCAGCTGCCCTGGGCCTAATTATTGGGGGCACCAGCCTGGAGCGGCTTGAATTGATACAGTGCAGTTCTTACATGCCCACTGTGAGGAAGGTTACTGACAGTGTACGTAATTGGCACTAAGGCTTTAGACCTCTATTCCATCCCACGAGTCCTAGTAGTGCCCCCACTAAGTCGGACGTTGTTGAGAAGTGGGAAACAGGGTGACTAGCATCGGCACGATCGCCGAACCTCACGTGCGCCTTTCAAATCCTGGTTCAGCAGCATAGGTACTAGTGGAGAAATCCTGGCAGAAGGAATTTGTTAGCCACATAGGCGAGAACTGGGGCAGCTAGTATTAAGACCATCCCTTCGTGAGGGGGCCGCCCACTCAGCATTTCATCCTCCTGGGGAGGATATGAGTACCACCAATGGGGGTAGCAAGAAACATCCATGGGATATATTTGCTGGAGGTGTGCAGTCTGAATGGGCAAAGATTATGCCAGAGGGCAAGTAGTTTAAGTGGATGCACAGTACGGTCAAGCTTACAGCTCTGTAAAGTTTTGTAAATGTGCCATTGTCTATTATAATATCTATACCTGGTTTAGTATCCATGCTAAGGGGGGGGGGCTGAAGGACACTAGTGTTTTGTGGTGGTCAGCCGGCTGGCAGGCCTTCTAGCGGGAGGTTTCCAACTCGAGCCTATCCAAGTAAAGGGTCAATGCCAGAAGTGGGTGTAGCAAGCGAGTGATTTGACACAATTCCCATAAGCCTGAAGGGTGGCGCAAGCACAAGTTTAACATGGGCAGGAGCAGTGTGGAATATGAACTGTCTGGACTGTGCTGTTTGTCCTCAAAAACTTTGCATTTATGAACAACTGAGGCCCCATCCACTGAGGGAAGGGGAGATGCACAGATAACTGTAGCGTATTTGGAAATCCCATGAAGGTACTACTCCCTTGGCACAGTCTGATCAGTTCAGAATGGTGGAATTTTGATGTTCTTACACGATAGTTACAGTTGTTGCTAATTACCTTATGCAATTACCTAACGGCGTACATCACGTACCCCTAAAGCCATACAAAAGTGTTTGATTCCTCAACATGCGGCAAGGACAGGAAACAGACACATGGAGAGCCAAGGGTTTGGATCTTGCACAATATTATTAATGGAATAAGTTACTTTCGACAGGCCTAAGCGCAAACAACTGTAACGAATTTAGCTGCAGTTCCTGCCAGCGGATTCTTGCATTTGTCGCACCTGCTCATTTAGGGCGGGAGTTGCACCCATCAATGTAGGCTACCGCTCACATCGCTAGTAGTTAAGCAGCCTGAGGAGTCTTGGGGCGCCAACACCACAGAGCAACCTGAGCATGCATCTCCAGGGGCCCATGCACTTTCCTGGGGATCAGGCCGTCACTTATGTTTCACATGCGCCTGCAGTTAGAGAGCCCACTGTCAGGTATTTTACAAGTCAAATGTTGTGCAGTATCCTGTTAGTTTGTCGGACTGGCCAAGGGGCTTTTCTATTTGCTGATGCATTTTGGCCATCAGAGGTGGGCTCAGGTGCCGAGAGCTAAGTCACTGGTCCCCAGAGATGGCTAGTTACACGAGCGTGTAGGCTGCACGTTTTCCCATAGATACAATGTGAAGGTGCTCTAGGGCAGGGGAACTTGGGCGCTGTCCCTCTATCCCTTGCGTCTCCAAGGCATGGCCGTAATCACTGGAGGGACACCAGGGGCATTCACATTGGAGACGTCACTGGGGCAAGTATACACGAGGTGTGACGGTTCGCAAGTACACAGGAGGAGACCCTGTTGCGAGTACACAAGTCTAGACAGAGTCCAAGCACACACGAGGTGACTCGGGCCGCAAACGAGGACGGTCTGGAGTCGGACCTCCGGTGTCTGAAATTTTCAGGCATTTCAGACAGCACCCTACATACTTGAAGTAATTATGCCCTGCTCAAACTGAGAAGAGCTTCCATGAGGGAGAAACAGCTACCCGTTTTACTAGGTTAGAATGTAGACTGTGCTCTTTGGCGATGAAAAGAGTGCACCTGCCTCTATCTCCCTGTGTATTAAAAGAATGCTCCCTTGGGTACCCAAGAGGTGATGTATTAAATTGCGCATGAGGTGACGCGGTGTGCATTTGCGCATGAGGTGACGCGGTGTGCATTTGCGCATGAGGTGACGCGGTGTGCATTTGCGCATGAGGTGACGTGGTGTGCATTTGCGCATGAGGTGACGCGGTGTGCATTTGCGCATGAGGTGACGTGGTGTGCATTTGCGCATGGGGTGATGCTGTGAGCAGTTACACATGTGGTTTCGCTTTGTGCAGTTACACAGGGGGTAACGCGGCGTGCGGTTACACATGAGGGACACTGTGCAGTTACACATGAGATATTGATGTCTACAGCTACACAGGAGGTGTCGCTGGGTACTTAAAAATGAACATATACTTGAAAATGAACTGTCGGTTTTTAATACTGCACACATTTACATAAGTTGTATCACAGCATCACCATTTTCTTACACTCAGGCCCATTGGCACTATGGTAATGCATTATCAATTCGCACAATTTTGGCCTGCGTTAGCCACACATACCTCCCCCAGTCTGACCCACACTAAGACCATTCAGCTCTGGCTTCACCCCGGGTCTGGCTGATACAATAAAGCCTATAACTGTTTAGTCTCATCGGACACATGTTGGCACGTTAATGGCCAGGTAGGTTGTGTCCTGGCAGGAAGGCCTGCGTTTGGTTTGGCTGGTTTTTCTTGAAGGGTCCGGATGTGGGCAGGCAAAATCATCAGTCGGAAACTCAACAACAAGGGTTTCACACGCAGTGGAGGGCCCTTGGCGAGGTTCACTAGTAATCTTTTACCTTAGATAGTATTTATTTAGTGGTTATTCAGGTACCAAGGTGGGGATACCTTTGTCAGTATTGACATGTCTGGAAGTACGTAGTGAGGAAGTAATAGTGCCCCAAGTTGCGCAACATGTATATACTTTTGTATAGGGCGCTTGTTAATAAGCTTCCCTGGGTCCAACGAGTGCCAGGCAAACGGGGACGACTTGTCAAGAGATAAACATGAGTAGTTACTCGACACGGTGTGTTCGAAGGGATGTTTCCTAAGCAAGACTCTAACTGGCCTTAAACGCATGATGGAGACAATCAGGGACATGCCTAAAGAAGAAAAACCTGTGTTAAGGGGATGGCATGCCAAGGGAGATAGCTTACATTTTTCGCCGAATCCCTCAAATCCAACATGCCTAAAGAAAGCAAGGAATGCCCGAGTGATTGGTTGGACCTGTTATTAATTTTATTAAACACACCAAGTACAGCGAACTAGTGACATGTAAAACTCATATCAATGGTACTTCCAGGACACATCTCCTTCAGTACACACACCGCCAGACAGGGCTGCTCTCCCCTGGAGCAAAGGGAAGCTAAACACCATAGATGGCATAACGCCTACATGGGGAAGCAAGAAAGATGGTGATGGAGTGGGGAGCGACGAATCTTGGTCTGCTCGCACAGGCAGGCGATTTCCGCTGGGGCTTAGCTAAGCTTGCAGCCAGGCAGGGGTCTTGTCCAACTAATGTGGAAATGTTACGGGTTGCAAGCATACACCAAGAGAGGGATCCTCGAGACCATCCAGGACAGACAAGAACCTATAGCCCTATAGCCAGGGAGCCAGGCATTTGCGGAAACTGCCAGCTAATTTGTGGGTTGCGGTACAATAAGCTGAGGGGAACATGGGGTCAGAGCATAATTTGGTACTAGGATTGAAGAATGATTGTTTTGGCGTTCCCACTGCTCAAGAAGGGGCAAGTATTTGTTCAGGTTGTTCACCCCTTACACGTCATGTACACAAGGACACCCGTGCTTAAGGTCACATATCACATGGCAGGATAGTTGCCAAGGGGGAATGGCCATTGACATGCCTTGCCAGGACAGGGATAGCCGCTCACACTAACTGGAGCCTCTAGGGAGGATATATGTGGGAAACACAGACTGGGGTGTGCCGGGCAGAAAACCCCTCACCAAAGCTGCGGGGGCATCAGGCTGTCGGGTGTCTTTGAGGGAGGGGCAAGGGCATTAAAGGGTTGTAGTGCGTGACACAGCATTTGCAGGGATGCAGAAGGGTCCCAGTGGATCTACCAAAGGGACTACAGCGAAACATGTGACACAGTCATGTAGTCCGACACTGTAAGTATCAAGGGTCACAAGGGATAGCAGTGACCGGGCATCTGTGACCGGTTGAAGGTTCAGCAAGCAGGGTAGGCTGTGTAAGTTGTCACTTCACGAAAGGGTGCAGTGTCTAGTATTGGGCACCATACACTTATTCCCCCAAACCTGCTGTGACACCATTACTATGTTCACCAGGGATAAATTGATAAGAACTTTGAAATTGTCTGGTCAATGTGGTGAAGTAATGCAACCTAGAAGAAGACCACTCGGGCAATTTAGCAACCAGTTGGGGACAGGTGACTTCAGTGGTCTGGAATCACCCCCCCGGCTCCCGCATGGAGCTCGGCCGGGGAGGCGATGGAGCCTGCGCGCAGGAGGTGCATCTGCGCTGTGCGTAAATTCACTGAACAGAGGGGATTTGGCTTAATTAGACATGAGTGCTACACGCCAAATTCACAGGGTGTTTTGAGGACGATGGGGTACATCTGTCCAGTATAAGCATGGACCTGTTCTTGCTGGTTAGGGGAGAGGCCCTAGAAATAGCAGGATGTAAGCAGGAATGCCGGCCTTGGTGGGGGGCCCTGGCTGCGACGGTCGCCACACCCAGGGCTGTGGCGGAGTTACAGGGGCGATCCGGAGGCGGAAAGGTACTCAGGGGTACCCTCTTCAGGAGCACAAAGGGTGCTGAGGCCTAATATCCCCAGGAAGTCTGTGCGGTGGACCCTGGGGTGTGACGGCGCCCCGTCTGTCCTACGGGCGGTTGGAAACCTGTACAACCGGGGGTCGCTTGAACGCTCCGCCCCTCGTAGGGGGGGGGGCGTGAGTAATAGGGTGGACCGATGGTTCACCGGAAGTGGGAGGGGCTATCCCCTCACCACAACCGCTAAACACCGATTGGCTAAGGCCACGATGCAAGTTGGCCCATCAGGTGGTAGGCCGCTAGGGGCGGCTTGCCTTTGGATCGCCTGTAAGATAACCCACCATGTTAGCATATTTGGTATGCTAATAAACCTGCAGCAATTTTCCCACCAAAAGTTTGTCTTGTCTGCTTATTTATTATGTATGATGTTGCTGTGGGAGGACTGGTGAGTGTTGCCGATATTGGCACTATGCGGGCTGACCGACTCGTCCCCGCAGGGGACCCTCATAAGAGGGCGGCCCCTCTAGTGCCACAAGATGGCACACTGGACAGTCTAGTGTCACCCTGACGCCGTTTGGGTCGTCGGTCGCATCGTCGTGCTGTAGGCCTGGTGGACGCGCGGTCGTTGCTCGTCGTGCGAGGTGAGTGCATCGCCTGCCCCTGCCCGACCCCGAGGCTTCCCCCATGGGTGCCCGTCCCTGCGGCACATCAGGTCCGGCACTAGCAGTAGGCCCGCTCTTGGCTGGGCCAGCCCGTGCATGGGGCGTTAGCGGAACGGGGGCAGAGCATCAGGGACCTGGTTTCCCCTGCCTCACACCAATTGTCACCGTGCAGCACGATGATGTAGGAGCGACAAGAGCGCCATCCGACAGCCTCGATGGGGAGCTACGCCCCGCATGTCGGAAGGCATAGGCCGGGGGTGTTTTAGGTGCGAGTGAGGGATACTAGTGCCCCGCTGGCTTCAGACTGGACGTACCTCCTATCTCTTACACCCCCCCCCCAGTAAGGCCACCGCCATGCGTGACGGCAGCGTACGGGGTGCGGCGCCGATCGCAGGCGAGTGGGGGGGGGGGCCTTGCCAGTATGGGAGCCTGGGGGGCTAATCACTATCACGGAACGAACTTGGGACGGGGGACGGGGCACGGCGCCTTAAATTTGCGGCGTTTAGAGGGCTACACCCGCTAGATAGCTCGGTTGGCAAGAGCTCGCGCCTGATAACGCTGAGGTGCGGGGGGCGCACCGTTTTGGGCCGGACGTTAGTGCCACGCGACCCTCCCCGTTCTGAGGGGCCCAGGAGCAGATGGGGTTATAGGGCCTGTCACGCGTGGTGCCCCTGGCATCACTGCGGCGTTGGGGGGCTAAGTATTAGGCAGAGTGCTCATCGAGGGGGTGATCCAGGTCGGGGGCGCCTGCTCCCAATGGCGTTGCGGCCTTTCTGCCCCCGGCTCGGGTGGCATTGCCCAGGTCGTCTAGGGGTCTGGCCAGCCCCCCCCGGATCGGATAATGCCGCTCACATCACATGCGCGCGGTGCAGCGCATGTCAGCAACCAGTGGGCTGATGCGTCCGACTTTGGTGGGTGCTCGCGGTTGCATACAGGTATGGATTAACTGCGCATTAGTTGACCGTGTTGGCAAAAGGAACCACGGTGGGGGCTGGTGCTACCAGTCCGCGGCGGTCATCTCGCCCTAGCAAACCATTGCTGGAGGGGAGGAGAACTGATGGTCTGCCCCTTCAGTGTCCTGGTGTTCCCTGAGCTGCACGTTTTCAATTGTGCCATCATGCGCCAGAGCTCTGCCTTTTCACTTTTCGGTTGGTCTCGAAGAATGGGCGGGTAATCTGTCTTCAGCGCATGTAGTTGTTTCCCAGGATATTGCGCAGTATAGTTCTTTTGGACATACGGAGCGGGTATGCAGTTCGGCTGGCGGTGCATTGTTTGGGAGTTTGGGCGCTCATGTACGGTTCCGGGAGTGGGTGGTTGCGTGCTTTGTCCTGGGGGAGGCCTCGGGTGTTTCTCGGCACAGTTACCTACCCGGTTGGAACACTGTTCATTAATTTATTGTGTTCCGATTTCCCAAATAATGAGCACGGGTAGCGGGGTTCGGGTGCACAATGCTCCCGCCCTGCACCGCGGTTATGTTTCACGATTTTGGATTGGTTTGAGGCATGCTTGGTCCCTTGGGGAGGCCGCGTGCGTTTCTCTTCAGGCGGCGGTGAATCCGACTTGGTTCGGAGCACAGTGTTTTAAAATTAAAAGTTAGGTTCCTTTACAAATCCGCCGGGGATGGCTCTATCACTCATTTGGAGCATCATGGAGTCGCTGGTAAATTATCTGCTACGCACTCTGGGAGCTCCCAGCCGAGCTGGGCCCTAGTACAACACTGTCACGAAGGGTGGCTTTGTGGCGCACCAGCGAGGCCAGGGGGTCGAGGCCTGTGACACAGTACTGGGGAACGTTTCTCCGGCACAGAGGGGAAGGTGCTGCACGCTGGGCCTCCTTTTGTTGGCGGCTGGAAGTGTCACTGTCGTTTGCAGGCGCCAGGCGGGAGGTTCCAGCCCAAATATGCAGGGGCCGGGACTGCGGTTGGCGCTGGGACTGCGGTTGGCGCCGTTTCCCCCCCAACTAGAGTGCAGCCGGATTATGCTAGCAATAAAGTGTCATTCATAGTCTTTTAAATGTCATTCATAGTTGCACGGAGATGAAAATGTCACACATAGCAATCTGAAACTTGGGCAGCTATGGGGCGTCTAGCTCTTGGTTGGCTATGCGACAAAGCTATAATTGGGGCTTATTTATCTTATGCAACTAATAAGCATTGACTAAGCCAACAGGTGGGCATATGTAGGTGCAGGCTCCTTTGGTAGTAAAGATAGGGATGCAATGATATAGCGGGCAAGGCACAGCCTTCCCCAGCACGCGTGGGGGGCTCTGACGCTTTAAGAACACAGCATCTTGAAGGTTTGAGGTCAGGAGTGCTTTTACTAATAGTGAACAGCATATGCTGTAGTACTACCAGCTGCCCTGGGCCTAATTATTGGGGGCACCAGCCTGGAGCGGCTTGAATTGATACAGTGCAGTTCTTACATGCCCACTGTGAGGAAGGTTACTGACAGTGTACGTAATTGGCACTAAGGCTTTAGACCTCTATTCCGTCCCACGAGTCCTAGTAGTGCCCCCACTAAGTCGGACGCTGTTGAGAAGTGGGAAACAGGGTGACTAGCATCGGCACGATCGCCGAACCTCACGTGCGCCTTTCAAATCCTGGTTCAGCAGCATAGGTACTAGTGGAGAAATCCTGGCAGAAGGAATTTGTTAGCCACATAGGCGAGAACTGGGGCAGCTAGTATTAAGACCATCCCTTCGTGAGGGGGCCGCCCACTCAGCATTTCATCCTCCTGGGGAGGATATGAGTACCACCAATGGGGGTAGCAAGAAACATCCATGGGATATATTTGCTGGAGGTGTGCAGTCTGAATGGGCAAAGATTATGCCAGAGGGCAAGTAGTTTAAGTGGATGCACAGTACGGTCAAGCTTACAGCTCTGTAAAGTTTTGTAAATGTGCCATTGTCTATTATAATATCTATACCTGGTTTAGTATCCAGGCTAAGGGGGGCTGAAGGACACTGGTGTTTTGTGGTGGTCAGCCGGCTGGCAGGCCTTTCTAGCGGGAGGTTTCCAACTCGAGCCTATCCAAGTAAAGGGTCAATGCCAGAAGTGGGTGTAGCAAGCGAGTGATTTGACACAATTTCCATAAGCCTGAAGGGTGGCGCAAGCACAAGTTTAACATGGGCAGGAGCAGTGTGGAATATGAACTGTCTGGACTGTGCTGTTTGTCCTCAAAAACTTTGCATTTATGAACAACTGAGGCCCCATCCACTGAGGGAAGGGGAGATGCACAGATAACTGTAGCGTATTTGGAAATCCCATGAAGGTACTACTCCCTTGGCACAGTCTGATCAGTTCAGAATGGTGGAATTTTGATGTTCTTACACGATAGTTACAGTTGTTGCTAATTACCTTATGCAATTACCTAACGGCGTACATCACGTACCCCTAAAGCCATACAAAAGTGTTTGATTCCTCAACATGCGGCAAGGACAGGAAACAGACACATGGAGAGCCAAGGGGTTTGGATCTTGCACAATATTATTAATGGAATAAGTTACTTTCGACAGGCCTAAGCGCAAACAACTGTAACGAATTTAGCTGCAGTTCCTGCCAGCGGATTCTTGCATTTGTCGCACCTGCTCATTTAGGGCGGGAGTTGCACCCATCAATGTAGGCTACCGCTCACATCGCTAGTAGTTAAGCAGCCTGAGGAGTCTTGGGGCGCCAACACCACAGAGCAACCTGAGCATGCATCTCCAGGGGCCCATGCACTTTCCTGGGGATCAGGCCGTCACTTATGTTTCACATGCGCCTGCAGTTAGAGAGCCCACTGTCAGGTATTTTACAAGTCAAATGTTGTGCAGTATCCTGTTAGTTTGTCGGACTGGCCAAGGGGCTTTTCTATTTGCTGATGCATTTTGGCCATCAGAGGTGGGCTCAGGTGCCGAGAGCTAAGTCACTGGTCCCCAGAGATGGCTAGTTACACGAGCGTGTAGGCTGCACGTTTTCCCATAGATACAATGTGAAGGTGCTCTAGGGCAGGGGAACTTGGGCGCTGTCCCTCTATCCCTTGCGTCTCCAAGGCATGGCCGTAATCACTGGAGGGACACCAGGGGCATTCACATTGGAGACGTCACTGGGGCAAGTATACACGAGGTGTGACGGTTCGCAAGTACACAGGAGGAGACCCTGTTGCGAGTACACAAGTCTAGACAGAGTCCAAGCACACACGAGGTGACTCGGGCCGCAAACGAGGACGGTCTGGAGTCGGACCTCCGGTGTCTGAAATTTTCAGGCATTTCAGACAGCACCCTACATACTTGAAGTAATTATGCCCTGCTCAAACTGAGAAGAGCTTCCATGAGGGAGAAACAGCTACCCGTTTTACTAGGTTAGAATGTAGACTGTGCTCTTTGGCGATGAAAAGAGTGCACCTGCCTCTATCTCCCTGTGTATTAAAAGAATGCTCCCTTGGGTACCCAAGAGGTGATGTATTAAATTGCGCATGAGGTGACGCGGTGTGCATTTGCGCATGAGGTGACGCGGTGTGCATTTGCGCATGAGGTGACGCGGTGTGCATTTGCGCATGAGGTGACGTGGTGTGCATTTGCGCATGAGGTGACGCGGTGTGCATTTGCGCATGAGGTGACGTGGTGTGCATTTGCACATGGGGTGATGCTGTGAGCAGTTACACATGTGGTTTCGCTTTGTGCAGTTACACAGGGGGTAACGCGGCGTGCGGTTACACATGAGGGACACTGTGCAGTTACACATGAGATATTGATGTCTACAGCTACACAGGAGGTGTCGCTGGGTACTTAAAAATGAACATATACTTGAAAATGAACTGTCGGTTTTTAATACTGCACACATTTACATAAGTTGTATCACAGCATCACCATTTTCTTACACTCAGGCCCATTGGCACTATGGTAATGCATTATCAATTCGCACAATTTTGGCCTGCGTTAGCCACACATACCTCCCCCAGTCTGACCCACACTAAGACCATTCAGCTCTGGCTTCACCCCGGGTCTGGCTGATACAATAAAGCCTATAACTGTTTAGTCTCATCGGACACATGTTGGCACGTTAATGGCCAGGTAGGTTGTGTCCTGGCAGGAAGGCCTGCGTTTGGTTTGGCTGGTTTTTCTTGAAGGGTCCGGATGTGGGCAGGCAAAATCATCAGTCGGAAACTCAACAACAAGGGTTTCACACGCAGTGGAGGGCCCTTGGCGAGGTTCACTAGTAATCTTTTACCTTAGATAGTATTTATTTAGTGGTTATTCAGGTACCAAGGTGGGGATACCTTTGTCAGTATTGACATGTCTGGAAGTACGTAGTGAGGAAGTAATAGTGCCCCAAGTTGCGCAACATGTATATACTTTTGTATAGGGCGCTTGTTAATAAGCTTCCTGGGTCCAACGAGTGCCAGGCAAACGGGGACGACTTGTCAAGAGATAAACATGAGTAGTTACTCGACACGGTGTGTTCGAAGGGATGTTTCCTAAGCAAGACTCTAACTGGCCTTAAACGCATGATGGAGACAATCAGGGACATGCCTAAAGAAGAAAAACCTGTGTTAAGGGGATGGCATGCCAAGGGAGATAGCTTACATTTTTCGCCGAATCCCTCAAATCCAACATGCCTAAAGAAAGCAAGGAATGCCCGAGTGATTGGTTGGACCTGTTATTAATTTTATTAAACACACCAAGTACAGCGAACTAGTGACATGTAAAACTCATATCAATGGTACTTCCAGGACACATCTCCTTCAGTACACACACCGCCAGACAGGGCTGCTCTCCCCTGGAGCAAAGGGAAGCTAAACACCATAGATGGCATAACGCCTACATGGGGAAGCAAGAAAGATGGTGATGGAGTGGGGAGCGACGAATCTTGGTCTGCTCGCACAGGCAGGCGATTTCCGCCGGGGCTTAGCTAAGCTTGCAGCCAGGCAGGGGTCTTGTCCAACTAATGTGGAAATGTTACGGGTTGCAAGCATACACCAAGAGAGGGATCCTCGAGACCATCCAGGACAGACAAGAACCTATAGCCCTATAGCCAGGGAGCCAGGCATTTGCGGAAACTGCCAGCTAATTTGTGGGTTGCGGTACAATAAGCTGAGGGGAACATGGGGTCAGAGCATAATTTGGTACTAGGATTGAAGAATGATTGTTTTGGCGTTCCCACTGCTCAAGAAGGGGCAAGTATTTGTTCAGGTTGTTCACCCCCTTACACGTCATGTACACAAGGACACCCGTGCTTAAGGTCACATATCACATGGCAGGATAGTTGCCAAGGGGGGGAATGGCCATTGACATGCCTTGCCAGGACAGGGATAGCCGCTCACACTAACTGGAGCCTCTAGGGAGGATATATGTGGGAAACACAGACTGGGGTGTGCCGGGCAGAAAACCCCTCACCAAAGCTGCGGGGGCATCAGGCTGTCGGGTGTCTTTGAGGGAGGGGCAAGGGCATTAAAGGGTTGTAGTGCGTGACACAGCATTTGCAGGGATGCAGAAGGGTCCCAGTGGATCTATCAAAGGGACTACAGCGAAACATGTGACACAGTCATGTAGTCCGACACTGTAAGTATCAAGGGTCACAAGGGATAGCAGTGACCGGGCATCTGTGACCGGTTGAAGGTTCAGCAAGCAGGGTAGGCTGTGTAAGTTGTCACTTCACGAAAGGGTGCAGTGTCTAGTATTGGGCACCATACACTTATTCCCCCAAACCTGCTGTGACACCATTACTATGTTCACCAGGGATAAATTGATAAGAACTTTGAAATTGTCTGGTCAATGTGGTGAAGTAATGCACCCTAGAAGAAGACCACTCGGGCAATTTAGCAACCAGTTGGGGACAGGTGACTTCAGTGGTCTGGAATCACCCCCCGGCTCCCGCATGGAGCTCGGCCGGGGAGGCGATGGAGCCTGCGCGCAGGAGGTGCATCTGCGCTGTGCGTAAATTCACTGAACAGAGGGGATTTGGCTTAATTAGACATGAGTGCTACACGCCAAATTCACAGGGTGTTTTGAGGACGATGGGGTACATCTGTCCAGTATAAGCATGGACCTGTTCTTGCTGGTTAGGGGAGAGGCCCTAGAAATAGCAGGATGTAAGTAGGAATGCCGGCCTTGGTGGGGGGCCCTGGCTGCGACGGTCGCCACAACCAGGGCTGTGGCGGAGTTACAGGGCGATCCGGAGGCGGAAAGGTACTCAGGGGTACCCTCTTCAGGAGCACAAAGGGTGCTGAGGCCTAATATCCCCAGGAAGTCTGTGTGGTGGACCCTGGGGTGTGACGGCGCCCCGTCTGTCCTACGGGCGGTTGGAAACCTGTACAACCGGGGGTCGCTTGAACGCTCCGCCCCTCGTAGGGGGCGTGAGTAATAGGGTGGACCGATGGTTCACCGGAAGTGGAGGGGCTATCCCCTCACCACAACCGCTAAACACCGATTGGCTAAGGCCACGATGCAAGTTGGCCCATCAGGTGGTAGGCCGCTAGGGGCGGCTTGCCTTTGGATCGCCTGTAAGATAACCCACCATGTTAGCATATCTGGTATGCTAATAAACCTGCAGCAATTTTCCCACCTAAAGTTTGTCTTGTCTGCTTATTTATTATGTATGATGTTGCTGTGGGAGGACTGGTGAGTGTTGCCGATATTGGCACTATGCGGGCTGACCGACTCGTCCCCGCAGGGGACCCTCATAAGAGAGCGGCCCCTCTAGTGCCACAAGATGGCACACTGGACAGTCTAGTGTCACCCTGACGCCGTTTGGGTCGTCGGTCGCATCGTCGTGCTGTAGGCCTGGTGGACGCGCGGTCGTTGCTCGTCGTGCAGGTGAGTGCATCGCCTGCCCCTGCCCGACCCCGAGGCTTCCCCATGGGTGCCCGTCCCTGCGGCACATCAGGTCCGGCACTAGCAGTAGGCCCGCTCTTGGCTGGGCCAGCCCGTGCATGGGGCGTTAGCGGAACGGGGCAGAGCATCAGGGACCTGGTTTCCCCTGCCTCACACCAATTGTCACCGTGCAGCACGATGATGTAGGAGCGACAAGAGCGCCATCCGACAGCCTCGATGGGGAGCTACGCCCGCATGTCGGAAGGCATAGGCCGGGGGTGTTTTAGGTGCGAGTGAGGGATACTAGTGCCCCGCTGGCTTCAGACTGGACGTACCTCCTATCTCTTACACCCCCCCAGTAAGGCCACCGCCATGCGTGACGGCAGCGTACGGGGTGCGGCGCCCGATCGCAGACGAGTGGGGGGCCTTGCCAGTATGGGAGCCTGGGGGCTAATCACTATCACGGAACGAACTTGGGACGGGGGACGGGGCACGGCGCCTTAAATTTGCGGCGTTTAGAGGGCTACACCCGCTAGATAGCTCGGTTGGCAAGAGCTCGCGCCTGATAACGCTGAGGTGCGGGGGGCGCACCGTTTTGGGCCGGACGTTAGTGCCACGCGACCCTCCCCGTTCTGAGGGGCCCAGGAGCAGATGTGGTTATAGGGCCTGTCACGCGTGGTGCCCCTGGGATCACTGCGGCGTAGGGGGGCTAAGTATTAGGCAGAGTGCTCATCGAGGGGGGGTGATCCAGGTCGGGGGCGCCTGCTCCCAATGGCGTTGCGGCCTTTCTGCCCCCGGCTCGGGTGGCATTGCCCAGGTCGTCTAGGGGTCTGGCCAGCCCCCCCCCCCGATCGGATAATGCCGCTCACATCACATGCGCGCGGTGCAGCGCATGTCAGCAACCAGTGGGCTGATGCGTCCGACTTTGGTGGGTGCTCGCGGTTGCATACAGGTATGGATTAACTGCGCATTAGTTGACCGTGTTGGCAAAAGGAACCACGGTGGGGGCTGGTGCTACCAGTCCGCGACGGTCATCTCGCCCTAGCAAACCATTGCTGGAGGGGAGGAGAACTGATGGTCTGCCCCTTCAGTGTCCTGGTGTTCCCTGAGCTGCACGTTTTCAATCGTGCCATCATGCGCCAGAGCTCTGCCTTTTCACTTTTCGGTTGGTCTCGAAGAATGGGCGGGTAATCTGTCTTCAGCGCATGTAGTTGTTTCCCAGGATATTGCGCAGTATAGTTCTTTTGGACATACGGAGCGGGTATGCAGTTCGGCTGGCGGTGCATTGTTTGGGAGTTTGGGCGCTCATGTACGGTTCCGGGAGTGGGTGGTTGCGTGCTTTGTCCTGGGGAGGCCTCGGGTGTTTCTCGGCACAGTTACCTACCCGGTTGGAACACTGTTCATTAATTTATTGTGTTCCGATTTCCCAAATAATGAGCACGGGTAGCGGGGTTCGGGTGCACAATGCTCCCGCCCTGCACCGCGGTTATGTTTCACGATTTTGGATTGGTTTGAGGCATGCTTGGTCCCTTGGGGAGGCCGCGTGCGTTTCTCTTCAGGCGGCGGTGAATCCGACTTGGTTCGGAGCACAGTGTTTTAAAATTAAAAGTTAGGTTCCTTTACAAATCCGCCGGGATGGCTCTATCACTCATTTGGAGCATCATGGAGTCGCTGGTAAATTATCTGCTACGCACTCTGGGAGCTCCCAGCCGAGCTGGGCCCTAGTACAACACTGTCACGAAGGGTGGCTTTGTGGCGCACCAGCGAGGCCAGGGGGTCGAGGCCTGTGACACAGTACTGGGGAACGTTTCTCCGGCACAGAGGGGAAGGTGCTGCACGCTGGGCCTCCTTTTGTTGGCGGCTGGAAGTGTCACTGTCGTTTGCAGGCGCCAGGCGGGAGGTTCCAGCCCAAATATGCAGGGGCCGGGACTGCGGTTGGCGCTGGGACTGCGGTTGGCGCCGTTTCCCCCAACTAGAGTGCAGCCGGATTATGCTAGCAATAAAGTGTCATTCATAGTCTTTTAAATGTCATTCATAGTTGCACGGAGATGAAAATGTCACACATAGCAATCTGAAACTTGGGCAGCTATGGGTGGGGGCGTCTAGCTCTTGGTTGGCTATGCGACAAAGCTATAATTGGGGCTTATTTATCTTATGCAACTAATAAGCATTGACTAAGCCAACAGGTGGGCATATGTAGGTGCAGGCTCCTTTGGTAGTAAAGATAGGGATGCAATGATATAGCGGGCAAGGCACAGCCTTCCCCAGCACGCGTGGGGGGCTCTGACGCTTTAAGAACACAGCATCTTGAAGGTTTGAGGTCAGGAGTGCTTTTACTAATAGTGAACAGCATATGCTGTAGTACTACCAGCTGCCCTGGGCCTAATTATTGGGGGCACCAGCCTGGAGCGGCTTGAATTGATACAGTGCAGTTCTTACATGCCCACTGTGAGGAAGGTTACTGACAGTGTACGTAATTGGCACTAAGGCTTTAGACCTCTATTCCGTCCCACGGAGTCCTAGTAGTGCCCCCACTAAGTCGGACGCTGTTGAGAAGTGGGAAACAGGGTGACTAGCATCGGCACGATCGCCGAACCTCACGTGCGCCTTTCAAATCCTGGTTCAGCAGCATAGGTACTAGTGGAGAAATCCTGGCAGAAGGAATTTGTTAGCCACATAGGCGAGAACTGGGGCAGCTAGTATTAAGACCATCCCTTCGTGAGGGGGCCGCCCACTCAGCATTTCATCCTCCTGGGGAGGATATGAGTACCACCAATGGGGGTAGCAAGAAACATCCATGGGATATATTTGCTGGAGGTGTGCAGTCTGAATGGGCAAAGATTATGCCAGAGGGCAAGTAGTTTAAGTGGATGCACAGTACGGTCAAGCTTACAGCTCTGTAAAGTTTTGTAAATGTGCCATTGTCTATTATAATATCTATACCTGGTTTAGTATCCAGGCTAAGGGGGGGGGGCTGAAGGACACTGGTGTTTTGTGGTGGTCAGCCGGCTGGCAGGCCTTCTAGCGGGAGGTTTCCAACTCGAGCCTATCCAAGTAAAGGGTCAATGCCAGAAGTGGGTGTAGCAAGCGAGTGATTTGACACAATTTCCATAAGCCTGAAGGGTGGCGCAAGCACAAGTTTAACATGGGCAGGAGCAGTGTGGAATATGAACTGTCTGGACTGTGCTGTTTGTCCTCAAAAACTTTGCATTTATGAACAACTGAGGCCCCATCCACTGAGGGAAGGGGAGATGCACAGATAACTGTAGCGTATTTGGAAATCCCATGAAGGTACTACTCCCTTGGCACAGTCTGATCAGTTCAGAATGGTGGAATTTTGATGTTCTTACACGATAGTTACAGTTGTTGCTAATTACCTTATGCAATTACCTAACGGCGTACATCACGTACCCCTAAAGCCATACAAAAGTGTTTGATTCCTCAACATGCGGCAAGGACAGGAAACAGACACATGGAGAGCCAAGGGGTTTGGATCTTGCACAATATTATTAATGGAATAAGTTACTTTCGACAGGCCTAAGCGCAAACAACTGTAACGAATTTAGCTGCAGTTCCTGCCAGCGGATTCTTGCATTTGTCGCACCTGCTCATTTAGGGCGGGAGTTGCACCCATCAATGTAGGCTACCGCTCACATCGCTAGTAGTTAAGCAGCCTGAGGAGTCTTGGGGCGCCAACACCACAGAGCAACCTGAGCATGCATCTCCAGGGGCCCATGCACTTTCCTGGGGATCAGGCCGTCACTTATGTTTCACATGCGCCTGCAGTTAGAGAGCCCACTGTCAGGTATTTTACAAGTCAAATGTTGTGCAGTATCCTGTTAGTTTGTCGGACTGGCCAAGGGGCTTTTCTATTTGCTGATGCATTTTGGCCATCAGAGGTGGGCTCAGGTGCCGAGAGCTAAGTCACTGGTCCCCAGAGATGGCTAGTTACACGAGCGTGTAGGCTGCACGTTTTCCCATAGATACAATGTGAAGGTGCTCTAGGGCAGGGGAACTTGGGCGCTGTCCCTCTATCCCTTGCGTCTCCAAGGCATGGCCGTAATCACTGGAGGGACACCAGGGGCATTCACATTGGAGACGTCACTGGGGCAAGTATACACGAGGTGTGACGGTTCGCAAGTACACAGGAGGAGACCCTGTTGCGAGTACACAAGTCTAGACAGAGTCCAAGCACACACGAGGTGACTCGGGCCGCAAACGAGGACGGTCTGGAGTCGGACCTCCGGTGTCTGAAATTTTCAGGCATTTCAGACAGCACCCTACATACTTGAAGTAATTATGCCCTGCTCAAACTGAGAAGAGCTTCCATGAGGGAGAAACAGCTACCCGTTTTACTAGGTTAGAATGTAGACTGTGCTCTTTGGCGATGAAAAGAGTGCACCTGCCTCTATCTCCCTGTGTATTAAAAGAATGCTCCCTTGGGTACCCAAGAGGTGATGTATTAAATTGCGCATGAGGTGACGAGGTGTGCATTTGCGCATGAGGTGACGCGGTGTGCATTTGCGCATGAGGTGACGCGGTGTGCATTTGCGCATGAGGTGACGCGGTGTGCATTTGCGCATGAGGTGACGTGGTGTGCATTTGCGCATGAGGTGACGCGGTGTGCATTTGCGCATGAGGTGACGTGGTGTGCATTTGCGCATGGGGTGATGCTGTGAGCAGTTACACATGTGGTTTCGCTTTGTGCAGTTACACAGGGGGTAACGCGGCGTGCGGTTACACATGAGGGACACTGTGCAGTTACACATGAGATATTGATGTCTACAGCTACACAGGAGGTGTCGCTGGGTACTTAAAAATGAACATATACTTGAAAATGAACTGTCGGTTTTTAATACTGCACACATTTACATAAGTTGTATCACAGCATCACCATTTTCTTACACTCAGGCCCATTGGCACTATGGTAATGCATTATCAATTCGCACAATTTTGGCCTGCGTTAGCCACACATACCTCCCCCAGTCTGACCCACACTAAGACCATTCAGCTCTGGCTTCACCCCGGGTCTGGCTGATACAATAAAGCCTATAACTGTTTAGTCTCATCGGACACATGTTGGCACGTTAATGGCCAAGTAGGTTGTGTCCTGGCAGGAAGGCCTGCGTTTGGTTTGGCTGGTTTTTCTTGAAGGGTCCGGATGTGGGCAGGCAAAATCATCAGTCGGAAACTCAACAACAAGGGTTTCACACGCAGTGGAGGGCCCTTGGCGAGGTTCACTAGTAATCTTTTACCTTAGATAGTATTTATTTAGTGGTTATTCAGGTACCAAGGTGGGGATACCTTTGTCAGTATTGACATGTCTGGAAGTACGTAGTGAGGAAGTAATAGTGCCCCAAGTTGCGCAACATGTATATACTTTTGTATAGGGCGCTTGTTAATAAGCTTCCTGGGTCCAACGAGTGCCAGGCAAACGGGGACGACTTGTCAAGAGATAAACATGAGTAGTTACTCGACACGGTGTGTTCGAAGGGATGTTTCCTAAGCAAGACTCTAACTGGCCTTAAACGCATGATGGAGACAATCAGGGACATGCCTAAAGAAGAAAAACCTGTGTTAAGGGGATGGCATGCCAAGGGAGATAGCTTACATTTTTCGCCGAATCCCCTCAAATCCAACATGCCTAAAGAAAGCAAGGAATGCCCGAGTGATTGGTTGGACCTGTTATTAATTTTATTAAACACACCAAGTACAGCGAACTAGTGACATGTAAAACTCATATCAATGGTACTTCCAGGACACATCTCCTTCAGTACACACACCGCCAGACAGGGCTGCTCTCCCCTGGAGCAAAGGGAAGCTAAACACCATAGATGGCATAACGCCTACATGGGGAAGCAAGAAAGATGGTGATGGAGTGGGGAGCGACGAATCTTGGTCTGCTCGCACAGGCAGGCGATTTCCGCCGGGGCTTAGCTAAGCTTGCAGCCAGGCAGGGGTCTTGTCCAACTAATGTGGAAATGTTACGGGTTGCAAGCATACACCAAGAGAGGGATCCTCGAGACCATCCAGGACAGACAAGAACCTATAGCCCTATAGCCAGGGAGCCAGGCATTTGCGGAAACTGCCAGCTAATTTGTGGGTTGCGGTACAATAAGCTGAGGGGAACATGGGGTCAGAGCATAATTTGGTACTAGGATTGAAGAATGATTGTTTTGGCGTTCCCACTGCTCAAGAAGGGGCAAGTATTTGTTCAGGTTGTTCACCCCCTTACACGTCATGTACACAAGGACACCCGTGCTTAAGGTCACATATCACATGGCAGGATAGTTGCCAAGGGGGGGAATGGCCATTGACATGCCTTGCCAGGACAGGGATAGCCGCTCACACTAACTGGAGCCTCTAGGGAGGATATATGTGGGAAACACAGACTGGGGTGTGCCGGGCCCAAAACCCCTCACCAAAGCTGCGGGGGCATCAGGCTGTCGGGTGTCTTTGAGGGAGGGGCAAGGGCATTAAAGGGTTGTAGTGCGTGACACAGCATTTGCAGGGATGCAGAAGGGTCCCAGTGGATCTACCAAAGGGACTACAGCGAAACATGTGACACAGTCATGTAGTCCGACACTGTAAGTATCAAGGGTCACAAGGGATAGCAGTGACCGGGCATCTGTGACCGGTTGAAGGTTCAGCAAGCAGGGTAGGCTGTGTAAGTTGTCACTTCACGAAAGGGTGCAGTGTCTAGTATTGGGCACCATACACTTATTCCCCCAAACCTGCTGTGACACCATTACTATGTTCACCAGGGATAAATTGATAAGAACTTTGAAATTGTCTGGTCAATGTGGTGAAGTAATGCACCCTAGAAGAAGACCACTCGGGCAATTTAGCAACCAGTTGGGGACAGGTGACTTCAGTGGTCTGGAATCACCCCCCGGCTCCCGCATGGAGCTCGGCCGGGGAGGCGATGGAGCCTGCGCGCAGGAGGTGCATCTGCGCTGTGCGTAAATTCACTGAACAGAGGGGATTTGGCTTAATTAGACATGAGTGCTACACGCCAAATTCACAGGGTGTTTTGAGGACGATGGGGTACATCTGTCCAGTATAAGCATGGACCTGTTCTTGCTGGTTAGGGGAGAGGCCCTAGAAATAGCAGGATGTAAGTAGGAATGCCGGCCTTGGTGGGGGGCCCTGGCTGCGACGGTCGCCACACCCAGGGCTGTGGCGGAGTTACAGGGCGATCCGGAGGCGGAAAGGTACTCAGGGGTACCCTCTTCAGGAGCACAAAGGGTGCTGAGGCCTAATATCCCCAGGAAGTCTGTGCGGTGGACCCTGGGGTGCGACGGTGCCCTGTCTGTCCTACGGGCGGTTGGAAACCTGTACAACCGGGGGTCGCTTGAACGCTCCGCCCCTCGTAGGGGGGGGGGCGTGAGTAATAGGGTGGACCGATGGTTCACCGGAAGTGGGATGGGCTATCTCCTCACTACAACCGCTAAACACCGATTGGCTAAGGCCACGATGCAAGTTGGCCCATCAGGTGGTAGGCCGCTAGGGGCGGCTTGCCTTTGGATCGCCTGTAAGATAACCCACCATGTTGGCATATTTGGTATGCTAATAAACCTGCAGCAATTTTCCCACCAAAAGTTTGTCTTGTCTGCTTATTTATTATGTATGATGTTGCTGTGGGAGGACTGGTGAGTGTTGCCGATATTGGCACTATGCGGGCTGACCGACTCGTCCCCGCAGGGAGACCCTCATAAGAGGGCGGCCCCTCTAGTGCCACAAGATGGCACACTGGACAGTCTAGTGTCCGGTGACCCCTCGGGGTCCTGCGCGTCACTGCCGGCCGAGGTGGGGGAAGGGGAGATGTATAAATGCCTCCCCGCCCACCTGGCGGCCTCTGTGACCCTCACCCTGACGCCCGTTTCCCTCCCTACCGCTTACCCTGCGTTCCAGGGTGGGGGGAGGTTCTTCTAATCCTCTTTATTTGTGTTGCAGGCGGAGTTACAGGGCGATCCGGAGGCGGAAAGGTACTCAGGGGTACCCTCTTCAGGAGCACAAAGGGTGCTGAGGCCTAATATCCCCAGGAAGTCTGTGCGGTGGACCCTGGGGTGCGACGGCGCCCCGTCTGTCCTACGGGCGGTTGGAAACCTGTACAACCGGGGGTCGCTTGAACGCTCCGCCCCTCGTAGGGGGCGTGAGTAATAGGGTGGACCGATGGTTCACCGGAAGTGGGAGGGGCTATCCCTCACCACAACCGCTAAACACCCGATTGGCTAAGGCCACGATGCAAGTTGGCCCATCAGGTGGTAGGCCGCTAGGGGCGGCTTGCCTTTGGATCGCCTGTAAGATAACCCACCATGTTGGCATATTTGGTATGCTAATAAACCTGCAGCAATTTTCCCACCAAAAGTTTGTCTTGTCTGCTTATTTATTCTGTATGATGTTGCTGTGGGAGGACTGGTGAGTGTTGCCGATATTGGCACTAAAGGAGGGGGTGTTAGCAGGGCTAGCAATGGCAGAAAGGACGGGGTCTGCTGATGAAAGGGGCAGGAGGTCGATAAAACTGTGCAGTGCAGAAATTGTGGGCTCCCTGCAGTTTGTAGCCGCTCCTCGGGATCACAGCAGGGAAGACGCTTTAGAAATATTCTGCTTTCTCCATGTGTTTTCAATCTTGCTGCAAAGGATTAAAAAACAGACCCAATGAATGTCATGAAAACATGCCCAGCACAGTACTTATAATGAATGTCCTGTGGGCACAAATTACAGTGACACCGCTGCTCCTATCTCAGTGATGCTGCATTTGGGCCTCTACATAGGTACTAGTGCTTCTCATTAAATATGAGGTTTGATTTATTGTACTCTGGTTTGTTATGTTTCTGTGCTTGTGCATTACTAAACATATTGGTAGTGCTGGTGCCAAGAGCCTAATCGAAAACGTAGCCCTCGCCTTGGGATGTTCGTAGGAGTCAGTAGAGTGGCATCTTGGGGACAGATACACGGGCCTGTGACGTTTCAGGGATGACTCTGCTCACTCACAGACACGGGCTGGGACAAGTGGTTGATTGCTGTGAGTGTAGTGACACCAACTCGTAGCATCCCTGGACTCAGTGTAAAAGAGCCTCGCGCGTGTCTGTCAGAGGGTGGGTGCTAGAGCCTCCAATATTGTGTGTAAGTCTTTAACAGCGTTTGAAGTCAGACCGTGAAAGCGTGTTGGGATCCCTTGTCTAGTAACAGTCCACGCGGTGTTCAGAGGCCGGGGTTAGCAGTGGGGCATGTCCAATATGGGAAGGTCAGCCTTTTGTGTCAGTCTGCAGAGCCAGGGGCGCTGAAGGAGGCTGGGCTTTTCGTTTTGCTTGTTTTCCGTTTTTATACTCACAAGTAAGAGTGCTGAATGCTGAACCTCATCTGAATCCGTTCTCTTCCTGTCCTGTGTCTGGCTCTCTTCCACAGCAAGCATGTTTAACGTGGCTGCCCTTATAGCGTCATTTTTCTCTCTAAACCTGCATCACTTTACGGCCTTTAAATTCTACTTATTTCCTGCACAGCTTCCGTGGCCTTTTAAACATAGCTCCCATTCCAGGAAAACGAGTATTCTAGGTTTTGCATCTGATTGTATAACTGTGGCATTGGCACTCTGTCAAGTTTCAGTGTATTTACTTGTAAGAGTCATTAATTATTCATATTTCGAGACCTAATTGGATGGTCCATTATATGTGCTAATAGGTGTGTTAAAAGATCACTAGTTCATTATTGATGAGCCAGTAACATCCGTATTAGTGGGGTTTGATAGCTCTGGCTGCACAGTTAAAGGCTGCAGGGACAAGGGCATATTGGGAAATCAGGTACTCTCTTGAAGGCGGCTGCTCGGCTGGTCCTAGAGGTGGGCGAGCTCACAAAATAACAGGGAGAGCCAAGTCCAGGGCCTGGCTCGGTTCCTAAAACCCGTTCACCAGCCGAGCCCTGGAAATGTTTGCTATGTAAATCATATGACAAACATCACGTAAGATATGAGGACGCCGCTTCAAAATTCAAAAAGTGTTTTGACACGTAGAAGCTTTGACATTAATATGTCACATTATAACACTGCACTGAGAAATACTTATTAAAAGTGATAGTTTTTAAGTATAACCCATTAGTGAAGAGGCAAGACGGTTGCCATGTAAACCCTGTACATAGCCCAAATTATTATAGAGCAACATTATAGTCTAGTAAACCAAACACAATAGGTTTTGTATAACTAGCATTATGAATTCACATTTTTGAAAGTGCTTTATTAAATGATAATAGAGAAAAATGGAGCTTTGCCGAAATAAAATATTTGCCTAATATCACACAATTTAAGTAGTGATTTATCTGGGTTTTCCGGTTTCACTTTGTACAAAAAAAACACTTAATGGGAATCTGTTTGTATTTCCTTTTTTATGTAAACATTTTGTTTTTACTTCTTAGTGCATTTTTTTGTAGTTTTTATGCAGGGCAAACTCAAACCAAAGTTATTGGAGCGCTGTACTGACCACCAGTTATACACCAATCCAGGTCACGTTCATTTTGAGAGACAAGGGGAAATTATGATAGGGATGGCGACAAATTGTGAATGTGATATACAGTACGTGCTCAAACCAGGAACCTAAATGCTCCAGGGCCATGTGCTGTCTAACCAGCTCTCTCTCTAGCTCTTCAGTCGCGTAGTGATCTCTTCCATCCTTTCCTTCCACCCCTCACCCAGAGAATCTGTAAACCCATCTTGCTATCATAGTCCGAATCTCTCTCACATCCTAGTCCATTGATCTGCAAACTTTTAAATACTGTGCTTCCCATCAAACATGAAATAATTTAATCAGACCCCCCAAAATGACAAACATATTATCTCACATTTATTACATAAAATGTAAAACACTGCAAGTATGCTGAAGACTTAAATAATTTAATTGGTGCTTGAGGGCTAACCCTCTAATATCACATAGAAGCCACTTTCAGGCTAGGCTCGTTATGGGCTCGAGGTTCCAACAGAACTCGACCTGAGCCACAGCCAGGCTTCAGGCTCGAGCCTGGCCTGAGCTTTCTGTGGCTCACCCACCTCTAGCTTATCTACAGCAGTAGGGGTTAAACAGGGTGTCCTATACCGCAGACCGCACTGCTTCGGACTGAAGTTTCTGGGGGATGTTGTCTTCTGTGGTCTTTTTGTGGTGTATTTTTGACCATTTCTTTGTATGCTTGCTTGCATTTGTGTTTTTTGTGTGTCGTGCTAAAGAAGAGAGTGCTTGGATCTCTTACTGGAAATATTAATTGTTCTTCCTCATCACAGTCCACACAATATGAGGCCAGTCTTCAACTGGCATCTGCCAGCAGACATAGTAACTGTGTGGATAGCATTGTATACAGCTTCTGTGATCTGTTAACTTCCAAAACTGCCCCATTCACTCACTTCTGCATTTTAAGCTATCCCTTATTTTAGGTTAGCTGTTTTTTTTTACGTGGAAAGAATAAAATCATTCCCTAGAAACAGTGGTAAGACCTTGTTAAAAGTTGGGTCTCTAGTTAGCAGAGGTATGCACCCTGTCCAAACAGGGACCACAATCCTAGTCAAGGTGAGCTAGATACACACTAAAAGATAGCCTGTGCTCACCCTCTGGTAGCTTGGCACAGAGGAGTCAGGCTTATCTAAAGAGAAAATGTCTAAAGTATTTGTGCAACACACACACAGTAACACAATGAAAGCACCACAAAAAGACTCCACACAGGTTTAGAAAAATAGAGAATTTTGTTATGAGAAAATCAAGGCCAAAATGATAAAAATCTGTAAGTAGAACCGGAGTTATGAATTTTTAAAGAATAAACCAAAACTCAAAAGTCATCACTTCATCAATTTTGAAGCAAAAACAGCTGCAGAATCCACTTCTGAGACCCAGAACTGAATTAGCACCTCAGGCAAGGGAGGACTCACAGACGGCAGAGTTCAGCAGCTGCAGGGTTGTAGGAAGCCTTTGATGGTCCTGAGAGTTCTTTACAGGGGGCAATCCAGCATGGCCTTGGAGTCACTATGGATTCAAGAGAGATGGATCCAGGCCTTGTTCTCAGCAGGCAGCAGGGCAGCTCAGCAAAGCAGAGAAGCAGTTCCTACAAAACAGTCAGTCAAGCAGAGTAGCAATCCTTGTAGCACAGCAGTCTTTACTCCTGGCAGAGTACTTCACCAGTCCAGTAGAGTACTATCTTGGTAGGGTCAGAGCCCCAGTACTTATACCAAGGCCTGGGCCGTCTGCTCCGTTTGTGGAGTTTTCTGCACTCCACGCTCCGCTGAGCACGCGGAGTTCCCAAAAACCTGTGGAGTAGAGTTTTAGCCTCCTCGCGCTCACCAAAATAAAGTTGACGAGCAAGGAAAATCCAACGGTAAACCACCTCCCAGCAAGATATTTCAATGCGGACAGTCCAGGATGGTCACGACCGCTCGCATTGAGAAACCTTCTGTTCACGTTGAGGAAGTTGCCACTCAAGTAGAACATCTTCTGGAGCGGCAGAAAGAAGCAGCGCCCTCTTGCGATGTACATGGTGCCGTTTGCGCTGATTTTCCATTGCGGGACAAACACCCGACGCTAAAAATCAGCACAAACGGTGTGACCTAATGCACTCCGCCGCTTGCGGAACTCCGCGTAGCACATTGGAGTTTTTCAGTCACTTTGCGGAGTTTCGCTTCTCGGAACTCCGCGTACTCCGCACATGCCTACTTATACCCAAATGTGCCTTTGAAGTGGGGGTGACTTCAAAGCAGGCCCTTGAAGTGCACAGGTCCCCTTTCATCCTAGCCCTGTTTCCCAGGCTATCTGTGGGGGGTAATCAGCCCTTTGTGTGTGACACAGGACACTGCCTATTCCGATGTAAGTGTCAGCTTCCTCTCCGTCTTCCTGCCCAGGAAGAACTGTCAGAATGTAGATGAATGCAGATGAGTTCTCTGTCACACCCACCCTTCCTGTGTTTGTGGCTATTTGGAGGGATGGCACAAAGTGTAGCTGTCACCCACCCCAGACATGTATTGGAGACTGGCTGCAAGGCACACAGAGCAGTAAGAGCAGATAAATGTCCACTTTCGAAAACAGTAATGTTAAATCCAACTTTACCACTAGGTAGGATTTATCACTACCATTCCAAAGATATGAACCATGATGCTTCCACTCCTTTCTAATCAGGAATTACAGCTTTAAAGTATTGTAAGGAATTCCTAATGCTAGCCCATGAGAGGAGTAGGCCTCACAGTAGTGAGAAATGAATGTAGCTGTTTGTCACTACCAGGACATGCACAACTTAAAATTACATGTCCTACTTTTCACTTACACAGCACCATGCCCTTAGGGCTAGCTAGGGCCTACCTTAGGGGTATTAAAATGGGAGTTTAAGGCTTGGCAAGTGGTTTTAATTGCCAAGTCAAAGTGGCAGTAAACTGCACACACAGGCCTTGCAATGGCAGGCCTGAGACAGGTTTGAAAGGCTACTTGTGTGGGTGGCACAATCAATGATGCAGGTCCACTAGTATCATTCGATTTACAGACCCTGGGTATATGGCATACCAATTTACAAGGGGCTTACAAGTAAACGAAATATGTCAATTGAGTATACACCCATGCCACCATTTTATGTTTAGGGGAGAAGCACATGTACTTTGGCACTGGTTAGCAGCGGTAAAGTGCTCAGAGTCAAAAGGTCAACAAAAAGAATCCAGCAAAAAGAGTAGGATGAAGGCAAAATGTTTGAATGACCCTTCAGACAGGGCCATTTACCAACAGACCTCCTTCCTCTCTATTAGAGATGAGGTCTCTAGTTGGCAGTTGTTTGCACCCTGTCCAAGTAGGGACCCTCACTCTAGTCAGGGTAAGGAAGTCACACAGCTAAGACAACACCTGCTCACCCCCTTTGTAGCTTGGCACAGAGCCGCCAGGCTTATCTCAGAGGCAATGTGTAGAGTATTTGTATCCACACATACAGTAACACAGTGAAAACACTACAGAAGTGCACCACACCAGTTTAGAAAAACAACCAATATTTATCTGAATAAACAAGCCCAAAATGACAAAAATCCAACATACACAAGTCAAGATATCACTTTTAAAGGTTACATGCAATTGTAGTTCCTTAAAATCAATGGGTGCCCTTGACTAGGCTAAAGTGCCTTAGATGCATTAAAAGTTAGAGACGATGTGAGGCACATGGGAGATGAAGCGTCGGAAAATCTGGTGTTGCGTCAGTTCCTTACTGGTGCAGAGGAGGTGATGAGTCGGTTTCTTACTGCTAGGCAGGGGAGGTCAGGCGTTGGTTCCTTACTGCCACAGGGCAGGTGATGCATCGTTCTCAGCATGATACATCCGTTCCTTACTGCAATGCAGTGTCGATGACAAAAGCAGCGCTCAGGGATGGTACGTCGAAGTCAAGTCGCGCTGTGTCGGTTTCACAGGATCGAAGCAAGCGGTGAGTCGGAGTCAGAGTAATGCGTCACAGACTTCAGTGATGCGATGCTCGAAACTCACCTAGTTGACATTCCTCGGTGGCACTGTGACAGAAAACTTAGGCCTGCATTGTAAGCCGTGGTCAGTGCGTTGAGCGGGATCCACGTTTCAGTGCAGGCAGTGGCAACGTGTCGAGTTTTGCAAGGATGCTCAGATTCCAAATGACGCTGTGAGCCGATGCGTTGACTTTCTTCTTGAAATCACCAGAACTCACTTCCAAGGGCACAGGAACTGGATTTGGCACCACTTGACAAGACAAGACTATCAGAAAGAGAGCCCATGTGCTGGACGGTGAAGTCTCTGATGGCCCTGAGACTTCTTAACAGGAGGCAAGCACAACGCAAGCCCTTGGAGAACCTCAGAAAGCAGTATGTAGAAAGCAAAGTCCAGTCCTTTTACTCCAAGGACTGAAACAGCAAGCCTCAGGCCAGCACAGCAAAGAAAACAGCAGAGTGGCAGTCACTCCTGACAGTATCAAGCTCTTCTTCCTGGCAGAATGTCTTTAATCCTGAAGTGTTCTTAGGTTAGGGTGTCAGAGGTCGTCCTGTACTTATACCCATTTCTGCCTTTCAAGTAGGCAAACTTCAAAGGAAAGTCTTTGTAGTGCACAAGGCCCTGCCTTTTCCTGCCTTGGCTCCAGACACACTACGGGGGGTGGAGACTGCTTTGTATGAGGACAGGCAAGCCTTATTCAGATGTCAGTGACATCTACTCCCACCAATCTAGCTCAGGAAGACCCATCAGCCTGGTGATGGGCCATCAGGATATGCAGGACACACTTCAGCTCCCTTTGTGTGACTGTCTATAGTGAATGCACCAACAGCCCAACTGTCATCCTGACCCAGACGTGTATTCTACAGACAGGCAGAGGCACAGAATGGTTAAGCAAGAAAATGCCCACTTTCTAATAGTCGCATTTTCAAACTTACAATTCAAAACCAACTTCCCCCAAAGATGTATTTTTAAATTGTGAAACCAGAGACCCCAAACTCCAATACTCTGTTTGCTCCCAATGGGAAATTACACTTAAAAGATATTTCAAGGCAATCCACATGTTACCCTATTTGAGAGATAGGCCTTGCAGTAGTGCAAAACTAAATTAGCAGTATTTCACTATTAGAACATGTAAAACACACTAGTACATGTCCTACCTTTTAAATACACTGCATTTTGACCTACCTTACCAGTGACTTACATGTAGTAAAATGGAAGGTTTGGACCTGGCAAGTGGGTGCACTTGCCAGGTCAGATTGGCAGCTTAAAACTGCACTCACAGACACTGCAATGGCAGCTCTGATCCATATTTAAGGGCTACTGAGTGGGTGGCACAATCAGTGTTGCAGGCCCACTAGTAGTATTTGATGTGCAGGCCCTGTTCACTCCTGGTGCACTGTACAAGGGACTTACTGGTAAATCAAATATGACAATCTTGGAAAAACCAATTACCATCATGTTTTAAACAGAAAGCACTTGCACTTTAGCACTGATCAGCAGTGGTAAAGTGCCCAGAGTCCTAACACCAGCAAAAACTAAATTCAGCACAGGATCAAAAACTGGAGGTCAGAAGCAAAAAGACAGGGGAGACCACGCCAAGAGCTTGCAGGTCTAACACTCTCCCGGGCCAATCACATTGGCTCCATCATCTTGATCAATTTAGCCACTTCCTGCAAGTCTCTGCCAGTCATCGGACGTGCCAATTCTCTATGTTCTTGTCTATCTGCTTATAGTGTCTAAAAACCTCAGGGCATGTGGTCTCTTTGGGCAGGTCACTCTGATAGAGTCTCAGGGCAAAAACTGAAGTACCCAGCCCCAGAGGTTCTGATACTATTTATCGTACTTATGCTCTTGTAAGCTAATTTCTCCATGCCCAATAAAAAACACAACTTCAACAACCATAGATTGAACCCTGAGGCTTCCCTTTTACCCCACAGTGTAATGATCATCTGTTTTGCTACTAGAGGCAGGAAGCAGTTCATCTTTGCTTTGTCGCTGTATCGTAGGTAACCCCCGTCTGATGGGGTTTGTAATAGTAGATGGGCATCTAGCCAGGTCAGCTTGAGTGACTGAATGTATGCATTCTAGTACCTTATTCCAGTATTTCTGTAGGTACGGGCAGCCCCACAAAGATTGGACTAGAATAACCCTTTCCTCTAATGCCTTACAACATGTGTCACGTTTGGTGTAATCTATGTGATGCAAGGTGCCATCTGTACAAGCTCTTATACAACACCTGTTTCCCGTGTGCATGCTTTACAAAGTTACTTTGCCTCAGCAGTACCTGGTTCCATTGATCATCATGCAATAAGTTTCTTTGCTCACTGTTTTTGGAATGGGTCTCGTGTGCGACCCTTAATCCCCAGCAGGATTTTGTATATTAATGGCATAACTCGTCCTGGGAGGTATGTGTTTTTATCAACTTTTTGAAGGATGTGAGGGATCTAGAGCTGCCCTCCTTAATCTGTGGGTGCAGCACGGGATGCCTCACTTGCATTTATATCTATATTCATGTTGCAGCCCAAATTATTCTTGGAGTTGTTGAAATGACTTAACATGGCCTCTGTGGAACAATTTGTTTACTGTGTCACAGTCGTTTACTTTCCAATCTTTCCATCCATGTCTCAGGTGAAACCATTGTTCATTGTTATTTATTGGAGGGGTTTGCTGGATCTGGAATTAACGGGTGGGCGGAACTCACAGAGTTCTACTTCGCAGAATTTTGCAGAGTTATCTAAAAACTCTGTGAAATTCCGCTGAGTTCGCACGCGGCAGAATGCTGCCGCCCAGTCCTACAACACCACCCAAAATAGCGGAAGGCATGCACGCCCTACCATCTCATCTCTTAATATTCAATAACTTCACTGTTTGTGATCATTTTGGCATCAGAAGATGCCCCCCATGCACACACTACCTTATTAAACCCCCACCCAACCCAGCCACTCAGGACCCACATTCTGAGAAAGGGAAGCACAGAGAGCATAGCTATTGAAAAATTATCTCTTGGGCCTGTGGAAGCACCACAGACAGCATGCACACGCAGAGACGTCATCCCGATGGGCAGAGTGTAGGTGTCCAAACGGTCCGGCGGGACGGAGTCGGTCGCGTGTCGGGGGAACCTTGCCCCATAACTCATCACACACTTAGGCCTGCTTTCTCACCATAGAGCATATTGTAACATTTATGTGCCGCTTAACGCTCCATTGTGGGGAGCCTGTGCTAGCGTTCTATCTACACAGGGGGAAGGACGCTGGTGGAAGGCCGCTGTATTTGTTTTGTCCTTTGTGTACGTACGGATCACAAGCCGCTCATTCCATCGTTCATGGGGTCGTCATCTAAGCCCCCACCTCGAATCGAAAAATGGATTCTTCAGTTACAAGACTATCATTTCACTGTGGTATTCCGTCCTGGAACTCAAAACCCTGTGGACTATCTCTCGAGGCACGCCCGTCCAGCCACCCAGAGCGAGGAAATGGAGGCAGAAGAAACAGAAGAATATGTTCGCCTGGTAGTGGAATGGTCCAGGCCCCTTCCCATATCTTTGGAGGAGATCCTGGAAGCCACAAAGGTGGATGAGTGCCTCCAGCTCTGCCTCTCCGCTGTGAGATCCGAAAAATGGGGCACCCTGTTGGACAAAACGGTGTATCGCACTGAGGAGGCAAGGTCTACGCTGGTGTCCCTTCACAATGTGAGGGGTGAGTTGATAATATCCCCGGAAGGGTGCTTGATGAGAGGTCTGCGGTTGGTGATTCCTGGATGTCTGCAGCAGAGGGTGATGGACTTGGCACACTTAGCTCATCAAGGTGTTGTCAAGACAAAATCCAGACTAAGGTGAAAGGTGTGGTTTCCCAGTCTGGATGCCCTTGTGGAACAAACGGTGAGGAGGTGCTCACTTTGTCAAGTGGCTGGGCCTGCCGACCCGCCAGCACCCATCATTACGGAAGTGATTCCACTGTTTCCCTGGCAGCGAGCAAGCGCAGATTTCGGAAGTCTCCCAGATGGGCGTCATATGCTGGTGGTCAGTGACGATTTCTCCAAGTATCCCGAAATTGAAATTATGGAGTCCACCATGGCCAGCCAGACTATTCCTCGTTTTGAGAAAATTATGATAACCCATGGATTGTTTAAGGAACTTCGCACCGATAATGGCCCTCCTTTCTCAAGCCAGGAATTTGCAGCATACTTAAAGTCCAGGGGAATCCGTCATCGGAAAGTTACACCCCTATGGCCTCAGGCCAATGGAGAGGTGGAGCGCTTCATGCGGACTCTTAACAAGGCCATCATGATTGCGGTGGCAGAAAGACAGGAGTTGGATTGTGCTTTATATGGCTTCCTAAGAGAGTATCGAATGACCCCTCACTCTACCACCCAAGTGAGCCCCACGTCATTGTGCATGAACATACCAATGGGCGATGTGATTCCACACCCCGAAGTTGTATCTGCCAAACAGGAGCTGGTGGCGGACAGACTGCAGCAATGCAAGCTGCAGAATGACAAGGTATCAATGAGGCATGGAGCGAAATCCAGCTACCTGAAAGTGGGGGATGCCGTCATGGTGAGGAATAGATACCCTAAAGGAAAGTTTAGCCTGCCTTTTGAGATTGAGCCTTGGACAGTCAAGAAAGTGCATGGGACCAAGGTCACGGCGATGAAGAACGGAGCGACCATAACCAGGAATGTGTCATTCTTTAAGGCCCACCAGAATCCTAGCAGCAGTTAAGTGGGGTACTGTGCGATCCCGAATGAGCTAGAACTGGGATCCGATGATGAGTCTGGAGCTGGTGGGAAATGTGAAAGTGTTGGATCTCCTGGTCGGGGGTTGTCACCATCTGGACGGGCAGATACCTGTCCGCCGGAGAAGTCGCCATGTGGGGCACCTGAGCGTGACCTATTGCCCTGCCCCGAAGATCCCCAGGGGCCTGAGGCTGGCGTACCACCAGGGGGTGCTGAGAGGTACCAGCTTCGACCTTGCCCCGTCAGGTCGTCGCGCTTGAAGAACTTTGTAACGTATTGAACTACCTTTTTGAAATGAACACTTATTTTCTCATTGTATGTTTGTTTTGGCACGGTATGGAGGCATTTTTGTGTTGGTTTTTGTCTTAGCAGGTTTTGGAGGAGTGTTCTATGTTCCTCGCGGGGTATACCAATGTGGTCAGTCGCCCGAGGGGTGTTTGTGTAACTTCCCCTCTCGGCGTAAGTCCCGATAGTCACGACTGTGACGTAGGGACGAGGGAAGTAAAATAAAGAGGCTTGCTGTGTAGTCGAGCAGGATGGTAGCACCACATTATCGTGTGTGCTTAATTGATTATTCCAGCATGCGTTCACCGGCTGGAGCGGTGAACATAACACTTTGGTTCTCTCCCGCACAAAAGACCACCGTTTTCTTTTAACCCTCCTGTCACCTGATGCCAGGTTTTTCTATCTTCTGTGCGATTCCTCCATTCATACCAGTTTAAGCTCACTGCCTTTTCTATTTTCCATGCCCCCAGTTCATCCCAGGCTCTTTACCCCACATGCTCCAGTTCATCAAGGCACCCACCTGCTGTCGCTTTTCCCCTTCCATCCAATAATCCGAGGCACCCTTTCTGTCCTCCCTTCTTCCCTGCTCTAAATTCATCCCAGAGTTCCTCCACTAACCGTAAGCTCACCCTCTACACTGAACTATAAAATGTGATTGGATGTCGGCGAGGGCACAAACTGAGTTTTTTACGGAATTTCCCAAATTATCATGTTCGCCTTTTCTGCTCCTACACAACAGCCCACAGGGGAGCTAGGTAAGGAATGTCTACCTTTCAAAATCCAAGTGACCTGGACTCCGCCATGGCCCCTCGCCTGTACGCCAGTCATCTATTGGCAGAGTGACCTTTCACACCCACGGCTTTCCTGGGAGCAGGGGATGGGTGCATCAGATTTGTAATACCACATTGCCACAAATGCTATTTTGCTCCTAATCCTTGGTTATTATTGACTCCAGCAGCAGCAAATGTTGCACTTATGTTTAATCGCACACAAAATGTGCGTTATTTTTAAACACAAATACCAATCATACACAGTAGATGTAATAACATACTAAAAAAGCATTTAAAATATGCAACTGGAATCAACTAGAACTGCCCAATAGTTTTTAATACGTGCTCAAAATCCACATACAGCAATCGGATCCAGTAGACACCATTTGTAAGTGGTCTACTGGAATTGGTACTAGGGGGATTGTAGCAAAGTCTCAGTAGCTTGAACGGATAAAAAATGAAGCAGTGCAATGTCTTACCCCAGCAGTTTGAGGCCTGACCTGACTGGCGGTCATATTCCCTCGTGCCGGACTGCACACCCCCCTCGCAGCTCTCCTACAATGCCAACATTACTTCTCCCAGTATGGCAAGGAGTTCGCGTGAAGTATTCTTGGAGAAGTTATCTCCTGTTTCACTTCAGGCCTTTAGGAGACAGGAATGCTGCTGTGCAGGACAGAGTGTTTGGGTAAAAAATAGGTGGAAATTAATATCTGGACAGATATCCCGGGCTCCAAAGTTCTGAACTACCTGCGTTGTGCGCAATGTCTGCGAGCAGGATCATCATGCAACCAACCTTTGCTCAGCCTCAGTACCTGCCACTGGCTTAAGCATTTCACTGAGGGCCACATCTCCGAGGACTGCACTGTGGACACCCCACAGACCCAGCAGCAGACCGGGCCATGCACGCAGCATGATCCCTCCCCTGCACTCATAAAGAGCAGATCCCGCGTCCAACTCGCCTCTCTCAGAGACCTCTTCAGGTTTCACAATGCAGCGCGAATGGGAGGAGTGAGCCCCAGCTCAACAGCAGCAGGGCAGAAGAAACAAATGGACCTAGAAAGGGGACTGAACGTAGGCTCCCAGAAAAGGAAAGAAAGATGAGTAATCGATGAAATAGGGGTCGCGGCACTGAGCGCCAGTAAACTCCACCACGTGGCATAGGCAGAGTTTTTGCTGAACTTCGCACTTAAAGCGCAGCACGCAGTTGGCAAAACTCTGTGAACTCCACCCGTGGAGCTGTTTACCGCTCTGGCCTAATACGGAGTCCGAACCGCCTCCTTACTCAGTGTATTCTAGGGAGGATCGCATTACCACAGAGCTGTAAAGTCTGCGGTCCCTTGTAGTTTGAGTAATCAAGCTACCTCTCACATACGCCTGCCTGCCTGCCAAAGTGTGGTCCACAAAGCTCCATTATTTCTGTATTTCAATGTGCTAACACTAAGGGCCACATGCACAAAGCCTTTTTATGGTCGCTGACAGGTCAATTCGCAGAATTGGCCTGTTTCCGAACACAAAAAAGCATTTTTTAAATGTACAAAGCCCTAATTGCGATTCCGTAACCTATTACGGAATCGCAATTTGGGTTTGCAAATCGATATTGGGAAGGGAGCATGTTTAGGGCATCCCTTCCAAATACCGATTCGCATTGGTATGTACAGATGTTTTGTGACCGAAATGCAGTCGCAAAACATTTGCACTTTACCACCAACTCATAGTTGTTGGGAACCCATTCGCAAATGGGAAGGGGTCTCCAAGGAACCCCTTCCCTTTGTGAATGGCTGGTAAAATATGTTTTAAGAGCAGGCAGTGGTTCAACGTTTTATTATTTCTTTATAAACGCATCCTGTTTTTCTTTAAGAAAAGCAGGCTGCGTTTAAAAAAAATAAGATTGCTGTATTTAAAAGCAATGACAGACGTGGTGGTGATGGCTGCGATTCCTAATGGGTCGCAAATTTGCTACCTACCTCATTAATATTCAAGAGGTAGATCTATTTGCGACCCACTAGGAATCGCAAAGTAACTGAAAAGAGTTTCATACATTAGGAATAGTGATTTCCTAATTGCAATTCACAGGAAATCGTGATTAGGAAATTGCTTCATACATGTAGCCCCTAAATCTCATATATGGGAGGCCTAGTAATATTTAAATAGGTGTAGTATGCACACTCCCTCTTTCTTTGGTGCAAGTGTCCCCTGTTTCCATCCCATTCTTGTCTTTTGGGCTGCCAGATAATGTTTGTGCATAGATTTTGAAGTGCTTAAACAATCAGCAGTGAGAGCATATGAATCAGATAATTTTTGGTAGGATTGTCATCAGTACTGCTACTACTCCGCCTAGCCAAGACATTGTGTGAGTGCCCCATTTGTTGACTTCCATCTTCACTCTATTTATTTCATTCATTTAATTCCTGGACAGTGTTTCAGGTGAGATTTTGGCTGTCAATATGCCCAAGTATAGCAATTGGTTCTTCTCCCATCTATACATAATGTCAGCGTCTATATTTTGAAATATGGTTGTGGTTGTGGTGAGGTTCAGTCCTAGTGATATTTTCAAACTGATTTTGAATCCTAACATTATTTGATATGCCCAAAGTTCTGGTTGCAAAGTTTCCTGACTGGTCAGAGAGAACATGATATTGTCTATAAATCCTACTGTTAGAAATTGGGTAATTTGGTTGACTGGGTGTTAGCCCTAGGCAAGCAGCAACCACAATCCTAGTCAGGGTAAGAAGCAGGCAAACCCTAAATTAACCAGTGCTTACCCTCTGGTAGCTTGGCACAGAGCAGTCAGCCTTAACTTAGAGGCAATGTGTAACATATTTGTGCAACACTTCAAACAGTAAAACAGTGAAAACACCACACAAACAGATTCCACACCAGATTAGAAAAATAGAGCTTACTTTAATAAATAAAACGAGGCAAAAATGACAAAAAATCAAATAAGTAGAACATGAGATATTACATTTCAAAGTTTTTACGTAAAATAGCACCTTGAACCAAAAAGTGCTTTTGGGATATCTGGTCACTCCAAACCGGGAGAAAGTCAGTAGTTCAGGCTGACCACGATGGAGCGCGGGCCAGCTACAGGGACCCAGTTAGGCCCGCTGAACCAAAGCACTTTAATCCTGGGTGGGTGGCACTAGCGTGGATCCACGTCGAAGATACATTGTGCAGCCGAGGCGATGCATCAGTTCCAAAGTGCAGCAAGACTGCGGTTCGAGGTCCTGATGTGTCGACATCAAGGATTCTGTCGATGCGGCTTACAATGCGAAGTCTGCTGTTGAGGATGCAAGGTGCAGCAGAGGCGATGCATCGATTCCGATGAGCAGTGAAGCTGCTATGCAGCGATTCGACATCGTCGCGAGGCTGCTGTCAACGGGGGATGCGAGGAGCCTGTGCCGGGTAAAGCGTTGCAATGCGGTGGTCCCAGATGTGGGAGGCCGCCGTGATGCAAGTCTTTTGCGACAGGTCCAGTCTACTCAACAGCGGCGATGCATCGGTTCTGCTCGAAGATGCACTTCTCAGCTGAGGAGATTTGTCAGTTCTGCTTGTCCACAGCCCACCGCCAGTATGGTATGGCTTGGGTATCTATTCAAAGTTAAAAAATCTGCAGCTAGAAGTCTCTATCAGATGAACAAGTTACTTAACTTCTGTAGCGCATTATCTGGTAGAGACAATATCTAGCTGCAGATTCCTTACAGACCCAGCCATGCCTCCCCGCTCTGCAGACACATTTTTAGTGCTAAGGTTCATCCCCTTTTCAGGTCCCTAGTTTGGACACACACTGGTCAGTCTAATTCATGGCTCTGCACTCCTGTTGTGGAAAGTCGTGAAAAGAAACTGACGCCTGCGCTCCTGGGTGGTGTCTTTATAGGTGACCGTGATGTCCTATCCGGTGCCAACGAGACCTGCTGATGCCAAGCGGAGCCGTACGGAGTCACCCGATGGCATGCAGGGGTACTGCACACGCAAAAGTTTCCTGATCCAGTCTAATGACTGGAAAATTCAAAGGTAAGGAATCTGCAGCTATATATTGTCTCCACCAGTTACTGAAGGTAAGTAACTTAATCATATAGCACATATATACCCAAAGCTGTCAAGGTGCTAGAAGTCCATAAAACCTAACTTGGAAACTGAGCGGTAAAAGAGCTGAGGTGCAGGAAGAGATGAAACAATTAATCAACCGGGATTTGTAAAGCACAGCCAATAATCCGCAAGGGTATCCGGATGCTGAGTTCCAAGCTGTCCGGGTGGCCTCAGTTCAATAGCCAGGTCAACAGTACTCTTCTGAACTCCAGAAGAGAGGGTGAAGTCTGGAGTTGGAGGTGGAGGCTGTTTCAGTACTTTGCGGCAAGATAGGTAAAGAAGCGCCCTCCGTTGTTGCTTTGGCAGATGCTGGGGTGTGACGAGGGAGGTGGATTGCAGGAGTCTGGAGGGTTGATGAAAGCTCAGGCGGTGGTTGATGTATACTGGTCCTCGGTTGTGTAAGGCTTTGTAGGTGTGTGTCAGAATCCTGAATTGGCATCTCTTGTGGATGGGGAGTCAGTGGAGTTTCTTCAGGTGAGGGGTGATGTGTCCGTCTGGGGAGGTCAAGGATAAGTCTGGACGCTGAGCTCTAAATGGTCTGCTATCTTTTCAGGAGGTGTGTGGTAATTCCTGCGTAGAATACATTGCTGTAGTCCAAGTGGCTGGTGACGAGGGCTTGAGTGACGGTGAGTCTGGTGGAGACTGGTAGCCAATTGAAAATCTTTCAGAACATGTGCAGCATGAGGAAGCAGGCGGAGGAGACTGCAATGATCTGGTTCTTCATGGTATGTTTGCTGTCCAAGAGGATGCTAAGATTCCAGGCGTGCTCCGTGGGGTGGGAGAAGATCCCAGTTCTGCAGGCCACCAGGAGTCATTCCACGGGAAGGCATTGTTCCCGAAGATCAGCACTTTGGTTTTGTCTGTGTTGAGCTTGAGGCAGTTGTTTAGCATCCAGTCAGCAATGCTGGTCATGCACAGGTAGAAAGGTCTTCGGATAGCGAGAGGATGAACTGGGTGTCATCTGTGTAGGAGATAATGTTCAGTCTGTGGTTTTTGATGATGTTGGCCAGGGGGGTCATGTAGGTGTTGAAAAGAGTAGGGCTGAGGGATGTAGTGTTCAGTGTCGATGGCTTGGGGAGCGAAGAATTCTAGGATGGTGTCGCAGAAGCCGGGTCGTGGTCCTGGAGGTCTGTAGGCGAGGGTGCCACTGATAGTGGTTTTGCTGTCTATTCTGTGTTGGAAGTTGACGTGTTCCATGATCAGGGTGGTGTCGTACATGGAGGTGGTGCAGTGGATAGATTCTTTGTGGATGATGGCGATCCCACCTCCGTGTTTTTGATTGTTGATGCTGTCACAGTGTGCTATCTTGCAGCCATTGGGCATGGCGATGTCGGGTGCGGATGCAGGGTTGAGCCAGATCTCGGAGAAGATGGCGACGTCGGGCATGAGGGAGGCGATGGTGTCCCAGATCTCAGTTGTGTGTTAAAGGAGTGATCGGGCATTGAGCAGGAGGCAGTGGGTGATCCAGTGTTGCAGGAGAAGAAGCAGTGGCAGCATGCAAAAGGTCCCACTGTTGAGTGCAGAGAGGTGCAGCAGCAGTTGTTCTAGTGGGGTCTGGAGTCCAAGGCAATGAGCTCAGCGCTGGTGTAGCTGTGGGTACCCGGAGATCCAGGATTCCTGGCGCTGGCCATGGCCCAGGCGTGGACAGGCACAGACAGACTTGCTGTGGCTTCCATTGAGTAGGTCCTGAGAGGAGGGCCCCTCGCTGGGTGGCGGGAGTGCGAACAAGTGGGAAGGAGTGAGTGGCTCTAAAACAGCGCGATGCAGCCAGACAACAATTAGCAGTGAAATAAACTTGGGTATAACGGGCATGAAACAGAACAAAAAGACAACAGTCAGTGATCAAGTAAGGCAAAACGAACAGGCGTGATGCAAAACAAAAGACAGCAGTCAGTGATCAAAATGAGGCAAAATTAACTTGAGGGGGAAAAACAGGCAGCACAATACTATTTAAAACCAGCAAACAGGGCAACACGAGGCAGACAGTGATTTGGGCAGAGTTGGGAGAAATGCTGGGGGTAAAGAAGATCGGGATCTGCTAATGGCGTCATGCTGCAGCCTCCATTACGTGGGTCCTTGGTGGGGGCAGGGCACTGGGTGGTGGGAGAGCGAACAGGCAGGAAGGAGCGAGCAGCTCCGTAGTGGCATAATGCTGTCATACAACAATCAACAAACAGTGAAATAAACTTGGGTTAACAGGCGTTCTCTCATTTCTTTCCTTATCATCTATTTATTTTTTATTATTTTAGAGCATACTACAGCTTCCTAGCCAGTGCTAACAGGCTGCTTGCTTGCCATTCATTTAATCTGCAGTAGACTCTATCCTGCGAAGTCACAGGCTCTAGTCACCATCATGTCGATGCATTGTCCATAGTTTCACTGTTTTTCCATTCCAAGAGGGCCAACACATTGAATCAAAATGTGGCAGCCATGCTGGAACTTCAAAACAATGAAACACCATGCACAGCTTAATTGCAAGACAGCCACTAACTGCTACATTTATTTAATTTTATAGGTTATTCAAAACATACGCCTGCCATGTTTAGGCTGCCTCTTGTTGACTTTTTCTACTTTTATTTAGCTAGGCATATGTTACTGAGTTTGTGTGTGAGGTTATTGTGGTTCTGTAAGTGGATGAATGCAAACATTAATCAGTGCATGGATGAATGGATGCATGAGTGGTAAGATGAGTGACAGAGGGCATGTATGACGACTTGTTGAATTCTCAAAACCCATCTTTGACTGAGGAGGCACTTTCAGTTAAAAGTCAGACTTCTTGTCATTGCCAGTGCTTTTTGCAAGTGTTCTCACACAGGAACTCTTACTTCTCACCTCTTACTGATTTAATATACGGTGGGAGTGATTCTTATTGCAAATGTAAATCTGTGAACATACAACACGTATATACAGATGTAAATTACGCTAAGGGTAGGTGCGCAAATAGGTTTTTGAATCAGCCACTAATTAATTGCTCTTGACCCTGCCTCGCACCTTTTTTACTCACCTCCCTCTTTTTTCCTACATCGATCCTTAAATCCAGCACTTCCATCCGGTTTGTTTGGACAGCAGTTCTGCCAAAACCATGAAAAGTTTTGTTTACTGTATTAATTGCTCAGCTGAAAACAGGCCCAGCAAAAACGCAGGGACAACAAACTGCATTTTCAGGTGTCATTTTCTCTTGTAATCCCAAGAAACACAGAAAAGTCACTCACACTAAATTAAAAATAAAGTAATGTTATTTACCAAAACTTGCAGACAAGACAGTCATTTTGCACAGACTCTCATGCTATCCTGCAAACTTAAATCGGACTTCTTTGTGAATAATCTCCTTTTTATGCATTATATCAAAAGTTAATATTTAATTTAGGCTAGAAGCAGGCATGGAATCAAATTTTTCCAACGGAAGACAAGTTTTACATAGATAAGAGTTTACTTAATACCTTGAATTCTAAATTCAGATCCCATGAAAAAAAGACATTTAAAAACCTTATCTATTTGAATGATGACAAGAATTAGAGATATAGCGCCTTATTATGAGTTTGGCGGTGCGGGAGCGGTACCGCCCCGCTCTCGCACCGCCAAACCCATGTACAAACTGCCCACCAGATTAGGCGTTTTCTCCTGTCTGGCAGGCAGTTCTTTGGCGTTCCCAGGGTGGTGGGAACGTCAAAGGGAGTACCTGCACAGCATGAACTGCCTCAGTCCATGCCATGCAGGTACTGGTGTGCATGCACACAGGGGGGCACATAATGTGCCCCTCTGTGTGCATCCACATGGTGTGAGGCCCCCTTTGTTTCCTCACCGCCAAACATTTTATGGCGGTGTGACTGCCATGACAAATGTGGCGGTGGGGAAACTCGTAATATGCTTGGCAGGCCGATGGATATTGTAGCCTCAATACTGCCGTGCCACCACCAGGGATCTCTGATCCCTGGCGGTTGCGGTGGTGCCAGGGCGAACCGACTGCCCTGGTCGTAATGAGGCGGTCGGAAGACAGCCACCATTGCGCCCCCACAAGTCTGGCGGTCCGGTGACCTCCAGACTCGTAATAAAGCCCATACTGTTGTTCTTTTGCGCTTCTTTTTCACTGAAGAGGAACATTCCCCCCCCCCTTTTAAGGTGTGGAAGGCCTCTTGTCACCAATTATACTAAAAATACAATGAGAAGTGCACAGAATGGTGCTTTGAGTCCGCTACCTTCAGCCAACGGATTTCTTTTCCTTTTGCCATTGCAGTAATGGGATGTCAATCAATACAATTACATTTCATTGTCCCATTTGTGTTCCCATAACTTTTGGTGACAACTATCAAGTAGTCCTTTTGTTAGACTAGAGGCAGAGTGTGCTCTTGGATGTATGTACTTTGCAAACACAACATTTTATTTGTTGGTTTGTGGATTTTTTTTTGTTTTGGAAGTGTGTCCTGTTTGGCTGCCTAAGGTTTGCAAAAAGACACACTGCTATCCGCTAATTGTCCTCACGCCTTCATTTGTTTTACTTTGATTTCATAAATCACTGTTGAACTTACAACTTTTTGTTTACAATGTTAAGAGATGCACAAACACATGCTTTCTTAAAGTTCCAACAAAAAACTATTTCTTTTTCAAAAGTATCTACTATGCAATATTTTGCTATGTATACTCTTTAAGTTCAGCATTTTTTTTTTTTTTTAAAGTTTTCTTTATTGGTTTTCGTAAACAAGGAAGCGAAATACAATACATACGTTTCAATCCAAATAAAAAGGGGGGGAAGAAAAATAAAAAATAAAAATAAAAACAAAGGGGGAAAAAAACAGCGATCATGAATGTACATCACTTTTCGTTACAGGACAGGCGTTACAACATACACTGATAATCAAATATAGGAGACCTCAGTATATACTTCCGGTCCTTCAACACTAGGGTGCCCACCATTAAGTTCCCTCATTTCTGGCCTTTTAAGTAGCTTTTATATAAGCTCCAGAAGTTTTTAGGACGGCTCCTAGGGGGAAGCAGTTCACTGTTGGTTTTCGTATTGCAGAACAGCATATCTTTAGACCATTGAGTTAGGGTAGGTGGGGGCCCGCGCGCCCAATGCATTGCTACCACTCGTTTAGCTATCAGGAGACCTATGTCAATTACGCGCCTTATATCTTTCCGGACCCGTTTGGAAAAGCCCAGTAAAGCGAGTAGTGGATCTGGTCTAATAGGTTCGCCCGCGATCTCTCCTAACTTGGAAAATATTTGGACCCAAAAGTTAGCAATTAAGGGGCATAACCATGCTAAGTGTAAGAAGCCAGCCGCCCCTTCCCCGCATCTTTCATATCTATCAGTTTCACGCAGGCCAAACCTATGTAACCTGACTGGGGTATGATATATTCTGTTAAGGAATTTGAATTGGATAAGACGATGTCTACCGTTCAGGGAAATGCGTTGCGTAGCCTTACAACAGTATTTCCATGTATCATCGTCTAATTGGACCTCTAAGTCCATCTGCCACTCCAACCTAGGCTTAACATACTGGTTCCGGCGTAGTTCCTGTGTTTTGTTGTATATGTGCGATACTAGCCTGCACGGGGAGTCAGAGCGTAACATTGTGGTGAGGGGGACTACCTCTGGTGGTTCCAGCAGTTCATCCCCTAGCAGTTCCCGCAGTGCACTATGGGCTCTGTAGAAATGAAATATTATTAGGGGGGAATGTCTGGTTTATTTGCAGCCAGCTCTTCCGAGTCACGCCCCTTCCCGTCTGCAAAAAAGTCCCCAATTACTGCTATATCTAGGTGATGCATGGCTCGCACTACCTCTGGTTCTGTAATAGTTGGAAGCCAAGCACACCATTCAATGGGAGTGAGAGGGGAGTAAAGGATAGAGAGCATTTGGCGATTGACGAGGTTATGCCAGGCGTGTGTTGTCGCATTTATGGAATCCAAAGTTCCAGTGCGTCGTGTCGCTGCACGGAACAACGCTGTAGTCAAGTGAGCTGGTGCCACCGCAACCTTCTCTATGTGTAGATGAGGGGGGGCGAGTTGGTGAAGCCAATAATAAGCATGCGAACATTGAGCCGCTCGATAGTAAAGGTCTAGATCCGGGGCTCCTAGTCCCCCCATTGAGTAAGGGAGTGAGTGATGGATTGTTTCCCAGCCCAAGCTAATTTAACCTGCAGAGACTTAAGGTGCTGAAAAAAATTAGCTGGGAGGACAATTGGGATATTTAAAAATAAAAAGAGGAATCTGGGGAGCACTACCATCTTCATGAGTGATATCCTACCTAGGAGCGAGAGGGGGAGCCGGATCCATCTGTTTACATCATCTTCAAGTTTGGCTATTGCTCTACCATAGTTTTCCTTGAAAACTATTTCCGAATTCGTGTGCACTTGGATCCCCAAGTAGCGGACCGGGTCAACGGACCAGCCCAAGGGGTAAACCAGTTCCACAGGAAGCACTGCTGGGGTAAGAGGGAATATAGTAGATTTTGGCCAATTAATTTTGAGTCCTGAAAATTCCCCAAATTTTACTACCTCTCGTAGCACTGGGGAAAGATTGACTTCCGGATCTCGAATATACAGAAGCGTATCATCCGCATAAGATGAGATTATCAAGTTATAATCAGGGAACTGAATCCCTCTATGGCTGTGATACTCCCGTAGGCTGCAAGCCAAAGGCTCCGCGACCAGCGAATAGAGGAGTGGGGATAACGGACAGCCTTGGCGGGTACCCCTGGAGATCTCCAGTGGGGCGGTGACAATATTGCCCACTCGCACTCGGGCCAAAGGAGCAGCATACAGGACTTTCACCAGGTGAATAAAAAGGCTCCCTAACCCCATACGTTCCAGCACCAGCAACATAAAATCCCATTCCACAGAGGCAAAAGCTTTTTCTGCATCTAAAAAGATCGTGGCTGCTTTAATATCGGGCTTAGTGTGTTGAATAGAGCCAAACACTGTACGTAGATTATGTGTTAATGTGCGCCCGGGGACGAAACCTGCCTGTTCTGGGCTGACTAATAATGGAATGAGGGGGGCCAAACAATTCGCAAGAATCTTAGCAAACATTTTAGTGCCCCCGTTTAAAAGGGAAAGGGGCCGACAGGAAGCACAATCAAGCGGCGATTTACCCGGCTTAGGGATGGTGACCAGCAGGGCTTCCCGCATCGTGGGTGGCATGGAGCCGCATTCGCCCATTTTCTCAAATAAAGAAATCAAATGAGGGGTTAGTTGTTCTCGAAACTCCTTGTAGAAGGCCACCGTAAGCCCGTCATGGCCCGGTGCGCCATTGGACCGCATTGTTGTAAGCGCATCATGGATTTCCCAGGCCTCCAGAGGCCTCATCAGGTACTCTCTGTGATTGTCCAACAGCCAGGGCAGTTTAATGTAGTCCAGATAGGACAGCATGTTAGTATCCGTGCCGTGGGACTTGGAGCGATATAATGCAGAATAATAATCCCTGAATCGCTCAGCTATTGCATTGGGATCACTGGTCTTCTCGCCTGAGTCTAGGCTGATCTCTATGGGGCACGCACTATCCCGCCTTCCTCTCATTGTTGCTGCCAACGCAGCGCCGGGGAGTTCCCCTTCCCCATATGTTCTTGCTATCGCATATTTCCCCATTACCTTAACTTCCCGATCGGCCTCTTCGTGATATTCCTCTAACGTAGTTTTAAGTTCATCCATGGTCTGAATATTGCCCCTCTCTAGAGCATCACGCTCCAAGTCCGCCAGCTTCAATTCCAGTAGGGCTAGACGCCCTCTGATAGATCTCAACACCACCGAGTGCTTAGATATAGCGATTCCGCAGATGTAAACTTTGAAAGTTTCCCAAATAGTGGTAAACTGCGGGACTGAGCCGACGTTGGTAGTGAAGAAAACATCTATGGCCTCTAACATTTCCCCTCTAAAGGCTTTGTCCAGTAATGCATAAGGGGGGAATCTCCAAGTGAATGGAGGTGGACGCTTAGCAGGACATTCTAGTTCAAGCAGTATTGGTGAGTGGTCAGAATACGAACGAGGAAATACCTCACAACCCCTTATAGCGTGTCTCAGTGAACCTGCCAGGAACCAGTAGTCTATCCTGGTGTGGAGATCATGTGGAGCGGAGTAATGTGTGAACCCCCCCGCATCGCCTGAGTGGGAGCGCCAAACATCAATCAACCCCAGTTCGGTTATTGTAGCTATTATCGATCTAGCAGCTAATGACTGTCGCCTGACAGGCCCCCCTGAGCGGTCAATGTCTGGGTGCAGCACACAGTTAAAGTCCCCTCCCCAGATTTGCGGCAAAGGTGGTAAGGGGCGTGCTAAGTCAAGGAGATTTTGAAAGAACTGCGGGCAATCATAATTGGGGCCGTAAACATTAATTAGGAGACATTCCATGCCTTTCCCCTTACATTTAGAAATTGTATATCTGCCTTCAGTATCTGTATGTATTTCTTCTAGGGAGAAACCAGCTTTAGGGTTAACCCACGTGAGTACCCCCCGGGCATGTGAGGTGAAGCCAGCAGCGTGAAATGCACTGCGAATTCTCCTGCGGGCGAGCGCTAGGCTATCAGCTGGGAGGTGAGTTTCTTGTATTAACGCAATGTCTATTTTATGCCTAGCTAGGTACGCCATCACTTTTCTAGTTTTACGCTGTTCATTTAGCCCTCTGATATTCCAAGTCAGCATTCTTACCCTATCACCTATATACTACAGAGTGACACAAAAGCTCAGCAAGGATTCTTAGGAACCCTGTAGTGTAGTGGCCCATGTCTAACACAATAGCGCAAGTTATTCTCAATGCAAAGTCCAGGTACAAACCTTTCACTGTGACCAAATTAAGACATTAAAAAAAAAACAATTCCCAAAACAGATGACCCATCCACGCCATGCAATCCCAAACTTAGCACAGTCAGCGTCCCCCCACCCACCACCCCTACCCCTTAAGTAAATAAGGCAACAGGCCATGTAGTGTGTAACATGCAGGGGCAGATGTTACCTGAGCACTACTAGTGGCTACTGACAGTAAGCCACGCCATCTGAACATATATGGCACATCCCAAACTACCTGGACCATCAATAATCATTAAACACAGTGAGGAAGCATGGAGCCCCATTGTCCCAGTAGTTCAAGCAATTCGTAAAAATGTAGGGACAAAATAAGAAACATTGATAATAGAAGAAGAACAGTGGAGTGTTATCAAGCCAATGGAATATAAAAACAGCTATACTTGCGAGAGTTCAAGTTCCTTCGCGCTGCCGTATCGGACTTCATGCAGTCTAAGAGTGAACCCGGCCAGCATTCGTCTTTCATTGCAAGGCGCAAACAGCCGATCACTCCATTGGCCGTGTCTGGCAAATCAAGAGTCGGGGTCCCCCAGCACGCCACGGTTGGGTCACTCCTGCTCGTCCAGGCCGCCACCTGCCGCCCCTCCAGTCACCTCGTCGCGTCGCTCCGTCTCCGCATCTCGGTCCGTCTTCTTTGAAAAATCCTTCAAGGCTTTTTGTAGCGCTTTAGGGTCCGAGAAGATACGGGCCTTGCCGTCTAGGGTGACTTTGAGCCTGGCCGGGTAGAGCCTTGCATACTCAATGTTTTGGTCTTTTAAGGGTATTAAATTGTCATCTGGCCTCCTGGACCTTCATAGTAAAGTCAGGGTAAAGGGAGATAGCAGAACCCTCATAATGTAGCTCCCCCAGTTCCCTGGCATGCCGTAGAGCAGCGTCGCAGTCCCTGTAATTGAACAATTTCGCTATCATCGGACGTGGAGGAGCCCCAGGAGGCGGGCGAGGACCAAGCGACCGATGGGCCCGCTCCACAACAAAGATATCGGAGAAGGTCTCCCGGCCCAGCAAGGAAATTAGGAATTTTTCTGTGAACTGTTCAGCATTACCCATCGAGGTAGACTCCGGCACGCCTGTAATGCAGATGTTACTCCTACGGGACCTAGCCTCCAAATCGTCCGCTTTGTCTTGGAGTGTCGAGAGCACTTTAGCCATTTGTTTCTGGATAGAGTCCGTTTCCGATTGCGCTTCTTCCACCTCAGTTACTATGCGCTCCGTTATATCAATCCGCTCCGCATGTTTGTCGAGACGCTCTGACATTCTATCCATGCAGAAGACAAGCGAGTCAATCTTGCCGTCAATCATTAGTAGGCGTTTTTGCACTGCGAACATCTGCTTCATATCGCCAGGCTCTTCATCCGGAGCATCCGCCTGATCGTCCGATGAGCGGGAGGCCGCTGTCTCTCTGGTTCTGGTTTTCTTTCGGTCAAAGAGCAGCTTTGTTTGGGTCTTATCAACTTTGCCCATGGTGTCACCAATTGAGGTGCAGAACCTCGCTGGAGCACTGTGGCGCTGTGTTGTAGGGTGTCGAGTTCGCCTGAGGCCTGCATCACCGGGTCCAGGTCCCCGCTTTCAGGAGTGTATCTGGTCGCCCCGGGGGGAAACTCCACTTCTCGATGAACTCTAGCTCAGTATCTTGCCTTGAGTCTCTGCGGTGTCTCAAGTATGGTTTCCAGCCCGAGGCCAGGGCGGAGAACGTTTTCCAGTCGTAGGAGATCGGCAGCGCTTTTACCAGGCCTGCGGTAGCACAATCCATGGTCAGCTTAAGTGACGGCCTCCCATTGGCCTGCAGGGTTCAAAGCGATTCCCACCTATAGCCGGGAAGCTCTTCTTATTCCAAGTCAATAGTCGGGATGCAGGAGGCGGTGCAGGACTGTGGTCACCCCCCTCATGCCACTCTTCTGGAATGTCTATAAGCCCTAAGCCCCTGCAAACACCAGCACACACGCTGGGGATCACTCTGTTGCCCTCAGTCCACAGGGACCCAGCGGAACTCGCTCACCACAGCAGAAGGCTGCAAGGCCACACGTTGTTGCGGGCTATCTGCCCGTTATTTCTGTCTCCCAGTTGACCCTCAGCTTATCAGGTATGGATCCGGCCCGGGGGGACGCGTCCCGAGAGACCACCACCAGCAGCGGAGGAACATCGTGGCGCATCCCCTCGCAGAGAGGCGGTAAGTTAATGCCGCTTGGGGGGTCCTCAGCAAAGCTTTCAGGCTGCCCCAGGTCAAACCACACTATTGTGGGCTATCCTTCCGCCAGGCCCAGGACACACCTAGTCTTAAGCCCGTCAAGTAGGGGCCAGGCTCGGAGGACATACCGCGAAATGCAGCCGCCGGATGCGGGGTCACAGCAGGAGTCTTCAGTAGCGGGTTGCACCCCGCAAGCAGGCAGCCAGTTATTGTGGTGAAGGGAGAAACAACTGGGACCACAATCCGCCACAGGCAGGGCCCACAACAGGCTGGAGGAGTCTATTGGGCTCGCGGCGGCCTTACACAGGAGCACACCCCTCCGTGCGGGCACCGCCCGCAGCTGCGGTGTCAGAGCGGAGCCCAGTCGGTTTCCCAGCATGCGGGGCCCAGCAGGAACCGCTCCCCGCCTCACCTCGTCAGAGAAGCCGGAACAGCGCACCAGGCCGCGCAGGAGGCTTGCGCCATCACAGTCTCCTCTGCCGCTAGCCCCAGCCTGCAGGCGACCCCCAAAATGTTGAGAAGCAGGCTCCGGCCCGAGGGGGACACCAAGGGGAGCAGACACCGGCAGTAGGACTGTCAAAGCGCGATGTGGTGTCCCAGCATGGGAGCCTCCGATCGCGTCCGCAGCACACGCCAGGCAGAGTCCTCGGCCAGCCACGGAAGTCCCCTGTGGGCGTAGATCAGCACGATCACCGAAGGCGAAGGCCGCAGTCACGATCTCCCTTTTCTGTGCAGCCCACGGACGCGGCGGTGGCACCGGAGAGTAGCCCCCAGCGTCCTCTGCTCTTATCACTCGCTCATAAGGTAATCGCAGTTGGGGATGTGAGGATAATTAATGCGTAGTGTGGATGGCTCGCGGAGCTCGTCTTTCACGTGGCCATCTTGTGCTGCAGCAAGCTCCGCCCCCCAAGTTCAGCATTTACAACACCAATTTCAACTTTTGACTCTTTTTCATAGCACTCTTGATTGAGGATATGGCTTTAGTCTGCTATTGAGTTCTATTTAACAAAGGGACCCCACTCCTTTCTTCCATATCATTGTAGATCAAGATGTTGGTATTGTTTCATTTTAGAATTTTTTTTCTCGGACAGTTTGGTGCAATACACACAACGTTTCTTATATAGGACCTATCTCTTTCCCCCCAAAAAGCCAGGATTTGCCTATTTTTTTAATTGTTATATGTATTATGTATTTTGGGATTGTTTGTTTTGTTTTCTTCACAATGCACTGTAATCAAAACGTATATGTCTTAAGATTTAATATGCACAGGTTTGCACTTAATATGCCGGATAGCTTTGTAATGTTATAGACGTTGATTTACAGATATGATTAGTGTTATATCAACCCTCGTGATGGAAAATAACTGAAGAAACATTCGATTCTGACCTTTACTATGCAAGGGAGTGATTTCACATATATAAAGAAATGTAATTATCATAGTGTTCCCCTTATTGTTTGATAGGATTAATAACTTTTAGTCATTAATCCGATCAAATCCACCAATGAATTATGCTGGACCGAAAAGAAATATCGTCCCTCATCCTGCTCGGCCTCTCTGTGGCCTTTGACACTGACTCCCATAACAACCTCATCAGAAGACTCCTCAAAATTGTCATACAAGGAACTACTCTCAAATGGATCTGTTTCTTCCTCACGGGAAGAACCCAAAGGGTCAGGCTGCCACCCTTCACATCATAGAACAAGAAATTGATTTGCGGGGTCCCACATGGATCATCCCTCAGCCCCACCCGTTTCAACATATACATGACACCCCTCGTCAACATCATCCAGTCGCAAGACATCACCATCATCTCCTACGCTGATGACACCCAGCTCATCCTCTCACTGACGGACAAAACAACCACCACCAGAACAACTTCACCAGCTTCATGACCATGGTAGCAGACTGGATGCAAACCAACTGCCTGCCTCTCAACTCCAAGACGGAAGTACTGGTCTTCTGCAACAAGACCTCTCCATGGGACTCCACCTGGTGGCCGTCGGAACTAGGACCAACACCCACACTCGCAGACCATGCAAGAATTCTAGGGATCATCCTAGATAACAAGCTCAATATGATGGCTCAAGTCAATGTAGTGTGCACCTCTTGCTTCCACATCCTACTCATGCTGCAAAAACCTTCAAATGGTTGAATCAGAACACTAGGCGGACCGTTATGCATGCACTCATTACCAGCATACTGGACTATGGCAACACGCTCTAAGCAGGAATCACCAAACAAATTCTACACAGTCTTCAGACAATCCAAAACACCGCTGCACACTTGACCTCCCACGCTGCACCCTCATCACACCACACCTCAGGAAGCTACACTGGCTCCCCATTCACAAGCGCAGCCAATTCAAACTTCTCACTCACCATACAAAGCCCTACACAACACAGGGCCAGAATACCCGAACAGCCTCATACGCTTTCTCCAACCCACAAGACACCTGCGCTCTGCCTCACTTTCACTCACACGCATTCCCTGCATCTGCAAAAGCAAAACTGGAGGTCGCTCTTTCTGCGGGTCACAAATTGGTGAGTTGTGCATCTGGCCCCTAGACTTTTGGCTTCTGACAGACCGTCATACTTGCAGATTTTGCCACCATCTAGAGGTGTAAATGTCCGCTTTTATTTCTCACTATTGCGCCTATGAAACTTTTCAGACACAATGAATTATAGTTGATGTGTAAGATATATAGGATAAAGTGAATTTTCGATACATTCAGTGCCTAATTAAACCCTGTGGATGCCCCTAGGCAGTCGGAATTTCTGGGCCCCCCTCGCAAATTATCTCCTAATACCCAAAGCACCAGATTTTTTTGTAAACTGACAGCTGCCTGAAGATTAGTTTTTAAGAGACAAACTGTTATGTGAATCTGATGTGTCTTGTTTATGTACTTTAAGTGGTTAATGGGTACATTACATCAATACGTATTTTCTTTATTGAGTCTTTAATGTAAAGTTTTCGTTTCTTTGAGTTGATTGTTTTTTTCTATTTTTTGGAAACAATATTTAAGAAAGCTTGATTGTAATTTTTTTCCCAGATCAAGTCAATATTATTGTGCTCCGTTGTCGTGGGGTCCCTAAAAGGAGCGGGCCCATAGGCCGGTGCCTACTTTGCCTATTTGGTAATCCGGCACTGGCATACATTATGAGAATACTGCAAGTTCTGTTGTTATCTAGTGGAAGAGGCCGAAGGGCACTGAACTCTAAGGTGACTTGCAAACCCCTTTTAAAATAGACTAGAAGGTGTTTTCCATTCTTTTTAAAACATGTTCATACTTTCCACCTTAAACCTCTTAAATCAGTCTGCTGATCCTATATAAGGAAAGGATAGTACGGTTTCTGAAATGCGGAATAAATGCGGAGTATGTGGAAAACAAACACCCTGCAATTCTGCTTGAAATTCCTTGCAAAACCATATTTCCATCTGACTGATTTAGGTTACGTTCAAAATCGGCTGCTGCTTTACTGTAAATCCCAGAAGTGCAAAAATGAACCCACTGGCCTAAATATTTCCTTGATCTCTAAAGACGTTTAAACAGAGGCTGTAATTCTGTTCAAACCCTCTGCTGGCTACGGAAGAGGTACTGTGACATCACAAATCAAAACCAGTAATTTATTACAGTTGAGCAGCTATGCAACCAGCAATGTCACAACAACAATGCTATGAGAAAACTAGAAGCAGGTTTTTATATATTTATTGCACTCTTACTATTTTAACATTTTTCATCGTCAACTCGTGGTTTTTAGGTCTCGCCTAGCGACGCAGCGCAGGCGCTGCTCGCTTTGGCGAGATCTATTGTTGTCGATTTAGCTTCGGAAGGGGGACAGGAGCTGTGCACGCGCCCAGACAGGCGATGTGCATGTGTACGGCTCGCACGGCGTCTCTTTCTCACGGCTTACAGCTTGTTATTAGTTGCATCAAAGCTTCCGCTTTCCTTTTTTTCTCTCTATTTACTTTACTTATAATGTCGGCACCCATGCTTTAGCTTTACACATCATAAGCTAAAGCGCGGGTACCGCAATTACTTCAAGAGTAAAGAAACAGATTTTTTTTTTCTTTTTCTTTACTTTTTAACCATTTGCGGCACCCGCGCTTTAGCTTATTTAAGATGTTTAACGCTAAAGTTGAGTGCCGCCATTGTAACAAAAGTAAATAAATAGAAAAAAAAGTGGCGGCCGCCATTTATTTTCTATTTGTTTACTTTTCTTACAATGGCGGCACTCGCGCTTTAGCGTTAAACATCTTAAGCTAAAGCGCAGGTGCCGCGAATGTTTCAAAAGTGAAGAAATAGAAAACATTATTTTCTCTATTTCTTTACTTTTGAAGCAATTGCAGCTCCCCTGTGGAGCTCTGTTATTGCAGTCTCTGTCACCATTTGGTGTGCATCCACAGTCGAGCTGCATCAGTGCCCGGCCTCTGCCACCATTTGCCCTGCGCCCCTGCAGATCTCCAGTAACGCACATTGCCTGTTACCTCTACCTTGCTACCCCTGCAGAGTTCCGTTATAGCACCATCTCTTTAGCCTTGCTGTGAGTCCCCAGTAGAGCTCCATTAATGCCCAGTTTCTGTCATGGCTTGCCTCATCCCGGCAGATCTACGTTAATGCCCAATTCTGTCACCACTACCTTCCGCCTCCCTGCAGCCTTCAGTTAGTGCCCAGTTTGTCACCTGCTAACAATATAGATTTATGCATTTACCCCACCCTAATTAGATTCCCGAGGTATGAATAAGCGCTCTTCTTCATCTGCACCCCCCTGTACTGCTGAGGTATTCCGCTTTATCATACCTCTCATTCACCTACTGAACCGTACCATAGTCTGATGCATTTAAACACCTCTCATACACATGCACAATATTTGTTCTCCTGTCACTCATGGCGCAGTGAGCAGGGACACACGTGTGGGCATACCCGTCTCATGTGGGCGTCAGCTGCAACGACACCTAACGCCCCAAGCAATCACCAGGCACTGAGATTAAATGAAGCACTCCTTCCGCCATCTTTTTTTTGTTGCATACCTCAATTCTGCCATTCTAAGCGCTGTTAATAAGAGGCACTACTATAAGGGTACCGAGTTTGCTGACCCCATAATCATAGCCTAAGCTTTCAGTTTGTGACTCGTAGATCATCTCCTATGTCCACAGCAAGTGTCTTGCTCGCTTAGCCATCTGGTTGCCTTTCCAGCTGCCGAATTCCTTGAGTTGTCAAAATGATGCACACTGCCGGTCCGTCCCTCCTGATGACCAAAAAGACCATAGCACTACCTCGAGGGCAGAGGGGTTATAGAGGAAGTGTCTAAGACAACAACATAGGCACCTTCCTTCAGAGATTGCTCACCTCCGCTATTTGCTGGATGCTTTTGTCAGAAGTTTCAGATATCCTGTCTGCAAGTGGCCTTGATTCTGTGTCCTAGCCGAGTGCAGACAGAGAAGCTCCTGCAGGGAAATACTTATTTGCTGAAAACAGTATCTTAGGCACTTTGTGGGTGTCCACTGGTGCAGGGGCAGTTGGGTTTTAGACCCTCACGCCTCACCAGCCCCCGCAGGACAAGGAACTGCGGCTGTGTGAAAAACATTTTCCGAGGCGCTACCTTTGTGGGAGTTCACCGGTGCAGGAACTGATAGAGATTTATAGCCCTTTGCCTGCAGGGAGAGGATGCGGTCGTGAATCAGTAACATTTGTGGGCGTCCACTGGTGGTGAGTGATACATATTCAGAGTCTCAGATGATAGAGATCCTGCTGTATGTTAGGCGCTACATTAGTGGGCGTTCACTGGTGCAGGCCTCATTAGTGTTTATAGCCCATTGCCTGCAAAGAGATGCTGCAGTGCTAAAGCCGTATCCAAGGTGCTACATTTGTGGATGTCCACCGAGGCAAGTACTAACAAGCATTTGCAATGCAATAGGTCTCGCATTTACGCGAGTTTGAGCTATTGACATTGCAAATAACAATGCCTTTTATATTTGTTTTCGTTTTAAAAACATAAATAAAAGGCATTGTCATTTACAATGCCAATAGCTTTAACTCGTGTAACTGCGAGACTTATTGCATTGCAAATGCTTGTTTGAAAGCCTAGCAGTCATTATTATTTGCATTCTCACTGACAGCTCTCCCGAACTCTCTGACTCATTCATAGAACCTTTCTTGGATTTACAGACTCTCTCCTTTTGCCACTTTGTCACACCATCATTTTCTACGGCTCTATACATTCGTTTCACTGGCATTGTTTTTTGCCTCCTTTTTAATCCCCCAGCTCTCATTTTCTGCTCACTTGGTATGCTCCTCATTCCCCCCTGCCTCTCAGTTGTCTATCCCATGTGCATTGCCTGCTTTATATGCCTCAGGGTTATTCACGATGGAACATGGAATTCAAATGAGCCAACATGGCTTGACAATGCAAAGACGTCCACGTTCACCAAATTTCTTTATCAGCAATTTTTGCACTTAGGCAGATCTTTAGTTTTGAGTAAAGATTGTTTCTTCATAGCAAGGCTAGGCTGCCTCATTCCCTACACAAGGATCTTCTGCTTTATGGATTCAAGGAAATGTAGCATGTGCAAAGAAGAAAGACTATCTTGTTTCCTTAAAGTATGAGGTCCATTGTGCAAGTGCTGCCCACTGCATTCATTTAAACAAACATATCCTTATGCCATCCAGTTACTGCTCAGTAGTCATCTATTTCCCAAAAGAAACTGTGGGGTACAAGGTGCTGGGGGTTGAGTGGTGGCCAGTCTTACATTGTATGTACCTCAGCTGGATTGCCGCCACGTGTCCTCATGAGTGTGCACATATCATTCTGCCTTTTCCAAGAATCACAAGGTTATCATGTTTAGACAACTGTTTCTGTGTTTATGCTTTAGTAGTTTTTCTTTACCTTCTATTTCTTTTCTTTTTTAACTCATCATTGATTTGTATGGAGTGCCTATCCTCCACATAATGTGGGGAGGGCAATCTGAGTTGTCTTTGCAAACCTCTAATACAATAAAGCCAAAACAACCATGTATGCTCACAAGTTTGGATCATGTTCTCAGGTGAAATGCAGGCAGTGTTGTCTTAAAAACATTTGAGTCCTCGGCAGGACATACTTTTGTGGGTCCTGTCCGGAAAACTTTTAGTTTTATTACTCATTTTCTGCTAATTTAGGTCTGTGAAATGCCAACCAACCTTTCAGAATTTTGAAGGGCCGATAACTCAAACACACTTGAAATATGCCCTGCCCGCGTAAAGGTAAAAATGTTAGTTTGTATTGCCAATAAGGTAAAACCAATGCAAAATGTTTATAAAAAAAGAATCCTTAAGATGTACCTGAAAAAGAGAGACAGATATAGATGTTGGATGAGAGAAGAGAGGCTTGCATACAGAAATAGACAGAGGTGAGACTGAGGGGCCCTTTTAAAGGTGGGGGCCCTTGGCAAATGCCTACTTTGTCCATGTCTTAAAACATCTCTGAATGCAGGTTCTGCTGCTCCCCAGCCATGGAGGCCCCACTCCATGCCGTGGCCCCCTGAAACCGCAGATTTCAAGCAGGGATTTTATAACTAAACTAGATAAGGGATGAGTAAGGGGAATGGGATTGCTGGAGACAGGGATCAACCAAGCAGGATCTTGCTCAAAAGAAGTGGGGAAGGGATCTCAAGCGGGCACCCAGTGTGAAGAACGGGTGAAGGAATGTGGATTAGTACGATAGTTGAGTGTCAATAGTATGGATCTCTGAAGGTACTTATAAGTGTGCTTCACTCAGTGATAACCCTCATGGAGCTTTTTCTGGACTTATGATCTACAGAGATAGTCTCTCTGCTACATCAAATAACTCGAATGTCCCCCTATGGTTTCTGCGTATTTGAAAGATCACCCTCTCTGGTGGGACCTGGCTGAGGGTTAAAAATAGTGTATTCAGGCCAATTCCATCTAAGGGCACTAAGAGGTCAGTCTAAGTCTCTTGGGGGGTCTTCCAGTCTGTGAAATCTCCTATCATGTCTACTGCTCAATATGGGACAGCCATTGCCATAGCGGGAGCGATTGGGTGGCTTCCAGGTTCCGTCAGCGCTGTCTTATGTCAGTACATAATGCTGCCTCTCAATGTTCTCTCCATATTTAAACCATGTCTTGCAACCATTCTCATTATGGACTGTCGGCCTTCAGTATTTTCACTTTCTTCTGCTCAGTTTTAATTGAGTGCAAAAGTTTCCAATTTGAAGAGCCAGCTGTAAATTACATCTTGCACAGCTGCTCCAAAATGGTGTTCCGTGTGCTGCATTCTATGTGCACTGCTTGGGCCCTCTTCCATTGAGCCTCTCTACGCACCCTCAGTATGGTGACTTCAATTACTCATTTATGGATTCTTGCTGTCTTTTCACTGTAGATTATTTAGTTTCCCCAAATCAGTCCCACAACGGTCCTCCACCCCAAGGTGGCATACAGCAGCTGGGTATGCTCTACCTTCTATCTGTAGGTGGCACCACCACTTTCCTACTAGGAGGGTCTTACTCCGCTTGCCTATGTTGCCTTGTTGAAATTTGCATCCAAACAATGCCTGTATCCACAGCATGCTCAGGATTCTTCAAATCTATTGAGGTCTTCCGGAATGCGAGGCATCTGTCTTAATATTTTCAGTTCCACCTTAATGCTTGTATGAGACTAGAGTCGATGACTACCATTGCAGTTTTGCACTTGCCTACTTACTTGCCCTGCAAACACTCCCCTGAGTAATATTCCCCATTACTTGCTATCCATCCAGGCGTCTCTCATTGTCAGATGATCACAATTTTAGGTTTTCCATTGCATATCATGATTGCAGTAGAGACAGCTAACCCACACTTTTTGCATGATCTTGGAATTTTCAAGTAAAATATGTGCTTAACTGAAGAGAGGCTGGTGCCCACTGTGAGAAGTTGGCCTGGTATATGCTGTCCACTAATTATAGTGGACACCTTGCACCAGTCCAAACAACCCCTTATTGGAGATAGGTTAAAGACAACCTTATTGAAAGCTATCCTAGTGGTAGCTATGGAGAGCAGCCTTCAGGCTAAGTATTGAAGGAATGTAAAGCAGCTTGTTTTACCAGTCTATAATCTCTTGAGTGACCAAATGAAAGAGCACCACACCAGGTATATATTCAAAATATATGTATTTATTGCTAAACACACCCCTCTAGTCTCTTTATGAGGCTAGAGTTCGAAGTACATAAGTTATAAGATATTAAATCACAGTAATAGCACAAATACACGTTTGGGCCCTAGGGGCGTACCAAACCATATACCAATAAAGTGGTATGCGAACCACGACTGAACTAGACACTAGGCCTAGAGCCTCTAGAAGTGCTTGGACCACAAGGAACCACCCAAGGTAGTGACACAGGGGACCCACGGGAGACGCGTGCAGTGTAAATACTCAACCGCGATACGCCGTTAACTTCTATGGAGAAAGTCGGGATCGGGAAAATAGAGGAAAGGGACACTTAAAGAGGACTAGGACAAAACCCTTTGAGATCTAGGACTTTGAAGAGTCTCTACCCACGGGAGCACCGGAGTACTCGTGTTACCTCACCCAGGGAAGCCGGGTGCATAGGTGCCTTTCGGGGTCGGGTTTCGTCGTCGATTCGAATGGCGATCTGCTGCAAAGTGCTGCTGTCGGCCAAGAGAAAAGTGTCCGGGTGGATCCAAGAGTGGATCGGAGATCTGAAGAACCTGAAAGCAGAGGGGACAGAGTCTGGGTCACTAGCCAGTGACCAGGAAGGCGATGGACAGATGCCCACCGATGTTGAGTGCTTCAGGTGCGTTGACGGTCGTCTTGACTCTTCAGCCACGAGGTCCGGGAGGCGTTGTCGGTGACCAGGAGCAGGATTCGGGCTGGTACACGATGTCTGTCGAGTGCTGAGGTGTCGGCGACCGGATTGGACCCAACAAGCCTTGGCAACGGCAAGTCTCGGTGGAGATGTAGATCGTCGATGGTGCAGACCAGCAAGGTCTGTGGAACTCACCCAGCGAGGGTAAGTGAGGGCAGGCCTGGAGCAACCAGGATGCCAAGTAAGAAAAGGATTGGTCTTCGTTAAGGGCTACTAGCCAACGGACTAGCGACCGCGAAGGAGCCTCATGACGCCGCACGTGGAGCTGGCTTACAGGACACTCGTGGAGTGGGGGCCAGTGATCTTCGGTGCAGGTGGTGCTGGAGGCTAGGGCTACTCGAAGCCCAAAGCACGACTTCTTGGGAGACCCAGAAGAGGATGCACTTGCAAATGTGCTCGGTGTCCAGGGGTCACGGTCTCAAGTCACCCACGATAGCCACGGGCCTCAGCTTTGCTGGGGACTCAGGGTAGCCTCGGGGAAGTCTGAGAATCCACCTCTGGTGATGTGATGACTTCGGCGTCCGACGGGAGCTTCAGAAATGCGAACCGGACAGATGCTTCTTTGGTGCCTGCCAAGCAGGGAGTCACTCCTTGACCCCAAGGGAGATTCTTCAGTCCTCTAATCTTGTCATAGAGCGTCGAAGGTCCAGGATTCAGTTTCAGAGTTTCGTCCAGGTATAATCTAAAGTCCTAAGGACTGGGTTCCTACCTTTATTCTAAAAATAGGGGTTGGACTACTCTGTGGCCCCACCTATGGGTGGGTCAGGGCAGAGGGGTGGCTACACCCCTTTCCCTTTGTCCAGTTCGCGCCAAAGCAGGGGCTGCAAGCCCCTGATCCGGTTTGAACGGGGTATGCACAGGGACACCAAATGTGCCCCCAGTGCAGGACTTCAAAGCACCCGAAAGTGCTCCCGCCCAGCCCCAATACACATTATCCTGTCTGGGGAGGTGGTCACACCTCCCTGGGACAGGAAACCTGTTGTCCAGGCCTCCCCTGCCGGAGTTTCGTCCAGCAGCAGGAGGCCAGACTCGTGTCTGTGGCAGCAGCATCCATTTTGTGATGCCAGGGCTCTGGAAAGAAGTTACCGGACTAGTCAGAGTTAACATGTCTTTCCCTCTAGAAGGGTGGAATGCTACCCCCGCCGCCAGGATTGGCGGGGGGTAGTATTCCAAGATGTTTGACACCAAACACGACATGTTTAGGTGCAGCCATTCCAAAGTTAGCATTTTACCGCGAGGATATAATGCGCTTAAGAGTATATGGTCAGGCTGCACTACAAACAGCATCAGAGATGATCTTCAAACGCTGCAGAGGGGTCCTGCTCATGCAGGGGCACCCTCTCACATAGGAACCATGCACTCTGCCTTTAGGATTGATAAGGCCTGCCTTAGGAGTGACTTATAGGTTTATATGTGTGTATGTATTTCGTGATATAGGTAACCTATATCACAGTAAGGGGTGCATGCACCACCTTACCCAGGCTGCAGTAGCAGACCTGGGGTGTCAGTTTGGATGGCCTTCCAGGGGTGGCATAATACATGCTGCAGCCCCTGGCAGGCCTCTGAGGTACCTATGCCCTTGGTACATAGTATACCATATACTAGGGACTTATAAGGGCACTCCAGATTCCAATCAGTGATGTGCCTAAGGCACATGGAAACCATTTTAGAGAGGAAGCAGCTAGGCTGGGGTTCTGATTAGCAGGGCCCCAGCCAGACTAATGTCGAAAAACAGTGAAGCATCAGCAAAAGTGGGGGTACCCATGTGAAGCAGATCCTACTCTCCTACACAACCCCCCCAAACGTAGGGACATTAAACTAACCTTGCCCAGTTAAGTCTTCATGTTCTAAGTGGAAATACCTAGAGAGTCCATCTGCATTCGCATGGTTACTCCCAGGCCTATGTTCCACTGTAAAGTCCATCCCCTGTAGGGAAATGGACCACCTAAGCAGTTTGGGGTTTTCACCCTTCATTTGTTTTAGCCATAAGAGGGGCTTATGGTCTGTCTGAACCAGGAAGTGTGTACCAAACAAGTATGGCCTCAACTTCTTCAGAGCCCAGACCACAGCAAAGGCCTCCCTCTCTATGGCTGACCAACGTTTCTCTCTAGGGGTCAGCCTTCTGCTAATAAAAGCTACTGGCTGATCCTGACCTTCTTCATTCAATTGTGACAGTACAGCCCCTACCCCCAATTCAGATGCATCAGTTTGAACAATGAACTTCTTGGAGTAATCAGGACTCTGCAGAATTGGAGTAGTGCACATGGCCTGCTTGAGGTCATCAAATGCCTTTTGACAGCTAACTGTCCACTGAACCTTTTTGGGCATTTTCTTAGAAGTTAAGTCATTCAGGGGTGTCACTATTGATCCATACCCCTTGACAAATCTCCTATAGTACCCAGTCAGGCCTAAGAAGGCTCTCACCTGAGTCTGGGTAGTGGGAGCAGTCCAGTCCATGATGGTCTGGATCTTGCTCTGCAAAGGTTGAACCTGGCCTCCACCCACAAGGTGGCCCAGGTACACAACCTGACTCTGCCCTATCTGGCACTTAGTGGCCTTGATAGTCAGGCCTGCCTTTTGCAGGGCCTGTAAAACATTCCTGAGGTGGACCAGGTGATCCTCCCAGGTGGAGCTAAAGAAAGCAATATCATCTAGATAAGCTGCACTATAGGCTTCCAGTCCTGTGAGAACTGTATTCACCAACCTCTGGAAAGTGGCAGGTGCATTTTTCAGACCAAAGGGCATTACCACAAATTGATAATGCCCACTAGGGGTTGAAAATGCTGTTTTGGGCTTTGCAGTATCAGCTAGTCTGATCTGCCAGTAGCCAGCTGTTAGGTCAAATGTGCTGAGATATTTGGCAGAGGCCAAAGTATCTATGAGCTCATCTGCCCTGGGTATTGGATGGGCATCAGTCCTAGTGACTGCATTGAGACCCCTGTAGTCTACACAAAACCTCATCTCTCTTTTTCCACCACTGGTGTGAGGTTTCGGTACTAGGACTACTGGACTAGCCCAAGGGCTATCTGAGGGCTCAATTACTCCCAATTCCAACATTTTCTGGACTTCAGTCCTGATACAGTCCCTGACATGGTCAGGTTGCCTATAAATCTTGTTTTTAATAGGCAGACTGTCCCCAGTGTCCACTTCATGAGTGCACCAGGTGGTCTGACTGGGTGTCAGTGAAAACATATGTCGAAACTGATTGAGGACTTGCCTGCAATCAGTTTGTTGCTGGGTAGTGAGGCTGCCTGCCAAGGCTACACCATCAACTGACCCATCGTCAGGGTTCTGTGAGAGCAGGTCAGGGAGTGGGTCACTCTCTTCCTCCTGCCCTTCATCAGTAGCCATGAGCAAGCCCATGTCTGCCATGTCCACATATGGTTTTAACCTGTTGACATGGAGAACCCTGTGGGGACTCCTGGGTGTTCCTAGGTCCACTAAATAAGTGACCTCACCCTTCTGCTCAACAATAGTGTGGGGTCCACTCCATTTATCTTGGAGAGCTGCTGGGGCCACTGGCTCCAACACCCACACCTTCTGTCCTGGCTGGTAAACAGTCAGAACAGCCTTTTGGTCATGCCAGGCCTTTTGAAGTTCCTGGCTAGCCTCAAGGTTTTTGGTTGCCTTTTTCATGTACTCAGCCATCCTGGAGCGGAGACCAAGTACATAGTCCACTATATCTTGCTTTGGGGGCTTGAGAGGTAACTCCCATCCTTCCTTCACCAAGCACAGTGGACCCCTCACAGGGTGGCCAAACAGAAGTTCAAAAGGGCTGTAACCAACCCCTTCTGAGGCACCTCCCTATATGCGAATAAAAGGCAGGGCAAGAGTATGTCCCATCTACGCCTAAGCTTTTCTGGGAGCCCTTTAATCATGCCCTTCAAGGTTTTGTTGAATCTCTCAACTAAACCATTGCATTGTGGGTGATAGGGTGTGGTGAACTTATAAGTCACTCCACACTCCTTCCACATTGCTTTTAAGTACCCAGACATGAAGTTAGCACCCCTGTCTGATACTACCTCCTTAGGAAAGCCCACTCTTGAGAAGATTCCCAGGAGGGCCCTTGCCACCACAGGTGCTGTAGTGGTCCTGAGGGGAATAGCTTCTGGGTACCTGGTGGCATGATCCACTACCACCAGGATAAACCTGTGCCCAGAGGCTGTTTGGGGATCCATGGGACCAACAATGTCAATCCCTACCCTCTCAAAGGCCCCCCACAGGTAGTGGTATCAGGGGGCCTTTGTAGTGCCACCTGCTTTGCCACTGGCTTGGCAGGTTACACAGGAGCGACAAAACTCCTTACTGTCTTCAGACATGTGGGGCCAGTGAAAGTGAGGGACAATTCTGTCCCAAGTCTTGTTCTGGCCCAGGTGACCTGCTAAGGGAATATCATGGGCTAGGGTCAATAGGAAGCCCCTGAACTTCAAAGGTATTACCAACCTCCTGGTAGCACCAGGCTTGGGGTCTCTACTCTCTGAGTACAGGAGTCCATCATCCCAATACACTGTATGGGGACCACTAGCTTTCCCAGCAGCCTCAGCAGCAGCTTGCTGTCTGAGGGGTTCAAGGGAGGGGCAGCTCTGCTGCTCCTGGCTCAGATCTGCCCTAGAAGGTCCCCCTGTCCCCAAGAACTCAACCTGGTCAGGTTCAAGTTCCTCTGGGACAGTTCCTTCTTCAGGGCTGAGATCATCCCCCTCAAGGGACTGATCTTCTTCCTGAGCCAAGGGGAAGGCACTGCCTTAACCCTACTACTCCTCCTCTTGGAAGGCACTTGGTCCATTCTTCCAGAATCCAAGGCCTGTTCAGTGCTAGACATTTTGGCTTGTGACCTGGTCACAGCAAACACATCTGCAGGGATCCCCAGCATTTCTGCATGGGTCCTGAGCTCCACTTCTGCCCAAGCAGAAGTCTCTAAGTCATTGCCAAGCAAGCATTCGACTGGTAGGTTTGCACTTACCACAACCTTCTTAAGGCCAGTTACCCCTCCCCAGGAGAAGTTAACAACTGCCAGAGTATGGTCTGTTCTGACATTGCTAGCATTGGTCACTTGGTACATTTCACCAAGCATAACTTGCCCAGGTAGCACAAGGTCTTGTGTCACCATTGTGACACTTGCCCCTGTGTCCCTAAATGCCAAAGCCTCTCGTCCATTAATTAAAGGCTGTTGTCTGTACTTGCCCAGATTACTGGGACTCACAGTGGAGGTCACATCCATGCCTCCATCACAGACCAACACAGCCTGAGTCAGTTCTCTAAGTCAGAGCCCAACTCAGTTCCCAGGGTGAACCCTACTAAACCCTTTGCTGGAGCACTTCCACCAACTGTACTAGGGGGAACAGGTGCCTTAGGGGCATTGGTGGGTGCTGGACTGGAGTCTTTGGACTTGGTGCAATCACTGGTCCAGTGGGTCTTTGCTTACAGACCTTGCACCATGGTTTTCTTTGGCCTTTACCCTTGGTAGACTGGGAATCCCCACCAGAAGAAGATTTTTGGGGGCCTGATGAAGACTTTTGATCTTTACCCTTCTCCCCACCCTTGTCAGAGTTCTTAGCATCTTGCTTCTTGGTTTCCCACCTTGGTTCTGTACCTTCTGCTTCACCCTGGTTCTGACCCATTTGTCTGCCTTCTTTCCCAATTCTTGGGGAGAGGTCAGATCAGAGTCTACCAGGTATTGATGCAACAGCTGATTTTGACAGTTATTAAGAATCTGCTCCCTCATTATCAGATTATACAATCCTGAGAAGTCACACACCTTACTGCCCATCAACCAGCCTTCCAGAGCCTTGGCAGAACAATCCACATAGTCTACCCAGTCTTGAGTCTGTGCTTTTTGGGTGTCTCTGAACTTCAACCTGTACTGTTCAGTGGTTAGGCCAAACCCATCAATAAGAGCACTCTTCAAGACCTTGTAATTGTCAGCATCCTCCTCTCTAACAGTGAGGAGCTTATCTCTACCTTTGTCAGCAAAGGAGAGCCACAAGATTGCTGCCCACTGCTCCTGAGGGACCTTCTGTACTTTACAGGCCCTCTCTAAAGCAGTTATCCATTTGTGGATATCATCCCCACTCTGGTAGGGAGGGACAATCTTGCTCAGGTTCCTATGGTCATAGGACCTTTCCCTGTCTCTAGGGACATGGCTGCCACCATGGGACTCTAGTCCCAACTTTCTTCTCTCTCTAAGGAGATCTAGGGATTCTCTATCTAAAGCTAATTGCTTTTTTCTGAGTTCCAGCTGAGTTTCCTCATACTGGACTAGCCTCTTTCTTCTCTCATGAGAGGATTCCCTCCTATGAGATGAGACAGAGCTCCCTATGGAGGTGCCAGAGTGGTTAGACTCCTGAGAAGGAGACCTAGACCTTCTGGGCACACTCTTAATCCTTCCTGGGGGGACAAAGAGGGCATCATCTTGATCATCCTCATCATCATCCACAGGAGGGATTTGGTTTTCCAGGTCAGGGTCATTGTCACCCTCCTGGCCAGTTTCAGAGGGGGGGCTTGGTGTACTGGTACCCCTAGCGTCCTCCTCTTCTCCTGCCCCACCCTCAGCTCCTACCCCTTCAGTCCCTACAGGCTTACTAAGGTCATAAGCCACCAACAACTCCTTGAGGTGTTGGGTGGTGGGGCTTTGGCCTGTCCTTATTTTTCTCAAGTTACATAAAGCTCTCAATTCCAAGAATGGGAGTGTATCATACTTGGAGGGTGGAAGCTCAATGGCTTCCTGCAAGGATTCTTTGGATCCTGCCCTTAAAGACATTACTAGTGTGGTGTGGTGTATGCACTACCTACTCTAGTGTGGCCTACTAAACTCTCTTGAGTTGTAGAAAGGGTTGTGCTATCCCTTAACACACAACTCTAAGTTCAGTAGAACTTACTGTTATTCTAAGCTTAAATTATATGTACCTTAGGTACCTTTAGTGGTTTTCAGTTGATCAATTCAATTGAGATTATCTGGTAAAACAATAGCAAGCTGGAATCCCACACGCTGCACACCAATGTGAGAAGTTGGCCTGGTATATGCTGTCCACTAATTATAGTGGACACCTTGCACCAGTCCAAACAACCCCTTATTGGAGATAGGTTAAAGACAACCTTATTGAAAGCTATCCTAGTGGTAGCTATGGAGTGCAGCCTTCAGGCTAAGTCTTGAAGGAATGTAAAGCAGCTTGTTTTACCAGTCTATAATCTCTTGAGTGACCAAATGAAAGAGCACCACACCAGGTATATATTCAAAATATATGTATTTATTGCTAAACACACCCTCTAGTCTCTTTATGAGGCTAGAGTTCGAAGTACATAAGTTATAAGATATTAAATCACAGTAATAGCACAAATACACGTTTGGGCCCTAGGGGCGTACCAAACCATATACCAATAAAGTGGTATGCGAACCACGACTGAACTAGACACTAGGCCTAGAGCCTCTAGAAGTGCTTGGACCACAAGGAACCACCCAAGGTAGTGACACAGGGGACCCACGGGAGACGCGTGCAGTGTAAATACTCAACCGCGATACGCCGTTAACTTCTATGGAGAAAGTCGGGATCGGGAAAATAGAGGAAAGGGACACTTAAAAGAGGACTAGGACAAAACCCTTTGAGATCTAGGACTTTGAAGAGTCTCTACCCACGGGAGCACCGGAGTACTCGTGTTACCTCACCCAGGGAAGCCGGGTGCATAGGTGCCTTTCGGGGTCGGGGTTTCGTCGTCGATTCGAATGGCGATCTGCTGCAAAGTGCTGCTGGCGGCCAAGAGAAAAGTGTCCGGGTGGATCCAAGAGTGGATCGGAGTTCTGAAGAACCTGAAAGCAGAGGGGACAGAGTCTGGGTCACTAGCCAGTGACCAGGAAGGCGATGGACAGATGCCCACCGATGTCGAGTGCTTCAGGTGCGTTGACAGTCGTCTTGACTCTTCAGCCACGAGGTCCGGGAGGCGTTGTCGGCAACCAGGAGCAGGATTCGGGCTGGTACACGATGTCTGTCGAGTGCTGAGGTGTCGGCGACCGGATTGGACCCAACAAGCCTTGGCAACGGCAAGTCTCGGTGGAGATGTAGATCGTCGATGGTGCAGACCAGCAAGGTCTGTGGAACTCACCCAGCGAGGGTAAGTGAGGGCAGGCCTGGAGCAACCAGGATGCCAAGTAAGAAAAGGATTGGCCTTCGTTAAGGGCTACTAGCCAACGGGCTAGCGACCACGAAGGAGCCTCGTGACGCCGCACGTGGAGCTGGCTTACAGGACACTCGTGGAGTGGGGGCCAGTGATCTTCGGTGCAGGTGGTGCTGGAGGCTAGGGCTACTCGGAGCCCAAAGCACGACTTCTTGGGAGACCCAGAAGAGGATGCACTTGCAAATGTGCTCGGTGTCCAGGGGTCACGGTCTCAAGTCACCCACGATAGCCACAGGCCTCAGCTTTGCTGGGGACTCAGGGTAGCCTCGGGGAAGTCTGAGAAATCCACCTCTGGTGATGCGATGACTTCGGCGTCCGACGGGAGCTTCAGAAATGCGAACCGGACAGATGCTTCTTTGGTGCCTGCCAAGCAGGGGAGTCACTCCTTGACCCCAAGGGAGATTCTTCAGTCCTCTAATCTTGTCATAGAGCGTCGAAGGTCCAGGATTCAGTTTCAGAGTTTCGTCCAGGTATAATCTAAAGTCCTAAGGACTGGGTTCCTACCTTTATTCTAAAAATAGGGGTTGGACTACTCTGTGGCCCCACCTATGGGTGGGTCAGGGCAGAGGGGTGGCTACACCCCTTTCCTTTGTCCAGTTCGCGCCAAAGCAGGGGCTGCAAGCCCCTGATCCGGTTTGAACTGGGGTATGCACTAGGGACACCAAATGTGCCCCCAGTGCAGGACTTCAAAGCACCCGAAAGTGCTCCCGCCCAGCCCCAATACACATTATCCTGTCTGGGGAGGTGGTCACACCTCCCTGGGACAGGAAACCTATTGTCCAGGCCTCCCTGCCGGAGTTTCGTCCAGCAGCAGGAGGCCAGACTCGTGTCTGTGGCAGCAGCATCCATTTTGTGATGCCAGGGCTCTGGAAAGAAGTTACCGGACTAGTCAGAGTTAACATGTCTTTCCCTCTAGAAGGGTTGAATGCTACCCCCGCCGCCAGGATTGGCGGGGGTAGTATTCCAAGATGTTTGACACCAAACACGACATGTTTAGGTGCAGCCATTCCAAAGTTAGCATTTTACCGCGAGGATATAATGCGCTTAAGAGTATATGGTCAGGCTGCACTACAAACAGCATCAGAGATGATCTCCGAACGCTGCAGAGGGGTCCTGCTCATGCAGGGGCACCCTCTCACATAGGAACCATGCACTCTGCCTTTAGGATTGATAAGGCCTGCCTTAGGAGTGACTTATAGGTTTATATGTGTGTATGTATTTCGTGATATAGGTAACCTATATCACAGTAAGGGGTGAATGCACCACCTTACCCAGGCTGCAGTAGCAGACCTGGGGTGTCAGTTTGGATGGCCTTCCAGGGGTGGCATAATACATGCTGCAGCCCCTGGCAGGCCTCTGAGGTACCTATGCCCTTGGTACATAGTATACCATATACTAGGGACTTATAAGGGCACTCAGATTCCAATCAGTGATGTGCCTAAGGCACATGGAAACCATTTTAGAGAGGAAGCAGCTAGGCTGGGGTTCTGATTAGCAGGGCCCCAGCCAGACTAATGTCGAAAAACAGTGAAGCATCAGCAAAAAGTGGGGGTACCCATGTGAAGCAGATCCTACTCTCCTACACCCACCTTCCCACAAATATCAATGTTGTCCTAGAAATCCTCACAAAACAGGACTCAACTTGAATAACAGTATAATCTTCTACAGTAGATAGTGTACCCATGGAACTATTCATACAGTGAGGGTGCCTATGGTCTCAGGCACAGCACATACTGACTAGGGGTGGGTGATACATTCCGCTCCGCTGGCGAAATTGGAGGAATTTTGTCTACTCCACATTACACTTGTAACACAGAGTTCCAGGCAAATTCTGTCAACCGCCAGAGTTTTTTCTCGTGTGCAGCTCAAAAATGGTAAGTTGGCAATGAGAGTGAAATTTGGCGACCCCTAGCGCAATTTTCGGTTGCTAGGAGAGCACCCAATGAAATTTCTCTAATCCTGGCGGACACAACTGTTCCCAGTCAAAAAACTGCTGCTCAAGTTACAAAATCTACTTGAGCAGCAGCAAAATCAACACGAGAAGCTGTGCCCTCTGGTGCACTACATTGTGCCATTGGCACTGATTCTTCTGTGTTGAATGAACTCCTGGTGCTAAATCACGGCGTGAGCAGTGCAATATGCCTATTTCCACCCATTCACGTAATTAACCTGAATCTTTAGGAGTTTTTTTGTAACTCAACGGAATTCCGTGGAGTAAAACTCCACAAGTTCTGCCCAGGCCTAATACTGACCATCTGCAATCACCTCCTCCTTTTCTGCAACTTTAAGATTTGGGCACATAGCTCTACTACTACATATGCAACAAGTGATTGATGAAATCAACAATAGTGATTTCTCATAACTAGTCACCTCCAACACCTACATATCCAGTCACATCTATAATCTCCTTATCTCCCATATTCTGTAAATGGAGATATCAGTCTTCCATTGCCTAATCCTAATGAGATGCTGTATTCATGAGCTACTCCATCTGAAAAAGATATACCGCACCAGCAAACCCCTTTCTCAAGTTTCAGGATCATTAAAGACATCACTACAGACACCATTATCCAAGTCTTAGTGATCTTCAAGGGACATTGATCTCATCCCTTCACAGAACATTTTTTTAAATGAATGTGACCAATGCCCTTTATAAAGTGGCCTCCATACTAAATCCAAGAATAAATCTGTGACGACTCTTACAAAGACTTGGTTCTCAAATTATCTGCTGAAATATCAAGCATAGGAAAGTTGGTGAAAGTAATCAAATCTCCTCTCTGATCACTTAGCTTGTATTACTCTACTTCATGTATGTAAATGTGATCTTTCTTAAATGCAAAGAAACCGAAATCCAAACTTTTATGAAGGGAGCAACTCTACTAAGGAACCCTTCAAAGCTTACAAGGAAATGTCAATATTTTTATCCCGTTCTCCTCAATATCATCTTGTCTGCAGTTATGCAATGATCAGATTACACAAGTGTGTGACAAAATGGACTTTGTGAGCACCATCATACATGCTTCCACCTCTTCAAAGTCTGTTCCTTCTTCAGTAATGACTCTGGGCTGGATCGCTCTACTTGCATTTTCCACTGTCTGAAAGCTGAAATCTTCAAAATAAACTCAACCTAAAATCATTTTATACACCACATGAAACCTGCAATGCCAAGATCCTCGAATTCTGCCATCCATCTCTCACTTCTCTTATGACCAAATCTACCAGTGCTTCGCTTCAGTTGGTAAGCCTCCACAGTGATTCTAAAGTTATCTTTTACCCACTGCCAAAGAAGAATAAGGTAGACACTAAGGTAGTCTCCAACTGCCTTTCAAGAGGTGGTCTTCAGTGCCTAGCAAATATAGTTGAGTGTGATAAATACCCACATTGCTCTGCTCTCAAACAGAATAATCCTTGAACATGTTTCTGTCTAGGTTCCAAACCTGTGTAGGGGCAAAGATCTCCTTTATAGATATTCAAGAACATTTGATCACTGCTATAGGTAAGCATCATGAATGTGCTCTGATTTTCCTTAAATACAGACCCGCTTAACACACCAAGTCACAAAATACAGCTATACCATCTTGTAATGAAGTATGGCATTAGAGGAATGGCAGTAGAGTGGGTTAGCCCTTATAGCTCTTGACATCCATTCATACCACTTCCTCTTCAGAAGAGTGTTCTTTAGAATATTCTGCCAAGAGCTCCTGGAGCTTGGTCTTGGTAGGATTGGAACCAGCTTTAATTTTTTTAAGTCTGCCGAGAGTCCTTAGCTCCTTCATGCCAAGATAGAGGTTAAGGGGTCAGGTTGAGTTCCACAACCATATTCTCTGTATCCATTATTTTACTGAAGTTGGGGCCTTTTTAGAAGGACTAAAGAAAAACGTAACTTCTAGGCACTTTTACCCCTAACTACAGTATGATTTTCAAACTTTTAAAAATGCTAAAGGGACTTAACTAAGGTCCTAACGAGAATTAAAAAAAATTAGAAAAATTGTCAATTACAAAATACAGTTGAATCTAAAGGCAGTTTTGGATTGTAGTCCTGTGGTTACTTTTTTCAGAGCTATTCAGCAAATGCAAAGTCGTAGACCCCACCGCTGATTCACCAATGTAAGAAGCTGGCTCTGTATATGCTAAACCAAAGTAATGTATTAGTGTGCACAGAGTCCAGTGGCTCCCCAGAGGCTTTGCAGAGGCTTAAGTAGATAATACTAATGCTCTCTTTTGTGGTAGTGTGGGGGAGCAGTGAGGCTTATCAGAGGGCAGTGCTAAGCATTTGTTGTACGCACACAGGGTGAGAAATGATTACACACACTCAATGACTAAATCTGAGACCAATGGTTTGTAAAAATATTACAGATTTATATAATTGTTACGACCATAAACACAGATCTAGACTAAATGCTTTTGGCGATATAAATTTGCAAAATTTGGAGAAATAGCAATAATTCAAGAGTTCAGTTCGCGGCAGACATACTGCAAATACAGTGACCACGGCGGTCATTGCAAGGAAAGGTATTGAGTTGGAGGGCGGGAGACCGCCAACACATTTCCTGTTGCGTTCTATGGGAAACACACTCTGTCGGGGAGTTTCAGGTCACCACAGCCACAGGTAGCTCTTCACTGGTATGATGAAGGTCTTGGGGTGCCCAGAACTTGGGTACAGCAGGCAGTTTCAGGTCACCTGGATCGGAAGTACCAGAGGTCATAAGTGGTTGTCTGGGTCATCACCGGTAGCGGTCCACTACTGTAGCGCTTGTAGGGCAGGCTGTCAAGGTTGGGGCCGTTGTGCCCAAGTTGCTACTTTGGGTGCAGTTGACTCCACCAGCATGAGGGTGCAAGCTCACAGGAGCGAGGCTGTTTCCATCTTCAGTCTCTGGTGCTGTGAGGAGCCCTCGGGCTGGTGGATGCACTGAAAGGGTCAGTCCCCTGTGTGGAGGCAAACAAATCTTTGTTGCTGCAACTGGACGGTTGGTGGAGAGCAGCGTCAACACAGTCCATGCCAGTCCTCACCACTTAGCGGTTTCTTTACTGGCGGTGTGCCGGGGACTTGAGTCTCGAGCCCGAGGGTGGTTCGTGGCAATTTGCAAAGACTGGAGGGACTCCAGGGTTCTTGGAGGCCTCGTAGGGTCCAGAAGAGACAGCAGGTCGCAATCTTCGAGTCCTTCAGCCGCTGGCAGGGTTTGTGCTGGTTTCTTTCTGCAGCAGGGCTCAGTTCTTGGTCCAGCAGTACGTCTTCTTCTGTTTCTTCTTTTTGTCCATCGAATCTGAGGATTAAGTTTCAGGGCTGCCCCTAAATACTAGTTTTAGGGGCGTTACAGGTGTCAGAAGGTAGTAGCCAAAGGGCTACTTACCTTTAGGGTTACTGCACCCTCCTTCGTATGTCCACTCCCTCTGGGGAGGGCCATACACCTTGCTCTATTGGCTAAAATCTCCAAAAATATATGGAGGGTTTTCAAAGGAGGGCATCACTTCAGCTCAGTACACCTTCGAGTCAATGTTCCCTCTAATATTTTTTTCCTTTGGGCGGCAATGAAGGGCCTCTGTGCACCACAGCCAAGGCCATGTGCACCTGCACCTCCCTCGTGTTGCTTGCCCACCTGCTCTCCTCCTTCTGTGTATGTGTATATATATATATATATATATATATATATATATATATATATATATTATCTACTGGCGGTCGCCAGTAGATAGTTATAGTTACAACCTATTATCCATAGGAAATCCGCGACATTCTATTTGAAATAACTCTCTTGCCAGTTGACGTATCTTCGCGAAATTTTCAAACTTCGTGGGGCGCTCCGGTCCGCTCCTACCCTGAAAGTCTCGGGGTGATACGTCAAGTGGGGGCCGAGAAAAAAGGGGGGTCCCAAAACGCGTTTTCCCCATGCATTTTTCCATAGGAAACTTTAGACACGGCTACAGCCCGAACTGCTGAACGGAATTACACCAAATTTGGCAAAGAGGTAGTTCTTGGTTCAGAAAGAACCCTTTTTGTTAAATGGTGTAAATCCGTTCAGTAGTTGCTGAGAAAATGAAAAGTAAAAAGTTAGTGATATCTATGGGCACGGAGGATTCGCGCACCCTCAGCGCACCCTGCGCGCACCGTCCCGATCACGAGCTGCATTTTAATTGGCTGTCAACATTCCGATTCAGGAAATGTTGGCAGCCATTTTGTCCTCGGTAGAACCGAGGGACAGAAACAAGTGTGCAAAGCGCACAAAGGGGCAGGGTAGAAACACCCTGACCCCTAGGTTTGCTCAGGGGTCCCACAAGGACCCCTGGGCAAAAAAATTTTTTTTTTTAAAATCGGCAGGATGCGCTCAGGGTGCGCGAATCCTGCCGAAAAAATCGAGCGCGGTCTCCGCGCTTCGATGTTAATTGGCCCCGGGTGGCCCAAGTCCCGGGGGCATGGTGGGGGATAATTTAATGTGTGGGGGCCTCAAAGGGCCCCCAAGCCCCGGGGACCGCCACCCCCGGGGCTTTTTAAAAATGGTGCGGGAGGGCTCTGAGCCCTCCCGCAGCCCCGGGACCACCACCTCCCGGGGCTTTTTTAAAATTAATGACAACCTGTGTGGGGGCTCCAGCCCCCCACGCCCGGGACCGCCACCTCCCGGGGCACTAAACATTTAAATATGGGGGTCCGTTACGGACTCCAGAGCCCCGGGGACCACCACCTCCCGGGGCTTTGAACTGAATTGGAGGGGGCCGCACGGCCCCCTCCTGGAGCCCTTGATGGCCCTGGGGACCACCACCCCCAGGGTCGGCTCCTGCAGTGTCCCGGGTGCCTACCCCGGGACACTGTAGTTTGCTATGGCAGGACGGGAGCCTCGCGGCTCCCGTCCTGCCATATAAACTGCTTGGATATTGGAAGAGAGAGCAGGAAACCTGCTCTCTCTTCCAATATCCAAAGCACATTGCTTTCCACATGGGGAGCAGCATGTCAGCTGCTCCCCATGTGGAAAGCAATGCCGGCTCCCAAGGGACGCGGGGAGCCGGCGGGACTGTGGGGGATTGGGGACCCCCACAGTCCCCAACGGAGAGGGCCAGCCCCGGGGGATGGGGTCCCTGGGGCAAGTAGTGGCTCGGGAGGGGGCCACGCGGCCCCCTCCCCAAAAAGAAAAAAAAAAATTTAAAAATAGAAAGGCCAGCCCCGGGGATGGGGTCCCGGGGCCTTAAAATGGCCAGAGGAGGGGGCCACGCTGCCCCCTCAAAATAATGAATAAAGAGGCCATGCCCCGGGGATGGGGTCCCCGGGGCCAATACAGGCCAAGGGAAGGGGGCCACGCGGCCCCCTTCCCGTTTTTTTTTTGGGTAATTAAAAAAGGGGTAAGGCCCTGGGGGATGGGGTCCCCAGGGCCCAAAAACAGAAAAAAGGAAGGGGGCCACACAGCCCCCCTTCAGGGGACAAAAAAACAACAACAAAAAAACGATCGGGCCCGCAGGCCCCGCCCTTACTTCACCACTCTGCAAACGCGCCCTGGCGCGTTTGCAGAGGGGGAACAAATTCACCTTGAATACTGGGGGTCCCTGGGGGCCAACTAGCCCACCAGGAACCTCCAGTATGCGCCAGGGGCTGCCTTGCAGAGACGTGTAGAGAGGCCACACCCCTTTTACACCTCTCTGCAACGCAGCTCTGTGGCGCTTTTAGAGGTATATGGTGGGCTAGTTGGACTCCGGGGACCCTCAGGATTCAAGGGGACTTAATCCCCCAAATTAAAACGCGCCACGGGCGCGTTTGCATAGTGGTGAAGGAGGGGCGGGGCTTCAGGTGACATGTGTGCAAACAGGCCCCGTGGCGCGTTTTAAGATGGGGAATTAAATCCCCTTCAATCCTGAGGGTCCCTGGGGGCCAACTAGCCCAACAGGTACATCCAGAATGCGCCACAGAGCTGCGTTGCAGAGAGGTGTAAAAGGGGTGTGGCCTCTCTACACGTCTCTGCAACGCAGCCCCTGAAGCATATTGGAGGTTCCTGGTGGTCTAGTTGGCCCCTAGGGACCCTCAGGATTCAAGGGGACTTAATCCCCCAACTTAAAACGCGCCACGGGGCGCGTTTGCAAAGATGTCACCTCAGGCCCCGCCCCCTCCCATCACCATTGTGCAAATATTCCTCTAAAATCAGCCGAAATAGGAATTCCGATTTACTCACCTGTTATAAGGAGAGACCTCAGTGCTGTATCTTTCAGCCCAGTACTGGTCCTGAAAAGTAATTTTAACCGTACTTACCAGTAACTTGAATTTCCTTCCATAGGCTAACATTGACTGGTTTCACTTGGAAATTCTTCTAAGTGTGGAGTTTTGGAACTTTAAAATATTCCTCTAAAATCAGCCGAAATACGAATTCCGATTTACTCACCTGTTATCAGGAGAGACCTCAGTGCTGCATGTTTCAGCCCAGTACTGATCCTCAAAAGAAATTTTAACCGTACTTACCGGTAACTTGAATTTCCTTCATAGGCTAACATTGACTGGTTTTCAGCAAAAGTTTCAAAGTGTTGATTTTCACAAACTACAAATATTCCTTAAAAATCGCCTGTATGACTTAAACGCATTCTTTCAACTGTTTACAGGAGATGCACCAGTGCTGGATCCAGGATCCAACACTGAGTAAGAAAAAGTAACGATAACAGTTTTTACCTGCTAAGTGAATTTCCTTCCATAGGATAACATTGGTGATTCTATGAGAAAAAGTTTCTAAGTGTCAACTTTTAAAATACAATAATATTCCTTAAAAATCACGACTGTAACCAAAACGCTTTTACTCAACTGTTTACAGGAGATGAACCAGGACTGAATCTAGGATCCAGTCCTGTGGTTAGAAAAGTAATCCATAAAGTAACTAATTGCATTTAACTAGAAATTCACATTGAGCTGAATGTTGCATTGTGTTTGAAAATGTGTTGCCCATTGCAACAACTGTAACTACTGTACTTAAAAGTCTATTGCCTATCTGCAAAGTATTTAAACTAAAGTAATTCATTAAGAGAAAGTATTTTTTGTAATGTAATGTATAATGTAATTACAATGTAATTTAAAAAATAAAATATGTAAAAAAAATTGTTTCTAAAAATGTACTAAATCAGTATGAAAAAAATTAATATAACAATTAATACATTTAAAAATTGTCATTTACAAAACCTTTGAAATTCACAAAAAAACGTAGGTTTCAGGCACGTTATAGTTAGAAATTAGCATTTAAAAACCTTTGAAATTCACTGAAAAAACCATAGGTTTCAGACACGTTATAGTTACAAATTAGCATTTAAAAAACCTTTGAAATTCACTGAAAAAACCATAGGTTTCAGACACGTTATAGTTACAAATTAGCATTTAAAAACCTTTGAAATTCACTGAAAAAACCATAGGTTTTAGGGACAGTTATAGTTACTTGGACATTGCACTCGTACAAAACCCGTGAAATTCCCCGTTATAGTTAGTTCAGCTAACTATAACTCGCGCCCCGCAATGCACTGCTGATGACGTCACATATTACATCACTCATGACATGGTCAGTGACATCACTGATGACATCACTGATGACATCTCAAATGACATCACTGATGACATCATCCACGTGATAATCTGATGCACCTCCTCACACCCTAATATAATCTTTGATACACCCACTCTAAATTACAGACTGCCATTCGCAAAACCATAGACACTCCAACACCAATAACCACATACCCACTCACTGATTCTTAGGTCTACACACACACATCCACTCACTCAGCCGTACAGTCACTCATACTTACGGTCACTCAGTACAGGACTATCATATGCACTCTTACTCCTATATAGACACTCAAACAACGCCACTCATCCATAGAGGTACTCACACACCTAGTCAGTCATGCAAATAATTAAACACACTGCCATTTACTCACCTATACAGTTATACACACACCAGCTCACTTACTCATACAAATAGTAGCACATTGTTACGCTCTTATACAATCACTGATACAAGCACACACTCATCCATACAGCCACTATCACAATCACTCACTCTCGCTTATAGCTATTTATATACTCCAACACACATATATACTGCCTTTCACATATGTAGTTACTCACACATGTACCACTGGGACATACATTCACTCACTAACACACTCTTACACACACTTACCCACCCATACAGTCTATCACAGATGCACTCTTGAAACCATCCACCCAGTGAATCACCCACTCACACATCTATGCACAGAGTCGCACACACCCCTCCCACTCAAACACTCAGGCACCCATACAGATACTCACACAAGCATTCAATAACTCAAATAGACACTCATGTAGCTATTCACAAACACATGCAGCCACTTACACAGCAACAGACAGACGGATACAGACATTCACCCAGTTTAGTCACTAACCCATGCATTCAGTACGATACGTTAAATCACTCACTTATACAGTCAGTCACGCACCTACTAAATCATCCATACAGACACTTACACACCCACTCATTCTTCAATACGTCTTTTCCTATATATATTAAAAATATTTAAACTTTAGAGAAACACACAGTCACTGGATGATGTCATCAGTGATGTCATTTGAGATGTCATCAGTGATGTCATCAGTGATGTCACTGACCATGTCATGAGTGATGTAATATGTGACGTCATCAGCAGTGCATTGCGGGCGCGAGTTATAGTTAGCTGAACTAACTATAACGGGGAATTTCACGGGTTTTGTACGAGTGCAATGTCCAAGTAACTATAACTGTCCCTAAAACCTATGGTTTTTTCAGTGAATATATATATATATATATATATATGAATTTTAAATTAAGTTTATTTATTTTTCTTATTTAGGGAGACTTCCCCCCAAAACCCCCATTTGCTGAATTATATTATAAAAATGTTTATCTTAGTGCAAGGGAAACCCCCCCTTTTTTAATTACCTTCACTACCCCATAACCTTACCTACTCCTGAACCCTAAAGCCCCTAAGCCCTAAAAATATCCTTAGCACCCATACCAACCCCCAACCCCTACAAATAACCTTAAGACCCTTAAGCTTACCCACCCCTAATTATAAAAATGCCCTTACCACACTACACCCCTATAGCCTAAAAACACCATTGCCACCCTATACCCCTTCCCACCCCTAAATCCTAAAAATACCCTTACCATCCTATGCCCCTACTCACCCCTATAGCCTAAAACACCCTTACCGCTCTATACCCCTTCCCACCCCTAACCCTATAAATAGCCTTGCCATCCTATGCCTCAACCCACCCCTTCACCCAAAAATTACCCTTATCACTATATATATATATATATATATATATATATATATATATATGTATACTATATATATATAGTTACCTTAACTACACTTACCTTGTGTGGTAATGGCGTGCATGGCAAATGATGCGTGGTACAGCCGGTTTCCCCCTGGTATGCCCCCCTCCAACCTTCTGTCTGCCAAAAAAAGCATTAAACAAAGCCAAATAGCACTTGCATACCCAAGATTTATTTGGATTTGTCAATGTTTTTATAGATATACTGCATATGCTATGCAACATGGCATAAAAAGGAAAAAAAAGTACTATGACTAGATCAATGCTGGCTGCGTCATAGCACTATTTTTTCTTTACTTTAAGCCTGTGCTGCTGTGCAGCATATCTAATAAAACATTGACAAAGCCAATAGATCTTGCTTAGGTGAAACTATTGGCTTTGCCAATGCTAGTTACTGTAGTCATGCATGTGCCTTCAGGTTTGGCCAGGGCAGCAAATTGCCTCAATTAGTGATTGAGACAGCTAAAAGAGTGTCCCACATTTGCAAAATAGGGCAGTTTTGAATGTGTACAGAAAAACTGCTTGTGCTTTCAAGGTATAGAACACGCCATGTATTTGTGCTTACTGCAGGTAGTGCTTGTGATAATATCTGGGGAATCAACAGTAAAAACCAGCCCACCAGCCCATAAAACAGGCCACAAACAGCTAAAAACAAAGGCCAGTAAGACCAGCCTTTTTACCCTACAGACCAGTGAACCTGTGTCTCCCCTGCAGCCTGTTCACATGTTAATGCATTTAACACCTCGTCATGTCCTTTCAAACAAAGGGACAGAGCAAAAGGGCTTGTAAGGTGTTAAATGCATTAGCATATTTAAGTTATTTACACTGAAAGCCTGATAAGTCCCTTCAGAATACTGATGGGACCCCAGCAGGATCTCGTTTTAACTGGATTCCCCTTTTGCAGCGGGCACATGAAGAGAAAACTTCCTTCCACGCTGCTGCATTCTTTTTAAATGAGCAGCTGGGGAAGTCTTTCTCTCCGTGCCTGTAATCGGCTGTGCGCTCTTGCAGAGAAGCTGGGCGCTGTGAAAGTGTAAGGTGCGTGTGCGCACGCGCAGCTTACTGGGTCCATAGCTTAGGGGTAGTCCTGGATGAGAGGAGACATACCTCTCCTGCTTACTAATTTTCCCGCCGACCTAGCTGCCAAATGTGGAGAGGCCCTGATCAGCATAGCAAAGGGCAGGGCCTTTGTGGCTCACCACCGTTGTATACTGTTTCTGCTTGGCAGTAGGTGTGAAGCACCTCCACCCAGAGCAGGCTTTGTTTTTGACCAACAAGAGCAAACGTCTCCCACCTCAGGGGGTCAGAAACATGTCCAGAGGTGGCAGACCAGTGAGGCACACTCCAGTGGTTTGGTAGGTTTTCAGGGGGTACCTCTGAGGTGCCACCTGAGTGCATTTATTTAGGAATCCAACACTGGCATCGGTGTGGGCTCATTAATCTGAGATGTTTGGTACCAAACATCTTGGAACTCGGTGAAGCCATCATGGAGCTGTGGAACTCGTATTGACAAGCTCCCAGCCCATGTAATCAGTATGGCTTCTCTGTGCACTTATAATGTCTAAGAATGGACTTAGACACTATAGGGGCATATCTGCTCATGCATTTATACTCTCACAGGAGGTATAGTGCACTCTGCCATAGGGGTGACTTACCTATGCCTCTTGCAGTGCTGGTAGGCCTGGCACACAGGGATGTGTGCCAGGTCGGCTATTCACTTTTATCTGCACCAAAAAATGCAGGCTGCAGTGACAGTATGCTTGTGTTAGGTAAGGGGTCTCTTAGGGTGGCACAATACATGCTGCAGCCCCTAGAGACCCTTTCTAGTCACAATGCCCTTGGTGCCACTGGCACTTTTTACACCTTTGTGGGCCAGAGGTGTGTCAGTTGTGGAAAGAAAGATACAGTTTTGGGGATGAACTTAGGCACTGGGTACCTGGTTAGCAGGAACCCAGTTCACGTCCAAAGATACATCAGAGTCAGACAAAAAGTGGGGGGGTAACCATGCCTAAAGGAGTAACTTCCTACAATTGGAAAAAGAGGTTGTTTGTTGGCATGCTGGGAGGCGATACCCTGGCATGCTTGTTAATGCGGGGGTAGATCTGAGCACCCGGTCCCATATTTGGTAAAGCAGACCAGTGATCTGGGGGGCAGTGGTTGGGAGGGTGCTGCACAGGTCCCCTTTGACAGAGAGTTTTGTCTATGAGATCTGGCGCCGTTCCGGGTGATTGATGGCCCTGTCTGCCACCCCTTGTGCAGCTCGTGGGGCCTGGGAGAACTCAAGGAGCCCATTGTAGATGCGGACTGGACCTGCGCATGCAAGTTGGTGAGGAGGGTGTACTGTAACCATGTATTTAAATTATTACGTTTTAACTTTCTGCACAGCACCTATGTCACCCCAGCGAGGCACACTGTGCGTGATGGGGGGAAATTGGGAGTGACCATTTTGCACCTGGATTGGTCCTGCACAGGGATTCAAGCATTTTGGAGGGAAGTGATGCCTACAATTGTTAAGGCAACAGACATAGTGATCCCTCTGACTCTACTGGAATGCCTCCTGGGTATGGTGGTGAGACCCAAGGAGTGGAGATTCCCTTCAAGCTTGCCCAGCTCATATTACTGTTGGCCAAAAGGCAACTAGCCATTAGTTGGATGGGCACGAGGATGCTGCGGAAGTCCTTGTGGTTGTGCGATTTGACAGAATGGGCTGTGGCAGAGGATATGCATCTGAGCCTTTCCCATACCGATGAGGGTGCTATGGATGTGATCGTGATGTGGGGGCTCCTCCTCAATAAGTTTATAGATGAGGATGGTTCCGAGGATGAGATGTGAAATTTGGACACGCTATGCCTATGTATAACTAATGAGATAGCCAAGAGAGCTATCAACGCATTATTTACTATATACCTGTCTTGATGACTTGGAACCGTTGTGATGCTGTCCCCTTCTCGGCCACCACTCAGCTACTTCTATGCTGCCATGTATGATGCTATGTCCTACTGAACTGCCACAATATGTGACTGTGGTATTCTAGTATATGTATGTTCTCGACCTTGCACTGCTTGTTTTTGTTGTATTTGTTTACTAAAACCAATAAAACAAAGTTCCAACAAAAAAAGTGCACAGAAAACGATTCTCCTAGCAAAGAAGGGCCTGAGTGATAGAACCTACCAAACTCCACATATGTCTAACATCTTGTGACAAGAATCCCTGACTGTTAAATCAGGACATTGATAATTCTTTAACGGTAATACCACGCGGGGACACAACCCTATTCTTTAGCAAAATATTTAGTTATATTAGGCAAGTGTTAATATCAGTGTTGCTTGCTACATTTTAATGCAACCTTGCTGCCTGCACGTTCACAACACACAAGCACTGCCTGGTCGAGTAGTGCTTGTGCTAGGCCAGACAGAGACTTCTACAATCCAGAGATGCTGCATATTGAATCGTCCCTGTGGGTTGGTTTGGGATGCTGGTGACATGAGGTTGGAGTGACAGCAGTCTGACCATGCGTTATGTCTTGTGTATAACTTTTGGTTACATCCTCCAATCTTATTTGGTTTCTCTCTTGTTTGAGGAGGGAGAGGCTTTGTATCCTATGTTGTATTCTGAGATGCGCATGTCGATGCATATGTGCTGTGTGGGTAATTTATCATGTCTCCCTGATCCAGGTCCTTCCCTGTCATAAACGCTATAATGGAAGTTGCAAACATGGTATGAAGACTGGACATGGTCAAATATTTTCATTATTGCCTTGCCCCATTTATTTTGTGGTTGCAATTAGACATAAAGTACACTCTCCGCTTCGCGTACTTAGGATTTTATTGCTCAGTCCCTAGCATCAACTGATGCACACTTTGAGTATCAGAACTACACCGCCGTGGAGCACTCACTGCATCACACGTCCCACATTGATGCTGGAAGACCCTCAGACTTGACCTATGGCACATGGTACTGTGCCCAACATCAATCTTCTTGCTATGTTGATCTGGCGCTGGGATGGTGGCATAACGCTTTGCTGTCGTTGCTGCTTACATGTCAAAATACTGTATTAGTTCCCTTTGAGTAGATGCCTTCTTGTTCTGTTAAATTGCCCTCGCACTGACCTAAAATTGTTTTTTTCTCCTGCAAATCGAATCAAACAGCATAATAGAAGATTGATGGGTGTGTCTTGATCACTTAGGGGCCGATTCCGATCTCGGTCGGAGGCGCACCCAATACTATTCGGTCGGGAAAAAAGCCATGCGAAAGCCAGTTTCCCGACCGATCCGTACAGCACACCGAACGAGCAAGTACGATGCGCACAACAGCAAAAATTCCGGCCGAGCCGTACTCACCCAAACCAGGTCCTGTTCTCCGACCGAGGCGAATCCGGAAACGCCGAATCGAGTCGCACGGAAGGGAAAATGCAGCCCCGTCCGGCCGGACAAGTACGATGCGCTTCCGTACGCGCCGAACCCGTCGCTACGCACGGCACGTCAAAGCATCCGGGAGAGGCGCACATAAGCTCCGAATCGCGCCACAACACGATCCACGGCTACGAGACGAACACAGCACAGACGAGGACGACGCGAAGCGACGAGGACGAAGCGAAGCGACGAGGACGAAGCCAAGCGACGAGGACGACGTGAAGCAACGAGAAGGACGAACGACACGAACCAACCATGAATCCCTTCGTCCCGATCATACCAATATTCTACATCTACTACCGGAACAGGCACGGACGCGTACGGCGCAGAAGGTAAGTCAGACACCAACCACAAAACACATACAACACGTACACGACACATCACACACATACACTGGGAATCTGAATATACTTGCAACAGCAGCACCATAGGGGCGGGATGCCCATCACCAATGCCACATATGCACACAGGGGCCTGAATGCGCGCCACCACCCCAACCCAGGGGGCTGGATGCCAACCACCACAACCACCCTTAGCCAGGGGGTGCCAGATGCCCACCACCACTACCACCCTTACCCAGGGGGCTGGATGCCTACCACTACTACCACCCTCACCCACGGGGGGCAGGATGCCTACCACTACTACCACCCTTAGCCAGGGGGCAGGATGCCCACCACTACTACCACCCTCACCCAGGGGGGCAGGATGCCCACCACTACTACCACCCTTAGCCAGGGGGCAGGATGCCTACCACTACTACCACCCTTAGCCAGGGTGGCAGGATGCCTACCACTACTACCACCCTTAGCCAGGGGGGCAGGATGCCCACCACTACTACCACCCTCACCCAGGGGGGCAGGATGCCTACCACTACTACCACCCTTAGCCATGGGGGCAGGATGCCTACCACTACTACCACCCTCACCCACGGGGGGCAGGATGCCTACCACTACTACCACCCTTAGCCAGGGTGGCAGGATGCCTACCACTACTACCACCCTTAGCCAGGGGGCAGGATGCCTACCACTACTACCACCCTCACCCAGGGGGCAGGATGCCCACCACTACTACCACCCTCACCCAGGGGGGCAGGATGCCCACCACTACTACCACCCTTAGCCAGGGGGCAGGATGCCCACCACTACTACCACCCTCACCCAGGGGGGCAGGATGCCCACCACTACTACCACCCTCACCCAGGGGGGCAGGATGCCCACCACTACTACCACCCTTAGCCAGGGGGCAGGATGCCTACCACTACTACCACCCTCACCCAGGGGGGCAGGATGCCCACCACTACTACCACCCTTAGCCAGGGGGCAGGAAGCCTACCACTACTACCACCCTTAGCCAGGGGGCTGGATGCCTACCACTACTACCACCCCCACTCATAGGATGGACAATGCATGACACAACAAGCACACCACAACCTAGGGAATGCAAGATTAAGACATCCCCCCACCACCATGACAAGCGTGTGAGCAGGCTGTGTCAAATGCCTACAACACCGAACATGACATTGAACATACAATGTGACCCCCTAGCACATGTGCCACACATATATGTGTGTGGCACCCACAATGCAAGCAGCCCATGACCATTGTGGCAATGGGGCCTAAACCCCCATCATCACAGTGACCAAAAGGCAAGTGTGGGGTCCATAGCTGAAGCACATTTTGACCATTGTGGCAATGGGGTCTAAACCCCCATCATCACAGTGACCAAAAGGTAAGTGTGGGGTCCATAGCTGAAGCACATTTTGACCATTGTGGCAATGGGGTCTACACCCTCATCATCACAGTGACCAAAAGGTAATTGTTGACAAAGAAAGAGCTGCAACTGCCAAACTGCATGGATCATTCCTGGTCACAGAACCAAAAACTCATCTGTGGCAAAGTAGTGTATGTGTCCCATTGCAACATAAATTGGGGGAGCCAAATACTGCAGTGCAAATGAAACATTCCTTTGGCCATGTGCAGACAAACAACACCCATGGGGGCTGAGACCGTCAACAGTCATCAATGACACAATGACAGAAGTGACCATCAGAATGCAGAACCACATATTTGCACCAATGGGCACACAAATGCAGATACCCTGTGGAGACAGCAGATGTGAGGTGAACAGATACCATACCATGGCAGCAATGGGACACACAAACCATGATCACTGTGCTGACCGATGACCTAGGAGTCCCAGGGACAGCAGGGGAAACACACCAAACAACATACAGCCAATGGCACACCCAAGATATGCCAATGCAGTGGTGCAGATGCACAAACACAAACAGGCAGACCAACACTGTCATCATACACAGCAGGTGAGGGGTGGGGGTGCCAGTGTCCCCAGGCAACAACACAACACATGAGGAGAGCTGAATACCAATCATACAGATGTGCATACACTGCCACACTAAGGTAACTCATGGATCCAAATCCCCTATGTGGGCAAGCAGGCATTGACAGGTGAGAGGGAGCACAAAACACACATGTCACACAGGCACGTAGGAACAACAACTGACACAGCAAGTCACAGACACACCACAGCACCACCCCCAGGGCCCCCACAATGTGGTGACCCTGGGCTGAATAAAAATACCACTGTGATGACAAAGCTAAATGTCGTTCACACTGTGAACCACAGTCAGGTGTCCTGAGCAACTAACTACCATCACACCTACACAAGCACAAATCAATCAGCATGGCCAGTAAGCCAAGGCCAACATGGAGGCAGGGGACTAGCCGGGCAACAACTCTCATCTGCACACACTCAAGACCACACCCCTCGACCTCCAACAATGTGCAGCAGTGAAGTACACATGCACTGGTGACATTGCACATGCACCCATGACTATTCCAGGGTGGTGGGTGGGAACCAAGGTGTAGAAACACATCACACATGGACACTCAACAAGACTCCTGAATGTCTGACACACTGCACACTACGCTGTACATGGACATGACGGCAATACCACACCGACCAATGGGATCCCAGCCACAGTCACACACCAATGAAGAAGACAAGGTCACCCACAAAGAACACACATAGACAACAACCAACATTGCAGCCCGGACCCTAAGGAGTGCCAGCAGTCACACACACAACGTGTCACAATCACTGAAAGATAACACAAACTGGAAATCACATGACAGGGGCAAACAACAAGTGCCAAAGGGAAACCTGACTGTGACCCATCTGCGTCAGCACACAAACTCTGCCCTGACAGCAAACACACCTATGGGTGACACCCTGATGACCAGTAATGTGCCATGCACCCACATCACAGAGAACACAGGGAGAAGACTTTGGGGAACATAGCTCAAGTCAGCAAGCATCACAAACAGGTACAACACTAGGGATCACAGCATGCGCAGATGAATGAAAGTGAACACACAGACATGCACATACAACACACACCTTGGGCGCAGGCAATGTCACACGTGTACACACTGCCATGAGGGGACTCCACTCCTGTGTGAGGAAAGCTGTGCCATATGTTGCCTCAGTAGGGCCCCATCATGTCAGCTGAGCACTTGGTCACACAATCAACAATTAGCACCAAATGAGGGCTCCCATCACATCAGCCTGGTCATGGATGTGCCAACGGAATCATCAGCACAGATCCAACACACTTGTATAGCAATGTTGCACTGACTACACGGATGAGTCCCTCCCCATTGATGCCCAAACCTGCATGTCCACTGGAGATGGCAACACGGTCAGGGAAGTAGACAAATGCAACGATGGCAGGCACAACAGATGTGCAGGGGTGGAAGCCACAGATATGAAATTGCCAATGTAAGTAGGAAACCCATTGCCAAATACTGAACACATGACACCCTCAGATGCTGCTATTGATGACATGGATACACCACATGATAGGACACATTCCCCCTGGACCACATGGGTTCCTGCACAGTAACACTTCATAATCATGAGACCAGATATCACCATCACTGCAGCAAGGGCATGGTTAGCTGCACCAACAACATGTACATCTGAAGCATGAGCACTAGAGAAAAGAAAGTTGCTTTATTCAGCATATGTGTTGTTTGATAACGACGTCCAGAAGAAATTAGAGCAAAGGCCAATGGCCAGTCCATTGTCAAAGTTCAAACAGGGTGACACTGGCAGATGTCACCCTACGCATGCCTGCACAATACCAGGGACAATCCACTAGGAGGGGCAACCGGGGGGCAGGCCAGGCACCGCAGGGACAGGATCAGGGCTCACCAGGGGGAGTCAGGGAAGGGGTGGTGGGTGCTGGAGAGCCACTGACAACTGCAGTGGAGGTGTCTGACATGGTGTGTGCCGGCACAACTGGGGGCATGACACAGATGTCGTGGGTGCCGGCACAACTGCAGTGGACCCTGCAGATGGGGTGGACAGGTCCGCCACTGCAGTGCCCAAGTCAGACAGGGCGGTAGTGGACTCCACTGCAGTGCCTACCTCCAGGGGAGGAGAATGGGGAACAGGCAAGGTGGGTTGGACAGAGGGGGAGGACACCCTCACCACATCAGTGGCACAGACAAGCGCAGCGGGGGTGTGGTGCTGGGAGAGCAAGTGGCAGGGGGAGAAGGCCGGAGCATCTTGGGGATGGTATATCTGTGGGTGGGGGAACCTGGGGCAGGGTGTGGTGGGGGCACCTGTGCAGTGGGGGCCTGAGGGATGGAGGACGGAGACCTTGTGCCTGAGCTGCAGGGCGGTGGCGGGGTCTTGCTCTTAGCACTCCGGGGGACTTGCGGGTGGGGGCCTCAGTCCGTCTGCGCCTGGGGGAGGGTGTCCGGGGGCGAGGGGCACTCTGCTCCGTGTGGGTGGGCTTCCTCTTCCCCCGGGATGCTGGAGCAGCTTCATCGGTGGGAAAGAGGCCGAGGTCACAGAGGAAGAGCTGCTGTGACTTTGGGGTTGCAGGTGAGGCAAGGGAGGGTGCTTTGGAGGGAGAGGGAACTGAGGACTGCGCAGTGCATGTGGATGCGTGTGTGTGTTCCAGGGCCCCATCCCCTGTGAGTCTGGCTTCAGTCCCCTGAATGTGCGTGCGTGTGCGTTTTGTCATTGGCGTGTGTGTCAGTGTGCTGGATGTGTGTGTGCTGGTGTGTGCCAGTGTGTGTGTGCCTGGGATGGGTAAGGTGCTGGGGAGTGTGGATGGAGCAGAGGCAGGAGGGGTGAGGGACCGTTTGAGGAGGGACACTGCTGCCGTCAGGGAGGAGTCCATGGACCTATTGCCCCTCTGTAGGTCAGACATGCCCGATGAGATGCCCTCCATGAACGACACCAGCTGAGTCAACAGCGCGGTGTGCGCATGGAGGACACTCAGCATGGCTGTCTGCCCTACATGGAGCTGGCGAAGGAGGTACACAGACTCCTCACTCAGGGCAGCAGGGGACACAGGGGCAGGGGGTGCGGTGCCTGGCCCAAAGGAGACACGCTCCCGGACATGGGAGCCTCCACGGACCTGGGGAATGGGAGCCGATGGGAGGGCGGTGGTGGTGCTGGTGGTGGCGGGGACAGCAACACTAGCTGGGGTGTGGTGGCTGCTGACACCCGCCTCCACAAGGGAGTCATCCTCCGAGTTGCTCTGGTCCTCAGCTGAGGTGGATGCTGCTGAGGACTCCTCGGTGTGGCTCCCCTCGCCCTCCGTGCCACTGGGTCCCTCCGACCACTCCTCGGCTGCTGACCCAGTCTGGCTCTCCGGCTCCTCCTGGTCCGTGGAGCTGTCCCCTTCCGTGGCCGTGGATGTATCTGCAAACAATGGGGAAACAGACAGACATCAGTCACCTGCACATAACGCACACACCACTGTGAGCACAGCACATCACAGAGCAAGCCCTGGCATCATTAGTTGTACATTGCTAAAAGTGCACTAATTGAACAGGAGAAGTCAATTGTCAGTCTGATGCCAAGCATGGCACTCACATCCCACATGGCCTTGCACCCATCTGTCTGGTGTCTGTTGGATTGCAACACCCCAGTGTTGACACATGCACCAAGTACACAGTAGTTGGACAGTGCAGAGGACACGGTGTGGACACATCACAGCTCTTGCCACTGAGTCAGTACAGGTTTACGGATGTAAGGGATGCCCAGAGTCAAATAGGAAATGCATGTGATGCATACCAGCGACAGACACCATGATGCACCCATGTCCTGATAGCCAGCGCCACTATGGTGTGCATGTAGCACATGTCACTCCCCTGCAGGATCACCAATCAGTAGACACATGCCATGGCGGAGGCATGACTGCAAAGTCATACATCACTGTCTCAGTGATGTATGACTTTGCAGCCAGACAACAACACTCTGCACTGTGTCACAATAGTAGGTCATGGGGAATGCAAGTCCTGGAGCTGCACAAGTGCACATGTACATCCCCCCCACAACACATCCTCTTAACCCTCATCTGTCCAGGTCATACCTATTGGACATATGGGAGACCTGTGACACTACCCTCTGAACCTGAGCCCCTCACACTCTGCTGTGCATGGGGAACAGCTGCCTGAACTTCACATTTACATGCCCCAGTCTGCATGGACAGCTGATCAGACACCTATGTGTCACACAAGTATCGTCTCCTATGGTCACATCTCCAGTGGCATGCTGAGCCCCTACCAAGAAACTCCACAGCAGTCCTGGCGACTAATCCACAGCACACTGACACAGAGGCAGACACCTGAGGGGTCAAATCACTGTGCACAATGTGTCCTCTGATACACGGGAGTGGGAGTACAGAGTGTATTGTATGGCCTGGAGTAGGCATGACTGTCCAGCCCCACATGAATGAGGGATGAGCCCTGGACTGTAGGCAGCTGGCTAAGTATGTGTGACACACGTCATATACATACTCCTGGGGCCCAAACATTGTTCCCACCCGCAGCATGGGTGTGTGCCAGGTACCCCAGCCACATGTGGTGGATCAGCTCAGCAATTGGACCACAGATCAAAGTAACACGCTGAATACATGTCAGAATACAGGCATTGTGTAAGCAATGGACCCACCCATGATGCCCACCACAGAGTCAGGGAAACAGATGCTGTCTCCCACCTTGAGTCAAGCAAACTGCAAGGACACAGTCCTAAGTGACAGAATTCCCTGCATGTAAGGGCCACACCTGGGTATCAGATGAGGAGTGGGCAGTGCACAATAGAGGGACATGGCTCCTGGACAACATGACTGCTGTACTGTGGCAGTTCAACCTGGCCCGAGGAGGGCACATAGCATGTTAGACAGAGTACACAGTGCAGTCTTTGATTCACCCCCTCCTTGCTGCTCTCTGGCCTTCAGCTGCCCATCCAGGTCTGGAAAGACCACCGCCAGGATCCTGAGCATGTGGGGGTCAGGGTCCGTGTTCCGCCCTCCTGCGAGGAGGCGACAGCTTCAGCTGGACCCGTGCAATCCTCCGGGTCCAGCCCCGAAGGTCCTGCCACCTCTTTTGGCAGTTGCGGATCCGGCGCTTGTAGACCCCCACGGACCGGACAGCCCGGACGATGTCCTTCCAGATCTCATGCTTCCGATGGGCAGAAGCCTGTCAGGATGACAAAGTGATAAGGCCATTACTACACATGCAACATATCCGTGCATGACACAGTTGCATATACATGTCGCAATCACAGGGGCACATGGTGTACCCAGGCAGTGCACGGCTGCCCATGGACAGTTTTCCAGAAGTCACTACATGGTATCATTGCATGGGGAGTAAAACCCTGTTCAGAAGCACTGTCACTGCACCATACCTGTCCAGTGCAAGTCACTACACACTATGGGGGGTGACAACTACTCAGTGAGCCTGCTAGCCAGTGGTGTGCTGACTCTCAGCCTTGCTAGTCAGACAAAATGCACATTCAGAAAGGCAGTGCACAGAACACTCACCTGCTCCCCTGGTGTCCCATACAGCTTGCTGTACTGTGGAAGTAGGCTGTCCAGCAGGGCCTGGTTCTCTGCAAGGCTGAAGGCTGGGGCTCTCTCCACAGTACGTGCCATTGCAGGGTCCAGAGGGGCAGAGACAGCAGCAGTGCAGTGGCAGATGTCGTCCTGGAGCATGTAGTGCAGGCAAGTGGGCTCTCAGGGGAACATGCAGCAATATATATGTGCTGGAGAGGCAGATACTGTCCCTTGTGTCCAAAGTGATAGGTCCAAGTCGTTTGCATCTTCTGAATCTGGCCAATACATGGAATAGCAGCACCAAAACACGCCCACAGCATCCTTCAAAATTTCAACTTCATGACATACATGATTTTGCAACATTGTTGTGGGTGACCAACTGATTTTCCAGCAACCGACTCGTTCGAATATTCGAAAACGCGTCCGTTGCCAGGCAAGCCCATTGTCAATGGGTGCGCACCGATCGGTCCATTGAGGTACAACGCGCACAGGGGTACAACGCGTACCCGCACACATTGAAAGCAATGGGCCGGCCGGAGGCACCGATCGGTCCATTGCAGTACAACGCGCACAGGGGTACAACGCGTACCCGCACACATTGAAAGCAATGGGCCGGCCGGAGGCACCGATCGGTCCATTGCTGTTCAACGCGCACAGGGGTACAACGCGTACCCGCACACATTGAATGCAATGGGCCGGCCGGAGGCACCGATCGGTCCATTGCTGTTCAACGCGCACAGGGGTACAACGCGTACCCGCACACATTGAAAGCAATGGGCCGGCCGGAGGCACCGATCGGTCCATTGCAGTACAACGCGCACAGGGGTACAACGCGTACCCGCACACATTGAAAGCAATGGGCCGGCCGGAGGCACCGATCGGTCCATTGCTGTTCAACGCGCACAGGGGTACAACGCGTACCCGCACACATTGAAAGCAATGGGCCGGCCGGAGGCACCGATCGGTCCATTGCAGTACAACGCGCACAGGGGTACAACGCGTACCCGCACACATTGAAAGCAATGGGCCGGCCGGAGGCACCGATCGGTCCATTGCAGTACAACGCGCACAGGGGTACAACGCGTACCCGCACACATTGAAAGCAATGGGTCGGCCGGAGGCACCGATCGGTCCATTGCAGTACAACGCGCACAGGGTACAACGCGTACCCGACACATTGAAAGCAATGGGCCGGCCGGAGGCACCGATCGGTCCATTGCAGTACAACGCGCACAGGGGTACAACGCGTACCCGCACACATTGAAAGCAATGGGCCGGCCGGAGGCACCGATCGGTCCATTGCAGTACAACGCGCACAGGGTACAACGCGTACCCGCACACATTGAAAGCAATGGGCCGGCCGGAGGCACCGATCGGTCCATTGCTGTTCAACGCATCACTGTACATGTGACTGGCATATGTCAGCATGCCTGTCTCAGATGGACATATGCCAGCCACAGATAGCTCCCAGGGAGTGAGGGGCACACCTACATCACGACAGCCTGTCCAAACCTTATCATAAGGCATGTAAGGCTGCATTTCCTATTGTGTGTATGTTGGTGTACATGTTGTCCTGTGGGTGTCACCTGTGGGCAGCCACCCCCAGGCTGTGCACGTGTTAATGGGGACAGGATCCTGGGTGTTACGTGTACTTGACCACTGTGATGTGCAACTGTTCATATCTGTGCATGTGCCATGGTCACATTTCACAGTGGTGTTTGTGTATGTCATGTCACATACCCCGTGAGTCCCATGTGGGACGGTATGTTTGAGCCAGGGTGTCCCAGTGGCACAATAGTGATGGCCCTCCACAGTCTTTGTGCATGTAGTGTTTACAATGTCTCTGATTTCATGTGCACAATGGGAGACAGTCTCCACATCCACGTTGTGTGTGCATGGACTCTGATGTTGTGCGTGTGTGTCACAGACGTCCATGGCTCTCCTGCCATGGCAAGTGTGGCCACTACCTGTGGGGGTCATGTTTGTTTTGTTGTGGTGTACACATGATACTCCAGGTGATGCCAGTGTCCATGTGGCATTACAGGGTCCCTGGGAATGTGCCTGTCGTTGAGCTGTGGTGCCTGGGGCACATCTGTCCTCACATGTCACTGAGGGGTGACTGTGACACAGCATCATGATATCCAATGGGCCAACCTGGGACAAATTGATGCCACCTGTAGGACCGTGTTGACAGATGTTGGCCATGTATGTACCATACATGTCGTTCCGGTACTGCACACTTCATGTAGTTGTGCCTCATGATGATGTATGTTGGGATCTTGAGTGTGTTCAATGCCGCATATGTGGGGTGACTGACGATCTTGCTTACTTCTCCTCTGCACTGCAGGGCTCCTGCTGTCCATCGGCCATTCCCAGACCTGGCAACGATGGTGGAACGGGACAGCATCCGACGGTACCGCTTCACCAGGCAGCTGATTGAGGATTTGGCAGTGCAGTTGTCCCCACATTTGCAGCCTGGCCGGCCGTATCCTACAGCGCTGACCCCCAAGGTGAAGGTGATGGCAGCCCTACACTTCTTTGCCACCGGTACCTTCCAACATACTGTGGCGTCTGCTGGTGGGATGTCACAGACCATGTTCAGCCGTGTGCTCCGCGATTTCTTGGCGGCAATGTTGCTCTTCCTGAACCGGTACATATATTTCCCTAGACTGCGACGACTCACTGACGTGAAGAGTGACTTTTATGCCCTGGGGAGGATGCCGCATGTCATTGGCTCCATTGATGGGACACATGTGGCTTTGGTACCACCACAGGCCCAGGAGCAGGCCTACAGGAACCGCAAGCACTACCACTCGGTCAATGCACTGGTGGTGTGTCTTGCAGACATGACCATCACACACGTGTGTGCCCGTTTCCCTGGTTCAGCACACGATGCCTTTGTGATGAGGAGTAGTCGCATCCCCAGGTTGATGGCACAGATGCAGAACCAGCGTGCCTGGCTTGTCGGTGTGTACTGACTTTGTGCCATTGTGTGTGATCTGATCTGTAGTATTCCGCCCACTTTTCCAAGTCAGCTGATGTGCACTTGTCTGTCCGTAGGTGACTCGGGATACCCCAACATGCCGTGGTTGCTGACACCCCTCAGGAACCCTGTGACACCTGCCCAGATGCGCTACAATGAGGCACATGGTCGGACCAGGAGAGTGATTGAGCGGACCTTTGGTCTCCTGAAGAGCCGCTTCCGCTGCCTGGACAAGACCGGAGGGTCCCTCCCATATGCCCCTGCGAAAGTGTGCAAGATTATCATCGTCTGCTGCATGCTCCACAACCTGGCAGTGCGGAAGGAGTTGCCTCTCATCCAGGATGACGATGACCAACATCCGCCACCTGTGGAGGATCCTGGCCTGGACCACGATGCCAGTGACGATGATGATGATGATGGTGATGGTGATGTCCGCACACAGCTCATCACCAACTTCTTTAGCTGAATGTGAGTATCCTGAGGTGTCATGTCAATGATGTGAGTTGGCATGATGTGTGGGTGGTGCTCTGGTGCTGTTGGAGTGTGTCCATGGGCTACTTGACTGGATGTGTGTTGCGATGTGTGCTTACAGGTGGGCTGTACTCCCCAACAGTGTTCACATGCTAACTTGGTTCTGGGTGGGTATCTTGTAACATGTATTGTGCATGAGTTTTGCTGTTCTGTCCTGTACTCCATTGCTTTTGACTGTGTGTCATTTCTGTCCTTCACAGGGTACTTTCAGATTCGTTTGGTCAACTGTGTCCACCGACGACGTGATTGCACATCCAGGCTGGTAGCTGTTGTGTCCCTACAGGTGATGTGCGCCACACCCATGGACTTCCTTCTGTCTACAGTTGTTGACTGTGTGCCCGCTACCAGGTGGGGTTACCTTGCATCTGTAGTGGTTACGGCATGTTGCTACTGTGTAATAAACCTGTGCTTCACTTAGTGATGTGCGTTGTCTGTGGTCACACATTTGACTGCCATTTGCTTACTGCACCTGTGGGCTACTTGACTACAACTGGGAATGGGTGTGGTGTCTGTGCATTGCACCGTCTTCCCTGGCAACATCAGTGTAGGCAATGAGTCAGATGGCCTAGGTGTGTATGTGTTGTGTAGCCCTGGTGGTGTGTCTCCCTCATATGTGTCACGTTGCCTGTACTCACATGCCTGTGTTGTCCTTGCTGTTGCAGTTCGCATACACAGTGTAATTTTGTTGTTCATCATCCCCATAACAGCACCCACGTTGGAATCACGACAGAGGCAAGTATGGTGTATTATTGTGTTTATTGTGATACATCTGTGATAATAGTGCATAGGATGGATTGTGCTGTACATGAATCTTGCAATCCCAAGTTCCTAGATGAATAGAAAGTCCAGGTAGACAGGATCCCCAGTATCGGGGCCACAGTTGTCTGACACATTGTTCCAACTTGTACTCCCCATGCAATGTGTGGGAGTAGTGTTGCCATCAACAGGGTGAACAGTCTGTGCACAAAGGCGAAAATCCAGAACAGGTTCAGGCTTCCTGGGAGTTGCGCTTGGCCATCAGCCTCTCACTTTCCCCTCCTCGGACGACCCCTCTTCTTGGGGGGGGCCCTCAAGTGCAGGCTGCTGCGGTGCAGGGGACTCTCCGCCAGAGTCCTCCTCCCTCCCTGTGGCAGTTGCAGTTTGTTCGGTACCAGATGTTGTTGGCACACAGGGAGGTGTGGACTGGTTGCTGTTCATCTGGCGGAGGCATTGTAAAATGTCCCTGTGCACCGCCGTCATCTCATGTAGTACATCCCACTTGGACTCCACGCGGGTCATGTGGGAGTCCACACGTGACATGTGTGACTCCACGTGGGACATGTGGGAGTCCAAGCGGGCATGATGGGCAGCCTGCTGCTGTTTGATGTCTCTGAGGAGCCCCACTACCTGGCTGAGCTCTCCGGTGCTGGACTGGTACGCATCAGCTATGCGTACCAGTTGTGGGTCTTCATGCACCCCAGCAACGTCTGCAAGCAGCGACCTCTGTCTCCCACCCCTCCCACCACCCCTGCTGACATGTGCAGTGTGTGCAGTTGCACGCACAGATAACCCTGGTCCACCTTGGGGGTTGGTGGTGGTGGTGGTGTCCATGGCCCCAGGTTGGTCCAGGGTCACTGCGCTGGTGTTGTTCCTTATTCTGTCCATGTCGGCAGGGATGGTATTCGTGGTGACAGTCGTTGGAGGGGTGGGTGCAGGGGGTGCAGCTGGTGGACCTGCTGGTGCTGCAGCTGGTGGTCCTGCTGGTGCAGCATGTTGACTTGCACCGGATGTGCCAGGTTGTTCTTCATCGTCCGAGGAGGACAGAGGCTGTACGACGCCAGTGAGCTCGGCATCCTCTTGAGCCTGGGACTGGGACTCCTCAGCGTCTGCTGCTGTGTCCCTATCATCACCTGTTTTTGGGAGACACAAACAATGTATGTCATGTTTCTGCAGGCATCAGTGGTTGACACACCTGACAGTTGTGACTGTGCCTCGGGGTGCGGGCCTGTACATTGTATTGTCCTAAGTCGTCACAGTCAGGGGTTGATATTGGTGTGGCACATTGTCCTGCATTATTTGGGCATTTCTATGTATTCTCTGGGGTGTGAACATGGTCTGCATTGATTGTGTTTGGTTGACAGCCAGACCTCCTTCCCACCCACCCACCCACCCAGTCAGTTATCCCACCATGGAACGTGCTTGCATTGCAGGGAGTGTAAGTTGTCTCTCAGGATGTCAGTCAGTGGTGTCCTGCTGTTAGTTGGTGCACAGTTGGCAGCAGGGCCTTGTGCTCCCCACAGCAGTAGCCAGTGTCAGCCATCTTGTGAGTCCTTCTCCACTCCCTGTGATGTGAGCATGGTTCAGGGTGGTGTTGATGGGCCAGTTGTGAGGCAGAGCAATGTCTGTGACTACGACTCCCATCATGCTATTGCCTCCACCCCCTTCCCAGCATGCCCATGCTTCCTTCCTTTTGACTCTGCTTCCCTGTGGGGTGGGCTGGCTGTGCTGACAGGATGGCTGGGAGTGTTGTCCTGGCAGTTGTTTGGCTAAGAGTCCCAAGAGTGTCCCTGTGCTTCACACAACATAACCCAGGGTGGTGGTGCTTTGTGGGATCTTGTGTTAGGATGGAGGGCATTGCATTCTACCAGGTGGGTACTGTGGAGTTTGTGTTGGGGGGGTGTGAGGGGAGGTGCTGGTGACTATGGTCAGTGCTGCAAGTCCCCCTTCCCACCCAGCCAGCCAGATATCCCACCATGGAACGTGCTTGCATTGCAGGGAGTGTAAGTTGTCTCTCAGGATGTCAGTCAGTGGTGTCCTGCTGTTTGTTGGTGCACAGTTGCCAGCAGGGCCTTGTGCTCCCCACAGCAGTAGCCAGTGTCAGCCATCTTGTGAGTCCTTCTCCACTCCCTGTGATGTGAGCATGGTTCAGGGTGGTGTTGACGGGACAGTTGTGGGGGTGAGCTATGTCTGTGACTGTGACTCCCATCATGCTATTGCCTCCACCCCACTTCCCAGCATTCCCATACTTACTTGCTTTTGTGGGGAGTTCAGTGTGTGTGGGTGTGAGGGCAATGGCAAGATGGCTGACAGTGGTGTCCTGCTGTTGGTTGGTGTGCAGTTCCCAGCATGCCCTTGTGCTCCCCACAGCAGTAGCCAGTGTCAGCCATCTTGTGTGTCCTTCTCCACTCCCTGTGATGTGAGCATGGTTCAGGGTGGTGTTGATGGGCCAGTTGTGAGGCTGAGCAATGTCTGTGACTACCACTCCCATCATGCTATTGCCTCCACCCCCTTCCCAGCATGCCCATGCTTCCTTCCTTTTGACTCTGCTTCCCTGTGGGGTGGGCTGGCTGTGCTGACAGGATGGCTGGGAGTGTTGTCCTGGCAGTTGTTTGGCTAAGAGTCCCAAGAGTGTCCCTGTGCTTCACACAACATAACCCAGGGTGGTGGTGCTTTGTGGGATCTTGTGTTAGGATGGAGGGCATTGCATTCTACCAGGTGGGTACTGTGGAGTTTGTGTTGGGGGGGGTGTGAGGGGAGGTGCTGGTGACTATGGTCAGTGCTGCAAGTCCCCCTTCCCACCCAGCCAGCCAGATATCCCACCATGGAACGTGCTTGCATTGCAGGGAGTGGAAGTTGTCTCTCAGGATGTCAGTCAGTGGTGTCCTGCTGTTTGTTGGTGCACAGTTGCCAGCAGGGCCTTGTGCTCCCCACAGCAGTAGCCAGTGTCAGCCATCTTGTGAGTCCTTCTCCACTCCCTGTGATGTGAGCATGGTTCAGGGTGGTGTTGATGGGACAGTTGTGGGGGTGAGCTATGTCTGTGACTGTGACTCCCATCATGCTATTGCCTCCACCCCACTTCCCAGCATTCCCATACTTACTTGCTTTTGTGGGGAGTTCAGTGTGTGTGGGTGTGAGGGCAATGGCAAGATGGCTGACAGTGGTGTCCTGCTGTTGGTTGGTGTGCAGTTCCCAGCATGCCCTTGTGCTCCCCACAGCAGTAGCCAGTGTCAGCCATCTTGTGTGTCCTTCTCCACTCCCTGTGATGTGAGCATGGTTCAGGGTGGTGTTGATGGGCCAGTTGTGAGGCTGAGCAATGTCTGTGACTACCACTCCCATCATGCTATTGCCTCCACCCCCCTTCCCAGCATGCCCATGCTTCCTTCCTTTTGACTCTGCTTCCCTGTGGGGTGGGCTGGCTGTGCTGACAGGATGGCTGGGAGTGTTGTCCTGGCAGTTGTTTGGCTAAGAGTCCCAAGAGTGTCCCTGTGCTTCACACAACATAACCCAGGGTGGTGGTGCTTTGTGGGATCTTGTGTTAGGATGGAGGGCATTGCATTCTACCAGGTGGGTACTGTGGAGTTTGTGTTGGGGGGGTGTGAGGGGAGGTGCTGGTGACTATGGTCAGTGCTGCACGTACCCCTTCCCACCCAGCCAGCCAGATATCCCACCATGGAACGTGCTTGCATTGCAGGGAGTGTAAGTTGTCTCTCAGGATGTCAGTCAGTGGTGTCCTGCTGTTTGTTGGTGCACAGTTGCCAGCAGGGCCTTGTGCTCCCCACAGCAGTAGCCAGTGTCAGCCATCTTGTGAGTCCTTCTCCACTCCCTGTGATGTGAGCATGGTTCAGGGTGGTGTTGATGGGCCAGTTGTGAGGCTGAGCAATGTCTGTGACTACGACTCCCATCATGCTATTGCCTCCACCCCCTTCCCAGCATGCCCATGCTTCCTTCCTTTTGACTCTGCTTCCCTGTGGGGTGGGCTGGCTGTGCTGACAGGATGGCTGGGAGTGTTGTCCTGGCAGTTGTTTGGCTAAGAGTCCCAAGAGTGTCCCTGTGCTTCACACAACATAACCCAGGGTGGTGGTGCTTTGTGGGATCTTGTGTTAGGATGGAGGGCATTGCATTCTACCAGGTGGGTACTGTGGAGTTTGTGTTGGGGGGGTGTGAGGGGAGGTGCTGGTGACTATGGTCAGTGCTGCAAGTCCCCCTTCCCACCCAGCCAGCCAGATATCCCACCATGGACTGTGCTTGCATTGCAGGGAGTGTAAGTTGTCTCTCAGGATGTCAGTCAGTGGTGTCCTGCTGTTTGTTGGTGCACAGTTGCCAGCAGGGCCTTGTGCTCCTCACAGCAGTAGCCAGTGTCAGCCATCTTGTGAGTCCTTCTCCACTCCCTGTGATGTGCGCATGGTTCATGGTGGTGTTGATGGGACAGTTGTGGGGGGGCAATATGTGTGACTGCGACTCCCATGATGCTATTGGCTACACTGACTTGGCCAGCATACACAGAATTCCTTCCTTTGAGTGGTCTTCACTGTGTGTTGGTGTTGTTGTGGTGGCTACATGTGTGGATGTGTGTGTTAGTTCTATTTGTGCCACTGCCTAGCTGTAGTTGTGGTTGTGTTTGTACATGTGTTGGCACAGTTGGATGTGACTTTTTTGATGGCATGTGTTGTGTTTCTCTGACTGACATACACATTTTGGGATGATTCTGTTCTGGTTGCTGTGTGATTGCTATGAGTGCATGGTTTGACTCTCCCTTGACAGTGATGTGTGTGTGTTTTGTGGCAGTATATTGTGTACATTTGTTGTGTACTCACCAGGCTCTGGGATGTCCTCTAGTCCATATATGCTCACTGGCGGTAGGATGGCCCGCACCTTCTCCTCCCAGGGCCTGAGGTATATTGGCTTGGCAGGAGGGCCACTGCCGGTGTGTTGGCTGTTGATGTAGTCTTGCTTCAGCAGTTTCCGTACCCTCCTGCGCACGTCATACCACCTGTTCTGGATGTCGGTCTTTGTGCGCCGACATGGTGATTGGGCGTTCACCCTGTTGATGATCCTCTCCCACATCTTGGTTTTCTGCGACATGGGGGTCTGTTGGACCAATGTGCCAAACAGCTGTGGCTCTACCCTGAGGATCTCGTCTACCAGGACTTCCAATTCACAATCTAGGAACTTGTGATTCTTCTTGGGGGGCATGGTGATGGGTGGTGATGGTGGGTGATGTGTGTGTTGGTGTGCAGGTGAGGGTGTGTGGGTGTGTGTTGTGCTGGGTGTATGTGAGGTAGGTATTTGTTGGTGTGCTGCTGGTGTGTGGCTTGTGTGAGGGATGAGCTGTGGGTGTGTGGTTGCTTTCTCTTGGGTGCTGGCAGTGGAATGGCATTTGCAAAGGCTCATGGTAGTGATTTGTGTCCTTTATATAGGTGGAGTTGTGGGTGTGTCTTTGTTCTCTGTCCCCACCCCCCCAGTATTTATTGGCTTGGTAATTGCTTGTTTGGCCTTTTTTTGGTTGATTTTTCCTTTGTGCTGTTTGTGTATGTTGGAAACGTTCTTGTGACCGAGTCGGACCCTGCATTGGTCTCGTACGGTGTTTTCCGTTTCGTTCACGCTGTGTTTGTGCAGTTTTGTATGCTGCGTACGCGTCGGTCGCGGTGTATTGTGTTGCTTCGGCTCGGTTTTGTATGCGTGTCGGTCGTACGGCTTGTCCTCCGTCCGACTCGGTCGTGTTTTTCGCGCCTTGCATCGTACTTTGCGGGTTGGAGTTGGCGGGTACGATTCGGTCGGATTTGTTCCGGGTGCGTGTCGGTCGGTTGGATTCGCGTGTTTTTCCGGCCGGATTGATATTTTCCGAGCGGCTCGGTCGGTCGGCTTGGTTTCCTGACGTGTCGGTCGGATTTATCGCGGCTTGCATCGTACTTGGCGTGTCGGGCGCCACTGGTACGTGTCGGTCGGTAATTTTTCCGGCTCCGAGTCGGTCGGTGCTTTTTCCGGCCCGAATCGGAATCGACCTCTTAGTGATATCGAGGAAGCTTGCACTGCTTTAAGAGATGTGATGCCATGTTCAGCTTGCACTCTAAATTGTCAGAAAGGCTGCATGCATTTACTGCATGTCCCGAAGCATTCAGCTCTGACCTTGGTTCAAGATATCTGGAATTGAAATCAAACTGGACTGGGCTGTGACCGTAGTAACAGATATGCGGATGCAGGGGAGGAGGGCGGGGGCAGTTTCTTCCTGAAAACCTATTAGTTTGCTTGACCTTCAAAAATATTACCGGAAATGAGCCTCTGATCCTACGCGAGAGGGGCACGTGAGGCCTGGAGGCTCAGCCTTCTCGTTCATCTGAAAATAACAAGCCTCGATCAATGCTCGCCCTTCTGGCAGTTTTGACGTTTTTTGTTCTAATTTAGCAGCCGGGATTTTCCTTTGAAGTCAGAGGCAGAAGGGGGGGTTGTGCATGTTGTAGGTGAAACAGGGTATTGTCAACATTTCGCGGCTCCTTGACGGAGTCTCACTGCAGCTGTTAGGATGCGGCTGTCCTGGCTAAGGTAGCATTTTTCTGGCTCATATAATAATGACGCATGCTCATATTAATACGTTTTTAGCCTTTTGACTTCTGTGGATCCCAACTGAATCACTTCTGGAAGCCTAGAGCCAGAGCCTAAGCAGCTTCTAACATTTGAACCTCAAAACAATGCACGTGAATACAATTATGAATCAAATCTTTATTTGCGCACTTAATTAAAACACCTGCAATTAACAAAAATCTTAGGAGATGCTTGTCAAGTGTCATCATTGTATGACCGGCCCAAAACGCATCCTTTATATTTCAACAATATCAGTGTTGGCTGCTAGCATGGAAAAGTGGTGGGGCAGCGTGGGAGGGCAATAATAAAAAAACAAAAAAGAAAACTTACCTGCCTCCTCAGTGCTCTTCAGCTCCCAATGCACAAGCTCCCAGACTCCCTGGGGCAATCATGACTCTCTTCTCATGCTAGTATTACCCAACTTGAGAGAAGCGCCGGGATTGGGCAGAGCCGGCTGGTTTTACGCTCGAACAGGGACCGGGAGCCTGGCCTGCTGTTCTCCATGCAACAGCCTGAGGATATCTAAGTGCGCATGTCAGTTTGGGCGTCCTAAGACAGCCGGCCAAACTGACAATCACACTTGCAGTGCCCTGTGCCCACCACTCCTCCTGCTGCTGACAGAGGATGACCCGCCCTCAAGACTCGGCTACGTCATGTAAAATAAAATGATAAGAAAAGGGCGGCCAATATGCATCAATTCATCCATACATTGGTTGTAAACACAATCCAGATAAGACCTAAAATTGTGAAGTGCAGGACATCAGCTGGCAAATTATTACACAACTAAAGACTAAAATGAATTCAGCAGAACTGCCAGAGCGCCAAGCGGAAAACAGATTGCTTTCGACTGTGTTACCCTCCCTTTTGTAATTGCACTTAATTCCAGCTCAATCCTGCCTTGTGCAACATAATCATTAAATTGAAAACATTGCTCCCTTCAAATGTTAACAGCTAAAAAAGTCCAAACATATAAAGGAAAAAGTGCTCTAATTTCATGTCGTTTGGACCAGTTTGTGCAAATTCCCAAGATTGGCTTCAGCAAATTCCGTTCAGATTAGAGCTAAATAGCTATTCAATTTAAAAAACCTTCGACCCCTTAGTTTCAGTGATTACAATTATGCAAGAAAATAAGGCAGGGAGGGAGTACAGCGGGTTAGAAAGTCTTCACTTGTTGGCCAATCTGCAGTGGTTGACCAGTCTATGCTGGTCTGCGTACAGTTCGACCGGTGGTCCTTTTGCTCGAATTGCTCCTTTGGCCCCCAACTGGATAAAATGACAATACCAATTCATAAGCCAATTTCAATGTAGTGGCTTTTCCACTTGGTGAGAGCTTTTTTCGCAGGAGACTTTGAGCTTAGTTTCCCAGACTATGCATTTTCCTCAAGATCCGTGTTGTTCTGTTTTAATAACTGGTGCACTGTAGGGAGAAATTTAGCAAAGCAGGCAATAAATTGTGGAGAAGACCCTTTCATACAGAACAGTGCTACTTGTGGCAGGACCTAATGCCATTTGAGTTGAAACTATTTCGAAGATACTTTCTACACCACGGCAGTAATGATTGACAGATGCACAGAATGTGCACAAAGTCTTCCCGTGGGTAATGCCTTGTTCTCCCTTCGGGGTGCCATTTTGGTAAGTCGTCAGTCAGTTGTTGTTCCAAATTTGGCTTAGGATGGTACTCCTATAGGATTGTGCAATTCGAGCCTTGTAGGTGGTAATTGTCATCCATGCGATTTTTCCACGTTTTGAATTTTACTTTATCTCCCCAGCATGAGATCCTTCTTAGTAGTTTGTTCAGCACACGCTTAAACAGCTGGATGCTGCAGATTAGAATTCCAAACCTGACAAACAATTATAAACATCAAACAAATACACAAAATATGATTTTTTAATTTAATTCTCAAACAAAAAATAAATAAAAATAAATAGAAATCAAATTTTTCTTTTTAATGGGAAAGCTGGAGCTTTTTAAAAAAATGTTTTTATTTCTAAAAGACAACTGACTAGACTAGCATATCCTTTTATCATCTTTGCTCCTAGTGCAGGCCTCTCTTTTTGTGGGTGTATTCCCCTGCTTCTAGTCATGCCCCTAATTTTTTTTTTCAGATTCTGATTGTATACTTGCACTGCTCCTACAAGGTTAGGATACCAGCTTAATTTTTAGCCTCAAAATTCAAATTCCTTCACATTTACAGGGTGAATTTGTTTTTTTTAATGTATGTATACTTTATAAATATGGTAATAATATGTCATTTTCTGAACACTCCTGTGCCCTGAGTAGGCATTACGGACCCCAGGTTAAGAACCGCTATGGTAAAATATTTCCATTGCTCACAGTGGTGTCATGTGTGGCAGGGCTTTCCTGGTTATACATATGTTACATACAAACCAAGTAGGAATGTATGCCAACCTGTGTGCCCTATTTAGAGAGACAAAGAGAGAGAGAGAGAAAGAGCGTAAGAGCATGTGTGTGTGTGTGTGTGTGCGTGTGCGCGTGTGTGTGTGTGCGCGTGTGTGTGTCAGGCTTAAGCCCAAGGAAACTAATATTCTTGATGGTAATGCTAACAGTGTTTGCGAGATTGCCATATTATTTCAGACATTAATTAGTTTTAAAGATGTAAATTGTGTAAGCCAACTTTACCATGTTTTAAGGAGCGAGCACAAGCACTTTAGCACTGGTTAGCAGTGGTAAAGTGTACAGAGTCCTAAGGCCAACAAAAGTGAATACAATGATAATAGGAGGAGTGAAGGCACAAGGCTTGGGGATGACCGTGCAGAAAGTGTCAAGTCCAACACTTCCCCTCTGAAAACACCTGTCTATGCAGGAGTTGCATTTATAACTGTACAATATAGTTTATAGCCTACGCAATTGTCCCCCTTTAAATTTAAAAGGGAAAAAATCCATATAAATTTTGTAATTCAGATTTTCTTGCGGAAAGCACCAAAATCCTCATGTTATGCCCCATTTTTAGGGGCAGACTCAGTGCGGCTATTTATCATACCTGGTAAATTCCAAACCCTAGCATATAGTATTTTACCGGGGGTGATAAACAGCACCATATCCTCCAATGCACATTGAGATGTACAGGCCATAATGGACGTTTGTTTTACAAATTTGTTAAATCATTGTTTGAAGATATACGGTTTCACTTGTGATTATTGGTTTCATTTATTTATGGGGTATAATTGTTTTACCCTTTTTTATTTGGCTCACTTTTGTCTTATTGCTTCGTAGAAGACCAGGCTGGTTTCCTGGGATCCAGTGCACTGGCCAGTGATCCCGATCTCCACTTTGAGAAATGCCTGTTTTCCCATTATATCTACACATTTTGAGGACTGAATTCTAAATAGTCTGGTAATTCCACTCTGGCATTCCATTTATGGAAATTAAGGGGCTAGAATAGATAATCTCTTATAATCTTTACTCAATTTATGGATTTTGCTCATTGTTGAGAGATTGGATGGTGCTTATGTATGGGGATAGATAGGTGGCTACCATGAAAAGATAGTGAGGAGTCACTTGGAAAAGTGTTCTTTGTTCTCGATTTGACTGATTGAAAAGTGAGTATTAATTTCATAGCGACTCCTATGTGGGCACCTCATAGCCTGAACTTTCATACACCCAGTGGCCAAAGCCAGGCCTTGCAATGTACTGGAGAGACCCTACGGCAGGAGTTTGGTTACGTTGCTCTAAATATATATTTTACAACTGTATTATCTTAATACAATCTGAATATTAGAAACATTTACATTTGCCTTTCATTTACATCATGTTTATTATTTCACTTGCACACACATTGGGTTAACATTTCTTTTTATTTGGTCTCTTTATAGTTTGGCCCTGTACTGGTGCCCATAGACCAGCAGAAGAGCTGCCTTCTCAAGAAGCACGGCTGAATACATACTATTAGGAATTTACATGAAATTACAACTGAGATAAATGCCCCATGTTAGGAAAGTACACAAACAGCCAACAGAGATAAATATCTTGTATTTGGGAATTACATACTCACCCAACTGAGATAAATATCCTATATTAAGAATTTGCATATATGCTCAAGGGGGCTAACTACACTATATTAGGAGATGCTTGTCAAGTGTCATCTTTGTATGACCGGCCCAAAACGCATCCTTTATAATTCAACAATATCAGTGGTGGCTGCTAGCATGGAAAAGTGGTGGGCCAGCGTGGGAGGGCAATAACAAAAAAACAGAAAAGAAAACTTACCTGCCTCCTCAGTGCTCTTCAGCTCCCAATGCACAAGCTCGCAGACTCCCTGGGGCAATCATGACCCTCTTCTCATGCTGGTATTACCCAACTTGAGAGAAGCGCTGGGATTGGGCAGAGCCGGCTGTTTTTACGCTCCAACAGGAACCGGGAGCCTGTGCCTGCTGTTCTCCATGCAACAGCCTGAGGATATCTAAGTGCGCATGTCAGTTTGGGCGTCCTAAGACAGCCGGCCAAACTGACAATCACACTTGCAGTGCCCTGTCCCCACCACTCCTACTTCTGACAGAGGATGACCCGCCCTCAAGAATCGGCTCTGTCATGTAAAATAAAATGATAAAAAATCAGTTTTATCAATTGCATTATTATCATTTTATTTTACACGTTTTCATCTTCTGGCTCCAGCAGTGGAGCGAGGCTCCTCCGCCATAACGGAGGAACCGTTGCTCAACAATACCACACAGCCACTGTGTTGCTGCTATAGTGCGGCAAAAGAGTGACTTTCACCAGAAATTAATGCAAAATCATTTGGAGTGGTTTTAACTAAAAGAACACAGTTGGGCAGCTGCTTCAATTTGGTACACTGACATAATATCGAAACCAAAAATATCGTGCTACGAAAATATCATGTCAAAAATATCAATCATGAAAATATCGTTTTTGTATACATATAAAGGTAAGTATGAAAATATCGAAACAAATATATAATTTTACACTAATACTGGAAAATATATACAAAAATATAGTTATTTAATATATATAGTTTAAAATAATAAATATTAAATATTTTAACTTGTAACATTGATATAATGTTAATTAACCATTTTTAAATAATGTTAAAAAATATATATTTCAACATATACTTATTTAAACACACACACATATGTGTGTATCCTTATGTACAACTATATAATGTAAAACTATAACTAAAAATATTCATTTTAATTTATATGATTTTCCATGTTTTTTTTTACATTTGCTAATATAACAAGTGTATATATATATATATATAAACACCACCTGGTTGCTTGTAGTCACAAATAAAACTCTTCTAAGCGAGCCCGAGCATGTTGAAGTCTGTTCGCATGCTGGAGCAGGCAGTTTGATATATATATATATATATATATATATATATATATATATATATATATATATATATATATATATATTAGAAAAAAGCATGTTTTCCTAAAATTATCCTAAAAATAACATCAATTTCTTAATATAATAAAATTAAATACACAAACACATAATAATAATATATATGTAAACAACATTAAAAAAACGATTACATTTTAAAAATTATAAATATACTATTCCCACTCCATTCAGTGCAATCGTAGGGAAAGCATTGGACTGCGGAGGGGTAAAATTTACTATTCCCACTTAAGTCAGTGCAACAGTAGAGAAAGCGTTGGACTCAAGAGGGTTAAAAGTGAAATAACATTCAAAATGCTATTAATTGATTACTTAATTAAATCCCACACGATCCTCCCATATACCTAGCAACCCAAATTTAAAATATAATTAAAATAAAAAATTATAACACAATTAGTATATTAACTAATAAAATAATAATTAATTATTAATTAATTGTTTAATAATTATTACCTACATAACTTCCCACCCTTTTCCCCTGAAAAGTCAACACACACCTAACATATAACATGAAAATATATTTATTGCATAATTTACATAATTATAAATAGATTACATATTTTAACTATAATTAATAATAATAAAAATTTAATATTTACTTAATTAACTTCCTGCCCTATACCCCTACAAATTCAACAACCTGCACCTAAAATATAACTTAAAAAATATAATTACACAATGTACATAATTATTTATCAATGAAATAATTAATTAATACTTAATTATTAATCAATTGTTACTTAATTAACTTCCCACCCTACACCCCTACAAACCCAACAACCTGCAGTTAAAATATAACTTAATAAAATAATAGTTACACAATTTACGTCATTATTAATTAAATAATTAATATTAATTAAAAATTAATTATACTTAATTAGCTTCCCACAATGTTCCCCTATAAACCTCCCAATCCGCTATGACACTATAAGTTACTATTAACAATTAAAGTAGAATTATAATTAACTTAAAATTGTAAACTATATTTAAAAACATTACCAACAATTCTACAAACACTATTTAACATATACAATTACAATATTGTTTAATACACATAAAGATAATTAAAAAACAATGTTTTTAACAACTATATTATTGTAAACGATATTAATTAAATTCTTGATAATGAAATTACTTACCTTAAAAAATTGATATTTTTCCAACGTTATTCCTGCATCACGATATTTCTGTAGCACGATATTAAAAACTCGAGATTAATGTCACTCGATATTTATAACTCAATATACATCACTCTTTCTAGACATATATGTTCTAGTCTCTGCCCTCTCATTTTGAGGGTCACTGCAGAATACTATGGAACCTTGCAGATTTGCTCTTAACATTTAAACCAGCATTTAAGGCAAAGTGCCACCTGTTTGGATGTGCACAGGTCTGACATGGTGGCAGCCAACGGATACGGTGACAGACTGATCCCACCGTGCTGTAAGCTGCAGGAAAAGTAAAGGAAACACACATTGGTACTTTGGAACCCCACTGTGAGGGGTGTCCTATTGCGAGGCCAGGGTTGCCTCTCTGTTATATTTTACTAACAATTTTCCTCATAGGCATAATTGTAATGGCTTTAAATAGGAACATATTTTGGTTAGAGCAAGCTCTCTTGATGATTCCTAATCTTAGCATGCTAGACAGCCGTGAAGCAGTGGCGCCGCTTCCTTCAGGATTTAAAGTGTGGCCCTTCGATGCACACTCACTCAGCACTCATAACATCTGCACCTGCGCAGTGTTGGCTGAGGACATCCAGCCCTCTGCTGTACATTGCAAAGTCGGAGTGGCAGACAGGATCGATGCTGTGACGCACCCTGGTTACTCCTGAAGCAAACAAAAAGCCTGCGACTGGTTGACAGCTTTGCTCCGTGGTCCGCATGGAGCATGCTTACGTTTTTAAGTACAGCACGCTGCTCTTCCTTGTTTGCGGCCTAATACAAGCGTCATGTTGCTTGGCCTTTACCCTCTTTCAGAAGATAGATCATGTGGAGCTAAGTCTCGCGGCTTAAGGGGTTAGATTAAGTGTCAATCAGTTGAGGGTCCAGCAAAAGTGCCCTAACAATGTATACAATGTTCATTATCAGCAGTCGCGACCGTCACTACACGAAGGTGGGGGGGGGGTTGCGGGCAGACAGCGGTGGGGGCGGGGTGGGAGGAAAATTAGAATTTTTTAATGTACCTTTTCCCCCACAGCCTCCGGCGCTGACGGCAGTCTCCCGCCTCAAAGCTATCCCAGCAGTCTCTGGGAAAGCAGAGGCTGCTCAGCCAATCCAGATGCTGCTCTACTGAGAGAGCAGCGTCTGGATTGGTCTGAGTGGCCTGCTCTGCCACTCAGACACTGCCTGTGAGCCTGAGGTATTCTCCAACCCGGCTGTGAACACAGCCGCGATCACAACAGGGTTGGAGAAATAGAAGTGCGCATGTCTGTTTGGTTGGCCTAGAACGGCCGGCCAAGCATACATGCGCACTTCTAAGTGCCACTACCTGCCTGTCATGGCCCGGCCCGGCACCGCCCTCCACGCATGTCAAATCCAGTCAAAAACCAATAAAATGATATTGCTTCATTAGCATTTTATTGTTCTTTGACTGGCTCTGACGAGTGGGGCGAAGCTCCTCTGCCATTACGGAGGAGCTGCCCCTGGTTATCAACTAGAGCATATGCAAAACAAGCAAAAACACAAACCAGAAGGGCGTTGCTAGTCTAATTATCTTCCCATTCTAACATTCTACCAAGAGGTACTTAAAGAATCTCGTTAAAATCCTTCGCAAATGTGTGGCACAGAAAAAAAACGTTTTTCTGCAGTTCCAGCTGGTACAGCCATGTGTTGTCATAGCACCACACACCACAGGTGTCTATACTAGAGGTGTTGGAAGGATTCATGGCTGTATAAGCTCTGTGGGGGTTTGAACATGAGAACTTCTGGGTGTCTGTGACTGTTGACAGTAAGCGTTTTAGCCCATGGAGCCGCCTTACTATCCAGTCTCATGATACCTGTACCATTAGAATGCCAAACAACCGCACACCTGGCCATGAAAACGTGTTTTTGTTCTATAGGTAACTTAAAAAGGTTAGACACAGTTAAGATGTGAACAGACAGAGACACGAACCGAAACAGTGCAGCCACTCTTACTGCAATACACGAGGACCTAACCAACATATGTAAGGACTTGCTCACCAATTGATGTTTCTACTCAAGCCTTGGGAAAGCACTAGGCAGAGAAGCCGCCGGTGGTGAAGCACGTGATGGCGGAGTCGAGTATTATCTCTACACAAAGTAGATACACAGAACTTCACCTCATTGAGGCTGAGCCATGTGCTACTTCAATCCAAAATTATTTACCTTGAACTCCACATTAGTCTGTCACAAGAAAATGAATGGAAAAAAGTCAAACATTTTTTTTATTATAGCCTGATGATCATTTGTTTCATGTTGCAAATGAAATATTCAAAATATTCTTTATTGAATGTGTTTATGGAGAGCATGGCCTCACTTATTACTAGAAGGATATATATCACCTTTCGATTTCTCCATAATTGGCTTTTTGTATTTGGGTCCTCCTAGCATAAGGCCCTCTACCTATTTCACTCAACCAGAGTAGTGTTGCCATACAAGTTAGACATGCTGAGGAAGCACAGGAGATAGTGTTCTTTCTCTTGTAACATTAGTGTAGTCATAGCAATACAGGCCTTAGTGGTGTACACAAAAACACATTTATTTTATATTCATGGAAAGGATGCCCTAGAACTGCATTTGCTTTTTCTGTACACCGATGCTATTGCAGAGAGAATAAGATGTGCATACTAATCTATTTTTCTTTATATATCAAGAAACTTTATTGGGGGGGTTTGTATTTTGTTGCATCTTTCAAAGTTACTAGGTACAAATAGGTACATAAAATGATAACTGTCTAACTTGCTTTTTCGAACAGTACAATCAGTGATACAAAGAATGAACACATCAATCAAGCATGCACTGGCTTGTATCTGTGCATATTAATCTATTACCACCCTCAGGCCTAGCAGAGCCTGACATAATAAGCAAAGTCGCAATAAGTGCAGTATTTGCTGTCAAAGATGGAACCTGCCCTTGGCAAACTCGGGTAAAATTGATTGACTATGTCGTACTTCGCACCCAGCTGCAGTGATGACTTTCTGCTGCATAATGTCCTGTAGGCACGACATCCTGCTGCACGGGATCAGAGAGATTGTGCATCTGCAGCCTTCCCACCCCCGTATGTGTTGCTGGAGATGTGTGGGGGGGGGGGGAGTTTATGCTCCTCAAAGCATGTGTAGTGGCCAGCAAAGCACAGCAGGGTAGGAGACGGCGAGTGGAACCAGTCCATCCATGGCCCTTTGAAGAAACAATTTCTCACTGGCGCAAATGTGCCCCCATAAGATTTGCAGAGTTGTGATTCAAGAAATTGTTACTTCTAAAAACCCTATCTTCAGGGGCAGGTAAAGAAATACATGCTTCATTTGGGTCTGAAAAGATCTTATCAAAAGAGTTTTGTAAACTGTAGATGCAGACTTCTATTTCCAAACATACCCACCATTTGAAGAGAACAAAGTATCTTTCAGAGTGAACCCCTGCCGTGGATACTCTAAATATGTGTGCTCTAAAGAGGAATTATATAGCTGCATGGGGACAGTCAGTTGTTATGGACTGTGTTATTGGCAGGTCTGGCTCGATGATGCAGCTGTTTGCTGAATCTTTTATTACGCCTCCAAAAACTATAAATGCTGTAGGTTTCAGAGGAGTAGTCATAATTCACCTCATGATATCGACTGATGTATCATTCCACATACAAGGAAGTGCTTCCAAAGCAATGCATACAGTCCACTGTTTTCGGCTTGTGGGAAGCAAGAATTACCTGGTGAATGTAGAAGCCTGCTTGGAATGAAAGGCACCTCTCTAAAAGCAACATATTCTGCATTTTAAGCCAATTCATATTTGAAGTATGAGCTAAATCCTAAGGGTCTGATTACAATCTTGGCGGATGGGATACTTCGTCACAAACGTGATGGATATTCTGTCTGCCATATTATAAGTTCCATAGGAGATACTGTAATTTTAATTTTGCGAATGGGATATCCGTCACGTTTGTGACGGAGTAACCCTGTCTGCAAAGTTTGTAATCAGGCCCTAAGTATGCAAATGCTTTGAATAGTGGGGCACATTATGATGGTGGTTGGACGAGTGTCCGACCCCTATTGCCGCAGGCAGGGGACTGCCTGACAAGATGTCGGTGGTCCCATCGCCCAGTTGCAATAACAGTGCGGCTTGTACTGCAGCCCTGGAAAAGGGCCGCCACACAAGTTGCAGTGTTATTGAGCACTTTGTGCACATTCATGCACTGTGTGCCAGGCACCATGTGGTGTTTGGCACAGGGCGCATAAATGTGCATGGGAGCACTGCATGTGATGTGCCTAAAGGGCCACATTACAGTGGCCATGGGGGCACTGCATGAAGCGCCGAATGTCCCTCTCCGCCTACCTTTTCGTGGTGGTGGGGTTGCCATGAACAGGCAGTTGGAAAGGGACATTGTGATCCTGACAACGGTGCCTCCATTGAGGATCACATTTCTGACCGCCACCCCATCGGGATCAGTAGATCCTGTCGGAGGCAGCGGACCATCCCCCAACAGTCAAGTGTTATTGACCGCCTGCATCGTATGACAGCAGTGGGCCCAAAGGGCTGTTTTTTGGTGGTACTGCCACCAGCCACCTGTCATTGGCGGTCCCACCGGCTTCGTAATGGTGCCCTTTGTGTCTCATGCTATTTTTACAGAAAACTGTTTTAGGGTGAAAAACCCCAATAAAAGTGTTTAAAAAAATTTGGGATACATATTAATCAGCATTTCTATACTTTCCCCAATGAGCTGGTCTTACTTTACTAAGTCTCCAGCTTTGTTCATGAGATTGGAGCAGACAGTTTCTTTGGACTGAATGTACCACTCTCACAAAGATTGTATGGGCCATTGTGGTCCTTCTTCTTTGTCACAGGTTGTATGTGCCGTTGTGGTCCTTCTTCAGTGTTGCTGGTTGTATCTTACACTGTAAACCTTCTATATCAGTGGGTGCATCTGAAATTGTGGTCATTCTCCAACGGCCCTCATTGTATGTGCCACTGTGGTTCTTCTTTAATGTTGCTGGTTGTATGTGTCACTGTACTGTTTTTTCCTATGTTGCAGATTGGGTGTGCCAATGTGGGTCTCCCTAAATATAGTACTTTCTGTGTAACAGTCAATGCAGTCTCACTATTATAATTACTTCCTCAATATCACCTAAATTATATCACTGTCTAAACTCAGATCACCTACTAATAGCCTATTGTACTGAGAGTATCATCTTGATCACTTTCCGAAAACCTAACATTGGCAAAGCAAATAGGTCTGGCTTTAATGTGCTAATGCAGGAACATTAAATTTCTTTCTGTGTTTGAATGCATTTGCACATTAAAGCCCGACCTATTGAATTTTCCAATGCTTGTTTAAAATGTTGTTAATGTACATTGGAATATCACTATCTTTCCTTTAAAACATGCTAGTAGCTAAGCTGCATTTATCCGTATGATCTTTCTCTTCCTTAGGAAGTTGATGTGGCCTAGAGTTAAACTCTAGTGCAGTAGCAAAATTGGTGACCTTGAAACCTAGAGACCTGGCTTCCAACCTTAGCAGAAACAGAAATAATCCATTTTATGATTATAGTAATATCACTTAATATTATTGTAGGTCAAATTGAAAAAGTGTAAAATACTCATATATATTTACAAGCCAAGTGCACAGTGCTCAGCCAAGTACTTTCTCATTCACAGCCTCCCTTGCACCTTACCTCAGTGCGTGACTATCACAGCAATGCCTGAGTAAACGCATAGAAATGGAAGCCTTCTCTAATAATTGCCTATTATCTATGGCTCTCATAGAGAGCCTCTATTCTTTATTTCCATTTCTGAATCTCACATTTCACTGCTATGACATAGCAATAGTTGATGACTAGGCTGGTTACCCACTGTTGTGATGTCTTAAAGCCTTTAAGGCCAGGTGGCGGGCTCTCTGAGAGCCTGTCCGCACAGCTTTGCTTGTCTGCTTTGACTGAAAGCAGGAAGCACAGCTGCCAGAGGGTGAAGTAAGGCAGGTAAGGTAGTGGGTTTTGGTTCAGGACAGCAGGTAAGATATTTAGTTTTCACATTTGGGTCAGGGAGCCGAGGTCATGTTATGTATAGCTCTCCCATTATCCTCTGCGCCTGCGCAGTAGTTGAAGGTAGAGGCAGATGATTTTGGGGGCCATCCATAACATAAAATTATAGATGGGTAAAAAGTGAATTATGGGGATGTTTTTATCATAGACAACTTGAGCTCCTCTCTTGTCTATTTGACATCACTCAGAACCCCTCAGTGAAAAACATCCCCATAATTCTGTTACCCATTTACAGTTCTATATAATAAAAATACTTAAGATAGTAACTCAGGTCATATGAATAGAATGTGTGGGGATTGGTGTGTTTTGCCATAATACATTTCAGCATTTTGTAAGGTGTTTTCATTTCAATACTACCAGGAGGGTTGCTTTTAATTGAAAGCATTCCTTTCCTCGAAGTGCCACACCAGAATAATTAAAGGGATTCGCAGCGCTAAGCAGGATAGCGCTCATTGAGATGCCATCGATGCAGCTCTGCGTCCCACAATTCCTGATTCCATCGCCTCACAATGGAGGGGAGGCCCCTCACAGAGGCAAAGAGCGCTGATTGTAATCTCAGTGCTGGGTGGGCGACAAACCAAACCAGGGATTGGACGTCAAGCAGAGCAGAGAAATAGCTCTTGCTTTCATCACTGCGCCACTTGAGCATTTTCTATAATTACAAATCTGCTATGTATTGACGTAGTAGCACATTTTTATTCATCACTTTAAAGGGCATGTGTTCCTGTCTTCCGCACTTTCATGCTGATGTTTAATTAAATCGCAATGCTGACATGATAATGAAATGTTGCTTGCCCTCGCCTGCCTTTCATTTACAGAATGCATCTGCCATCTGTCTGCTCTCTGTTTATCTGGCTCCCTGTCTGGCTCCGCCTGCCGTCCAGCATATCAATGTGTCCATCTTTCTAGGTTTGTCTTCCCTCGTTCCAGTGTTCCTTTCAGTCTAACCTTCCCCACCGCCGATCTCTATGTTTCTTTCCTTATCATCCTAGCTGTGCTCCGACTTCTGTCTCGCATTCTGACCAGTCCATGTACTTTCCCATCTAGATCATCTGTTTGGCTGGATGAATCTCTGATGATGAGACTTAGATATTCGCGAGTTTACCTGCCAATATTAGTTCAGCTATTAATATTCGCACGTAAATTGAATATGAATGATTTGAATTATATCGGATGCAGATTGTATTCAAATAGTCTTCACTGTGACAAACATTAGAACCTATAGCGCATGACTATGAGGATGTATGTGTGCCCCTATGTACAAAAGAAGGTGATGGAATGTGTCCTTTGACTGATGAATCCAGTAAATAGGCGCGAGCCATGAACAGCTAGAATGATTGGGCACAATAGTACCTCCTCACTGCAATGCCACCGCACAGCGAAGTACCTTCATCTCCCCACATATTCAGCACTTTGTAAAGTGTTTTCATTCCAATACTACGAGGCGTGTTGTTTTTTTATTAATAAAAGCATTCCTTTCTTGGAGGTACCATACCAGAATAATTAAAGGCCTCCGTGGCGCTAAGCACACTGTTCAGCACCTCGGGACAATCATACAAACCAAACGACAACATTTCCAACCTCAAGAGTGAAACCCCTTCCAGGCGGCGAGTCCCCCCTTTCTGTCCGCCCCCGCTTGCTACCGCCAACTGCGCGCTTTCCTTATAATCACCACTGACCACTTCTTTGGTGCCTGAAAAGGTCGCAGTTTATTTTCAATAACACAACATTTTTGTTCACATACAATTTTATATTTCAACGTCCATGGTCATAAGCCCTCTATGTTCTGGCTTAGGTCTCCTCACTTTCTTTTTGATCTGGACTTCCAGCCTCCCCGACTTTCTGGGGGAGGAGGGAGGGGCCCCTTTTTGGTGGGGGTTCACGTCGCGGGTCTAGGCTTCAACTTGCTACCGATTTGGAGGGTGTCCGTTGGGACCTGCCCGGGCTGCAAGCGCCGTCCCGCTCTCCCTGGGCCTTTTGGTGGGCCCTCCCTTCTCCCGGGGGTCCCTGCCGCTTGGCATCCCAAGGACCTTGCCTGAGCGTTTCCTCTCTCTTTCCTGAGGCTGAGTCCCTACCATCTTCTCCTCTGTACCCCTGCCGTAAGGCATCCCAAGGGTCCTGCGGGAGAGTTGCCTCTATTCTTTCTCTGGCGGCCCGCCGCCCCCTGGCTCCCTCAGTACCCCTGCCGTGAGGCATCCCAAGGCCACTGTGAGAGCCTCCCGTCTATCCTCTAGTGCTCTTGCGTCCTACTAGCTTCCTTGTGTTTGATCCGCCACGCTCCCTCCGGTTCCCCGATCGGAGGGTGCTCCCCCGTGCTCCCCTACTTGCTGCTGCCCCTCCTCATTTCCTAGTTGATACCCCTTTGTTCCAGTACCCCCACGATGTTCAGTAGGAACATGTCCATTCCCACCCCCGTGAGGTGTACCCCGTCTTCCATGTGGTACCCGGGGGACCTTAGGTTTATGAACCCGTGTCGCACGAATCCCCATCCCTGGGCCTTGCATATTCTGGCCATGGTAATATTCAGCTTTCTTCTGGATTTTTCGACTGCTTCCGGCCTGACCGCCCCGCGCCAGGCCCCCCGTGCTATGATTTCAGAAAATATTAGGTCTGCTGGGTGGATTAGGCGTGCCAGCGCCGCGAGACTGCTCTGCATGTTCTCTAGCAGCGCTCGTCTTCCCAATGCTGCCAGGTCGTTTCCGCCCAGGTGGATCACAACCGCGTCCGGTCTGCCACCGTGCTCCAGCGCTGCCCGCGCCGAGGGTAGCAATTGTTCCCATCTCATCCCTGCACGTCCCCACCACTCGATGGTGGTGTCCCGCAACCATACGCCTCCGAATTTGCGTCTGGATGCCGCCCACTTTTGCGCCCGCGTTACGTAGGAATGTCCCATTATCCACACCGTCTTCCGCGCCGTTCCTGGACCTGTATGGGGGGGAGAGGTTGGGCTTAGTAGACCGTGGGGCGTATGTACCGCCTGTATGCGCTGGATGCCCATCGCCCTATCTCCTTTATTAGCCCTTCCCCAACCCTAGCCCCGCCGCTGTCGTGGCTGCGCCTATCCTGAAGGAGTGTGAGCCGTATTCCCGTGCGGGGAGGCCTATTTTCTCTAGTACCTTTCTCATTACCGCTATGAATTGAAAGCGGCTGAGGAAGGATCCGTCCCTGTGCCTGAAAAGCGGCCCCTGGCTTGGCTCCCTTCCTCCTAGGTGCTCCTTTAGTAAGCACACTGTGCAGGTGTTTGCCCTCGCTGTGCAGAGAATTCTGGTTCTCCTGCCCTTGCCTGCTTGGTCCGTCTTGGACCGTCTTAGCATTATGTCCATGTGGCCATCCTCTATCGCCACGTCCCCTCTGTGTATGCATTCTGTGCCGGGGTCGCTTCTTGATTGGGCTACTAGCTCGCTGACCCTGTAAGCCCCAAAAATGCTACTGCGAATGCTGCTCGGAAAAGCTTTCCTTCCTGTTTGGAGGGGCACACCTCTGCAGTCGCCTCCAGCATCCTGTTTAGTATTTTGACATGTATGGGGCGCCTCTTATCTTTGTTTGGCTGTTGCAACCGCCCCCATCCCCTCATTGCCATTCTGCTTTTGAAAGACCTGGTGGGATCTGCCTGCCCCTCCATTTTTGAGTAGTATGCCACCGCATTGAGGTGTGCTTGGGCCCATGTTTTCGTCCTACCCGTCATGAAGGCCCACTCGATGAAACCGAGGACCTCCCTTGTGAGGCCCCCTTGTTTCCTTCCAACCCCGTCCTGCTCCTGAACGTTGCCCAGCACTTACTGTAGTGTTTTCTTGTTTTTGGCGCCAATGCGTTGCTCAACAGCGTCTCCAACCCTGTTCCACCCATGCCCATGCTTCCTCTGGCATTTCGGTCATCCGTCTGTCGGCTGTTGGGGCGAGGTCCCTGAATTTTTTCCACTGAAATCGAGAAATGGCATCCGCCACTGAGTTTTCAGTTCCTGGGATGTGTCGTGCCCTAATTGCCATGTTGCCCTGCAGTTGGTATCCCACTAGTCTCACGCAGCAGTGCGCCCACTGCTGGGCATTTTGCCGCCCCTGTGTTTATTGCCTGTACTACCGCGTGGTTGTCTGACCACAGTGTAATTTGCCTGTTTGCTAGCCGCTGGGCCCAGATGTGGAAGGCCACCACTATGGGGAATAGTTCCAGCAGCGCTATGTTTTTTGTCAACCCTATGCGTTGCCATTCCTCTGGCCATTTACCCGCTGTCCAAGAGGTCCCTAGTATTGCTCCGAACCCGAGTCCCCCTGCTGAGTCGGTGTAGAGCTCTAGCTCATGTGCTTGTACCCAGGGTTCTCGCCATATCAGGGTGCCATTAAACTCTGCCAGAAACCTGTCCCACTGCGCCAGGTCCTCCCACACCCCTGTGTGATGCGGATCCTGTGGTGCTTTTGCGTCATGCCCCTGGTTAACCCGGCTAGTCTCCTGGCGAACGTGCGCCCCGCGGGGATTACCCGTGTGGCAAAATTTAGTTTACCTAGAAGCTGCTGCACCTCCTTTAGCGTAGCTTTCTTCTGTTGTTGCATTAGCTTAATGCCTGCGCGCAAGTCGGCCACCTTTTCTGGAGGCAGCCTGCATGTGCCGGCCACCGAGTCCAACTCGATTCCCAGAAAGGACAGTCTCGTGGTTGGGCCTTCTGTTTTTTCCTGTGCCAGGGGGATGCCTAGTTCCTGCGCTAGTTGCATGAATTTGTCTAGGAGTGCCCCGCATACCTTTGTGCCTGCTTTCCCGATGAACAGGAAATCATCCAGATAGTGTACCCGCCCTCCTTCCGGGGCCCTTGTCCCCAATTCCCATTCTAGGAAGCTGCTGAAGGCCTCAAAATGTGCGCATGATATTGAGCACCCCATGGGTAGGCATTTGTCATGGTAATATTGCCCGTCCAATTTAAACCCCAGCAGATGGTAGCTGTCCGGGTGGACCGGCAGTAACCTGAAGGCTGATTCTATGTCTGATTTTGCCATCAGGGCCCCCTTTCCTTCCTGCCTAATTAAGTCCACTGCATCGTCCACCGATGCGTACGCCACTGTGCACTCACTGTGTTCCAGCCAGTCGTTCACTGATTCCCCTTCTGGGTGGGAGAGGTGGTGGATCAGTCGGAATTTTCCTGGCTCTTTTTGGGGACTACCCCCAGCGGGGAGACCACCATGTCTGCCAGCGGGGGTTGGGAAATGGCCCGGCCACCCGCCCTAGTTGTACTTCCTTTTCCACCTTTTCCCGCGCCACCCCGGGGTTGTCTCTTACTGACTTCAGGTTTGGGCTTTCCCGCGCCCCCTTGGCCCTTTGTAGGGTATGGGGAAGCCCTGCGTGAAGCCCACTGCCAGTAACTGTTTGTCATTTGTTTTGCGGTAACCTTGTAGTAGTTGTAGTAGTCTGCCTATCCTGATGGGGGTGGGTAGCGCCTGCCCTCCGCCCCGTCCCCCTTGCCCCGTTTCGGCGGGGGCTGTATCTTATTTTTTGGTGCTTGTTTTCTCTTTGTTGGCCCCCGGCCCTGCGTTGCGTCTGCAGCGAATGCTGGGGTGGTTGCCCCCGCATGACCCGCAAGCGTGCTTAAATCTGCATGATGATCCCCATTTACACTCGTCTTTGTCGAATTTCCAACATGCTTTATTTGACTTTTGTCCTGCCTGGTTTTTTCCCTTGAAGTCTTTCCCTTGGCTTTCGAACTTGCCCTTACTCCCGTACTGCCGAAAAGTGTACTCTTTCACGCCAACCCCTCTCTGGCTGCTACCATGTGTTTTGAGAAGCCCTCCATGTCTTGGCAATCCCATTCTATTACTGGCCACACCTGCATCTTTTCCCTAAAGCCCTCGTCGTAGTGTAGCCATGCCTCCCCTTGGTATAGCTGTTGTGCCTCATGTATTTTCTGCTCATATAACCATAGTGCCGCCGGCTTTGGGGGAATTTTTCAATGGACACACATGCTAGCGTTCTGAACGCTTTCAGCCAGTTTTCTATTGACCTCTCCACTCTGGGCTTTCGGGGGCTCTTCTGTCCTCGTCTTTTTATCCTGCGCTGTCAGGTCTATCCCTGCCTGTCGCACCTCGAGCAGTGAGAAAATATCTATGAATTCTTTTCTCCAAATTCTTTCTTTAACAGCGAGCGGGATGAGGTTGGCCAGCCCTAGCATTCTCGTTGTTGTAGGTGGGTCGCTCGGGAGGGACGTATGTATTCCCTGGCCGGCTTCCCGTTGCTATCTTGCCCTTCTGTGGGTCTGGGTTGGTTGGAGCTGTTCCCCCCGCTGGCCCCCGTGTTCCCGTGTGGGGCTGCCCCCGTCTCTGCCGGCGTATTTTGGGATGCTGGGCTTGTCAGCCCGGGCCCGTGGCCCGTAGCTTCCATCGGGAGCGCCCCATTGGCCCCCTGCGCCCGGGGGCAGGGGGTCCCTGGACCCCTTGTTCCCCATGTTGCGTACCTGTTAAAGGGGGGTCCCATCTCTGGCCACTGCCACCAGGGCAGTCCGGATGTTTGCCCTCCTTCTTCCCTGCTCCATGCTTCCCCTTGGAATTCCGGCCTCCCTATGCCTAGCCCTGCCTGCCATGGAGTTTGCATGTGCCATGGAGCTTGCATTGCTATATTGTGTACCCCTCGCTGGGTCCACATATTCACATTTAGCCCTGGGCTGGCGCGTGCCCCCTGGCCCGCCCCGCGCCCCTGTTCGCTGTTGCGCGCGCCCTGCTTACCGGTGCCCCTGCCGCTTGCTTCGCCGTGTCCCTCCTGACCATCTCGTGGGGCCGCCGTGGAGGCTACAGGCCCCTCTTCCTCACTGCTGTCCTCGGACTCTGCGCTGCTCACCACTTCGGGGTTCTGTCCTTCCCCTTTCTGGCCTGCTGGGGGCCTTTGTCCTGCCCTCCCCGTGGTTCGCCGGGGTGGTGGTTTGGCTGCTTGGGGCTTCCCAGCTGCCCTCCTCGGGGCCGCCGCTTTGGCTGCCTGCCCCTGCCCAGCTGGCTGTTTTGGGGCCGCCGTTCTGGCTGCAAGCCCCTTGCCTGCTGCCTTACTTGAGTTTGTTTGTGCAGGGGATGCGTTGCGCGGCCTCTTTCCTTTGCCCCGCGCTGCTTCCTCGATCTGCTGGTTCATCCAGCTGCTCCCCTTTAAAGCCACCAGGACCCTGGCCTGCTCCAGCATGGCCTGTAGGTCCCCGTCCAGGTCTGGTTCTCCGCGTCGTTTTTGCCCACTCTGGGGGACAGCTGGCCTCTCCTGGTCCTCCATGAATCTTGCCGGGAGCCGTGTTGCCCTTCCTGCTGCCCCCTTCCTGCTCGGCATTCTGTTGTCTGGGCAGGATGTTTTCCCTCTCTCCCGTTGGTCTGTGTGCTTATCTTGGGGTCTTGGTCTTGGTGTCCCCTGGCGCCGTGTCCGCTGCTCGGGAGCTTGTGCCCCTTGGCGCTGTGTCTTTGACCAGGATCCTGTGCCTCCGCGGCGCTAGGAGCTGGTTCCCTTGCTACCAGCTGCCGCTCCTGTCAGGTGCACCGCTATTCCTCCTTGTTGTTTTTGGGCCGAGGCGCGAGGAGCGAGTTCCGCCGCCCCCCGCAGTCCTCTTTCTCTGCCTCTGCCGCTCGCTGTAAAGGCGGGGTGTAGGCTCGTGGAGGGTGGAGACCCCGGCCGGTCGTAAGCGGACCCTCTGCGATTCCCCGCTGTGGGGTTGGAGGCTCTGGTCCCGCTGCACGCTCCGGCCGGCGAAGGATCTTTTAAAAGAAAAACACCCGGCGGGACGACTTTCCGCTGGCCGGCTGTGTCGGGAAGGCGGGGGTGGAGGCTCGACTCTCGCTGTTCCCCGCCGCTGCTGGAAGGCGATGAAGGAAGCCCGGGGCCCGACGGCTCGCTGCTCCGGCCCAGTCCGCAATGTCTCTCCGTCGGTCGTCCCGGGTTCGCTGCAGCCGTCGATGATTCTTCTCTCCTCGCCAACGGGGGGTGACTTGTGGTTTCCTAGGGCCGTTGGCCCCCTTTTAACCCCCCTTGGCTTTTCGGCTCGCCCCCTGATTGGGGGGGAGCCTTCTTTGACCTGGTGGGCCAATCCTGGCCCCTTCCCCGGCTTAGCCGGGCATTTACATGTTGCGGGGGCGGGGAAAGGGGAGGGTCCCCCCGCCGCCGGCCGGCGTTCCCCCCGGGCCCCTACTGGGTCCGGCTTTGCCTTCCCGGCCCGGGTCCAAAGACGCTGATACCAGCGCATCCTGTGAAATTATTCCATTTCTCAACAGAACTGATAACACCTCTCATCGCACTATCCAATACCACACTGTTTAAACCTCTTCTGCCTTAAACAGCAGCATAATTTACAATACCCACATTTCAGAATCTTCTCTCAACATTAAGTCATACACACAGTTCAGAGAATAGCATTCAAAGCCCTAGAACCCCAGGCTATATAGTCAGGTGCCAGTCCTAGGACTGGTCAGAAAGAATATACTACAATATAATCCACCACAGCAGAAATGATGACACCAGAGCAGAAGGCTGAAAAAGCACTCTAGAAGAGAGACACTACAATGAGAGAAAGCGAGCAGAAAGTACAAAAAAGGCAAAAAAGGGAATGAGGCACTCATTTGTGAAAAAGCTTGAAAAATGAGCAGAGAGTGTGAAAAAGCACGAGTAAGCAGGCAGGAAATGATAGGAGATTTGAGAGAAAGAGAGAGAGTCCCAAAAGAGAAAGGGCACTGCAAGTGGATGGAAGTAGAGAACAGGTACAAGAGAGGGAGAGACGAGCGAGTGAGAGAGAGGAGAGAAGATACTTTTCTTCTCTCCTCTCTCTCACTCGCTGCAGGAGGAGCAAGGGGGTGCCTCAAAGCACAAGGCTGGGTCTGAAAGGGCATCGACTGGTCAGAGGATCAGTCCTAGGTAAGTAGTAATGAAGCTGGGACTAGGCACCACTCCTCCATCACGCCAGGATGGCCCACCCTGCCACCACACAGACCCTTTATTGTGATACTGTCTTGGATGAATTCACAAGGACCAACTGCTATTACATGTAGTCATGTGCCCCAAGATACAAGCTGCAGTCATCAAATGGTTAGGATAAGAAAACTCCAAGTTTCTAAAAGTGGCATTTTCCAAATTGTAACTTAAAATCAGATTTTACTATTAAAGAGGGTTTGAAATTGCAATTCCTTAGACACCAAATATGACATTCATACCTGCTCCCAAACAAAATGTATAAAATGTAATAAGGTACCCCAATATTATCCTATGGGAGAAGTAGTCCATGCAATAGAGAAAAACAAATACATTTGAGAGATTATCACTACCAGGACATGTAAAACATAAAAGTACATGCCCATCTTTTAAAATATAATGCACCTTGTCCTGCAGGCTGTGTAGGGCCTACCCTAGGGTTGATTTTTAAGTATTAAAAGCAAAGGTTTAGGCCTTGCAAAAGGTTTATTTTGTCAGGTCGAAATACCTAACAGGCTGCAATGGAGGGCCTGAAACATGTTTAACCCCTTAACTCCTGGGTCTTTACCCCACAGTGATGAGCCCTTTTTTGGCTATTTGGGTAGTTCATGCTTGGACCTCCATAACTTTTTGTCCACATACGGTATCCATGTCAAATTTGCTTCTTTTTTATCCGAACTCCTGGTACTTCTAAAGGTACCCTGGGTTTGTTGATTTCCCTGGAGGGGACTGAGAAAAAAAAGCCAAAATTTGGGTAAAATAGGAAAAAGTGCTCTGGATAAAAGTGTCATTTGTAACAATGTTTTCATCTTTAACTTTTTATCACGATGGCATTGTACAAAAGCAATGTACTATTATGTTTGCTAGTCCCTTTTGGTTGCGGGGATATATAGGGTTTGCAGGTTCTTTAAGAACCTGAGGTACCCAGAGCCAACAACTGAGCAGCTCCATACAATGCATTTTGTAAATGGGCACAGGATAGGGTGTTTAGGAACAGTGGTTATTTTGTACCTCTCTCAATTTGTGGGTACCTGTATGAGCATATGATTTACAGGGATTTTTTCAAACTGTCTTCTTTCTTGCACACTGGCTTATATTTGGAAGGCACAAATGCAGCACAATCTAATTGGTAAAAACAAGTATTCTATGCTCCCACATGTCTTCTGATAAAAATGGTACTTCGCTTGTGTTGGTAGGCCTAGTGTCTGGCACAGGAAATGGCCCAAAATGCAATATGGATACATCACATATTTTCACTCAAAACTGACCTGTTTTTTGCAAGGTGGGTAGCTGTAGGTTCTGGGTCCTAGTTTAGCTGGCAACTAGGAAAACCAAGCAAACCTGTACATTTTTAAAGACTAGGCACCTATGGGAATCCAGGATGGGGTGATTTGCAACACTCTCACCAAGTTGTTTTACTCAAAAGCCATTGTAAACCTCGAACTTTGACTAAAAAACGACATTTCCCTCATATTTCTGTGATGGCAAGTTTTGGAATCTGTGGGGAGCCACAAACTTTCGTCCACCCAGAATTTTCCCATGTCTTCTGATAAAAGTGGTGCAAACTTGTGTGGGTAGGGCTAGTGCTCACGACAGGGACGGCCCAAAACACAACATACATACATCACATTTTTCCACTAAAAACGGGCTCATTTTTTGCAGCGTGTAGCTGTGGATTTTGAGACTTAACTCAAGGGTCAACTAGGCAAACCTAGCATACCTACACATTTTTAAAAACTAGATACCTGGAAAAATCCAGGGTGAGGGTGACTTGCATGACTTTCGCCAGGTTGTTTTACCCAGAATCCTTTGCATACCTCAACTTTTAACTTAAAAAAACACATTTTTGTGATGGAAAGTTGTGGAATCTGTGAGAACCACAAACTTTCTTCCACCCAGCATTTCCCCAAGTCTTCTGATAAAAGTGGTGCAAACTTGTGTGGGTAGGCCTAGTGCTCGCGACAGGAACAGCACAAAACACAACATACATACATCACATTTTTCCACTAAAAACTGGCTCATTTTTTGCAAAGTGTTTAGCTGTGGATTTTGAGACTTAACTCAAGGGTCACCTAGGGAAACGTAGCATACCTGCACATTTTTAAAAACTGGATACCTAGGGAAATACAGGGTGAGGGTAACTTGCATGACTTTCGCCAGGTTGTTTTACCCAGAATACTTTGCAAACCTCAAATTTTAACTCAAAAAACAAATTTTTGTGATGGAAAGTTGTGGAATCTGTGAGAGCCACAAACTTTCTTCCACCCAGCATTTCCCCAAGACTTCTGATAAAAATGTTGCAAACTTGTGTGGGTAGGCTAGTGCTCACGACAGGAACGGCCCAAAACACAACATACATGCATCACATTTTTCCAGTAAAAACTGGCTTATTTTTTCCAAAGTGTTTAGCTGTAGATTTTGAGACTTAACTCAAGGGTCACCTAGGGAAACATAGCATACCTGCACATTTTTAAAAACTATATACCTGGGGAAATCCAGGGTGAGGGTGACTTGCATGGCTTTTGCCAGGTTATTTTACCCAGAATCCTTTGCAAATCTCAAATTTTAACTTAAAAACACATTTTTGTGATGGAAAGTTGTGGAATCTGTGAGAGCCACAAAGTTCTTTCACCCAGCATTCCCGTAAGTCTTCTGATAAAACATGGTACCTCACTTGTGTGGGTGGGCCTAGTGCTCGCAACAGGAAACAGCCCAAAACATAACATGGACACATAACATTTTTCCACTCAAAACTGACCTGTTTTTTGCAAAGTGGCTAGCTGTGGATTTTGGGCCCTAACTCAAGGGTCATCTTGGGAAACCTAGCATGCCTGCATATTTAGAAAAACTAGATACCTGGGGAAATCCAGGGTGAGAGTGACTTGCATGACTCTCGTCAGGTTGTTTTACCCCGAATCTCTTGCAAACTTCACATTTTTACATAAAAAACACATTTTTGTGATGGAAAGTTGTGGAATCTGTGAGTGCCACAAAGTCCCCCCACCCAGCATTCCCCTAAGTATTCTGATAAGAATGGTACCTCACTTGTCACCTTGGGAAACCTGGCAAACCTGCACATATTTAAAAACTAGACACCTGGGGAAATCCAGGGTGGGGGGCGACTTGTATGGCTATTTTAAATTTGGGATCCTCTTCCTGAGCAGCCCGAGGTTAAAATAAAATGAAAGACTCCCTCTGGTGAAGAGCACCAGAGGTGCCTTTATTTATCTCCCCAGTGTCGGCCAGTTGTCAACAGATGCACTGACGAGGTAGTGCAAGTGTCGGCCATTGGCCCACACCCACCCTAAGGGGGTTAAAAGGGCTACTTAAGTGGGTGGCACTATATGTGCTGCAGGCCGACTAATAACTTTTAATTTACAAGCCAGGGGTACCTGTAGTACCACTTACAAGTAAATTAAATAGGGAACTGGGTGTAAGCCAGTTTTACCATGTTTCAAGCAGAGAGCAAAAGCACTTTAGTCCTGATTAGCACTGGTAAAGTGTGCAGAGCCCTAAGACCAACAAACATAAATTTTAGCTAAACAAAGAAGCAAAGGTAAAAAGGTATGGGGGAAAATCACTCCAAGGATGTCAGGTCTAACATGCTGTGATTGCTGACAGTAATTGTTCAGAAAACTTTGCAATGCTTTATTAATTTCAGTGATTGCAGATGCTGCAATGTATTATTAATTGTAATAACTGAAGATAGATTATGGTTACTGAAGTCTGTGTTAGAATGATGCAATATATCATATGGTACTTGGTCTGTAAATGTGGTAGCCATTAATGCCAATAGTCCTTCTTGTTATAGATTGACACCCTCCTATATGTGAATGCGCTAAATGGTATGGGGGTACTGTGATTTTTGGGGTCATGACCCTTTAAGAGTAACATTTGTGTGATCAAAGGCATGTGCATCAACCTTCTGTGCATTTGTAAATTACTGCATAGTATTATGTGGTGTGTGTGTCATAAGTATACTTTTCCTTTTCTAAAGAAAAAGCATGTTCTGGACAATCATTTATTGAGTGTTGTTATTGTGTGCAAGTGAATGGTGATTACTAACCCACACCACCTCCCCTGAGTATGCCTTGGACTGCTCCTGTTTCACTACCTTGAAAGAGTCAAGCGATACAATGGAAATGCTTGGTTCCCAGTGAGTGGGCAATTGTGGACCTATTACATGCGTACTTCTCTCATCCGGCACAACTAATAGCACAGTTTCCTTACAATATTTGATTGAATCAAAGTTAAAATTGCCAGGGTACAAAAGTGGGATCAATGGTGATTGCTTCTAAGATAAAGTGTATGTCCTCTTTGAAGTATCAATGGTGCAATGGTGTCTCACAATGGTAAAGCACTGCAACATGAAGTTGGAAAGGGGCATTGACTGTAGTGGAAATTTTCTCAAAGGAGTATGACAGTTTGCTGCTGTTAGAAAAGGTGTAAAGCAGAGAGTCTTGTTGATTGAATCCTCGTGCTGGCAAGCAAGCTCACACTGTGCTCAACATGCATGGCACCAGGTGACCGGGACAGTGTGTATGGTGGTTGTGGTCGCTTACTGATTGACCCAAGTTTCATAGACAACATTAAAGTGAAGAGGAGGAGTGTGGGTCAATGTAGCTTACTATGTAGAAGACTCTATCACATATTGTACAAGCATTTGACACACAGCATGTCAGGGCGTTATTGGAGGTGCTAGACTTTAGAGGATGCATTGTTAGTTGGGCATTGCACAATATGAGATTAATTGGGTTAAGGGTGCTTAGCAGGGTATTTTTGGATAAATATGTTGGGTGAATAGACTGGAACGTTTGCACATTTCCCACTTGAAGGCAGATGAAAGAGGGTAAGGAGGATATTGATAAATGGATGGTATAGAAGGAGTAGGAAGAACTTAAAAATGAATCATCCTAATCTGTTCACATGAGAGTAGGAGATAGATTGATGGTTTATAACTTTGGCTTGCTCTGAAAATCATACTCACTTCTTAATAGTATGGCTTAAAGTGTGTGATAGGAGTGAGGTAAAATACTTTACTATAAACAAATGACACCTCTTGAGATTCAATTGACAGTGCACCCTCGAATCTACTGAAGGATAATTTGCTGTTTGTGAGAATAGGACATTTTCCACTACAGTGGAACTTCAGGAAGTAAACAAGCACTGCAAACGTCCATGTATGATGTGAAAGGTGCAAAATGTTTGACACTAAGAAAAGGAGGGTCTTAAAAAATAATTAATTAAAAAATTAAAAAATGTGTCCTGTATCATTTCGATTCTCTATTTCAAGCATTTTGCAGCTCCCTGTCATTAACCAAAGACTTAATGATGGAGTATTTTGGCACATAAGTTGCAATAATTATCTTAAATGCCAGTGACAACTGCTGTTTGCCTCTACAGAAATCAGTGGCGGCCGGTAAGCTTTGGAGGGAGAGGGGCGGACGGGACACACACACGCACACATACACATAACACTCACAGCCAAGCCTTCACACGCGTGCACGTGCGCGCACACACACACACACACACACATTTACAACACTCTTTATCAAACATTCATACATACACGCACAAACATGAATTTAAAAGAAAACAGACACTTACCTGCAGCCAGCTGTACCTCAGAGTTTCCAGGAGGCTTGGGACTGCTGCCTTCCCTCATTGGCTGACCGTAGGGAAGGAAGCAGTCCCAACATCATCATCAGAGTGGGATGGGGTCAGTGAGACTGCTGACCCCACCCCAGTCTGTGATGAAGTGTCACTGATTGACACTCGACACTGGGCGCTTCAGGGCTTAAAACTGAAGCGCCCAGGTGCGAGGCAATCAGTGACGCTACCCCTGCTCACTGAGGGGAGGGCCTCAGGGACCTTTGCTGAACTGAGGACGTCATGCCCACAGGAGCTGTGACTTCCTCAGCCCAGCAAAGATCAGCTCAGGCAGCCAGTAGCCTGCACATTTAGCGCATGTCTGGCTCCTGGCTGCCTGACCTGAAAATCAACATTGTCTCTCAGGCTGACCTTTGTTCAGCCTGACAGATACTGTTCATGAGGGGCAAAATGTGGAGGGGCATGGTCCCTCAGCCCCAATGGAATGGCCGCGGCTGACAGAAATTAAAGTTTTGAAACAGTTAGAGTGTCTGCCACTTCAAACATGGTGTGAAACATGGGGAGTTCTGTTTTTATCTCTTGGGCTGATATGCATCCATCTATATAATTTCTGTTGCTTTTATTCTCATTTCAGAGATTTTATATTAAAAATAGGAGTAACAATTCCTTCTTTTGTTGGTCTCAGTGACATTAAAACTCGATGCACAAAGACTAGATATGCATGCATGAATCTAAAAGACAGGATTTACGTCCCTACTGTCTCCCTCCAAGAGTACCACCAGCATTTTATGGTGAATTCACAATCAAATGAAACGCTGTTGTTTGCTACCTCCCTTATCTTAGCGGCATCCAGCCATTATTTCAGCAGCTACACTTCTTCTTACAACTATCAGCTAACGGGTTGACTATTGAAATAGAGTTTCTAGTGGACTTCCTTCCTTGGTAATGCATAAGTTCCAACAAGCACATAACTATGATCCCAGGATCTGGAACAACATTCCTATAGCTATCAAAACAACTCCATGCCTGCTCAAATTTAGGAAAGATTTGAAGATGTACCCCTTTAACAAACACTACATCCCCATGCAGAAGCACTACTCTTCTGCTCCTTGAAACCAGCTATCTCTCCAATCACTAGTTGATTGTATCCTTGCCTTTGACCCTGCACAATGTGTTGCTGCCTTTAGGTTACATCCTCACTGTGCAATTGAGATAAATATAAATGCGCACACACTAGTTGGATGTCATCTGCAGACATATATGTGAGCACAGTCTCATTGTGTGAGGGAGTGCTTCCAGCTGCTTCATATAGACATAAAGCAGCAGAGGCAGAGTCATGGAGAACATCCCATCTCAGAGGCTATTAAGTGGAGTAAGGATGCAACTCGCTGGGACCCATTTGAGGGGAAAACCAGCCCCATATCAGGCGATACCAAAGAGTTGATCCATTAGTAGATGAGGATCCATCGTGTTGAAGTAAAAAACTGCATACCCACACCATCTCCAGCATCCCGATGAAGGTGCACACAGACCCACCAACTCAGTGCTCTGGTCTGTTCTGAAATCCTCTTGTGTGGAGTTCAAAAGCCCCTGAGTCTGCAAATCTTTGAAGTAGGCTCATCATGGCACAATCAGTAAGGTTTCGGGTGTTTACCAGTATCTCACCAGCAGTCTCTCTGTTTGTCCTCCTATCTATTTAGATTTCCATGTCACTACAGAATGTCTGCCTTGTTATTAGCACAGTGTGCAGTTGCATCTCCATCTCTCTGTTTCTATGTAATGTTGGGCACACTCTGTGTTTGGCCCCAGCCAGCCAGGCACCGTTTGGGCCTAGAATTTGGGGAAGAGCGAGAAGGAAACCATTCCCAAAGCAAATAAGTGAACTGGATAAAAGTCCAGTATCCAAAAGTAAATATTCGTATATAAATGTTATCTCCTCAAGCATTTGAGTCCCTCTGTGCTGTACCTTTGATGCATTATGGATTCAAGTAACGTATAACTATAATCAGTATTTTGCGTAAGAATGTTTGATGCACTATTAATCAGTTTCATTAATGTGTCCTCACAGGACAAGTTTACAGTATGGAATCATGTGCCTGAAGAGGTTAAACTATGACCGGAAGGAGCTGGAGAAAAGGCGAGAAGAAACGCAGCATGAGATCAAAGGTCAGCGCGCTGTATAATGGAGTCTAATGCCTTCGTGGATGGGCGTGCAGTAACATTGTAGTCTGTAATTAATAAACTTGTGTCCGTGGGTTGTAATGAAAGGTTAGCCTGTCAACATTGTAATTCTTCTGGAAAGAAAGAGATGTTCTTAGCTATAGATTTATTTTTTACACAACCTGTTTATTCTCCTCTGTTTCTAGGCTCTTAGGTGTTTTCTTGCAGTTAAAACGGTTTCCTATCATGGTGCAACTAGGTCCGAGTAAAATTCTAGTTTCGCAGGCGCAATTCATGTAATTTTGGGAAGTTTGTGTTATTATTGTTGCATTATTACACCACGTTCGTGGTAACATTATACTGTGGAAACGCGAGAGCAACATTAATGACCAGAACTTAAATGTCTGTCGTGCACAATAATTGTGTTTTTAATGCTCTTTTGTGAGAGCAGAATGCATCCTTGCATTTAAAATGAACGCCAGAATGCATCTCTCACTAATATTTATTTCCAAGTGCCAGGTTTACATTCTAAGTGACTGTGTGGAATTTCTCATATTGTTCCTGAAATTTCCATATTTATGCGAAAGCAAGTTAATCGAATCTCGCACACCCCTATTTGCAATTTATGACATACGAATGTTTAAAAATCACGTGACCTCCCACATCGTGGTGTGGTCATGTTTTCTTTTCCCTCTAACAAATTTTGCCAGAGAGAAAAACACATCTTCAGGAATATTTAGTTATTTATTAATATTCACTTTTATTTAGTTCAAACCCAAATGGGCATCATCGTTCCACTCCTATATCTGGTTCGTAAATGTATGTATCAATGGTTTGTGACTTCAACTGTGACCACAAACCGCTGACGAGTTACCGATTCCCAAGCTGAAAAGTACGAAGTCTCTCACTGGGGCACCTTCCCCTTTGTGAACCATGTCAGCTGTTTTGGAGGGAGAAGGCGGTGTTCCAGAGGCTCACTGACCTCCTCCCACCGATGTCTTTCTAAACGCGCACACTTTTTTAAACGCGTGGGCATGGACTGCTTTTAAAAGAAAATACAGGTACAAAGGTCCACTGGTCTTTGCTGGCCTTCATCCCTGCAGTGGCATCCAATCACAGAGGATCGACAAATGTCCACCTGCCTATGCGTTGTATTGCAAAATGTCTTCCCATTCACAAACAATTCGGTGTGCACGTTGAACACCCATGGTTTGCAAAGGGGAGTGATACATCAGGCACAAAGTGTCCGTATGCACAGCATGTAGTTCAGACATGTGATAAATATAATATTTGCTTTACTGTCATGTTTGTTGCAAATGAGAAGCACACATCACCAATTAAATATAATACCTTTGTAATAGGGCCAGTGAAGTGGAGTTATAATAACATGTGGATGATAGAGATATTTCCACAATATACTGAATTTTATTTTCTTATAACAGACATGTTCTAATGCCAGAACGCACCTGCAATAAAGAAATGATACTCACAATTGCTTGTAAAAGGTTATTACAAGCAACTTGTGACTTCAGAGTGCTCAATGGGTCCAGAGGCCTGCCAACAGTGTGAAGGAAGTTGGTGGACATGAGTCCAAACACTCTCGGTGTGCCAGCAGCAGTTTGTAAAATGAACTCTCACTTCTTGCTTTGGGGCCTGCATACAATCCTCATTATCTCTGGCAAGGAATGACTCGCTGCAAGACAGAGAGCCTGCATGAATGAGTAGTGCAGGACTGTCCAAGGATTACAAATCATTTCTTTCACCTGTGAAAGAAAATGATTTTTGTTTATTGTGTGAGTCACTGCTTCTAATGCCTTACAATTAGGAGTCATTTGAACTCACAGAGTTTTACTCCGCGGAACAGGGGCGGCTCCTCTGACGGAGGAGCGCCGCCCCACTGCTTTTAAGCAGTACAAAATAAAGGAAACATAAAATGATAATAACTTTGAGTTATCATTTTATGTTTCCGTGCGGTTTGCTGGCAGGCGGGTGGGCGAGGTTGCTCTGCTCTTAGAGCAGGGCAGGGGAAGACTACTTTGCCCACTGTGTCTTGACTGTTTGGCCGGCCCTCTCGGGCTGCCCAAAACAGTAATGCGCACTTTCCCTGTTCTCCAAGCAGGCTGCATTACAGCCTGCGTGGAGAACATGCTCAGGCCCCCATTCCCTGGCTGAGCTTCGAACCAGGATGCTCAGACCAATCACAATTTTGTTTTGCAGTGTTGTGATTGGTCTGGGGAGCCTGGGTGCTTACCAATCACAACGCTGCACTGCAGCATTGTAATTGGTCAGGGGAGCCTGGCTGTGCTTCATGTCCCTCGAGTCCGACGAGGAGAGCAGGAGCAGAGACACGGAACCCGGCGGCAAGGTAAGTGTTTATTTCTGTTTTACATAGCACACCACCTTACCTCCACTGCGTGCCCCCCCACGCCCACCCCACCACCTGCAAGCCATGCCGGATGCCACTGCAGCGGAATTCCGCGGAGTTACATAAAAGGCACAATTTCAGCATGTCGTGCTGCTTGTGCCAGATGGCGCTGTTTCTTTCTGCAGCTTCTGTAGATTTTCTACTCGAGTGGCAGCATTTCCAACACGAATTGTAATGATCTGCCATGAATGCCTGCATTGAGAAATTATGCCGGGTCTTGTTATAGCGCTCAATTTTTTTCTCTTGCGCTCGCTAAGCCAACCTTGACCAGCCACGTGCTCGAAAAACTCGGCCTTGCAGTGGTTCGCAGAGTTTTTCTGGGACTTTGCTCTCCAGGCAAAGCACGGACTGGGCACAACTCCACAAACTCTGCCGGCAGAGCAGAGTTTACCACCCACCCCTACTTACAATGTACAGAAGGGGGTACTTTATCCCATATATCTCACTTATTTATATAGCACTTCGTGCCTCATTCCTGCTGTTTCTACATACAGAAAATAACTGGTGTTACTATTATGTAATTTATCAGTACTAAATTTACTGTCCTCTGCAGTATGGAATGCTCAGTCAGATTGGCTGGATCAGAATCGATCACGGCAGATGTCAGCGGCAAGCATTTAACTCACTGACCTACTTCAAGAGTTTTTCCCCTAAAATGCAATAGAGTTGGCATTAATTATTGAGAGGAGATCTGTTATAGTAAAGCGGGGCCCAGAATAGGATCATCTTCTTCAAGAGTTCTTTTCATATTGTTTTGGAACGAGGAGTGGGCTGGAGGGAGTGGCTGTTACCATTGTGGCTATCTTATGGCAAACTCTTTGTCAGTTATGAGTGGCTGCTTCATTCACTCTTTGTGACAATCCACATGTACTTTGAGGACCAAGGCCTTGATTCAGCTTTGGTCGGGATGATGGTGCTATTTATCACACCCGATAAATAATAATACCGTGGGGTGCGTTATTTATTGGGTGAGGTAAATAGCACCCATTTTTTGAGAAATAACATGCAAATGTTATTGCCTGTTGCACCAAAATCCACATGGTACGAAAATACAGGACACTGTCCCCCTGTTAAATTGCTGCAGGTTTGACCTGACAAAATGTAGCGAAGAGTGAAATATTTAATGGTAATTCCCTGATGAAATACCACAAAACTCGGAATTCCGATTCCCGAGCAAACAGGGGTTTAAGCAGTGATGGGAAACTTCAGACCAACTCGCACACCAGGCCCAGGTGCTGATGTGTAGACTGTCAAGATGGTGATAAGTCAGGCGACATTTTCACATATGGGCGTTATGGACACGTTTGAGGTGTGGCTTGGTTTGATCGCTGAATCAAGTTCCTATTACTATCTTACTGTTGAGTAAAACAGAGAACGAAAATTAAAATCTATTAAAAAGTGATTTCACCATTTTTTTTTTTTTTTTACAAAAGTGACACATTGAAAGGATGTGTTGCGTGAAGAGTTGTCTGCCATTGGCAAATTTGTCCAACAAGTCCGCAATGTGTCTTTCAGCATTTGAGAAAGAGCCCTCCGTGAGATATTCAATGCTGGCTAACTGAACAGGAGTAGACGAGGGGTTAAATGTCCTGTTTGCCTTAGATTTTCAGAAACAGCTGGATGTCATCAGTATGTTTGTAGGAAATCCATATGCTCTGCTGGACCCCAGATTCCTTTGCCTGCACCTGTCTTTTTGACCTAAGCTGAGGACTTGGACTGCTTTTCTGCCAAGTGCACATATGTTCATTGATGTGTAAAGTAAAAAAAAAACTGTAAGAGCAGGTGCTGCGACTGTATGCTGTCTTTTGCAGCTTTCAGAGCAAAAATGTACATAAAGCCTGCCTTAATATCGGTCATCTTCTGTACAAAGCCGCTGTCTGGACACATGCACTGAAACAAATCTTTTAAGATTGTTTGTTTGTCTGTTTCTTTCTTTCTTCGTTTCTTTCTTTCATTCTTTCTTCTGATAAAGCTACGAAACATTTACTTTCCACTAGCATAAACCAATGAGTTTATCTACAACCTGAAATCCACCTGTTCTAAAATGTATAAAAAAAATACTACGACGCATATCCAAATTAGCTGTAAGATAAAATTGCTGGCCTATGTCAGGAAGATATTTGCATAGTAACCCCATATTTTTATTTTGATACAATGGTTATGGTCAGAAACACTTCTTTTAATTATAAACAATTTCTGTAGCCACCATTTAAAACAGTATTTGGGCATATTAAAGCCAATTAGGTCAAGATTTAATGCAAGCAGTTGGTGGCATTACTGACACAATGGTGGCTAGTTGAACCACAAAGGATGACAATCACCTCCTCAAAATTTAAGTATAGTATCGATATAAGACTCCTACCATATCTAATTCAAGTTGGAGAGCATCTAGAGAACAACCCCTCCATAGCATTATATAGTGGTTACATATAGCGTTTTCCACCAGTTTATAATATAATAATCTGAGCAGGTACAGCACTCTAATCCTTTAAGCATAAGCCTCAGGTATTTGGAAATATGAACAGTGCTTAAATCTTTTGTCTGTCCAAGGAACTAAAAACCGCAGTAAATTATTGTCCACTGAAGTGGCAATTCCAGTCTGCCTCTTCAAAAACTCCATTGTGAAATGATTCTCCCTAACAGTACATTCCCTAAATAGGGGCAATCAACTACTCAGATAGGTTGATTAGTTATATTCCTTTAGAAATTATTTGAAAATTTTAATTTTATTTAAAGATTTTTAAAATAATGCTTTAATGAGCATGATGTATCCTGTAATCCCCAGGGGCTTAAATAATAATCCTTCTGCCACCCAGCTATGTAGGGCTGAAATCACTTTATCTATTTTTAAGTGAAGATCCACTAAAAAGGTGCCAAAAACCCACACTTGCTTTGAACCTTTTCCCACGAGGATCTTCCTAGTAGATTAATTTCATGCACTAAAAACAGGTATCTGTATGCAACTCCTCCAAGACCCTTAAAAGCCTCGGTGGGTACCCCATTGCCTCATTTTGAAGCACTAAATTTGGTGTTTACAGGATCAAATGCTAAAGAGAAATCAATGAATGCAAAATATAAATTCATATTCTTATAAATAGCATCATTTCCTTTAATTGTATAAAGGGCAGGAACATTGTTTTTAGTGGATCTTCCTGATCTAATCCCTGATTGTTCATAATGTATTTACCATTATACATTTTTCTAAATTTGTAAGCACAGCTGTTGGGCCTGGCCCTCTCTGCAGGGTCACTCCTAATGTTTTGCCTTCCTTTGCTGAACCCGTTGTTGTTGGCTTTTGGTACTCTGTGCACTTTACCCCTGCTAACCAATGCTGAAGTGTGTGTGCTCTTCCCTTAAAACATGGTAACATTGGCCTGCACCTAAGTGACATACATAATTTACTTGCAAGTCCCTTGTAAATGGTACTACCTGTACCCAGGGCCTGTAAAGTAAATGCTAGTACCAGTTGGCAGCAGCACTCATTTTGCCACTCACTAAATAGCCCTGTAAACCATGTCTCAGGCATGCCACTGAAGCCTGTATTGCAGTTTTAAATTGCCATTACAACCTGGCAAAATAAACCTTTTTCCAGGCCTAAATCTTCCTTTTTAATACATAGGTCACCCATAAAGTAGGCCCTAATCACTCCTAGAGCATGGTGCATGGTATATAAAAATTAGGACGTGTTTGTTTAAGTGACAGTGAAAAACCTATCCTATAGATTATCACTGCGTTACCTTATTAAACTTAATCAGTGCTAACTTCAGCTTGGAAGCAGATAGAGATATGCTGTTTAAACTCAAATTAATTGCAATCTAAAATCAACTTTAAGGGAAAAGTTCTATTTTAAGTAACAATTCTGAAAATGCCACTTTTAGAAAGTTGGAATTTTCTGGCTCCAACCAACTGTGCCTTTCTGCCAGTGTCCTGGGTCATATGACTGTGAATGGCTCTGCTGGTGGGGTTTGTGTGTTGCTTTCAGACAGTGTGACAAAGGGCAACTAGGTCTGAGGGGAGAGGATCTTACTGACAGGAGGGCATGGCTGGAAAGGAGCTGTCCCCTGCCTTGAATACATTTCAAAGGGCCCTGTCTGCAGCACCCTAAATCTTTGGGGCCGGCCCAGGGGATGAACTGTCCAGAGCCAGTTTTGGTAGTAGGTCAGTGAATTCCCCCACACAAGGACTGGCATAAGATATAAAATAGGGCATTCAGAACCACTCATCAGAACACACCTGACCTATGGAAGATTCAGAAGAAGGACAACCTTACGGCAAGAAGGACTGCCCTGCTGGTTGGGGGACTGCCTTGCTATCTGAAGAAGGAAGAATTGTCCTGCTTGCAATGATCCTAGGTTACCTCCAAGGGTCAGTTGGCTGACCTCCTGTGTGAGCTACAGGGACGCAATAAGATTCCAGAGGCCTCCCTGCAAGTGCCTAGTTGCCCAGCACCAACTGAACCAGTATGAGTCCTGCTGCTGGCTTCTCCTGGTTTGAGTCCTGATCCCCAAGTAGAAAACACTGAACCACTTCCTGCATGGATTTACATACTCACTTCTTGGTGTTAGAGTCATGTCTGGGTCAGCTGTGGCAGATCGCTATTTAAGATCATTCAGAGCTAAGATTCTTCATGTGACAATGTGTCACTACTTGAATGGCCTTTTTCCATCTACTTACCGGTTTGCATTCATATACATCCTTCACATTTGTTATGTTTTCCTTTTTCAGTTGAGAATCAGCAGGGTGTGCAGTTCCTAACTGGACGTGAGGGGAAAGGGAGGTCTTTCTTCGTGATGCCCTCACACACCACGGAGGATGTCATGCTTCATCATTGGGCCTTGCTCCTCGTCGGGCCGGCGCTGCAATGCCTGACGGGCTCCCGTAAACGGGGCTCTTTGTCGGAGATCTTTTGAAGAAGCCGTTGGGTGCGTGCGGGTGTGAGGGCTGGGTAGTGCACGGGTAGGTGAGATAAAATAGGTCAGGAGCAGTCCTACTCTGGTCTGGTTTATTGGGTTAGGTAGCTCGAGCCTGATTAAAAGACAGCGTGTGGGCCCTTACGTGGATTTAATGTTCCTCAAGGGCTGCCAAAGTGAAGTGGGTCAACATGTTTCGTGCCTCTTTAGCCCCTAACGGGTCTAGTGGCACTTCGTCAGGACCGAAAAAAACTAAAATGTGAGTGGTGCACTACCGTCTGGTTCTGCTATTATTATGGCTAGTACCCAGAGACGGCAGGGAATACCTTAGTAGGCTTGTACTGGGGTAATAAGTAGACCTGGTTAGAAGGGGAGAAAGGAAAAAGACGGGACAACCAAGCAATAATTAAAAACAAACTTGCAAACAAGGAGAGCATCAATGGATACAAGTAATGGTTAAAACAGTTGAAATAGACCTATGGTCGGACATGCTTGTGCAGTTTGTGCAGATTGGTTGGTAACGTGCACTTGTAGTGAATCTTAGTGCCTGCCAGGAGGAGTGAAGATGCTCATAAATTATTGCGTGTACTATTAACACTGGCAGCTAAATAATAGCAGGCTAAGTTCCCTGGTTAGCAAGTACAAGGGGCTGCATTTACTGAACCCGTGGTGGGACCTCTTGTGCCCCGTGGAGATTTACGCCGTGTAATAGGTGACTCGGGGCGTGTTGCTAGAACTCACTGATACTCACAGGTAATAGCATGCGGACACCAAAACAGAAGTCAAAAACGTCTTAAAGAAGCAGGGTTGGCATATGGTGGCAGCGTGCGACCATTACATTAGTCAGTGCACAGAGTTATCAAATGCCGTTGATGGCAAAGGCGTGAATAACGCCGTGCTATATATCCACAAACCACAAGATAATGCTCGGCAATCTGCATGTGTAATCGGTGGTAGTGTCAAATGGTAAGCCGGCGGTACCCACGCTATTTGTGAAACATTGCCGCCGTGGCATAGTACGCCAGTAGCGTCGTAGTGTGAGCTCATAGTTTAAGAAGAAGTTGTTCGGCAACGTTAGCAAGTGGTGCTAGGTGGTGGTGCCAGATAGGCCCGCAATACTGTGGTCAGATGCTGTTGTAGCTGCGAATGCCAGTAACGTCATGGTGTGTGCTTTTGTTACAAAGGCGTTCGGTACAATGTGCACATGGCCTAGACGGTAATGCCGGCTATTGAGCGAGCGGAGCAACGTGCGCCGTTGTGACAGTTAAAATAAATTACAAACAAGACATCAACTATTTGCAAGAAATCATGCCTGAAGGTACTCACCCCTAGAACCCAAGCCTAGGGCTGGCGGGGGAGGCAGAGCACGTCGTTGCTCAGTAGCTGCGGAAAATAATAAGTGTGAGTGGCCTATGAGCCAGTGGTCTTTCGCTTACCGGGAAAGCAGGAACCTCCGTGTCTCAGAATATTCACAGTGGGATGCTGGTGACTTGCTTTTCTCCTACCCTGTGCTCCGGGCCCCTTAACGCTCGCTTCCGGGTACCAGCTATTTATAGGAACACAGAGCCCCGTTTACGGGAGCCCGTCAGGCATTGCAGCGCCGGCCCGACGAGGAGCAAGGCCCAATGATGAAGCATGACATCCTCCGGGGTGTGTGAGGGCATCACGAAGAAAGACCTCCCTTTCCCCTCACGTCCAGTTAGGAACTGCACACCCTGCTGATTCTCAGTCCCTTTCGGGAGCCTGTGTGCAGGACCTCATTCAAACCTAGCTCCCAGTCCCTTAATCTTTTGAAACGCTAAGCACGGCGGCTCAGCCGTGGGACTTAACCCTGCCCATAACCCTACAGCGGCAACCCCTCTCTTTCCACTATGGAGCACAACCAAGGATTGTCTTTCGGAGACGAATGTGGCTCCGAAATACTGAGAGCACCATCAATACTCGACCATGAGGGAGGAGCAGCCAACAGCAGCTCCAACGAAGATTGGCCCTCAATCACAAACATGAAACGTCAATTAATGAAGATCATCATGCATGGGGCATAATGACGGAATATCTACGCGCAAACATAGCCCCCAATGGACTAATCATCACCAACACACCGAGGATATTTCTCGAAGATAAACAGTTCAAGGAAGAATGGTCGCTGGTGGCTTGGAAGTGTACCAGGGATCTCCTGGTCCTTATTATCAAGACCGCCAAACGGCTGGCCGATGAACTTATAATGAAGATCACCATTGCAGAAGGGGCTTTAAAAGCGAGCATTGCCAACACAGCCTTTAAAGCAAAATTGGCAGAGATCACAAGAGAAATTAACGACAACAAGGACTACGTGATGCGGCAAAAAGTTGCCAAACTCCAAAAGGATATCACACGGTTTAGTATGGAAAAGATCTACCCTTACCTCAAGGAGGACTACAAACTCCTGTGAGATGACAACTCCTCTGATGACAGCACAAATTCCCGCAGAAGAACTTTCTCCGCAGGAAGCAACTCCAGCACCGATAGCCGAGGGGGACGCCAATCCAACCAACAACAAAGACCACCATCGAACACGATGTATGGCTATGGTCCACCACCCTACCAAGGTCCCATACCTTTCCAAGGACCCCAGATATGGCAGTACCCTAATTATCAACAGGGACCACCTCCACTATTTGCCCCCTTCCAACCACAACCTTTTTTAGGCAGAGGCTGGGGCAGAGGGCGCGGCAGAAAAAGAAGAGGAATGCAGAACCAACCCTAACAAGTGCAATGGCAAGACCAGACACAGCAAATGCACATGGAACTGAGGAGCCACCAGGAGAAGAGAGACTGATTGTGAACCTCTCGGATCGTCCTCTATCTACCGCAGAAACCACAGTACTCAAACGAGGCTTGGGCTTTGTCCCTACTCCCAAAGTAGACCACTTCCACACTAATTGCGAACTACAAAACCTATTCAGGAAAATTCGCCTAAAAGCTTACTTTGGCAATCAACCTGAATCCACACCAATGGATTCCGGCTTACGCAAGCCATCTACCTTCATGCCCAACACTAGCATGGTTCCACCAGAGGTGGTCACGTTTGAAAGAGCTGTCCTGAAAGAAATATCTGACAAACGCTCATACCCCAAGTTCTCTAACACTTCTAAAATAGAAGCTGAAGCTATTAAAACCTTAGCTAACGATCCAACCATTACCATCAAGGAGGCTGATAAAGGTGGAGCAATTGTAATTATGGCCACCACTGACTATCGCATGGAATGCTTACATCAGCTTGATAACCACAGGTACTATACCCCACTAAGAGAAGACCCCACCCCGCCTACTAACACGCATCAATTCCATGGTTACAGCGGCACTCAATCAAGGTTGGATAACCAAAAATGAGGCCGATTTCCTGACTAACCAGAATCCAAGACTGCCCTATTTCTACACGCTGCCCAAAATTCACAAAGGGGTCACACCTCCCCTTGGGAGACCAATTGTCTCGGGCATAGGGCCAGTCTTGGAACCCCTGTCCAAATTTTGTGACCACTTCTTTCAACCATTGGTCCGCACCACACCCACCTTTCTACAAGACACCAGAGATGTCCTCAGACTAATTGAGGCGACCAACCAAGAGGGCACCCAACCCGATGTCCTGCTGAAACTAGACGTAGAGGCCCTCTACACCAACATTCCTCAACAGAACACCCTTGAGGTTGTGGAAGAGATACTTCACAACAACCCTTGGTCCTCCCCCACCCCCATTAGTTTCATCATGGAATGCGCGCATATCGCACTAACTGAGAACTTCTTTCAGTTTGAGGACCTCCTCTTCCACCATATCCAGGGCACGTCCATGGGTAGTACCTTCACCCCAAGTCTGGCATGTCTCTATATGTCGGACTTTGAGGTGAGGCACGTGCTCACAGACTCCAACTCCTTTTCAGACAACATCCAATTATGGCGACGCTATATCGACGACATTTTGGTCTTCTGGAAGGGCCAGATCAATGAGATTCCCGCCTTCCTTACATGGATCAATAGCCTCAACCCCTATCTGAAGTTTACTGCCAACAGCTCGGAACAGGAACTCCCTTTCCTTGACTTAATGATCATCAAAAAACCTGACAGACTTGAGACCATTACCTATAAAAAACCTACTGACAGCCATTGTCCACTACTCTACCATAGTTTCCACCCAAAGGCTCTGAGAGAAAATCTGCCTAATGGCCAGTTCTTGCGCATTCGCAGAAACTGCAGCAATGTGGAGGACTACAAAAGACAAGCGTCAGAATTAAGTACACACCTAGCCAAAAGACAACACCCACTTCGCACCATAAAAAATGCCCAGAAACGAGCCCGCAATACCCATAGGCTGACCCTTTTGGAAACACATGCTAAACCTGAAAATGACCTCATCACATGTGTTACTACTTACACCTCAGAATCCAACATGTTGAAAAGGGTGATTAACAAACACTGGAAAATACTTCAGACGGGAGAACTCTCCTTGAACAAACCGAGGTTCGCATTCAAACGCACCTCCAACATCAAAGACCTACTCATTAATACCAGACCTAAACAGATTACCCGATCAGCCTCTAACACATTATGGGGCCTTCCACCAGTAACAGGCCACTACCCTTGTGGACAATGTATAGTTTGCCCCCTTACACGAGCTACCAAGTCCATTCAACTCACCAACAATTGGACATGGACGCAGAACAAACCCACTAACTGCAACACACTCAACTGTATCTATCTTATCACGTGCCTCTGTCACCTGCACTACATAGGTATGACTACCCACCCCGTGAAAACGAGAATCACCGAACCCAGGAGTAATTTCCGATGTAAGAAGACCAATACCAAAATGTGCGCTCACTACGTAGAACAGAATCACACACCCAATGATCTGCAATGGACCATCCTAGAAGCTTTCCCATACATCACAAAAGAAGCATTGTTTAGGAAGGAACAATGTTGGGTTTTCAAACTGGGGGGACATACCAGGGGTCTCAACGATGACATTCCACGGGCTGAACTGAACCACTAGGGTCTATTATCCCACCTATAGCCCTTTGAGGTGGTTTAACCCCGCCACTCCTTTACCCCGCCCTTCCACCTAGACAAGCAACTAGCACGTACCTTAACATACCTGCTTCAGTAGCCAGCTACTAGCACCACTAATATCCCTGCCAAATGTGACAACACCCTAAGTTACCTCTCCAAATTTAATTACTGATCATGGGTTGTCTACAATCTGTCGCACCACTAAGTATTGAGCAATCCACCTCATGAGCAACTCTGCCCAACAATCCATTTGGCTTTAATCACAATCCAACATCTGTTATGCGCACCCACAGTGTAGCGCTACACATGAGTCCATGGCCCTTTACGAGTGTCTCAATAAAGCTGACTCGATTCTCACACCCAAGATGGCCGTCGGAGTTAACTCTCTAGCCTTTCCACGCTCCTGACATTCCTATAAATAGCCGGTACCCGGAAGCGAGCGTTACGGGGCTCAGAGCACAGGGTAGGAGAAAAGCAAGTCGCCAGCATCCCACTCTGAGTATTCTGAGACACGGAGGTTCCTGCTTTCCCGGTAAGCGAAAGACCACTGGCTCACAGGCCACTCACACTTATTATTTTCCGCAGCTACAGAGCAACAACGTGCTCTGCCTCCCCCGCCAGCCCTCGCCTTGGGTTCTAGGGGTGAGTACCTTCAGGCATGATTTCTTGCAAATAGTTGATGTCTTGTTTGTAATTTATTTTAACTGTCACAACGGCGCACGTTGCTCCGCTCGCTCAATAGCCGGCATTACCGTCTAGGCCACGTGCACATTGTACCGAATGCCTTTGTAACAAAAGCACACACCATGACGTTACTGGCATTCGCAGCTACAACAGCATCTGATCACAGTATTGCGGGCCTATCTGGCACCACCCCCTAGCACCACTTGCTAACGTTGCCGAACAACTTCTTCTTAAACTATGAGCTCACACTACGACGCTACTGGCGTACTATGCCACGGCGGCAATTTTTCACAAATAGCGTGGGAACCGCCGGCTTACCATTTGGCACTACCACCGATTACACATGCACAGATTGCCGAGCATTATCTTGTGGTTTGTGGACATATAGCACGGCGTTATTGGCGCCTTTGCCATCAACGGCATTTGATAACTCTGTGCACTGACTAATGTAATGGTCGCACGCTTCCACCATATGCCAACCCTGTTTCTTTAAGACGTTTTTGACTTCTGTTTTGGCGTCCGCATGCTATTACCTGTGAGTATCTGTGAGTTCTAGCAACACGCCCGAGTCACCTATTACACGGCGTGAATCTCCACGGGGCACAAGAGGTCCCACCACGGGTTCAGTAAATGCAGCCCCTTGTACTCGCTAACCAGGGAACTTAGCCTGCCATTATTTAGCTGCCAGTGTTAATAGTACACGCGATAATTTATGAGCATCTTCACTCCTCCTGGCAGGCACTAAGATTCACTACAAGTGCACATTGCCAACCAATCTGCACAAACTGCACAAACATGTCCGACCATAGGTCTATTTCAACTGTTTTAACCATTACTTGTATCCATTGATGCTCTCCTTGTTTGCAAGTTTGTTTTTAATTGTTTTTAATTATTGCTTGGTTGTCCCGTCTTTTCCCTTTCTCCCCTTCTAACCAGGTCTACTTATTACCCCAGTACAAGCCTACTAGGGTATTCCCTGCCGTCTCTGGGTACTAGCCATAATAATAGCAGAACCAGACGGTAGTGCACCACTCACATTTTAGTTTTTTCCGGTCCTGACGAAGTGCCACTAGACCCATTAGGGGCTAAAGAGGCACGAAACATGTTGACCCACTTCACTTTGGCAGCCCTTGAGGAACATTAAATCCACGTAAGGCCCACACACTGTCTTTTAATCAGGCTCAAGCTACCTAAGCCAATAAACCAGACCAGAGTAGGACTGCTCCTGACCTATTTTATCTCACCTACCCGTGCACTACCCAGCCCTCACACCCGCATGCACCCAACGGCTTCTTCAAAAGATCTCCGACAAAGAGCCCAGTTTACGGTAGCCCGTCAGGCATTGCAGCGCCGGCCCGATGAGGAGCAAGGCACAATGATGAAGCATGACATCCTCTGGGGTGTGTGAGGGCATCACGAAGAAAGACCTCCCTTTCCCCTCACGTCCAGTTAGGACCTGCACACCCTGCTGATTCTCAGTCCCTTTCGGGAGCCTGTGTGCAGGACCTCATTCAAACCTAGCTCCTAGTCCCTTAATTTTTTTAATTCCTTTTTCGGTTCCCTTAGTCTTTCCTCTGCTTGATCCCCTACCTACCTTTTGCCTCTCGACTTTTGTTGGTGTGTTTGCCACTTGTGGTTCTATACTCACCAGTATCTTTGCAGTCGTGCCTTGGAGCTTTTGGATTGATTCCTGGTCCGCCCACGGCTCAACACCGCACCATACACCGCAAAAACCAGTTGGTTAATACCTCTACATCTAATCACATCTTCTCCCTGCATTGTTCAACACTCATCAGTCTTTACATATTTTCAGCCAGTGTAGACTAAACTATAATCATAAAATCGAGGCAGCACAGAGCTGTTTCTTGACTGGGACAATTCCATCTGGGGGTTCTCTCTCTCCTTTTCTCTGTCTCTCCCCAGATTGCTATCACTGGCAGCATACCTATCTCTGCCCAGTAGTATAGATAATCAGGAATGGCAGAGGTTTTTAGCGAGTGTGCATTCTCAGAACCTAATATTGGAAGAAACAAGACAGGATCTTAGCCATTCTACTGGAGAAACCTTATGTGGTTATTAGAAACCCATTGGAGCTTTTGGTCTGTGAGACTTAAAAAGTCAAAATAAATCCAATAACCATATCTCCATTATTTTGTTGATTATCTCAAACATTTTCATATTTTAACTTACTATAGTCAGCCTTTTGTGTGTTGACTTTAGAACTGATTATGTATAGATCTTGAAAATAATTACGGCAACTCTTTTCTCCTATTGGCACAGGACATTTTGGAATTTCAATATCTGCCGTAGTTGCAACATGATTCCAAAAGGATAACATGTTGCCATGACCCCGGGTGTCATACATTCTGTGCCAAGGTTGAGTTTTGTCCCTTTTTCACCTTCTTACAATTGTTATAGTCGAATCTTTGTTTATGGTCATGTTTAACAAACAGAACATGAATTTTATCTAGTAACCAAAGAGAAACTACTAATGACTTGTCAAAGTATTATGATTATTCGTAGAAACCACTGACAAAACTACGTACACTGTTCTTCCAATTTATTTATTTAATTTATTTATTTTATATGTGATCATTTCATTTCAGTATACAATTTTTACAGTAAGTTAACTGGTTTTCTGGCTTATTTAGTTTCTTAATGCTAATTTGGTCATGGGCACAATTAAGTCAATTGAGTTATGATTACTTAGAACTTCCAAACCTTTCTATTAATAAATCACTGTGTCTGTGAAACCATAAGACATAAGAACATAGAAAGTAGTGGATTTTGTCACATTGTGAACTATATTGGAACTTATGGTTGGTCATTTAATACATTCTAAAATAAATTCAATCTGATGGCCTTCTCAAGAAAGGACTTATACCTCTCATCGAAACAGGTATTGTAGAGTAGCAGAGATTAATCCCTTAAATCACATCTATTTCAACCAAAACAGAATGTGCATACGTACGGTGAGAAATATGAGCATTGAAATCTCCCATTATTATATCAAGGTAATTTGAAAGCAAAATTGTTGGATCATAAATTGTGGACATTGTTTTAACAAAACTTGAGTCCAAACTAATCGCAAGGCAAATATATACATTAAATAACAGTACAGAATTGTTGAGCCTGACATTCTTGGCATGGTTTACTCCCAACCTTTCGCCTTCCATCCTCCTGTTTTTGCTGATGTCATTTTTGCTGGCTTTAGGACTCTGCACACTTTATCACTGCTAACCTGTGCTAAAGTACTTGTGCTCTCTCCTTTAAACATGGTAACATTGGCTTACACTTAATTGATACATTTATTTATTGTAAGACTCTAGTAAAGCGGTACTACATGTACCCAGCGCCTGTAAATTAAATGCTACTAGTGGGCATGCAGCCCTGATGATGCCACCCACTTAAGTAGCCTTTTAAATATTCCTCAGGCTTGCCATTGCAGCCTGCATGTGCGATTTTAAACTGCCATTTTGACCTTGCAAAGTAAACTTTTTGCCAGTCCTAAACCTTCCTTTTAAATACATTTACCTAGGATAGGCCTTAAACAGCCCATTGGGCAGGGTGCAGTGCATTTAACAAGTTGGACATATACGTTTAGGTTTTACATGTCCTGGTGGTGAAAAAATACTGCAATTCATTTTTCAGTACTGCAAGGCCTACCTCTCCCACAGGAGAACATTGGGTTAACTTATTCAAACTTTCAATTGGGAGCAAGTAGGAATGTCTAATTTGGTGCCTAAATATTTGTAATTGAAAACCCTCTTAAATGGTAAAGTCGGATGAGTTTAAGTCACAATTCTGAAAATAGCACTTTTGGAAAGTTGTCCTTTTTTTTTTTCCTAAGCATTTGGTGCCAGCAGTCAGTATCCTGGGTCCCATGACTATGTATGGGGGGAGGAGTTGTCACCTCCCACAATTGCACATCATAAACACTCTGCATGAGCATACTAACAAAGGGTATGACACTAACCTTTTGTGACCTCAGACAAGCTGGGGCCAGGGTGGGGAGGCTGGAAATTTCAAGAACTTCCGGGGGTGACAACCTCTAGAACCATCTCCCACTTCAAAGTGGGCTCCAGGATGGACACACAGACCCAGCACTTCAGTACACCTCTGGAGCAGTGGAAAACTCAGATGTACTGTTGTGCTGCTCTGCAAGAAGGACTACTACTCAGTTGCCCTGCTGCCCGAGTGAAAGGACTGAACCTGCATCTTCAACCCACAGCCACCATAGGGACCCCAAGTCTCTGCACATTATCTTGGCTCCACACTTGTGCTAGTAGTTATTGATTTTAAAAGTTGTCCTTTTTATAAATGATGAGGCATGTTAGATGGCCAATACCACCAGATGAAATGCTAGATGTTTTCCAGGAGGATATTTTTTTTCGAACTTTGAAACACATCCTCATCTTATAGCCAGTTGGTTGACCAGAGCATGAAAAAAACATTATGACTTTACTGGAGAACCAGTGCAGCAATAAGCAGTATCAACATGACTTAGAGTAGATGAATAAGGAACGGCCAGGTATTCATCAAGTAATTTTGTTAGTTAAGTGATAAAGGTATTTCGTGTAAGACCTACAACAATGTGCAGTTGAGGTCCCTCTTGAATGCAGTGTTTGTAATGGGAGATTATTTCTTACCCTGGAGACACTTCTAGAGAAATAGTGTTTGATAGCAGAGGTTTTCCAAATCTAGCCAGCTTCTCTTGAGCAGAGATTTGCTATTTAGAACTCTGGGGCATATTAGCAAGACCCACGTTAAAATTATCGCCGTTTTAGCGGCAGGAAACTGCCGCTAAAACGGCGATAATGGGCTTGCTAATATGCGTTATGGAATTCCAATAGAAGCCGAGGTTAGATGTCCTGCACATCTAACCTGGGCTTCTATTGGAATTCTATAACGCATATTAGCAAGCCCATTATCGCCGTTTTAGCGGCAGTTTCGTGCCGCTAAAACGGCGATAATTTTAACGTGGGTCTTGCTAATATGCCCCAAAGTTTCTTGTGGAAATCTGCAGATTTTGTGACACTCAGATTTGTTTGTGTGGATCGCTGTGTACGTAATGTAACAGACTTGCACTCTGAGCATTGGTCTAGGCGAAGCCAGATTTGGGATGTAAGTGCAGGTGTAATAAATTGAAATGTTTTGTATTAAGGACTAGGGAAGTTGCTGCATGAATGGTAAGCCTGGGCGTAGTTCGCGAAGTAGCGCTACGCGAAGCTACGCAAAGTGCAGTTCGCACTACGCGAGCTACGCGTAGCACTACGCGAACTGCGTAGTGCACTGTTCGCAATGATTGCACAGTGCCGGATGCTTGTCCGCACTGTGCAATCATTGAAAACGGCATCTTGCACAGTGCGAGCTGTCGTTTACTGCCGCTCGAGTAGATTTTTACTCGAGCGGCAGCTTCTCAACGCGGACTGGTAGTTTCTCATCGCGAGCGGTCGCGAGCTTACGCGACCACTCGCAATGAGAAACCTGACCTCCCAGCGTTGAGAATCTCGCCGGGAGGTTTATTTTCCACGCTCGCGATCGGCAACTTGATGTTGCTGATCGCGAACGAGGAAAAAGTCTCGCCGGGATGTCATTTGCTTGCTCGCGGTCGCCAACTTGACGTTGAGGACCGCGAGCAAGCAAAAAATGACCGCTGCACTACGCTACGCGTGTTTGCACTGTGCTACGTGCAATTCGCGTTGTGCGAAGTAGCGCAAACTTCGCAAACTACGCGAGCGTAGCGTAGTGCTTTGCCCAGGGTTAATGAATGGCCACTTTAAGGAGACCTGGGCAACATATCCACAAGTAGTGCATTATCATAGTCTTTCAATGAAAAGATTAAAGCCTGGATGGCTAGTCTCATAATGAAGGGCTTGACCCTATAGAAAATTCTGAACTGGAATCTAGTTACTGGCCATCTCTTTGATGTGCAGTTCAAAGAGTTGTATGCCAGGTTTAAAGACAGGGGATTTTGCTGAGGTGATCATATTGGATGCAAGACTCTTGTCCATAGGTTGTTTTACCCTGTAAGAGGGAAGTTCATGGTCTTTGCGGTGGAATGTTAGCCATTCCATTTTGAATTTCCTTCAGAGAGGAACGTATGGTCTTTAAGGCTACTTGAGCTTTTAATCTTACTATGTGTTTGGGTATCGTCTTCATATTGTATAAAAAGATATAGCCTATTTTGTTAGGTCATTGTGTTGTGGTTCAATATACAGACTGAAAAGCAAGAGGATGAGGTTGGAAACCTTAAGGAGCTTATATGAAACTCAAATTGGTCTGGAGAAGTAACTAATTTTTTGAGGAACTGTCATTTGTTGAAAAGATAGTGCCTGAAATGGTCGAATGTTGTTCTTTAAATACCCATTCTGTCACATAGGATTTTTAGAAGAGTGTCATGGTCAATATTATCAAAGACTGGAAGACCTCAGGAGAACCAAGAGGCAGGTGCTTCCTTCATCAAAGAGCAGTGGAGTATCACCTTGAAGTTTGAGAACCGAGGTTTCAGTGCTGTAGCCGAATTAGAAACCAGATTGCAAAGAATTAAAACAAATTAAATATATGCCCAAGGGTGTGACAAAGGTCTCACATTTTTTTTATTGTCTAGGGTCTGTTTCTTTTCAACATTTATAGCACAATTGCGCTATCACATCCTTTCTTCGCCCCTTTGAGCCAGCGCTCAGATGTCCAGTGTAGACTACCCCCTGCCCCCCCAGGATTTGGTCCGAAGTGCATCCCTTGCTCTGTCCCTTTTGACCTTCTTCCGCTTACAGTTCCTTTTATAAAGCTTAACTTTTGTTTTTTTTAATTTTAATTTTTTATTCTTTTTGATAAATACACTAACACTATATTGCTTGCTTTTGGGCGGGTGATCACTAAATCTTTCTGTCGATCTGTTATGGGGACAAGTGCTGCAATATCTTGATTGGAATGTATTTTGCATCATATCTATGAATTACCAATTTGTGTATTAGGCCACTTGGCCATCACTCATGCCCTCTTTTTGCTGTCGAGCTTTTGCTAAGGGATTTCAGTCACGCATTACTGAATAATTCTTTATTTGGGCCACTTGGTTGACATTTGGTTATATTATATTTTGTCTTGCCTTGTTTTATTTGGTGAGGCCACTTGGCCATTAGAAATTTTAATCTTAGTGATTTATGCAGTGAAATGTGAGACCTTTGTCGAACCCTTGGGTATATATTTAATTTGTTTTAATTCTTGACTTAGAATGCATTATATATAATTTTAGGTCTGCATTTACATTTATAAATGAATACAGACGTATGTTTTATGCACATCATGACTTATCAGCTTTACAGTCTTGTCTTGCTTTCCCTTGTAAACTGTTGACAGTTTGTTTTCTATGTATATCACCTTGTTGGTTATTTCTAAGGTTGATGGGGCACAATGTGTGAATTGGCCATGACGAAGACCTCTTTAGGTTGAAATGCATTACTGTAATAAATATTCTTGAAATTGAAAGCGTTGAGTGCTGTTTTCGGTGCCCCTCTGACACGGGAGGCACAACTGCTGCAATATACATATATATATATATATATATATATATATATATATATACATATATACACCTACTGCAGCTTTAAATCAAATTTGTGGACACTGGTCCTTCTTCAATGTTTAAAGTCACGTTGATAAGAGCCAACAAACCCACCTAGAGAACATTGCATGTGATTAAGCCTCGTGGGAGGCGAAACGCGTAATGCTTGTTCTGCCTCCAAATAAAGAATTGTGAAAAGCACTGTTGGTGTGGCCTGTCTCACGTTACAGAAGGGTATGTGTGGTCTGTGGAATATTTGGAGTATTTGGAGGTACTGCCACGGTTGGATTATTGTAATTCTCTATACCTGGGCACCCCGAAAGCTACCCCAAGGAAACTACAGGTGGTGCAGAACTGCGCAGCGAGGCTGCTACACAACATCCCAAGAAAACAATCGGCTAAACCAGCACTGAAGGCACTGCACTGGCTACCCATCAAAGAACGCATAATGTTCAAAGCACTATGCAGAGCGCACAAAACCCTCTGGGGGACAGGTCCAAAAATTTATTGCGCTGTGATGTCTTTTCATTGCCCCTCTCATATCCTAAGATCTGCCAATCTATTCCAAGCAACGGTTCCTAAAGTCAGGAGAGTACGTTCTGGTGGTCGTATGTTCTCATACAATGTGTCTACTCTATGGAACACGCTCCTGTTTCAGCTGCGTTCAATGACCCACCACCTTGCATTCAGGAAGCAACTAAAAACATGGCTCTTCCAGAACCTGCCGTGAGATTGTAATCCTCTAGTGGTTGCTACCAGCGCTGGGATGCCTAAGGGTAGCCATGCGCTATATCAAGAATGAATTAATAATAATAATAATAATAATAATAATAACCTGTGATGGGCCCCGACCCGGAAGGCTGAGGCGCTCCTATTGCCAGATTTATTTTTGGATTTATCGTCAAGGAGTGCCCGCCGGCTGTGTAATTGAACGTCAACGAAGTAATGATGGAAGGGCCACACTGAGAGGCCCGCCTCGACTTGAGAGATGAACATTGAGACAGCCAGGGTTTGCAAACGGAGTATCCCGTGCACTTCGTGCTTATGAGCGTCGCTGTGGAAGGCAATGAATATAATTGTTTAACAACTTGGTGGTAGCAGAATTGACTTGATATACACTGTGACCCCCTTTGATTCAGCCATATGATGGAACTGTTCCTTTTAAAGGCATTTTGGATATATGGGGGACGCAGTGAAAGCAAGTTTGAATTTTGCCAAAATCTACATTGAAGTAACAAGTGGGTGAAAAAACGGCAAGTTTGGTGCATTGTGGATATTGTGGTCCTGGTAACTACATTTGAATATATTAAACCGATATGGCAGAGAAGTGAAACAGTAATGAGGAAAATACTTTATTTTCAAGGACAATCCTCAATGAAATTTTCTATAAATTAGGGTACTCATCATCCCTGCGAAATGAATTGTACAAATAGAGACACCTACTGCCGCTTTAAATCATATTTGTGGACACTGGTCCTTCTTCAATATTTAAAGTCACGTTGATATGAGCCAACGAACCCACCTAGAGAACATTGCATATGATTAAGCCTCGTGGGAGGCGAAACGCGTAATGCTTGTTCTGCCTCCAAATAAAGAAGTGTGAAAAGCACTGTTGGTGTGGCCTGTCTCATGTTACAGAAGGGTATGTGTGTTATGTGGAATATATATATATATATATATATATATATATGTCCACAATGTGATCCTGATCTCCGGTGCACACTCACAGCGGGTGCTCTGCGTAAGGGCCGGATCCTGGCCCCAAAATTCCACTTTACAAAACCATTGACGCGGCACTCAGGAAGAGATTTTTCAAAATGCGTTTATTTGCACGGCTCAACCAACGCGTTTCAGCCCTCTCACGGCTAATCATTAATTGCTAGCGGCAATAAGAAAATAGATCGCACATCTCAAAAGAATACTCAACCATTTAATGATAGTATATGGATATATTCCCTAAAGTATGACAAGGCACTAGTCCTTTCTCTAAATAAAATCTTTTCTTCCCCCCTTACCCTTATTCTTTTAATTTTCCCCCCTTTTTTCTTTTCTTTTTTCTTTCTTCTTTCTTCTTTCTTCTTTTCTCTATGTCCCCTATTTTCTTATTGCCGCTAGCAATTAATGATTAGCCGTGTACTATACAAAGAAATGAGGAACCATATTTAATTGATTATGGCATTAGTGGGATGAAAATTACTCTGCCTGATACTATATCAGCTGATTATAAAACCTCCGCAATAATTGTCTTGTATATAACAGTTGAAATGTTTCCTTTCTTGTAAATATTGTAAATACACATTTTTTATGCACTACAACTCCCATAATGCCACATTAAGGCCACATGGGTGTATATATAGTGCAATGGAGAAAGGACTCACTGACCGTGAGCAAGGCCGTGAGAGGGCGGAAACGCGTTGGTTGAGCCGTGCAAATAAACGCATTTTGAAAAATCTCTTCCTGAGTGCAGCGTCAATGGTTTTGTAAAGTAATATATATATATATATATATATATATATATATATATATATATATATATTCAAGAAAACTCCTGTGAGCACTAGATGTTATTGGCGACGCGTTTCGATCAGACGATCTTCTTCACAAGCCAAACTTTCACCGTTTGTGATCACCATTTAAAGTGTATATACAACATAGAAAAAGGACCATAGTGATCACAAAGTGCAGCCACAGGGCATGAATAGGATGAAATAACGCTGTTGAAGTGCGGTGTTTAACGCGAACCACAGGAGACTGTGACCCATTTATAAAATGTGCTCTACTAAGTCTATGCAATTGCCATATGCCACTCTATATGTTTGTGTTTTTCATATTTTCTTACAATCACATGATTTAGTGGCTAAAGGTTTTATCTGGAGTCTGGAGTCAGATGAAATCATTTTGTAATAATATGTTGAAAAAAAGTTACTTTTATTTAAATGCGTTAAATCCCAGATCGGCTCTGTAACCGCACGCCGGCAGAAAGTCTTTCTTTTGAATGAGAAATAGGCCTGGGCGGTAAATTCCGTTCCGCTCGCGGAATGTGCGGAATTTGGGTAATTTCGTGTTCCGCGGAGAACGCGGAATTACCAAAAATTCCGCGATCCGCGGCTTTGCGGAATTTTTTGCTTGTTCGCGCTTTCAAAATGCGTGTTCACAAGATATTTCTCCCTGAGCATGCAAACAGCGTTTGCGAACAGGAAAAAAGCATCGCGAATGGGCGGAACAAGCAATTCCGCGTGTTCGCTGAACTTTTGCGTGCTCGCGGAGATTTTTTACTGTTTCGCGTAGCTTTGCGTAGCGCGACTACGCAAATTCCGCCCACCCCTAAATTGAGAAACCAGGAACAATACGCATAGTATGTTTTCCATGTTTATACTGCGTAACTAAATCACTATGGTCCTTTTTCTATGTTGTATATACACTTTAAATGGTGATCACAAACGGTGAAAGTTTGGCTTGTGAAGAAGATCGTCTGATCGAAACGCGTCACCAATAACATCTATTATTTACACTGACCCTGGAGTGCGAGTCTTTTTTTCCTGGTGAGGGAAGTGCTCGTGGGAGTTTTCTTGAATTTACAGCCGGGATCCGACACCCGGAGCTCGCACCGACCCCGAGTGGAGAGGAGCTGGCTTCTGTCGGAAGATATATATATATATATCCAAATAAGCCCCTACTTCACATAGAAGAGAGCACGCACACGAAGAGAAAGCACGCACACGAAGAGAGCTGGGTGTTGAGGCATTTATTGTTCCATAGGGCCTCCTCCGACCCAGCACACAAGAGAGACGCGTTTCGGCTGGCACAGCAGCCTTCCTCAATCTGGTGAGCGCCAAATTTCTTAAAACATTTATACTGTGTCATGGACATAGAAGACATACACTGGTTCCAATTTAAAGCGGTACATCCCTTGCTGTAGTAAACGCAAGTGCGCATATGTGTGATACATTGAATGACATCAGTGGACATACTTGTACAATGAATATCTCAAGTTGGTTAAACATGTCTAGTGCATTAACATTCTTCCTTTGACTGCATAATGTGTCAACTGACCACTACGATGTATATGCAATATATATACTTTACTGTTGTACCGAGGATGTATCTTTCACAAGTATATTTGGAACAACGTTTAAAATGATCGCATATTCATAGAATAGCGCAAACCCCATTATTGTGACTCTTCAAACATAAAAGAGCATACTGCGTGAACATAAAATGTCAGGGAGAAAAGAACTCCGTATAGCTGATTCCTTAGTTGTCACGGAAACTACTTGAAGCAAATGCCAATGAAATTCACTCGTAGCTGAGCTAAGCAACATAAACAATTGCTGTTGAGTTGAATAACAGCCATGGGCACAATAGGAACTTAAAGTCAATGACGTATCTGCCCAAATGTGTTAGAAGGTGGTTCTGACCATCTGAGCCGCCCGGATTTTTTGCTTTTTGAACACCTATTTGTTGAGCTTTTACTGTGGGAGAGCCTCATAACTTGGGGCTCACCCACAGTGAACTCATGATGAAAGGGACTGCATGTGTATTTTACCGGTGCCCCCCTGGCGCGAGTAGGCCGCTGTTACATGCAGACACGTGTGTACATGCATGTGCACACGTGTAGGGGCTGCGCAGGGGAGATTCCTGGCGTGCGCAGCCCAGGAGCAGCTACAAATTGAACGGTGTGGCAGGAATTATGCAGAGCTGGGTGGTGAAATGGAATAGGCTTTATACAATGGGAAGAAACATGTAAGGGAAAGTCAGTGTGCTTTACTGTTTTCACTGAAAGACCATTTCATTATTCCCCTATGACGATGGGGAGCACATGGGATAGTTTCACTTCCCTAGGGCCTACAAATTCCAGACACGCACTAAAGTCCACTGTAACTTAGGTGAGAAGAAGTATTCTGCAGATTCCAAAGTCATATCTGCACTGCTTTTGGATCATCCAGAAATGTCATATTCCTCTGAGTCAGCTCATAACCAGAGCCTGGCTGGGGCTGACCCTGCCAGGCTGGATTAATGACCTTCCTCCCCAAGCTGTAGCATCAGAGGCCTAGCCCTTCACGACAAGTATTCCAATGGCGAAGGCATCCTCTCCAAGAAGAGAAGATGGGTGGAGCTACAGGTTAACCCATCAGCAGCTGTCACCTGGGTTTTGAACCCGAAACCGGTCCCAGGATGCTTGTTTCCGGTCCAGGGAAGACATGGCTTGGCAGTTCGGGATGGACTGTTCCCATGAGGCACAGGGTCAGACTGATTTGCATATGGCCATGTCTGAACTGGGGTGGTGGAGTGAGCTAAAGAATGATGGTGGATTAAACCCAGATCACTTGACTGGGGGTGAGTGTTTGATTTGCTCTAACGCTCCGTCCATCATCCCCTTTGGTATCGTCACCTGGTGCCAGGCACCAAGTTGCTCTGGAGAGAAGGCAGAAAGGGGGGAAGGGGCTTTCAGAGACAATGTGGCATGAGACCCCTGGACGACGCCATCTTGAACTAACCCAGAGGCCTGGGCAGGAAGGAGGGAGCAGGGGTAAAGAGGTGATGTGTTGCTGTTTGATAGGGCAAACAGAGACTTCCTGCCAGCCCCCTCCAAATTCTTTAAAAAGAGTTTGCACAGGAAGAGGAGCTCTCTGGGGTGTGGTCTGCTGAGGAAGACTGGTGCTGGAGCCTGGCGCCATGGGCAGCTGGAAGGAAGAACCTCCAGACTGGCCCAGGACCCTGACTTGCGCCACAAGGGAAGACCAGGGAGCAGAAGCTTGGGCCTCTGCGCAAGGAGAAGAGAGGCCCAGGAGGAGAGCCAGACGAAAGGCTGGCGCAGGGAGCCAATGAAGACAGCTCCCTGATAAATTCACCCTTCCTGAGACCAGGAGGGCGAAAGAAAGTGCTCCCAGTGGCTGGGACTCGCCACCAGGAGCAAGAAGAGGCCAAAATGGTGAAGATCGGTCCCCTGGGGGCTGAGATATGCCCCCCAGAAGGTAGGCGACCTTTGACCTCTGGCCTGACCGGCGACGAAGCACGTGGGACTCCACCGCTGGTCTGGAATGGGCCCCCGGGGTGGGTCAGGTCCCGGGGGCTGCCCCCACAAGAAGATAAGCCGGGGAGCGCCGTCGCGCTCCCTGTGAAACTGCCCACAAGTGGTGCCAGGAGCCGACCCTGGCCCCCGATGAGACTGGAGGGGGGGAGCACCGTCGCGCCCACCTCGTGGGAGAGACGAAGCCGGGGAGCGCCATCACGCTCCCCGCAAAAAATTCCCAGGGGCCCGGGACCACAACTCCGGGCCCCGTCGCCCAGAAGATAAGCCGGGGAGCGCCGTCGCGCTCCCCGCGAAGATGTACTAAGGGCCTGGGATCCGTACTCCGGGCCCCGAAGCCAGAAGCCGAAGTCTGGGTCGCCATCGCGCTCCCTGTGAAGGATTGCCATGGGGCCTGGGACCCCATCTCCCGGCCCCGAATGGAAGGCGGAGGCGGGGGGTGTGCCGTCGCCCTTCCCCGCGGTAGTGGGAAGGCGGGGGGAGTGCCGTTGCACTCCCCTGAAGACCCGCTGGAGAGGGAGCAGCCTCCGTGTCTGCCCGCCGGAGCGGGCAGAACAGAATGAAGGCGCCGGCTCCCGCGTCCGCACACGAGAGTGCGGGCTGGACAGGGAGCCGGCAGGAGCTGCCTGGGGTGGGCTCCCCGAGCCCCACCGAACTCACCTGGCAGTACGGGGTCTGGGTGGGACCGGGCCCCCAACAAAAGCAGGTGCGTAGAGAGTCCACCAGCCAGGGCAGCGCGGCTCTCCCCGGAGCAGCGGGAGAGCCGCTGTTCTAAAATACACGGGCTGAGCACAAAGCGCCCCATAATGCCTTGCAAGGCAGGGGAAAAGCTACTGGTTTTGGCGCCTGGTGGCCCCCAGAGGAGGGGGGTCACCCCCACTTGCTGAAAGAGGTGCAGGGGGAGCTGCAGGAGCAACGCAGACTCCCCCAGCATGAAGATAATAAGTCCCCCCCTCAGTCTCTGGGGGACTCGATAGAAGTAACCCCTCAAGGGCTCAGCCAGCAATAAACTTTCACCCGGGCTTGAACTTTTGTTCTACAGCTGAGGGGGTGCCTTAAGGATTGCATCAAGGTTTGGAGAGCTGTGCTGGGGATGTCTGGAAAAGGGCATCCTCTGGAGGTGAAGAGGTGCAATTGCACAGGAATTGCATTTACCAATGTTATTTCTAAGGTGGGACTGTAAGTCACATGTGTAGTGTGAATTCATAAGCAAAGTGGGGTTATGTTGCCAGACATTCCTGCTAGGGTGTCTGGCTGTATATGCTTAATCCTGTGATTATAACTGTGATGCCTTTTAGGGGCTGTGATTGCAATGCATTACAACTGTTATCAGCTATGATAAGTACCTCATTTAAAGTGATGCCCAAACATGTATTCTTGCTACTGCGTTAGGGGAAAAATAACCCAGACTGTTAGCCACTAAGATGTAGAGGTGCATACTGTATGGACAGTATGAGATACTCAGTCAGGGTTATGTGTCCCAAGGGCAGGTGTACCTATTTTTAATGCTTGTTGAGATGATGGGGTGGGTCGCCACTGGCATGGTGCCAGTTGGCAAGGCCCTCGCTCCAGGTTGTGTCAACGCACTGCATTAGGGGGCAAGATGATGTGCATACATGGGAGTGGTGGTACTCGATCCCACCCCCCTGTGGGAGGGGTGGAGACGTGATGCAATGTCACAAAGTAATTCCAACAGCTTATGTATATTTGTAAATTGGTGCATAGTATTGAGTAGTGTGCGTGTTTAGTAAATGTACTCTTCCTTTTATAAAGCAAAGTACAGACTGGACAATCAATTATTGAGTGTTATTTCTGCGTACTTGTAAATGGCGATTACTAGCCTACACCTGCTCCCTTGAGTAAGCCTTAGACTGCTCTGCAACGCTACCCTCTGAGAGACAAGCGCTACAATAGGGTGTTTGGTTCCCAGTGAAGGACAAATGTGACATGTTATTTGTGCAGGCCTCTCAGATACTGCCTCGATATATATATATATTTATACATATATACATATATATATATTTGTTCTTTATTAGTAAATATTTTAGATTTCTTTATCTTAATTATTAATTATCTATCTCAATCAGTATATCATTTTCATATATATAGTACATTTGTTTAAATCCACTTTGATACATGTATTTATTTATATTATATTTAGTTGTGTGTTTTTTTTTTTTTATTTTAGAATAGTACAACTGATACTGCTAGAGTCCAAACGTTTCCCTACAGTTGCTTGGATTGGAGTGGAAATAGTAAATTTAACCCCTTCAAAGTCAAACTATTTCCACAGTGTTGCTTATGTTGGAATGAGAATGGCAAACTTGACTCCTCTAAAGTCCAATACATTCCCTACCATTGCAGAGGTTGGAGTAGGACTTGTAAACCTGACCCCTCCACGGTCTAACATTTTCTTTCAAGTTCTTTAAGTTGTAGTAGTAATGTTACAATTTATTTATTTATTTATGTAGTTTATTTTTGTTTGAATAGACTTATAATGGTCTGTTTTATATATGTTTTTAAAAAAAAAATTGGGAAGTTAGAAATGGAATTAATTTTTATTTGTATTAAAGCTGTATTTATTTATTTTCAATGTTTATCCTGTAGTATTTATATTATTTTTGTTGCGTGATTATTTTTTTATTTCAATAGTTTTGTTTTTAAAAGTTTTTTTAGTGTTACTGTTTTATTGCATATTTTAATTCTTTAATGTTTTAGTAATATTATTTGTATTGCACTTATTTTAGTAATTTAATGCTTTTATTGCATATTTTTATTTTTCCAACCTTTTAATATGCAGTGTTTTCAATCATTAATAATTATTAGTAATTTGTTTTATATTTCTGTACATGTTTATTTAATAATTTAATCTTTTACATGTCAGGTTTATTTTTTAATTTCTTTTAAATTATTTATTTTGTTATTATGTGAATGATAAAACGTATTGATATGTTTTCTATATTACATGTATATTTGTAAATGTAATAGATTTTTTAAGTTATATACTTTTACAGTATATATGTTAACTATTTTAAATTCAATATACCTATGTATATAATGACATTATTTTGGTCCATTATTATTTTGTAAACCAGTATTTCTGTACTTTAAGTATTAATTTAGTGAAGTCAATATTTGTGTACTCAATATTTTTTGGGCGATGTTTAGTATTGCAGTTTTTTGAGGGTCAATATGATTTCATAGAAGCCTTCTATTTGATTGGCAACAAATACTTCCAGGCCAGTGATGGATAAGAGTTGTTGAGGACTTGCTGGCCAACATTAGGATTTGTATGGAGAAGGAGAGAATGGCTCACCTTAACCCCTTCTGTGCTCATGACGAGCTGGACTCGTCATGGCACACAGTGGTCGTGTGCTCATGACGAGTCCAGCTCGTCATGACACACAGCCCCCGGAATCCCTCTGGTGCGCGCACCAGGGGGATTCCCTTTATGCCAAAAGAGCCTCGGGAGCTGGGGAAGAGCTTCCCCAGCTCCCGAGGCCCCCCCGCTGGTTTCCCTGAAATGACGATCGGCGCGCACGTCGCGCTGATGTCATTTCAGTTTCTACGTGCTCAGGGGCTATCTCAGCCCCCTGAGCACGTAGAAACTCAGGAGAGGTATCGTTGGAAAGGGGAGAATCTCCTTTCCAATGGTACCCTCCTTAGTGGATACCTGCTTGGGGATCGCCCCAGGAGGGCGATCCCCAAGCAGGGATCCACCCACTAGGCACCAGGGAGGGAAGAGCGGCCCTTGGGCAAGGGCCTTTGCTCCCCCATAAAAATGTTGGCATTATTAGTCTTTCTGCCCCCTGGGGGTAGATGGGGGCAGTAGCCCCAATCTGCCCCCGAGGGTAGAAAGCCCACTAGACACCAGGGATTTTTTATGGGATAGCTATTAGGGTGGGGGCTGCCCAAAACGGGCATGCCGATGCCCCCACCCCCGGCCACAAAATTAGTCTTTCTGCCCCGGGGCAGTAGCCCCAATCTGGCCCCCGGGGGCAGAAAGCCCACTAGATACCAGGGATTTTTTTTTAAAATTATTATTTGGGGTAGGGGCTGCCCAATATGGGCATGCCAATGCCCCCACCCCCCGACGCAAAGGTACAGTCTTTCTGCCCCTCCTGGGGGGCAGATGGGGGCAGTAGCCCCCAATCTGCCCCCCGGGGGCAGAAAGCCTACTAGACACCAGGGTTTTTTTTCCCCTTGATAAATTTAGGGGTGGGGGTTGCCCAAGATGGGCATGCCAATGCCCCCACCCATCCCCCCACGAAATTCCAGTCTTTCTGCCCCCCCGGGGGTTCAGAAACACCCTAGATGCCAGGGATTATTTTTTTATAGGCCCGGGGTGGGGGCTGCCCAGAATGGGCATGCAAATGCCCCACCCTACCCCCCAAAGAAAAAAAAAGACTTTCTGCCCCCCCAGGAGGCAGATGGGGGCAACAGCCCCTGATCTGCCCCCCCCGGGGATGGGGCAGAAAACCCACTAAGCGCCAGGGATTTTTTTATATAGGTAGGAATGGGGGCTGCCCAGAATGGGCATGTCAATGCCCCCACCCCAAAAAAATGCTACAGTCTTTCTGCCCCCTGGGAGGCAGATGGGGCAATAGCAACTTATCTGCACCCCCGGGGGCAGAAAGCCCACTAGCCACCAGGGATTGTTTTTTTACAAAGTTCGGGGTGGGGGCTGCCAAGAATGGACATGCCAATGCCCCCACCCACCCCAAAAATATGCCACTGTCTTTCTGCCCCTCCCAGGAGGCAGATGGGGGCAGTAGCCCCTGATCTGCCCCCCGCGGGGGCAGAAAGCCCACTATGTGCCAGCGATTATGCTGGCTTTTTTATACGCAGGGGTGGGGGCTGACCAGAATGGGCATCCCAATGCCCCCGACCACCCAAAAGAATAGCCACAGTCTTTCTGCCCCCTCGGGGGCATATCGGAGCAATAGCCCCTGATTTCCCCTCCCCAGGGCGGCAGAAAGCCCACTAGGCACTGACTTTTTTTCGGAATGTGCCTACCTGTTGAATTTGGTTCCTAGCTCTGCCGGCACCTAGGGAAACCTAGCAAACCTAAACATTTTTAAAAACTAGACGCCCAGGGGAATCCAGGATGGGCTGACTTGACTGGCTCTCACCAGGTTCTGTTACCCAGAATCCCTTGCAAACCTAAAAATTTGTCCAAAAAAACACATTTTCCTCACATTTCTGTGGTGGAAAGTTCTGGAATCTGCGTGGATCTACAAAATTCCACCCACCCCGCGTTCCCCAAAGTCTTCCGAGAAAAATGGTACCTCACTTGTGTGGGTAGGACTAGTGGCCGTGACAGGAAATGGCCCAAAACGCAACATGGACACACCACATTTTCACAGTGAAAACGGACCCTTTTTTTGCAAAGTGCCTAGCTGTAGATTTTGAACCCTAACACTGCCAGCACCTAGGGAAACCTAGCAAACCTATATATTTGTGAAAACTAGACACCCAGGGGAATCCAGGATGGGGTGACTTGACTGGCTCTCACCAGGATCTGTTACCCAGAATCCCTTGCAAACCTAAAAATATGTCCAAAAAAACACATTTTCCTCACATTTCTGTGGTGGAAAGTTCTGGAATCTGTGTGGATGTACAAAATTCCACCCACCCCGCATCCCCCAAAGTCTTCCGTGAAAAATGGTACCTCACTTGTGTGGATGGGTCAAGTACCCGCGACAGGCAAGGGCCCAAAACCTATTGAGGCGACATCAAAATTACCTATCACAAACCAACCTGGTTTTGCATGGGGGGTCCCAGAAGTTTTTGGCCCCGGGCTCGACGGCCATCTAGGGAAACCTACCCAACCCACACATTTCTGAAAACTAGACACCCGGAGGAGTCCAGCGAGGTATGGCTTGCGTGGGTCCTCCAAAATTGTCTTACCCAGAATCCCCTGCAAACCTCAAATTTAGCTGAAAAAATCACGTTTTTCTCAAATTTCTGTGTGGGAAAGTTCTGGAATCTACGTGGATCCACAAATTTCCTTTCACCCTGCGTTCCCCCAGGGCTCCCGATAAAAATGGTACCTCACTTGTGTGGGTAGGCATAGTGGCTGAAACAGGAAATGGCCAAAATCGTATTGTGGAGACTTCAAAATTACCTATAACAAAACAACCTGGTTTTGCAAGGGGGGTCACCTGGGTTTTTGGCCCCGGGCTCAGCGGCCATCTTGGGAACCTACCAAACCCACACATTTCTGAAAACTAGACACCCGTGGGAGTCCAGCGAGGTATGGTTTGCATGGGTCCCCAAACGTTTTCCTACCCAGAATGCCCTGCAAACCTCAAATTTAGCTGAAAAAATCACTTTTTACTCAAATTTCTGTGTGGGAAAGTTCTGGAATCTACGTGGATCCACAAATTTCCTACCACCCTGCGTTCCCCAGGGCTCCCGATAAAAATGGTACCTCACTTGTGTGGGTAGGCATAGTGGCTGAAACAGGAAATGGCCCAAATCGTATTGTGGAGACTTCAAAATTACCTATAACAAAACTACCTGGTTTTGGGGGGCACCTGGTTTTTGGCCCCGGGCTCGCCGCCATCTAGGAAACCTACCAATCCCACACGTTTCTGAAAACTAGACACCCTGGGGAGTCCAATGAGGTATGGCTTGCGTGGATCCCCCAACGTTTCCCTACCCAGAATCCCCTGCAACCCTCAAATTTAGCTGAAAAAAACATATTTTCCACATATTTTTGCGTGGAATCACCGTGCTGGCACAAATGTCCTACCACCCAGCGTTGCCCTTGTTCCCCCGAGTAAAATGATACCTCACTTGAGTTTGTGTCCAAAGCAGATCTGGCTAAAAACGTATTTTTAATAAAAAGTAGCGCTTAGAATTCTCGGTGCTATACTCTAAATCCCTATGTTTTGGGCTCTTCCCAGTCACAGGCCTTTGGCCCACCCACACAAGTGAGGTATCATTTTACTCGGGAGAACAAGGGGAACGCTGGGTGGTAGGACATTTGTCCTGGCACGGTGATCCCACGCAAAAATGTATGGAAAAAGTGATTTTTTTTCAGTTAAATTTGAGGTTTGCAGGGGTTCTGGGTAGGAAAATGTTGGGGGACCCACGCAAGCCATACCTCGCTGGACTCCCTTGGGTGTCTAGCTTTCAGAAATGTTTGGGTTTGGTATTTTCCCAAGATGGCCGCCGAGCCCGGGGACAAAAACCCAGGTGACCCCTCTTGCAAAACCAGGTTGTTTTGTGATAGGTAATTTTGATGTTGCCTCAATAGGTTTTGGGCCCTTTTCTGTCGCGGGTACTTGACCCACCCACGCGAGTGAGGTATCATTTTTATCAGGAGACCCGGGGAACGCTGGGTGGGAGGAAATTTGTGGATCCACGAGATTCCAGAACTTTCCCACACAGAAATTTGAGAAAAAAGTGATTTTTTTCAGCTAAATTTGAGGTTTGCAGGGGATTCTGGGTAGGAAAACGTTAGGGGACCCACGCAAGCCATACCTCGCTGGACTCCCCGGGTGTCTAGTTTTCAGAAATGTGTGGGTTTGGTAGGTTTCCTAGATGGCCACCGAGCCCAGGGCCAAAAACTCATGGGATCCACCTTGCAAAACCAGGTTGTTTTGTGATAGGTAATTTTGATGTCCCCTCAATAGGTTTTGGGCCCTTTCCTGTCGCGGGTACTTGACCCACCCATGCGAGTGAGGTATCATTTTTATCGGGAGACATGGGGGAACACTGTGTGGTAGGAAATTTGTGGATCCACGTAGATTCCAGAACTTTCCCACACAGAAATCTGAGAAAAAGTGATTTTTTCAGCTAAATTTGAGGTTTGCAGGGCATTCTGGGTAGGAAAACGTTGGGGTATCCACGCAAGCCATACCTCGCTGGACTCCCCGGGTGTCTAGTTTTCAGAAATGTGTGGGTTTGCAGGTTTCCCAAGATGGCCGCCGAGCCTGGGGCCAAAACCCAGGTGACTCCCTTGCAAAACCAGCTTGTTTTGTGATAGATCATTTTGATGTCTCCTCAATACGCTTTGGGCCCTTGCCTGTTGCGGATACTTGAACCACCCACACCAGTGAGGTTTTGGCTCTGGGCTCGGCGGCCATCTTAGGAAACCTACCGAACCCACACATTTCTGAAAACTAGACACTCGGGGAGTCCAGCGAGGTATGGCTTGCGTGGGTCTCCCAACGTTTTCCTACCCAGAATCCCTGCAAACCTGAAATTTTGCTGAAAAAATTCACTTTTTCCACACATTTTTGTGTGGGAAAGTTGTGGCATCACCGGGCTGACACAAATTTCCTACCACCCAGCGTTCCCCAGGTCTCCTGATAAAAATGGTGCATCACTCGGGTGGGAGGTCCAACTACGCGCAACAGGCAAGGGCCCAAAACGTATTGAGGCGACATCAAATGGCCTATCACAAAACGACCTGGTTTTGCAAAGGGGGTCACATGACGATTTGGCCCGGGGCTCGGCGGCCACCTAGGGAAACCTACCAAACCCACACATTTCTGAAAAGTAGACACCCGGGGATTCCAGGGAGGTATGGCTTGCGTGGATCCCCCAACGTTTACTTCCAGAATCCCCTGCAAACCTGACATTTTGCTGAAAAATCCCTTTTTCACACATTTTTGTGTGGTAAAGTTGTGGCATCACGGGGCTGACACAAATTTCCTACCACCCAGCGTTCCCCAGGTCTCCCAATAAAATGGTGCCTCACTCGGGTGGGAGGCCCAAGTACCGCGACAGGCAAGGGCCCACAACGTATTGAGGCGACCTCAAAATGGCCTATCACAAAACGACCTGGTTTTGCAAGGGGGTCCCATGACGTTTTGGCCCGGGGCTCGGCGGCCACGTAGGAAACCTACCAAACCCACACATTTCTGAAAAGTAGACACCCGGGGATTCCAGGGAGGTATGGCTTGCGTGGATCCCCCAACGTTTTCTTACCCAGAATCCCTGCAAACCTGAAATTTGGCTGAAAAAATCACTTTTTCACACATTTTTGTGTGGTAAAGTTGTGGCATCACGGGGCTGACACAAATTTCCCTACCACCCAGCGTTCCCCAGGTCTCCCAATAAAAATGGTGCCTCACTCGGGTGGGAGGCCCAAGTACCCGCGACAGGCAAGGGCCCACAACGTATTGAGGCGACCTCAAAATGGCCTATCACAAAACGACCTGGTTTTGCAAGGGGGTCCCATGACGTTTTGGCCCGGGGCTCGGCGGCCACCTAGGGAAACCTACCAAACCCACACATTTCTGAAAAGTAGACACCCGGGGGATTCCAGGGAGGTATGGCTTGCGTGGATCCCCCAACGTTTTCTTACCCAGAATCCCCTGCAAACCTGACATTTAGCTGAAAAAATCACTTTTTTCACACGTTTTTGTGTGGTAAAGTTGTGGCATCACGGTGCTGACACAAATTTCCTACCACCCAGCGTTCCCCCAGGTCTCCTGATAAAAAAGGTGCCTCACTCGGGTGGGAGGCCCAAGTACCCGCGACAGGCAAGGTCCCAAAACATTTTGTGATAGGCAATTTTGATGTCGCCTCAATACGTTGTGGGCCCTTGCCTGTCGCGGGTACTTAGGCCTCCCACCCGAGTGAGGCACCATTTTTTTCTGAAGACCTTGGGGAACGCGGGGTGGGTGGAATTTTGTGGATCCACGCAGATTCCAGAACTTTCCACCACAGAAAAGTGAGGAAAATGTGTTTTTGTTGCCAATTTTTTAGGTTTGCAAGGGATTCTGGGTAACAGAACCTGGTGAGAGCCAGTCAAGTCACCCCAAAACATTTTGTGATAGGCAATTTTGATGTCGCCTCAATACGTTGTGGGCCCTTGCCTGTCGCGGGTACTTGGGCCTCCCACCCGAGTGAGTCACCATTTTTATCGGGAGACCTGGGGAACGCTGGGTGGTAGGAAATTTGTGTCAGCCCCGTGATGCCACAACTTTACCACACAAAAATGTGTGAAAAAGGGATTTTTTCAGCAAAATGTCAGGTTTGCAGGGATTCTGGGTAAGAAAACGTTGGGGGATCCACGCAAGCCATACCTCCCTGGAATCCCCGGGTGTCTACTTTCAGAAATGTGTGGGTTTGGTAGGTTTCCCTAGGTGGCCGCCGAGCCCCGGGCCAAAACGTCATGGGACCCCCTTGCAAAACCAGGTCGTTTTGTGATAGGCCATTTTGAGGTCGCCTCAATACGTTGTGGTCCCTTGCCTGTCGCGGGTACTTGGGCCACCCACCCGAATGAGGCACCATTTTTATCGGGAGACCTGGGGGAACGCTGGGTGGTAGGAAATTTGTGTCAGCCCCGTGATGCCACAACTTTACCACACAAAAATGTGTGAAAAAAGGGATTTTTTCAGCAAAATGTCAGGTTTGCAGGGGATTCTGTTTAAGAAAACGTTGGGGGATCCACGCAAGCCATACCTCCCTGGAATCCCCCGGGTGTCTACTTTTCAGAAATGTGTGGGTTTGGTAGGTTTACCTAGGTGGCCGCCGAGCCCCGGGCCAAAATGTCATGGGACCCCCCTTGCAAAACCAGGTCGTTTTGTGATAGGCCATTTTGAGGTCGCCTCAATACGTTGTGGGCCCTTGCCTGTCGCGGGTACTTAGGCCTCCCACCCGAGTGAGGCACCATTTTTTTCTGAAGACCTTGGGGAACGCGGGGTGGGTGGAATTTTGTGGATCCACGCAGATTCCAGAACTTTCCACCACAGAAAAGTGAGGAAAATGTGTTTTTGTTGCCAATTTTTTAGGTTTGCAAGGGATTCTGGGTAACAGAACCTGGTGAGAGCCAGTCAAGTCACCCCATCCTGGATTCTCCTGGGTGTCTACTTTTCAAAAATGTATAGGTTTGCTAGGTTTCCCTAAGTGCCGGCAGAGCTAGGGTTCAAAACTACAGCTAGGCACTTTTCAAAAAAGGGTCATTTTTCACTGTGAAAATGTGGTGCGTCCAAGTTGCGTTTTGCGCTGCTTCCTGTCGCGGGCACTAGGCCTACCCACACAAGTGAGGTACCATTTGTTTTGGAAGACCTTGGGAAACGCGGGGTGGGTGGAATTTTGTGGATCCACGCAGATTCCAGAACTTTCCACCACAGAAAAGTGAGGAAAATGTGTTTTTTTTTGCCAATTTTTTAGGTTTGCAAGGGATTCTGGGTAACAGAACCTGGTGAGAGCCAGTCAAGTCACCCCATTGTGGATTCCCCTGGGTGTCTACTTTTCAAAAATGTATCGGTTTGCCCGGTTTCCCTAAGTGCCGGCAGAGCTAGGGTTCAAAAACTACAGCTAGGCACTTTGCAAAAAAAGGGTCATTTTTCACTGTGAAAATGTGGTGCGTCCACGTTGCGTTTTGTGCTGCTTCCTGTCGCGGGCACTAGGCCTACTCACACAAGTGAGGTACCATTTTTTTCGGAAGACCTTGGGGAACGCGGGGTGGGTGGAATTTTGTGGATCCACACAGATTCCAGAACTTTCCACCACAGAAAAGTGAGGAAAATATATTTGTTTTGCCAATTTTTTAGGTTTGCAAGGGATTCTGGGTAACAGAACCTGGTGAGAGCCAGTCAAGTCACCCCATCGTGGAATCCCCTGGCTGTCTACTTTTCAAAAATGTATAGGTTTGCTAGGTTTCCCTAAGTGCCGGCAGAGCTAGGGTTCAAAAACTACAGCTAGGTACTTTGCAAAAAAAGGGTCATTTTTCACTGTGAAAATGTGGTACATCCACGTTGCGTTTTGCGCTGCTTCCTGTCGCGGGCACTAGGCCTACCCAAACAAGTGAGGTACCATTTTTTTCAGAAGACCTTGGGGAACGCGGGTGGGTGGAATTTTGTGGATCCACGCAGATTCCAGAACTTTCCACCAAAGAAAAGTGAGGAAAATGTGTTTTTTTGCCAATTTTTAGGTTTGCAAGGGATTCTGGGTAACAGAACCTGGTGAGAGCCAGTCAAGTCACCCCATCTTTGATTCCCTGGGTGTCTACTTTTCAAAAATGCAAAGGTTTGCTAGGTTTCCCTAAGTGCCGGCAGAGCTAGGGTTCAAAACTACAGCTAGGCACTTTGCAAAAAAAGGGTCATTTTTCACTGTGAAAATGTGGTGCATCCACGTTGCGCTTTGCGCTGCTTCCTGTCGCGGGCACTAGGCCTACCCACACAAGTGAGGTACCATTTTTTTCGGAAGACCTTGGGGAACGCGGGGTGGGTGGAATTTTGTGGATCCACGCAGATTCCAGAACTTTCCACCACAGAAAAGTGAGGAAAATGTGTTTTTTTTGCCAATTTTTAGGTTTGCAAGGGATTCTGGGTAACAGAACCTGGTGAGAGCCAGTCAAGTCACCCCATCCTGAATTCCCTGGGTGTCTAGTTTTCAAAAATGTATAGGTTTGCTAGGTTTCCCTAAGTGCCCGCAGAGCTGGGTTCAAAAACTACAGCTAGGCACTTTGCAAAAAAGGGTAATTTTTCATTGTGAAAATGTGGTACGTCCACGTTGCATTTTGAGCCATTTCCTGTTGTGGGCACAAGGCCTACCCACACAAGTGTGGTACCATTTTTATCGGGAGACTTAGGGTAACACAGAATTGTAGAGCAACTGTTATTACCTATTGACTTTCGATGCATTTCTGCCTTCCAAATGAAAGACAATGTGTAAAAATGTCATTTTGAAAAATGACCTATAATTCTCATGCTAGTATGGGTACTCCCAATTTCGGAAATGTGCAAATATCTACTGTTTCTAAAATCTACATTTTGTTCCCATTTCAGAAATACATAGGTGTCTTTCATAACAATTTTTCCATGTATACATTTTCCCAAAATAATTGCTATATACCCGGTACATAATAAAAAACCATTGCAAGATGCTGCTCAGTTATTGGCTCTGGGTTCGTCGGGTTCTTGGTGAACCTACAAGTCCTATATATCCCCACAACCAGAAAGGTTCAGCGGATATAACGGTATATTGCTTTCAAATAGCTGTCATAATTAGAAGAAGTTACAGGTGAAAACGTTGACACAAATGGCTGTTTTTTTCAACTAATTTTCAATTTTTCCTTTATTTAACTGTTAGTTTCTATAAGGAAAACTTTAAGGATCTACACAAATGACCCCTTGCTGAATTCAGAATTTTGTCTACTTTTCAGAAATGTATGGCTTTCCAGGATCCATTATTGGTTTCATACCCATTTCTACCATTAACTGGAAGGAGGTTGAAAGCACAAAAATAGCAAAAATAGGCTATGTCCCAGAAAAATGCCAAAACTGTGTAAAAAAGTTGGTTTTCTGACAAAAGTCTGCTTGTCCCTGAAATCTGGGAAGATTGTGATTTCAGCACCACAACCCCTTTTTGATGCCATTTGTAGGGAAAAAACAAGACGCTTTCATCTGTAGCCCTTTTTTCGCATTTTTCCCCCAAAAAACTAACTTTTGCTGTATTTTGGCTAATTTCTGGGTCCCCTCCAGGGGAATCCACAAACCCTGGGTACCTTTACAATCCCCATGATGTTAGAAAAAAGGACGCAAATTTGGCGTGGATACCTTATGTGGTCAAAAAGTTACAGGGGCCTAAGCGCGCACTACCCCAAATAGCCAAAAAAGGCTTAGCACAGGGGGAGGAAAGGCCTAGCAGCGAAGGGGTTAAAGAAATCTGTGAGCAAGGTCTGATGTAGGGAAGAGCATATCATTAGTAGCCACCAAGGGTGAAGGGCATTGGAGCGTTTTTGCCAGAAAATATGGGATTGGACGGGGTTTGATTAAAATTAGATGTTTCAATAGCAAGGGGGTGACGTGCTCAAGGTGGTACTGTAGGAACTTTTCATGTTGGAATTTGTGTTCTCTGTGGCGTATCAATGAATGTTTTTGACTGTGTACACCCATGTTGCAGTGATTTTGTTGAAAATGTGAGATACTATATCATTACATTTACATTCAATGATGGGAGGTAGAGGCGGGCTCTGAAGAATATTTCTGCATGATCTAGAAAAGCTCTCTGGAGTGATTTGAAGCTCAAATGAACTTTGGTTACAGTAAGGAAGATTTAGCTTTTTACATAGTTTTTAAAAAACTCTTTTTATTGATCGCATCACAGGTTATTAGTACAGTTCAAACGAGAATTGACAAAATAGCATCAAATTGTCTATAATAAACCATGTCCATCCCTTCTCTTGTTCATGAGCTGTTTTTTAGATTTATATCCAAGTTTGTCCTGGTGTGATCTCCTCCAACGATAAGCTTTCTACATAGTTTGCTTGTACGATTTCCTTACAGTTTTGATTTTGAGAAGCTAAGTAGATGTGAGGGGCATTTTCATTTATTTTCTGAAGCTTGTAATACTTTTTTCATCTTGTTAACATCATTGTTGTGTCGGTTTGAGGTTTTCTTTGATCATTTTAGTTTGTAAATAGTGGGGCTTTATATCAATTGAATAGTTTGTTGAGGTATGCAGTCCTCTTCAATAGATGTTTTAAAGCTGAATCAAACAGGTTGAGGCCTTCTGACTGATGTGCTTGAGGTGTCTTGAGGTCACCAACACAATCTCAGGTTTAACATATACAGGGTTTGTTGAAGAAAGTATTTGGGAGGTAATGAGGAAGTGGTTAAGAGTAGAGGAGCTGAAATGTTAAAATTGAGTGTTATCGGGTAGAAAGAATTTGAGGAGAGCTGCATGAGTATTTTCTTTATTTCCTCGGTTGAGGATGAAATATGCAAGGAAAATATGCTAGTGTGTGGAGATAAATTGATCTTTGTGTAGGCAAGGATGTCCTCAATAAAAATCTTTTATTGCAAAGTGGGTGGGATAGGATGGTTAGCCTTGGTAGATTTGGCATTAGGCTGGGAATCTCCAAAGTGAGACATTGGAAAATCGGAGAGTTGAGAATGCTGTTTCCTAGGTGTAAAATAACATTGAGTGATAGTATGCAGGATGACTTAAACCAGATTTTAATGAGTGCAGAATGAGTCCTGAATGAGAGCAAATATGATGTGGCATTTAAAATTTGGGACCTACTGATAAGGAAGGCAGCTCTAATTTTTTGAGATGGAATGTGGATGTTAGCATGAGGAATTTATGTTTCTAAGGTTATTCAGGCACATGGAACCTTTGACCTTTTATTAAATAGCTCAGGACCAAACAAGCGTAAAAAGCAATGCACAATCTCATTCTACTCCATAAAAATATTCAGGGACCTGGTATCAGCTCAGAAAATGATTTGACCTAGTAGGTAGATTCAAGAGTTAACCCCCAGAAAGTCATTATGTAAGGCCGAATTTGTTTCAGTCTTACGCCAATGGTGACTTGAGAGCTGTTAAATAACAGTCCTCCCCAGATCAGTTCATTAACATCCCTAAAAGCTAGTTAAAAATAACTAATGAGGCTCGTCCTACTTATAACAGTATGCTTTATTGAATAGCTCAATTTGAGAAGGGTAATTATTTTGTAATCACTATACTTATTTAACTGCTTTCAAACTCACATGTTAAGTTTCCTTTTTCCTTTATTTGCCTGGTTCCTTGGGTCTGCTAGGATTTGGTGGGGAGGGTTTGAGTGAGAGCTGCTAAGAACTGGTCATTATTCAATAGATCTATCAGAGCTCTGAATTTTTTGTCTATTGTATTTCTGCTCTTAATACTAAAGGCAAAAGGTTTTGGCTGCGACTGACTGTAGAGTTTTCTCGTTTGATTGACTTTGAAATTTTGGGAGAGGGGGTTGTACTTAAATATAAATTTAGATCTGAAATGAAATGAAATGAAATGAAAAGGGCACTTATATAGCGCATGGCTACTCGGGGGCCTCCCAGTGCTGGACTAGACCAGTGACCACTAACAGAAACACTCAAGGGAACAGCAGAGTTTTTAGTTGCCTTCGAAAGGCAGGGTGGCTGGGTTCCCTGCGTAGATGAAGTGGTAGTGCATTCCAAAGTTTGGCCGCATTGAGTGAAAAAGGCGGCCGCCACTTCTCGCCCTCTTGATCCTTGGGACCTCCACCAAGTGGAGTTCATCCGAACGCAATTCCCTGGTAGCCTTAGAGCGGCGAAACATAGTGGAGATTAAGGTAGACCCGTTCCCTTGCAGAGACTTGTGGACAATACAGAGGGCCTTAAAGCTGATTCTTTCCTTCACTGGGAGCCAGTGAAGGGCACATAGGGCCGGTTTCGCAGAGAGGCGATTAGATATTCCAAATAATAGTCTGGCCGCGCAGTTTTGGACTGTTTGCAGTTTCATAGTTACTGCCAGTGGGGCCCCTAAGTAGAGTGCATTTCCATAGTCTATCCTTGACAATATCAAGGATTGGACTAATATTTTTTTGGCTTGGGGAGGGAGAAGAGGAAGCACTTTGCGGGCCATTCTAAGCAATCCATAACAAGTTGCCACCGTCTTCCTGGCTTGCACCCTAAAAGTCAAATTCTGGTCTAGCCAGATGCCCAGGCTCTTTATCTCGCTCTTGGGAGTTGGGACTGGTCCCATACATGCTGGCCACATAGTACTCAATGAGACGTTGGAGGGATTACCCAGGATCATGATCTCTGTCTTGTCTCCATTGAGTTTAAGGTGGGACACCCCCATCCACTTAGAGACTTCATCCAGGCATGAGTGGAGGTCTTGAGATAACTGCTTGGCTTGATTAAGCGCAACGACCAACTGGGTGTCATCGGCGTAGGTCACCATATGGATTCCAAAGGGGGCTACAATAGCCGCCAGTGGGGCCATATACACATTAAAAGAGTCGGGCTCAGAGAGGATCCCTGAGGTACTCCACAACGCAGAGGCATCGATTTGGAGGTCATCTCATCTTCAAATATCTGGAAGGATCTATCTTCCAGGAAGGAGCGCAGCCACTGCAGTGCGGTGTCAGTGACTCCCGACTTCCTAAGACGGTGAATCAAAATACGGTGATTCACCGTGTCAAATGCTGCGCTCAAATCAAGGAGTATGATGGCGGATGCCCCTCCTGAGTCCAGAATCTTTCTACTTTCTTCAACTACTACTAACAAGGCAGTTTCCGTGCCCTGTCGAGGTCGAAATCCCATTTGGGAGGGGTGGAGCAAATTGTTGGATTCAATAAAAATATTCTGAATGCTGAGCTGACTCACCTCCCACTGCCATCCACCAAATCTATAGCTTCTCCTCAAAATGAAAATAAGATCTCAGACCTGGTATTACAGACTATGGGGCCGATTACGATCTCAATAGGAAACTCTTCCGACCGAATCGGTTTCGGAATCGTTTCCGAACGAATCGGGTTCTGCGAGTCCGACCGACCCATTATGATTCTTCCGTACATCGTTGGGTCGGACTACCATTGACTTCAATGGGAGCCTGTGTTCCGAAGGAGAACACAGGCTCCATTGAAAAAGGGGTTCTTGGGGAAAACCATGCACCCTGTGATGGGCACCCCATGGTGCCTGCCACACTGTGCATGGTTGGAAAGGGGGGTCCCTTGGGTACCCCCACTGGACCGATTTGGGTGGAAGGGGCTGCTACTGGCCCCCAAAGTCAGATTCCGACTGCCGATCCAGATTAACCGATTCGGAAAGGGTGTCCGAATCTGACATTGTAATCGCTCGGTGGGAAACGCGGTCTGTAGATCTGTACGAGTCGGATCTGAACGACTCGTTTCCTCCGAATGCCATCTGGAACCAAGTAGGAAAGTCTGAACGCTTTACAAACATCGTAATCTGTCATTCGGAAACCCGTTCTGAATCGGTCGGAAAGACGGGTTCCAAATCAGATTCGGAAGACCTGAATCCGATTCGGGGCCTTTCTGAACGTCTTGGTAATCGACCCCTATGTAAAGTTTCAATCTGATTGATTGCTGACACTCTCAAAATCTTGGGTCTTCAGATCTTACTTATTTCTCCTTTCCTCATAAAGCCTACTCACAAACAGAGGTTTTCTAGCCTTTCGAGATATAGCAACCATAGCCATGCCTCTGATATTCCCTATTACAGTTACATATCAGACTGTTCTCTCCCTAGCAATTCAGTTAAATAAGTGTCCACATATTCCAAAGAGATGGACATTTAGGGCCTTATTATGACTATGGTGGTTCATTGAACCGCCGTCTGCGCACCGGTGGTCTGACCGCTCCATTACAACTTGTTCGGTTGGACCGCATCGGCACCACCGCAACCACCAGAGATTCCTGGTTGTGTTGCGGCGGTCTTGAGGCTGCAAAATGTTTGGCGGGCCCCTGCTGCCTCACCGAGCATATTACGGCTTTCCTCTCTGCCACAGTTTTCATGGTGGGGAGCCCGCCATGGAAAGTGTGGCAGAGAGGAAACAAAGGGAGCCCTGCCTGGCCCCCTGTTGCCTCTGCACCAGGGGATGCATGCAGGGGGGCACATGGTGTGCCCCCTGTCTGCATGCATTCCCAGTTCCTGCAGGGCATGACTTGACAGTAGATGCCCTGCAGGAACCTGCAATGGCATTCCCATTGAGGTGCCTGTTACTGCTCTCCTATAAGCCTTTAAACAGGCACCAATGTGGGCCAGGTGCCACAGGACCGCCCGACCTGGATTCCAGTCGGAATCCGGTGGGTAGTATAATTATGACTTTCACGGTACAGGAGTGGGGCGCTGGTGTAGCACAGCCAAAGTCATAATAAGGCCCACAATTACCTTCCCCTGAAGGACCCTCAATTTTTTTATTTTATTTGCTCTGAAATTACAATATTTCTGGATACACTTCTATATCACTCCATGTCCATATAGTATAGAACAATCAAAAAGCTTTTATTCAGTGTATCTGCCCTAGCTACTCCATTAGGAACTATAACAATAGAAAGCATCAGTAATTATATTCAGAACCTTGATCACTTTAAGATGCCCATTAGGAGAACCTAATTTGGCAAATAGCAGCACTAACAGGGATTATACAAATAATCTGAGTGAAGTGGATTCACCTCCAGGGATCAGGTTGTAGACTATGGAATCGGTTAATCTCTAATCATATATGCATGGTGTGAATCATTTCACAGGCTTGATGAATAGAAATTATGGTTGGCCTAAGCAGGCACGAATTGGAGGACCATGACTGAAAACTCCACTTGAGGTGCTGCAGATGAAAATCACTCAGTGGGAAGTTCTCCACATGAATTCATTTTCCTCCTCAGTGAATGCAATGTGTTCTTTGATTTTGGCACACTAGTTTCCATTCACGAAGACTTGGAGGGGGTGCATTTCAAATCAATAGATGGATTTTGCTCCTTCTTTACACATTTCCAATGGTTTCTCTGAGCCTAAAGGTGATTCAGAAAGCTAAAAGTGGCAAAGTACACTTGATCCTCATTTCTGCTGATTCAGCAAAGAGGTTTTGATGGTCATAGCAGTTGAAATTCAGTTTTTGACCTCCAATCTTATTGCCACACAGGGAAGATTTTCTCTTACACCTGAACTCTCCTAAGCTGCTTCTTCATGCTTGGATATTGAATGAGGGAACTTTCATTCATTTGATCTTCCACAGAGATCGGAGATATTCTTGCTGTAACTGAATGTTTATTCTGATCCCATCTTGTGGCATGGTGGACCTCTGGTCATTTGGGTGTAGTAAAGGCAAAGAAGTCATATATTTTGGAGTTTACTTTCATTGTGGCCAAGCAAAGTCTTACAGTGATTAGTGTTAAAGTTTACTTAGCTAACTTGTCAACTTTTCTGTGTTTACCAGACCAGCCTTTTCTGTTCAAATCACTGTTTGTAATGAATTTTCTTAAAGGTTGCTTGAACACAGTATGCTTCTTGTGTTTGCCTTTGTAATGTCTTACTGGGATTCGGGTACAACAGAGAAGTGATTTGTGTGCTTGGATTTGTATTAGCTGTCAGTAAGGGCTCTGGGCCACAATGATGTCATAATGTTTTTGCTTTGCAAATCGGCTTTCGTCCTGATTCAATAGGAACAGTCCAGCCCAAACTGACAGGCTGGTTCCTCTGCAAACAGAAACACAATCAACCACAAACTGGCTTCTGCCTATTGGGACCTTGTCGGAAGAGTGAAGCTTGAGACCTATGGCACAGTGAGCATGTTGACTGGATCCACGTCTGGCATACCCATCACACTTATGGCAACAAAGAAGGGATAGTTGGATTGCTTGAATTAATTTCAGCCAATATTAATTAATCCGGGCCAAATTCCAGTCCATCAATGTATCTCCCCCCTGCAACATCAGACAGAAACCAGTTATATGCAAACCAGCCATAGTACTGCTCCATTGGGAGCACTCCAGCCCTGACTGTTAAGCCAGGTCCCTTCTGAATTGGGAACACAAGCAACCTCAGACTCGTTTTGGTCCATTTGGGTCTTCTCAGTAGTGAGCAGCGCAAATTTTATGGCATACTGAGTACAGAACTCATACCTGACACACTTTAGAGTGTCACACTGAGGACAACATGGAAATGATGGTTTGATTGCTTCAATATTCTCAGCCACTAGCAAGTAGTCTGGGAAGTAATCGAGTTTATCGTTGTTTTGCTCAGCATGCCACCTCAGACAGGAACCAGCCACATGGAAATCAGTCTTGATCCTGCTCCAGTAGGAACAGGCCAGCCCAGCCTGAGCTGCCAAGCCAGGTCTTCTCTAAATAGAAACACAAACAACCTCAAACTGGTCTTGGATTTGAATCTGGTGTTGACCTATGTACTAACTTCACCTTTCAAGTCATTGCATAGACGTTACATATGTGCATGCCTTTTGTGCATAAACTGGTTATACCTTTTGACTTGGATTATCACTCTGCCTTCCTTTTGGCCTAACCCCATTAACCCTCTGAAGAAGAGGAGAGTTTACAATGGCCTAATTCGAAGCATGCCCTTAGTATTTATGTAGACAGGACTGGGCTAACATGGTGGATAATCAGCTCTTCGTTGGCTTTGTGGGTCTGAACAGCGGTCAGTCTGTACACATATGTACTCTTTACAGGTGGGGTGTCCTTTTAATCAAACTCTGGTACACTTTGGACTAATAAATAGTCCATTCTGACAGTGGTTCCCAAACTTTTTTGACACACGGCTCCCTTGACCCATTGGCCATTGCCCGTTGCTCCCCACTGTTACATTTTTTTGGAGGGTGTGGGGGATGTAAGCCCGGCCTCGGGAGTACTTGCATTTTTCTTCCTGAAAATAATTGGGATGAAGCTGATATGGGTATTATAATCATATACGCAGGGTGTTTCACATTACTAAGGCGGAGCCTCTAATAAAATATTCCTAGCTACACTTCTCTGCCCATACCTTTTTAGAGTACCCTGTCAAACTTTTTTATCCCACTTACAGTGCTAGATAGCACCCCTATGAATGTAGGCCCCATTGCCAAAGTGTTTCTGCGCTTGAAGCATATTTGCATGCACTTCCATTTCTACCCATGTCATATGTGCCAACACACCTATCTCAGCAGGGTGACTGACAATTTTTTAAACCACGTACAGCTTTATTTTTGCTGTCTCCTCCCTTAGAATTGGCTCCAAATTAATGCAAGTAAATTAATTCCACTGACTTTTTTTTTTTAAAACGTCCCTCTTTCTTGCTTCTAAATGTTGACATTATGCTGTGTATGGTGTTTTACTTCCCTATGCTCAAGGAGAGAGCAGGCCTGTCTGGAAATGTATGTGTACTAAAAGAAATGTGTACTAGAAGTACCTATGGTTCAAGTGACGGAGCTTGCCAGGATCTAAGATGGCCGCTGGTTGAGCTAGCTGCGTAAGCGGTCTACTGATATCCGCCATAATCAGAATTTCACCCGGGGCCCGCCGACGAAAAAGCTGCCAATGCAACGCAGGGAGCACTGCGCTATCTAATGATCCCAAGATCGACCAGTGACTCGAGCCCTGAGCCCTGACACACGCTGCTGCGTGGTCGCCCCTTATGGCGCCGTGAGTGGCAAAGTGCCGGATCATGGCCTCCCGAGAGACACGAGTACGCTGCTGGTCCTGCTCCTGGCCTGCGGGGGACATGCCCGAGCTCCGCTTGCTGCCCCTGTCCCTGGTACCGGTGTGGCCTCCCGCCAGCTGGGCGATCAGCCCCGTGATTGCGCCTGGTGCTCTGTGGCTAGCTGCGGTGCTCTGGTGATGTGGCCTATCGTGAGCCTTTCAATTACTGCCGTCGGAGCGGCCACCGAAGTTCCCTGGACCAGTTCGTCGTCGGCGGGGAGTGGCGTGCTGGCAGCACCCCCGCACCCTACCCAGAGCCTGATAATGTCCTTGTGCCCTGCCTGAGCTGCCCGATCGCGGCCCCCTTACTTGGGCGGAGGTGCGGGCGGCCACTGGACCCTGTCGACTGCCTGGGGGTTTTCTGCTCCTGTGGGCCCTTGCACGTTGAGGCGGCGTGCGGGGTGTGCTGCTGTCCGCCCGAGGTGACTGTTACAGGGGGGGGCTTTTACTTTGAGCTTGGCCTCGCCTTCCACTCAGGACACACTTTGCTGTCGGGCAAGGCTGTACCCTGGCCCTGGCACTAGGGTGGTGGGCACCATGGTTGGTGCTTGTGCCGGGCAGTATCCTTGTCTCCGGATCGCGCATGTCTGTCCTTGCTGGGCTTTGTGTGCACAGTGCGTGACTATTGCTGGGGTTCTCTGTGGTGTGGGGTGCAGCTGCTTGACACCCTTGGCCCGAGCGCAGTGTCTGGGGCACTGTTATCCGCTCCAGTAGCAGAGTTTTCCCCCGGTTGCACCGCCTTTCATCTTGGGACCGCACGGCGGGGTGCTCCCTGGGGCCTACATCAAGTATCGCAGTCCCAATTGTGTGGGCAATATTGCCACTATGGGCAAACCGGACAAATCCCAACCGAAGTTAAACTTCGACCAACGGAAATCCTGGCACAGGGAGGAGGCCTCTGAGACGTCGGCGGCCGGGTCGAGTGAGCAATCTGAGGTCGCGAGTGGAGACATTAAACAGATCTTGGCCACTATGCAAAAAAGTCTATCCACTATCGGCGGGAAAATTGACTCCCTATCATGTAGAATGGACCGAATGTCCGAAAGACTAGACAAGCAGGCGGAACGCCTGGATATGTCAGAGCGGCGTATTTCAGAGGTCCAGGAGGCGCAAACTGAATCGTACAACACCCAAAAGCAGATGAAAAAAGTCTTGACTACGCTACAGGATAAAGCTGAGGATTTGGAGGCCAGGTCTCGGCTAGTACATTGCGCATTACTGGCCTTCCGGAATCCACCGCTACTGGGGTCATGGAAGTCTTTGTGGAAAAACTACTTACCTCTTTGCTGGGTGCTGAAACGTTTTCGCCCATGTTTGTAGTGGAGCGTGCGCACCGATCTCTTGGACCCAGGCCATCCCCAGGCACACCTCCACGTCCCATCATTGCTAAGCTACTCAACTACAGGGACAGAGACGCTGCTCTAAAAAAGGCCAGAGAACTGGGAGAATTGAGATATGAAGGTTCCTCACTTTCGCTATTTCCTGATTTTACCCTTAAGGTCCAAGAGACCAGAAGGCAATTTGTCCCAATGAAAGGTAAACTGAGAGAACAGCACATTGAATATGCCATGCTGTACCCTGCGAGGTTGAGAGTTGTAGTTAACGGCACAAGATATTCTCAGACCCTAAGTCTCTTCAAAAGGCCCTTAAAGAGTGGGAGGCGGTGGATTTGCATCAAAAGGCCTCGAGCACTGGAGAGGGGACTGCTGGCTTGAATGGAAATTTAGATGATAACGATTAGCTTTGGATTAATGCTCATATTTTATCTCGATTTGTCTTTCTATTTTTGTTAGATATCCTCATAAACATAGATGGTCAGATGCAGTTTATGTCCATCATGCTCCCTCTAGGCCAAGCAGCTGGGACCAATCAGCGAATTGCACAGACGGGGGTATTTAAACTTCCTCCTCATTTGGCCTTTTTCGATTATTAGTTTGGAATAGGCGCACCCCACAGGCTGTTGAGTCACTCCTTACTAGACGGCGGGGTCATGTTTGTTATTAGATGCAATGTCTGGCAACATCCGCCTCCGCGGGTTACCCCCTGGATGGCCTGATGACTTACTTGTTTTGTGTTTAATTTCTTGTATCAAAGTGAATGTTCAGGATTGCTAATGGGGGGTGGGAGACAGTTCGCATATGCTTAGTTGGGGAAGGCATTGCGTGGGGGGGGTCTTTGTTTTGTATTCATAGCCTGGTTACACGCTAATGATGTGATAATATCGGCAGAGAACTTTACATATAATAGTTTGCAGATGATAGAATATGAAAGCAGCAATAGATGCTAGGAGACACACCGCGTGCCAACTGGGCAAAGTCCGGTTCCGTACTTGGAATGTCAGGGGATTGAACGACTTCAGAAAGCTACGCAAAATACTGACCTATCTTAACCGTCATGAGGTAGATATCGCCTTACTGCAGGACACACACTTAGCCCCAAACAATAGCATGCTCAATAATAGGAGGTTTCACAGCACATTCCAAGTGGCGGGGTTCTCCTCTCATGTCAGGGGGGTATTGACTTGGGTTAACCCTAGATCGGGGATTTCTCTAGTCGAGCTAAAGACGGATCCCAATGGTAGATACGCGATTTCTAGATGCCATGGGAAGGGGCTGGACATCCATGTTGTTAATTTTTACGGGCCGAACTATGACAATCCCCTATTTTATAAGTCCTTATTGGCTCAGACTTCAAACTATCCTACATTACCTCAATTATGGGGCGGTGACCTAACTGTGTACTGAACCTCCTATTGGATAGATCCGGGGGCCCTGCACAACGACCCTCGGTGGCGGCCAAAGCTATTTCCGACATTGCAGTGCAGTTGGGCTTGGTTGATGTATGGAGGGCTAGGCATTCAGAAGCGGGTGGGTTCACGCATTACTCCGCCCCTCACGATATACACACTAGAATCGACTACATGCTGCTGGCTGGATCGCTTCTCCCTTGTGTCCGCGAGTGCACGGTACTGCCTTGCACATTCTCAGATCACTCTCCAATCATCCTAGAGGTTGAAGTCCCTCCACGCATTGCTGCCCCGTTTACATGGAGGTTACCCCCGTATTCACTACTTGACTCGGTGTTTAAGGCTGAGCTAGCCACGGCTATCACTGACTTTTTTTACATTAATATTGGCTCGGTTGAGCACTTCTCCACAGTTTGGGAGACAATCAAAGTGTACATTAGGGGTGTTGCTATCAGTAAGCATTCGGGTGTCCTCTGTTCTATTAGGGGTAGACTCTCAACCTTGGAAAAAAAAACTGGGTGAACTGGAGTTGGAGGCTCTCTGGTTTGGTGATCCTAGGGTAGCTGACGCCTTTAAAAAAACACAGGAAGAGTACAGCGAGGAGGCTGACAATGAAGTTAAACACATGGGGAAGTATGCAGTTGCTAAATTTTATGGTGAGGGAGACAGACCAGGAGCGGTGCTGGCGGCGCTTGCTCGACACCAAAGGGAGACAAAGGGGGTTTCAGAGTTGATTGATGATGATGGCACTATATTCAGTGACCCTTCTGATATTGCGAGTAAATTGAGCAAGTATTATGAAGATCTGTACAGCTCACAGATCGCAGTGGATGAATCGGCTGTGTTAGATTATCTTAGCTACCATGGCTATCTAATTTGCATAGGGAATACCTGATGAGGCCGCTGGACCCTACAGAGATCCGGATTGCCCTGAATTCAATGCGAGATGGCAGCGCTCCGGGCATAGACTGACTCACCGTTCCCTTTCACAAGGCCTACATGGACCTGTTGGTGCCCCACCTCAGTAGGTTGTTTGAGGAAATAGGTGACACTGGTATAATGCCACAAACAATGAGGGAAGCTCTCATAGTCACTCTGCTAAAGCCAGGTACATCTCCCCAGGTTTCCTCATCCTACAGACCGCTTTCACTCCTCAATGTGGACACGTAAATATTCACCAAAACTTTAGCTAACAGGCTCGCTCCCCTCCTCCCAACCCTCGTAGGTCCAGAACAAGCAGGATTCATGCCTGGACGCACACTAACTCAAAATCTAAGAACAGTGTTCGGGCTATACAACATGTCAGATCGGATGTCAAGGCTGCTGCTGTCTTTCTAGATGCGGAGAAGGCGTTTGACTCGGTCGAGTGGTCTTTCATGATGGCAGTGTTATGTAGAATGGGTTTGGGAGAGATTTTCCTTAGATTGGTCACAGTTCTATATAACCAGCCGATAGCTAGGGTGAGATCTAGAAATCATGTTACATCTCCGTTTTTGATATCTTGGGGTACCAGACAGGTCTGCCCCCTATCCCCGTTATTGAACGCAATTGTGGCGGAGCCCTTGGCGCGTTCCCTCAGGGAGTATCACGGGCATCGGGGAATTCGCTTTCCAAATTACAACCTGATAATGTCGCCCTATGCTGATGATATGCTGCTGTATACCCGGGACCCAGCTACCAACCTTGCCCCTCTGATTCGAGAGGTGATAAGATTTGGCGGTATCTCGGGGTTAAAAATAAATTGGAATAAATCTATTTGTTCCCACTGACTCCTACTATGGTTCCTTTTGACTTAGAATTCCCGTTGCAGTGGACCACGGACTCCGTGAGATACTTGGGTATACAGGTGCACACTGACTCGGAGATAGTACTGCGTGACAACTACGAAAAAGCAAAAACTAAACTAGAGGAAGATTTTGAGAAATGGATAAGGTTGCCACTTTCCCTTGTGGGTCGCATCTCGCTGATGAAAATGATTGTATTGCCTAGATTTTTATTTCTCTTTAGCAACATTCCTATGGTAATCCCGAAATACATCTTCAAAAGGTTGAAGGCCTCGATGGTCCGACTGGCGTGGGCGGGGAAATCTCCCCGGGTCAAGATGGACACACTCACACTCCCATATTCTATGGGTGGGCTTGGTGCTCCGGATCTCGAACTAAACTATAGAGCAGCGCAGAGCTCACACGCCTACACCTGGTGTCATGACCCACACACTCTTCCCCACCTCCACATCGAGAGAATATCGGTCGACCCCTCCCCGCTCCCTAGGCGACTCACTCAACCTCCCAATAGACACTACGGAGTACTTGACTCTATTAATTTGACCGTTCATGCATGGCACGAGTTATTAAAAAGACAAGCAGGTACTCTACTATACTCCCCGCTGCTCCCACTGGGCTGGTGCCAATGGTTCCCGATGAGTGTGGAGGTTGCGGTGGTTCTATCACTCAAGGACATTCGGATCCATACTATGGGGGATTTTTTTTCCGAGGGCAGAGTCCGCACTTGGGATGAGGTTGTGGCCGGGGGGCAATGTGCTAATATTCTCACACAATTTCACTATTTCAGGGCTCGACACACCATGAAGGCATTGCTGGATGACGAGTATCTGGAGCCCCCCGCTCTCCCCTCTTTCACCTACCTCCTTCGTGCTAAATCTCTGTATAAGTTGGTGTCTAATATATACAATATGACGCAGGAGTTCAGACGCACAAATTATTCTCCATCTAGAACACAGTGGCAGCTCGACTTAGGCATTCCTATAGATGACAGTAAATGGAGGTACTGTTGTGAGGTCACCCAAAAAGTGTCACTAAATGGCAGACACAGATTGATCCACTTCAAGTATCTTAACAGGGTATATTATACTCCGGAGCGACTGCACAGGTACGGTTTGAGAGATTCGGACTGCTGTGAGCGCTGTGGCATAGGCGGCGCAGATCTTTTCCACATGGCGTGGTCTTGCCCCCAGATCGCTGACTTCTGGAACCAAATATTTCAGGAACTGGGGGGAATAATAGGAACTCCACTCTCCCCTGATCCTCTGATAGCCCTATTGGGATATACAAAGCCCCTGAATAAAGATGTAAGGAAACTCATTGGTTTGGGTTTGCTCCTAGCAAAGCGTCGTATTGCGTTGCGCTGGGCACGCTGCCCCCCTCCCTCAAATTCTGAATGGGAAAAAGACATGATATTCTGTAACACACAGTCTGACATATACAGTGAACTAATGCCCCCGCAGAATCCCCCGAAAAGTTTCTGGGGCCTGTATAAACAATATCTTATGGTAAGAGATGTGGTCGAGACTAACGATGATTAGGGTCATTGCGCCGAATTATAACTCTCATGTATGAGCATGACAAGATGGGCCATCTAGGTGCACAATGCCAAGTCAGCCTATTTCAAATTTGTGATGTAGATCTGTTTGTTAGGTTGTGCTGCTTGATATGAGGTTGTGTTTTTGTTTTGTATCTAAGCTGAAGACAATGATGTAACACTTTCTTGCTGGTCATCTATTCACTCTGTCTGCTGTAATCTCAAATGATATTGAACCATGGCACACAGCTGTGAACTGTTAAATAAAGTTCAATAAATAAAATAAATTTAAAAAAGTCCTATGGTTTAAGTATCAATGTCAATAATAAGTGTGTTTAATAGACAGGACAACTGTACTTTCCTGATAACTTGAATTGGTGTAAAATGCATTTGAAAAAAAATTAAACTATTAACGAGACTAACAAAATAAATCAGGCATCTTCCGCTTACTTTGGGAGTGTTGGAACATGAGGATCCAGTGAAATATGGAGGTCATCTCCCTTGACATGCCATCAATTAAGAACTAAGTTTTCAGCTTTAGGCATATCACTTACAAATCATCGACATCATGCATTTAAGTCTAATTAGTTTAACTGAAGCCAACAGACCCTTCAACATTAAATGCATTAAAGTGCCTGGTGCGCGGCTCCCCAGGCTAGGTTTGACGGCTCCCCAGGGAGACACGGCGCACAGTATGGGAACCACTGCATTATTGTAAACAACTTTATCCCAGACTATACCATCAACAACAGGGAACGCTGATATATTGACAAGGGCCTGGTCTCTTCTCATGTGGGACGATGTGTGAGGGGCCAGAACTCCATCAACAAAGTTCACAGCAGAGGGTTCAGGTAAATAGTGGCCATTAATGAGTAGGAAAAACAAATCCAAACCACATGAAGAGGAATATCATCGTAAGCACCATCCAGATATATGTCCAGGGTGGGACCAAGTAAGTCTTTTTGAACCAGGAGATGAAAACACTGGTACGAGTAGGGGTCTCCTGCACAGAAGATGACGAGGATGATGTGCCAGAGGAAAAGCTATTATGATCTATATAATAACCACTGGACCCAAGTTGAAACAACGGGATGTGCTGCATCAGATGTTTCAGGTAAGGTACTCTCAGGAATTTAAATTATGACTTCAACTGGAGGAGAAGCATACTCAATATCTTCAGATGTGGATGTAGAAGGAAAAGATTGCAATAAATCAATTGAAGTTTCCATCTCCCCTTGTGATTGCTGGGGAGTAGCTGAAGAAACAGAAGCCATCGGATTCAGTGAAAGATCTCGACGCGTAATGCTTAGAGGAATACTATTTTGTATCGGCCATATGGTGTAGCTTGACTTGTTTGATTGAAATGTAACGATTCTCCTCACGACCAGGTAAAGGAGGCAGGTTCACAGTGCGGGTGCCTTTCGAACCAAGGACTCTGACCGGTGCATGGTAGGATGGACCAAATTCTTTTTTGTTCTCCACCTTTTCTCAGGCCAGATCTCCAACTTTAGGAAGCTAGCCAGAAACAGGAATCAGCACCGCTGGATCTGCAGAAGAGGGCAACTGGGCTCTTGCTTGTGAACCACAAGCTTTTTGTAGATCCTGTAACATAGCACAATGATTATCTATGTCAAAGGTTGCGGCAGCCGCCACAATGTCTAGACCATCAAGGTCTGGCATAAACATTTTAATGACAAAGAGCATTTTGTATGGGGTCCGCCCACCCACAGATCTTCTAGGGAGATTATTTAGTGCACGTTGCACTCCATACAAATTAGTCAGCCAACCCCTGCCAGTACCTAAGACTCTAGCTGTCAAAGATTGCTTTAAGTCAATGTTCATCCGTTCCACAACTGAATTGCCCGCGGGCCGGTATGGAGACGAATATTGTACCTACTCCCCCAGAGACTTCATCGCATCCCGGTAAGCCTTAAAGGCAAACGTAGGACCTTGGTCAGAATGGAAGATGCCACAGGCAAACGTCCGACAAAGACACCTAAATCTTTAATGACAGTTTAAGCCAACCCCAAAGTAATCTATTGCATGAATCCACTGCAACCAAGATGTGCTTAAATGCAGTATCAGATGTCAAAGGACCGCAGTGATCAAGATGAATACAGCCAAATGGCTGATTAGAGATGTACCGCTGAGTGTGTGGGGGGCGTGCAACAGTAGAAGGTTTAATCTGTTGACAAATATCACAAGAAAGAACATATTTACGCGCCTGTTGGTATAAACCACACCACCAAAAACGTTGCTGCGAAGGGGAGACAGTCGCATTTACTCCGGCATGGGCAGAAGCCACGCCTTCATGAGCGGCAACGATCAAAGAAAGTCTGCGGTCCTCGTTGGGAATCAGGCGATCCCCAACGTACGGAATAGTTGCAAATGGAACTTGATCAGACGACAAGTGGTATGTATAATGTGAAGGGAAACCTTGGGGAAAATCTGTTCTCTCCTTTGTCGCAGCAATAGCCGCTAAAATATCATCATCAATTTTAGTCATTGACCTTGTGACTGCTGCTACAGAACAAGTGGCTACTGCAGATTTGGCTGCCTCATCAGCCAGTGAGTTACCAACAGCGTGTGCTCCCACACCCTGAAGGCCCAAAGTATGGATAACATGCATTAGTAGCAAGCGCTCCTTAAGAGCGGCCACCCGGACCCAAAGCGTCTTATGCTTAATTGTGCTACCTTTAGAATCACGGAAATCATTTTGTTTCCAAAAGAATAAGTTGTCTTTAAAGGATCGTACACAGTAAAACGAATCGCACACTACAAGAGTAAGAACATCAGGATCAGCAAATTCAAGAGCCAAAACCAAAGCACGTAGCTCTGCCAATTGAGCTGTGCAATCCCCAAGAGACTGTGTATGCACCAAGGAGGATTTATATTCACCATCAACAATCTTTCCTGCCATAATTGCGCACGCCGCAGAATAAGCATGTTTAGCATGCGCAGATCCATTAGTGTAAATAATGCATTTGTACTGATCAAGAGGAAGCAATGACAGAGGAGGTGGGTGAACATGTTCATATTGTAAAAACTCCTGTGTCTGCAAAGAAGGATCAAAAATAAAGTTGACATCAGCCGACGTCAAAGAACTAGCCCATTGTATCCAGCATGGATGCAAGGCTTTAGAATTCGCAACACTAGCCTTTGTAACTGCTTCCAAAGCAGGTACCTGCGAGACCATGAAAATTTGTTTACCCTGAGCCAGAGAGTGTTCCTTCAGAATTGCCATCTGGACAGCTGTCAAAAAAATTTCTGTAGGAGAGAAACGCATCTCAACTGAAGTGTACAAATACGATTTATATGCAATGGGGACCGTGTCCCCCTCATTGAACGTCAAGTAAGTGAAACCTAACGCTCCTGGTAAAATCCATATGACCAAATTTGTAGAATTGTCACGTGTTAACAAGAAGTTGGTCGCAAGCAGGTCAAACTGCAGAGACCGAAGAAGTGCGGTATGTTCCAGAAGCCAACAGGAAGTCGAGAAAGAAGGTTGTTTCAAAGAGTAAAGTGGTTTGATATGCTGGGCATATTCAGGAATGTATGTCCTCCCGAAATTTAAAAAACCCAGCAAAGATTGTAGAAGGAGGTTGCGATTGAGCACATTTCTCCAGAAAGTGGGGGGCCAACCCCCTACCTTCATTTGTCTGTTCGTAACCTAGAAAAACTACTGCCAAAAAGGCAATATGCGACTTGGCAAAGTTGAATTTGTATCCCAAGTCTTCAAAAGACATTATGATGCGGTCCACACGCACAAGATGCGGTATCAAGTCGTCATCCGTCAAATAAATGTCATTGGCGTAAGAGAAAGGATCAGCGTCAATTTCATGTAAAACAGACAAGATGCGTGCCGCAAATGCACCGGGACTATTTTGATATCCCATAGGCAAGCGCGTATATCTTTTGTGAGTGCCGAGGGTGCTGAAGGCTGTCAAGTCACGGCTTTCAAGAGCCAATTTGTGACTATAAAAAACATTGGAGATATCTAGAGTCATCTTATATTTTTTACGAACAACGCAGAGCTATGAGTGTTCTGTACCGCAAAGGTACGAACATGACTGTTCAAAAATTACGGTAATCCAAAACAATACGATATGAACTATCCGGTTTCATTATCGGAAAAAGAAGATTATTCATGGATGAAACACAGGGTTCAATTACACCCTGATATTCCAATTGTGTTAAGATTTCACTGACGGAAGCACTCGCTTCATGTTTGATTGGATATTGTGGTATATTGGATATATTGAATATTGTGGTTGGGGTTGTGGCATTGATTGCAAAGGAATCTCATGTGCCGGGGACTCCATATCCCAACCCAGCCCAACTGATTACGATACACAGCCGGGGCAAGCGCTAGCATCCACTCCGACGCGTAAGCTTGTTTAGCCTCCTCCGAGACATAACGCGAAAAACTTTGGAGAATAACATCCTCCCCTCTAGAAGAAGCCAGAACAAATGGGGGAGGCCAATCACCCTCCGCCAACAAAATAACATAGGAAGAAGTAAGGTTGTCCCAAAAGACTACCTTAATAGTGCGTTTAATATCACCTTCAATTTGGAGGCCTATTTCATAAAGCCTATCAGGGGTGCAACTCGTGTGTGAGCTGTTTCCACTGTAATGAACGTGTCAGTTGCTTTCGCCTCCAGACACTGGTGGAGTGCCTCCCGCTCTATGGTAACTTTCGCCGCGCTGTCGAGGAGTGTTACGTCCCTCTCCAATCGAGGAGCAGGGTTCTCACCGTCTGAGGCATACTTTGCAGTCAGTGCGGCAACTTTTTTCTTCTGAAAAGGGGCACGATATTGAGGTGGTCCCTCCGGTTTGGCCTTCACGTCTAACTGGCGCTGCAGTTCACATCTTGGTTGCGCAGACTCGCCTTCTCTGCGAACCTGACGTCTGCCTCGCCGAACAGTTGATCTGACTATTCCTGAAAGGAACGAGGAGAACGCGGATCAGGAACCTGAAACGTCTCGGGTGTTTTCATTTTAGAGCGGTCACGCACATCATATCTATGGTCAGAAGCGTCCGGTGTGGGTGAACCCGCACGAGAACCAGGCTTCTGTTGTTGCTGCCGCTGATTTTTATTCCATATCTTTTTAGGAAAGACTGGACACCCCTCCTTGTCAGGAGGGGGTTTACTTTGTACCTGAGTATAAGGTTTAACTCCCAAACTATTGCGACCCAATGATGTATATACTTCCGCAATAATGATCGGTAACTGCCGCTGCCGATCAACGTCCGCCACCGCCGAGAGGCGTTGACTCACTTGTAAGCTAACTGCTTCACCTTTGACATTGGCCAGAATCATATCGGAGACAATAGGGAACATGCCCACTAATCTCATCCCCAATTCCAGGGCTGAATCATCCCTCTGTTCATCTTTAACCTTTTTCAGAACGCTTGGTAGAACGCTCATTGAGGGGGTGCCAAAACACAGTGTATACACCACAGCAAACACCGTCCCCCAGGTGGTGCAATCAGCTAAAGTGGGAACGATACCACTCTGTAAACTCATCGTAAAGATCCTCTGTTTCTCACCAGGTGTAGTATGGGGAAAAACCGCCGAGAGGCGTTGACGCACTTGTAAGCTAACTGCTTCACCTTTGACATCGGCCAGAATCATATCGGAGAGAATAGGGAACATGCCCACTAATCTCATCCCCAATTCCAGGGCTGGATCATCCCTGTGTTCATCTTTAACCTTTTTCAGAATGCTCGGTAGAACGCTCATTGAGGGGGTGCCAAAGCACAGTGTATACACCACAGCAAACACCGTCCCCCAGGTGGTGCAATCAGCTAAAGTGGGAACAATACCACTCTGTAAACTCATCGTAAAGATCCTGTGTTTCTCACCAGGTGTAGTGTGGGGAAAAACAGCCTCGAGTTGCTCAAATTTTTCTGCAAGCCAGTAAGGGAAATCATCCCTTTTCTGAGGACGCTTGCCCATCACTGAATTAATCATGATGGGACTGATGAGAAGACCACCACCATGTCCAGGTGGTTGAGGAGCGGCTCCAGCCGGAGCCACCTGAATATTACGTGACATAAACTGTATGACAGCTCTATGGATATGAATCAACGTTGTATGTATTTGACGTAGCTCTGTGAGAGGAACATTAAGATAATTTGGATGTGGTGTAAAACCAGCCAAAACGGGCCACGTGGTCTCATCGACTGATAAGGGGCCTAAACGGACCACAGAAACAGGGTGAGGAAGGGTGCCATTACACCATATGGTATGCTCCCGGGCTGTCAACGGAACTTCAAGTAATCAATAAGGATGATAATGCCGCGGAACCGCGGCTGCAGTATATTTATGAAACAAATGATCATTTCCATCTACTGCTGGAAATGTAACCCAAGAATAGAAAACCTTGAAGCGGTATGCTGCATCCGCCTCGACAACAAAGATAATATCAGCCCTGCATTAGGGACATCACATTGAGTCAAATACACTGTCACCGCAATAGCGACTGCCGTAATAAATGCAGATTAAGAAATCAAAAGAACGGTAGCACAAAAGCAGGTCAATAGAGAAAGAATAACCTTTTAAATTTTAAACTTGAAAAACCTATAAAACATAAATATAGGAGGCTACGCCCTCACACCACGGACGTCTCCGGAAATCAATGTGAGGGGATTGTGGACAAGCACAAGCGCTACTCAGGGGTCCCGTGAATAAGTACCAGACCAATCGTTGGTGGCGCCATGTTGCAGGGATTCTGCGCAAATACAGAACTATGGGCAGGAATATGGGACCTTGGTATATAGGGACTGAGTCTTCCTACCACCTTAGTACCCATGAACCCAGGACGACTAGTTATAGTGCCTCACTTGCTCTCCTACTCACTCACAGAGAAACAAATGATTAGGCACCCCAGAACACAACACTCCCAGCTCTCTAAGGAATTGCGGTAACAAGACACACCCTTTCGCTCACTCTCTTGTACTTGTCCACAATAAATCTGACTGAGACACGAAAAAAGTTTAAAATGTTTTTTTAACTAACGTTCCCTAGCATGCAGTATACGTGCCACAACAAGCAGAAAAATGCATAATACAAATATTGTCAGCATAGCAGTCAATCTGTAAATCATGAAGGGAGATGTCATCATAGAAAGACAATGGTGAAAAGACTATAGTGCCTAACCTCCCTCCCCTTGCTAAGAAGAAGTATTATGATATAATAGAAGATCTCTGGGCTTTGTCAGCACACCCCATACCTTAGCCTATAGATGTTAGATCTACATCATAGGTGCTCCTCTCCCTGGAAAGGTCCCTCTCCAACTGTCTCTCACCCATTCGTGTACCCAACTAAAAACCCAAGTATGATGTTCAAACAACAGCTGCATCACTATGTTTTGTCTAAGGGCTAAGGACTGGCCAGAACAAAATAACAAGGGGCATTGTTGTTCGACCTTGCACATAATGTTCAGTCAAAATCCCAGGAACAAGAAGAGAGCGAACACAGCGATGATTTCTCATGTGAATGCAGTCTTTGAAAATATTGCAAAAAATAAAGACACGTAGTAATGTGTGCAAAGCAGCAGGTAAGCTGCAACAAGCTCATGCTAAGTTAGTGAAAACTACAATGTCCCTATTGCCCACATGACAACAACAGCATTCAGAGTTTACAAGGCGAGACCAAGGAGTCATCATTTGCGCAGTGAGGGCTGTCCATACGTTAATGAACAAAAACAGCCCAATTAAGGCTGGGGGAGTTATTGAAGCGTCGCAGAGAGGTGGAAGTGGGCAGTGCAGGAAGTAGTGTCTGCTTCGATGTGGATTGCTATGTGACATGGCAAATTCGTTTTTTTTTTTTACTGTACTCAGTAAGCAATATGGCGATTATAGTGGTGTAGGGCAATTTGCAAGCGTGTATAGTGTCACTAATAAGAAAACAAAAGTGAACACAGTCAGTGATGAAGGAGACATGGTTAAAAGTTTGAATAATTTTGATTGATATTAGACATATCAAAATTTGGCTTACAGAATCAGGTCATTGGTAACCCATCGCTGAATTTGTGGTAGATGGGATTGCATTTAAGCTCATGATATATTCTGGAGCTTCTGTCACTTTTATTTCTAAACTGACATTTCGACAGGTATGCCTGGGTAAAAAGTCAAACTACCTGATTTATCACCTGTGACATATGGAGGGTTGCAATAATGGGATTCCAAGGGGAAAAGATTTTTGCAAAATTGTATGTTATTATTAAAGGGGTGGCTATTGTGGTGTAGTATTACAAGGATTTGGACATGGTGTTAAGACCCAGAAGGCTGCTGCAAGTATCTTCTGAATGCATGGGATGTTTTTGCAATGAAGAGGTTGTACTTTGAGCAACAAGGATCTCAAGATGATGGAAGGAAATCTGAGCAATATCATAGCCAAGCATGAAGAAGTGTTTCAGGATCACCAAGAAATGCTAGACAATTTTGAGAAACTTGAGTAGGTGAGTAGGCTGAAGGAGTCTGTACAGTTACTTAAATATAAACTAACAGGATAGCATTTAAATATTAGGGATAGTCGGTCAAAGGGTATTAAAAAATGTATGAAGTGGATATGATTAAGACTACAGAATTATCTTTATAGTTATTTACCATAGTCGTGACTAGAAAGAAAATAAATAATGAATTGTGCATGTGCATTGTCTTCATCAGCTTCAATAAGACATATCAGTGGATGATCATTCTCTGCCAAAGACTGATGACTTATTCACCATTGAAGTTTGGGCAACACTACTTGACAGCTTGTTTTTTATTAAAGTTTTGTGTATCATAATCACGAAAGTCATGACAGAACTTGTACAGGCAGAATCGTAGGCCCATAATGGCGGTTAGCACAATAAACAAAGATAATCTACATTTTGTTTGTACGGTGGCACATATTCAGCAGGTAGACAAATGTGTAGTCAGTTACATTCAGTCAGGCAGGATCAGCCCAGGGGGACCAGATAACAACAGCGGTACCTCCTTCCAAGAGTATAATTGAAACAGAATAGTCATAGCAGCATAGGCAGCACATCTAACTCATTCATTAGTACTGTTTTGTGACTCCCTGTTTGGGAGAAAGCTTGTAGTAACTAATTTGTATCTATGTAGACATGGTCGAAATGTTAAGCACCCCTGTGAAATTCCCTAATTTCAAGTTCTGCAAAATTCATTAACTTTCACGTTACACAACCTCTTGTATCTTTTTATATATGAGCAGGCACCTTGCATAAAAAGTCTTGCTAGATATCAACAGATAACTGGATCCCACAGAATTTCAGCGGTGGCTGGTGACATTTGAAAGTGGTGGGCATAAAAGTTAGGGATGAGCCTTAAGGAGGCTTACAATCCGGAAAGGAAGACCTACAGAGACTTTAGATGTACTTAAAGTACCAATAGGCATGTGGGAGCTAAATTGTGCAGAAAAACCCCAACAAACTTCCCAGCCTGCAACCCCCTTTTCTCAGTTAAGATAAAGCAGCTCGTGAACATCTGCCTCACATTCACAAATAAAGTAGTAAACAAACAGCAGGCAGCTTCGTAAACACATTTACGCTGTTTCATTTTTTACGCTTACCTCTCGATGTGCCGGTAACGGCTGATCTGTGCTGCATTCGCTCAGGGCTGATCTGGCTTTGCTGCTGCAGGGAGCTCACCATGGCCAGGACCAGGGGTTAAGGGCAAGAATCAAGGCGGGGGTTTAGGACTGAAGGAAAGTGGAGCAAACGAACGGCTGAAGAACTGGTGAGCCGCGCCGAATGTGCATGACTCCTCGGCACTGAGGAATAAACATTAAGGGCCAGATGTACAACCATTCATTTTTGCGAGTCGCAAATTGCGTTGAATTGCGACTCACAATTTGCGACTCGAAAAAGTGAATGTATAACAGTGTCTCAGACACTGTTAGCGATTCCCAATGGGATCACAAATTGCATGCCTCTTCAATATTCATGAGGCAAGCGCAATTTGCGACCCCATTGGTAATGGCTAGCACTCCCAGGGATGGTGGCCTGCTGGGGTCAGCAGACCACCACGTCTGGGACTGCTTTTTAAATAAAGCAGTTTAAAAAAAAAAATGCATCCCGTTTTCTTTAAGCCAGCGCTTCTTCGGAGGCTAGGTGCCTGTGACTAAAATCATCCAGCAGTTTAACACTGCTGGGATTGTGCAGGCTGATGTGCGCACATCAGGCTGGCCATCGCAAGACGGCCAGCCAACGTCACATGCGCACTCCGCACTGGAAGGTGCTGGCTTCACCGTCCTGCTGCTGCCATCAGCCCCACAGCCACACTTGCGCTAAAACACCGCTGGCCGGTAATTTATTGTAATGACCCGTGCAGGTACATGCTGCATTTGCAGCGGGGTGTGACACTCTTCCGCCCTTGGGGAGTAACTGCCACTGCAGAACATGTCTTGCTGAGAGACATTTTCTACTCACACCAGTTTCCTGCTATATCGCAAAAGACCTATTTACATGAGGTGTGCGCTTGGTTAAAAAATAAGGTGACACAAGATATCAGTATATAACATTTCTCTTTAAAAGAGTTATTTTGCTAAGTTTTCATGGAAAATTATGCAATTTCACACGCTTCTGGTAAGTAGTTAAAGTTAAAGATCATGTGTATTTTGGGTCATCCCTGACAGTTTAATTATTTATTATATTTAGGCATTCCTAGTTTCAGTTTAAATTTTTTGTAAATTCTGTTAGGGTTTTTTTCAGTGTTATCAATACCTTAAAAAAACAGTGGTTATCAGTGGTTACACACTTTCGCACCATTAAAAACAACAGAAACTGTGTTTTTCTGGTGTTTATGTAATGTTTTAGTTTTATTATTGCTTGCTTTCTGCACTAATACTGCATTGTATATAGACAGTGTACGTACAGTGTGTATGAGTTCCAAATACATTTTTACAAATAAAACCTATTGTAGTATACCATAAAATACTTTGTCTGCGAGTCTTTGGTCATGCGCACTCGCTCTTTCCTTCCCATATAAACATTCATCTGTGAAAAGGCCCTCTCGGCATTGGCACTTGAGACGGGCAACGCCAAAACAGCCAGTACTCAATTTGCTAACTCAGGCCACTGACATAGCTTTCCAGCCAATACTGGTGCACCTGAAGATTGCGATTCTGTGGGACAGGTTCAGCAACATATGAGTTGAACTGGGCTCATATGCCCTCAGAGTTATTGAAGCGGTCAAAAATGAAGCAGCACTTTTCAAAGTCCAGAACAAATTCCCCTTTATGGAAGGGATCTAGAACTTGTGCAGAGTACCACAGTGAGGCTTAATTGACCATGGTTGGTGAAGGGAAATTTCTATGCATCATTGCAAGCCATTTCTCATGCTTTGTAAAATAAACTTTCCTGAATTGCTCCTCAACATTTCTTTGCTTACCAATTGGCAAGCATTCTAACATGGAACATGCTGCAGTGCCAAAGTCACTTAGTGTCGCCCAGTCTACTCTCAAAGAAATGTTTCACATCTACTCCAATTAATGCTGAACACTTGTTAGACAAGGGTGTTTTCAGACTCCAGTTTTTTGATTATGTCCACCACAGTAGTCATGTTTTCCCGTAAATATATAAGAATGCAGTAGAGTGTACTTTTTTCACATCACTATCAAAATGTGACCGAAGATCCTCACATTTCTTGCCTTTGCCAACATCATTAAGCAAAACGTCTGTAAACAGTCGCCACATGGATAATATAGCATTCACAGCCTCTAGGACTGAGAACCACCAGCTAAATGACACAGTTGGGATGACCAGAATGGACTACAAAGTCAATAGCATTCTTCATTAACTCTGAAGATTGTAAAGATGCTTTCAGCATACCATCTAGCAAGTGGCAAGTATCTCTTACACGGAGGCACTTCAGATCAGGTATCGATTTTTAACAGTTCATCACACATCTTTCTCATATGCGTAGCTGAATCACTGCAAATACAAACAACATCACTCCAATCTTTGTTGAACTTGGTATGAACTTTTTGCAGAAGCATTCCAAGTGGTACTGCATTCCATGTTTTCCAAAAGATTGGTGTCATGTTTTCACCACTATACCAGATGCTTTTTTTTTTTTTCTGAATAATTCTTTATTGAGTTTTCACCATATTACAATGAATTTCACATATGAATCTGTACCGGTTGCACAATAGTCGAATCTCTGTTGGCACATTGGGTATAGGTGTACACAATACCTTTTTGCGTTATAACAATCAATACAGTTGTCATTTTTCGTTTAGGCACTCAATGTCATTGTTACACATGGGTGGGAGTTATTCCGTTCTCCAATCTTACTGAACTATTCAATTTGTTACTTAATCAAATACTGAGAAACAAGAAAAAAAAAGTTTTAACATTACTTTGAGGTCCATAATCTGCAATGAGGAATAATATAGGTGCAGTATCTACTATCATATTTTATATACAATAAGTGGTGGATGCTTATATCGTGTTTCTGTATCAGGCTAATGTTTGTTACCTGTGCATAGGGGGGTTGTGTGTCTATTGTGCCCGAGCCTCTGTTTTTGAGTGTGATTGTATTGTGCCTGGTGTTGGCGGAGGAGGGGAATGTGTATATTTTCGCTGGGAGGACCTATATATGTGTATGTGAAGGTTCATCATAGTGGTGAAGGCAGCATCGTATATTATCATGTCTAGCATCATTTATGATGTTACATTAGTTATCTTATTTTCAATGGAGGTAAGGTATGACCTCCATTCTGGGGTTGTAGTTTCTGTCGGTGTGTCTGGTTGTTGTTTTTGGGAGATATCTATCTCAGGATACAGGAGGGGGTGTCCTTGCCTTCCAACACATAGCTATTCTGCATTTTGCTGTTACTAAAGCTAGGCCCAGGAACTTGTTCAACGCTTTGCGTTTAGGCGTATGTTTAGTGATTTCTAACAAAAAATGTTGCACATTTGCTTGCACTGTTGTTTCTTTGGCTTCAGTCAAGGTCCCTGCCACTTCATCCCAATATACACCAATTTTTAGGCATGACCATACCATGTGTAGAAATGTAGCTATGGGTGTAGTGCATCTTGGGCAATTATCTGAGGAACCCGGGTACATTCCAGCGATTCTATGTGGTGTGAGATAAGTATGGTGCAAATAATTGAATTGGATGTACTTGATTCTTGCATTGATTGAGATAGTCTTGGTATTCATTAAATATTGTGCCCACTGCTTGTCGGTCAGAGTTAGAACTAACTCTCCCTCCCAGTAAGTCCGTAATGTTGTCAGTTGTGGTGTCCTGTCTTGGCGTATGGAGGTATAGAGCATTGTAATTGCTGGACGAGCTGTGCCATGGATGAGTAGCATCTGGGTGAGCTAGATATCTCTGGTTCCGCGTGTGTTTTGTTCCATATCGTACGTAACTGGTTTGTTAACGTGGCATACATTAAAAAGGAAGATGGCAGCATTCCATATTCTTATACTAATGTGTCAAATGTGACAAGTATCGAGTCGGTAAACATGTCCCCCCAGGTTGTGAGTCCGGCATTAACCCACTCTTTAATTTCTGGTCTGCGACCGTGTTCAGTATAACCCGGTGCAGCCCATAGTGGTAGAGCTGATGCGTATGGGAGTGATTGCTGTTTCTTATGTACATAATGATGCCAGCAAATTGGCTATGGTCATTATTAAGTTACCTGGTCTTCTGGGTATCTCAGTTTCCGTACCTAAGAGCCACTCCAAAACAGAATTTGAGTGGACCCTAGTCGCCCAGTGCCCCAGTTCGAATATATTTTGGCCTGCGATCCATCGCATCTGCCATTGCAACTGAGCCGCAGCATATTAGTATTCTTAATTTGGAGCTCTGAGACCTCCCTCAGACAGTGGTGCGTGAAGTTTTGCCAGAGAAACACGTTTCCTGCACTTACCCCATATTAATGCTATCAATGGTGACTTTAACTCTTGAAAAAATCTTGGAGGTATTTGCACCGGGAGGGCTGCAAAAAAATATAGTAGTCTGGGTAGTAGGAGCATCTTAGATATGGCAATGCGGCCCATAGGTGAAAGTGGTAGACCTATCCAGAGCGGTAAAGAGGATTTGGTGCTGGACAATACTTTGCCTAGGTTTCCTTCCATCAAATCTATGGGTGAATGATAAACTTGGACACCAAGATATTTAAACGTGTCGCATTTCCATGGTAGCGAGCGGTTGGAAGTTTATTCCGCTGTTCCGGGCCCATATATGTTAGTGGGAATAGGAGTGACTTGTCCCATTTAACCTTTAGGCCTGAAATTTTGCCAAATTGCTCCAATAGATGCCTCAGTTCTGATAGATTTGCTGCGTCGTTCCTCAGATATATTAATGCGTCATCTGCATATAATGGTACTATATGCCATGTATTGGGCACTTTTAGACCCCATTCTTGAGCATGTTTATGGAGTATACATGCCAGTGGTTCTGTTGCTAAAGCAAATATAATTGGTTGATAGAGGGCAGCCCTGGCATGTGCCCAATTCTATTCTGAACGGTGCCAAAATTTCTGTGCCTGTACGGACTCTCGCAGTCAGGGAGTTATATAGTAGGGATACCCATTTCTGGAGTTGTGGCCCGATTCCGTAACGAGACAGCACTGCTTGTAGATATTGCCACCCCAGCGTGTCAAACGCTTTCTCTATAGCCAATGAAGCCACCCATCCTTGCCTCTCGTGCGTCTTTGCCCAGTCCATTATAATAAACAACCTACGTATGTTTAGGAACGTGCTCCTGTTGGGAATGAATCCATTTTGATCTCGATGTATTAGCAGTTGTATTAGGTTGGTTAGTCTGTTTGCTAGTACTTTGTCTAATATTTTATAATCAGTGTTTAGTAGGGATAATGGTCGGTATGAGCCAAGAAGTAGTGGGTCCCTACCTGGTTTAGGAAGCACAACCAGTACCGCCTCTCGCAGGGAGGTGGGCAGTGTGCCTTTATCATAGACCTCTAAGTACATACGGTGTAAGGGAAGGGCTAACTGTGTTTGGTAGGTCAAGTAAAATTCCGGTGTCCATCCATCTGCTCCTGGTGTTTTTCCTCTTGCCAGCTGCTGTATGGCATTTTCACTTTTGTTTAGGGAAATGGGGGATTCAAGATCTCCGTATTGTGTTTGTGGTATTTGTGGGAGTTCAATGTCCTCCAGAAATGACTGTATGTCTGCAATATCCACATTTTTGGGGGTGCTGTATAGTGTTCTATAGTAAGAGTGGAAGGTTGTATTTATTTCAGTCTGTGTGTTAACTATGTTGCCTATTTCATCCCTGATAGCCAGGATCGGTACTCTGAATGTTTCAGAACGTAGCAACCATGCCAGAACCTTACCTGATTTGTCTCCTTCTGCATGTCATTTAGTCACGTATTCCCTATAGTTGATCATTCCTAGGTGATCTAATGCATTCTTGTGGGCCAGTCTTATCTCAGCTAGCTGTCCTGCCTGTAGTGTTGCGTCAATAGTCTTCTGTTCTAGACATCTTATTTCGGATTCTAACCAGGTTAGCACTTTCTGGAGGACCATTTTAGTTCTGTATGTAGTTTTGATTGTGTTTCCCCATAATACTACCTTGAATGCATCCCACTCGACCCCTGATCCCAAAGCAGAGCCATCGTTTTCTTGAAAATAAGTAGTTATCTCTTTCAATATGGTAATGCGGAATGGCGCATCTTTGGGTTCCGCCACAGGTCATCGCCATGTAGGTATGGCCTAGTTCTACCCCAAACCAACCATAACTGCAGTGGGTTATGGCCTGATAGAGTCCAGCCAAGATATTCTGCCCTGGAGACCTTGGTGAGGGCTTAGTGGGAGCCTTATATTAAGTCTATTCTCCTGTGCAGATTATGCAGGCCTGAGTAGAGAGAATATTCCCTGGCCTCTGGGTGTAAACCTCTCCAGGCGTCGCGTATCTGTAAGTCACTGGACCAAGCCTGCAGACTACGGGACAAAGCAAAAGATTGCGAGCCGGGCACTGGGGGGGCAAGAACGGTTCATGTTCAGGTTCTGGGTACAATTGAAGTCTCAGCCCTAGAAAACAGGGGTTAGTGTGTCGTGTAATAGTGTAGGAGAAAGAGAATGCAGAAAGGAAGTCTGGTTGGAATTTGGTGCGTAAATCGACACTAGTGTTAGTCTAATCTTACTTCCAATACCACATATTTGCCCTCTGGATCTGTGCAGGTGTGTTTAATCTCTAATGGTGTTCCTGGCGCCACCCATATCAGTGTGCCCCTTGCATAACTAGAGTATGTAGTACCAATCAGCGTTCCCTTCCAGCGTTTACGTATTGCCTCAAGTGTTTGTGTGGTGAGATATGTTTCTTGCAATAATGCTCTATTGACTTTCCGCCTTCTAAGGTACTGATACACTCGGTACCGCTTAGTGTAACCCGCCAGGTCCCGTACATTCCAGGTTAATATTGTTTTCGCTGGGGCTCGAACTTGCGTCTGTGGGTGCATGGCTTAGTAATAACGTGTATTTTTAGCACACATAAGATATCTCCCTCCACCCATGCTTCAAAACCTGCTGAATATATTCTAGGTAGAATCTCCCCTTTTATGATCAATAAACATATTTTCATCTCATGTCGAAGAAATAAAACAAGTAAAACACTAATGTATCCCGACTGCCACATCCAAGCTGGTACGCCAACGGGCGGCCAGCCATTTGCACTAAAATTCATAGTAACTACACAAACCCGTGTATCAAGATATTTTTATCTATACAGCAGTTCTTAGAAAAAGAAACAAAAGGGGGAAAGGGAGGGCTGTCAAGCGGCCAACTTTGGCCCTTTTATTGCATGCTGCCTCCCAAAGTGTGTTCTAATGTGGATGTTTTCCCAGTATTGTGCACATTATAAGCATGATGGCCCCTCCCGGCCACTCGTGCTCACTCCAAACCTCATGGTGGATTGTCATATCACATAGTCTGCTGTTTGTGGTGTGACTGTCGGGCCAGCACCTATCGCCACAGCTATCTGAGTGGCTGAAAGATGTAGTTGTTTTTCTTGTTGCTTTTCTGGTTCTGATCCCGAAGCTGCGGAGGGGGGGAGGACAGCACATGTTTTTCCACATCTAGCACTGTCTTAGCTCTTTCTATTATTGCTTGTTCTCTGGTGGGACCTTTGGGTTGATGTTTTATGTGCTTCCTCCATTTTTCCTCTGTTTGCCAGGGTTGTCTTGAGGCTAGTTCTGCTCCTGGCGTCGATCTCAGAACTGTTTGTTCTAACCAGTCCTAAGCTGCTTCTGGGGTGTTCCAGAATTGCATTGTGCCTTCATATTGAATTGGAAGAGTGGCTGGGAACTGTAAGGCATATTTTATTTCGTGCTTGCGTAGTACCCTTTTAACTGCTGCAAATGATGTTCTGCGTTTCTGGATGTCTAGAGTATAGTCTGGATAGATTTGTACTTTGGCACGGTCCCCTTGCTCTCGATACCCGCAGGATATGGTCCCTATCACAATAGTTGAATAGACATGCTACCACAGTTCTTGGTGCCACGCCTGGTCGAGGTGGTCCGCCTGGCACTCTGTGGGCTCTTTCTACCAAGAAAAATGTGGATTGTTTACCCTGTAGTACCGTTCCCACAAACCAATCTTCTAGAAAGAGTTCCAAATTGAGACCCTCCGCTTGTTCAGGCAGGCCCACTATCCGTACGTTATTGCGACGAGATCGCCCTTCATGATCTTCGAGTCAGTCACGTAAATGGGCCACTTCTGATTGGAGTTTATGTATACGTTGGTCTGAGTCCTTCAGCGTGGGGCGTAGTGTTGCCAGAGTAGATTCAGACTCCTCCACACGCTCTATTAGTTTTTTATGATCTTCTCGTAGGATACCCATCTCAACACAGATCAAGTCAAGTTTGGGTTCCAGCGTTGATTTAATGTCCATCACAGCTGTACGTAACTCCTCGAATTTACTTGAGTGTTCCAGTAATGTGGTTGCCAGTGTTGTGTCTGCAGCTGTATCATCGACAGTGCGGAGTGTTAAACCCATTGTGCATCTCGTTGTGGTTCAGGTGTCTTATCCATTTTAGGTTTCACCATTTTGTTTGAATGTTCACGATCCCCTTTATTTTGTTATGGGGAGGCAATTGAAGAGTGGGGGGTGTCAGGCTCCCCGCGTTTTTTAGTAGTTCATGCTTGTTTTCTGTATCGGAATTGGTTTTTTTTGTGGGCGTTATGCTGGGACCATGTCGTTCCTGGTGGTGTCTTCCTGCCTTACACTATATTAGTGCGCTGCATCAGTCACCAATATAGTTCCCTGTATGGAGGGGGGGAAGCTCCAACTTCCTATATTAGTATTCGCTGGTCGGGGTTGCTACATCTCTTCAGGTATAGCCTGTATTCCTAAGTTGATGGGTGATGGATTACTTCTGATCCGTGCCTCATGGTCACTGGATATTGCTTTGCTCAGAGTGGTTCTCGTAGAGATTGGTTCTTTTTCGTGTGAAGATTTCACCATCCAGGAAAGTGTGTGGGATAAGGGGTGACATGTAAGGGAGTTGGATGCCACCTCTCTACCTCTGTTGTGTAGCTTCTCCCCAGATCGTCCCCCTTATGGGTGTTCACCCCTCACCCGGTTGTTTCAATCGGCTTTCGCGGTCCAGTGTACTCCCAGTTCTCAGTGCCCCCTCTGGTGTTCGGACTATTTCTTTAGGGCTCTCCGCAGCCCTCACATGTTCCTCTTGCGAGCACTCGCCCGTGCCCGGCTGCTTCGGTTGTACTTGTGACCCAGCATGTTCCGGTTGCCTGATGTCTTCTCCAGAGCTCGCACCATCCCTGCAGAGTTCCCTGTGATCTGGACACAGCGGATGTGTTCCGGGAGGGTAGCTCTGGGACTTCAAGTGTTCACAGCCCATATGCACTTCGGAGGGGAGAGACGAGGCGGGGAGAAGCGACAGTCTGCCCTACCTCTAATTCTTATGCATTGTTCCCTCTCAGTTAGGAGTCTGGATTTTTCACTGCTGTTCACAGCACACGCCGTGGATCTCAGTTACAGCGCCCGCCTATCCCAGCGTGTGCAGCCTCCCTTGTTTGATCGGTGGTACGCTGTATCTCTGAGGTTTCAGACCGGGCTTCGATTTCGCCCCAGGAGGAGCATGTTACGGGAGAGCAGCCCTCAGTGTCGCAGAGAGCTGCGGGAGGATAGTATTATACCAGGATTTTGCTGGGCCTTCACGGAGCACACTATAGCGTGTCCAGCTCGGCCGCCATTTTGGCCATGCCCCATCCCAGACGCTTGTTGACAGCACTCTTTTCACATATACCTGTCACTACAACTACCATTGAATGTATAAAGCCTGGTGTGTTTGGCAATTCACCTACTATCAATGCCGACTCACTAGAAAAGGGAGCTGATGTATCAAAGGGTTTTAACCATTCTCTGTGGGTAAATGTGATGGTAGATATTGGGAAAGATTCTTATGAAGCCAGCCATTTTGCCTATCAGTGAAAGAATCAAATGTAGCCAAAATATCAAATATTATTTTGATATTTCCCGATTCTCTACAGTTTATAAAGTAATTAAATAAGACCTAAAACATGCTTCTAAACCCTTCATCTTTGGACCTAAGACCACAAAACTGAAAAAAAGCAAAAGGAAGAAGAAAATATTTTAGTGACATCCCTAAACAACAAAACTCAAGCAGAATAATGTTAGCCCAGTCTTTTTTTGCTGATACCTTATATAACAAAGTTACATTGTATTGGCCTCTTCAGGAAGAAATAAAAATTACTTTCACTCTCCTTTTCCTTTCTTTGAATGCCATTTAGTTTGTGGTTGTGCTGGTGTTTTTTCAGTGTTTGTGTTTACACTGATGAGGGCTATTTCCGTTCCAGTGGGATTTTATCAGTTATTATAGGTTTAAACCTAAAACAGGATAGCCTAATTATATTTGATTGATGTAGACATGTTTATTTCTAATGTAATATTAGCGCAGATATCCTGTACAGCATCTTCTCCATTGTCCTTTAAAATCATGACCAACAGGTGTGACATCACATTGGGAAAGATATGAACTGAAGAACATGAAGGCTAGTGCCCTGTTAATGTGATATATAAATGCACATTTTACAGCTTTAATGATCACAATGCAGTTTTAACATTTGTTTTCATAACCCTTTTACTAGATGTGTTGGTCTGGACAAATGACCAAGTGATACGGTGGATTCAGTCAATTGGACTCAAAGAATATGGAAATCACCTTGTTGAGAGTGGTGTCCATGGAGCCCTTATATCGCTGGATGACAATTTCGACCACAATAGTCTGGCACTTGTACTGCAAATCCCCAACCAGAACACTCAGGTGAGAATATTATATATAATTTTGGGTTGCTAATTGTCCAATTTTCCTGTAACTTTGAGATAAAATTAATTCTTAAGAGCAGACAAACTCTAGAAATATATTTTGCAGAAGATATAATAAAATAAGATGATGTTGTGGAATTATTACAGTTGGACTGCATATTTAGATTTAGAGGTCATTGGGAGTGTGGCAGACAGCCTGTGATTTATCTGGGGCAGTGGAACCCTGCCTCTCCTTGCCAGCTGGAAAAACGGCCACCGAAAAATGAAATCCCTACCAGCTCTCTGGGGACCATTTATTTTACCAAACATTTTCCAGCCGATGCAACTGGAGTACTTTTGACAAAAATGTAATGCTGTTGGTCAGCACAGCCTATCGCCATTGGGCTTTTGAAAAATATTAATAGCAAACACTCACAGTGGGGGTTTATTCCTGATATGCAAAAAATCAACAACCCTGATGCACACACAGTTTTCTCCTTTCACATGGGGGCCATCAATGATTTTTCCAGCTCGGGACAGTCATGGCTTAGCAGTCCTATGAACGATTCTTAGAAAAGCCCGCTCTCGATATGGCAAGCGTTCAGATGCATTAACCCCATTGAACATGTGGCAATAGGTCACTGGAATGAATTTTAGACAAGGGTGTCAGCTGAGGCTCCACTGTTGAAAATCTGGGGGTTTGCTTCCTTTGAATGAGTCAGGGGAACTGTACATTTGGGGCAGATGAACTGTTCGTTTACAGCTGTTCACCCATTTTGTCAAACTGTAAATGACCCTCTTAGTCATTACAGTTCCATCTTCGATGTGATTCAGGCTGCTGTTATTTGAGACAAACATATTGACCTAAACCATGTGGTAAACAAGCTGGGATCAAATTTGTCTCTGCTGGGTCACTGCTGAGATTTGTCCCTGGTATTGATTCCGTTACTCTCCATGCAGCAATGATCCATTGAGCAAATAGCCCTGTTTGCAATGTCACTGATGCTGAATTTAGTCACACATTTCTTCATATAATGCAAAAGACATCGGCATGCCACGGATTACATATACTATAATTTGTAAATGTGTATTTGCTATGATATTTAATGTGCTGAACATGATCAATCTTGTTTTCCGGCTTTCAGAGTAAATAGTGTTGAGTATGTAAATAATCACAAAAACAGTTCTTTTGGGGCCCATTTTCCAGAAGCATTATTACCTGCTTAGTTCTTTGACTGTCAATGCATTCCACACCATTGCTTATACTCCCAAACACAGACAACTTTAATACTGGCAGGAGTTTACAGAAGAAACCTTGGGCTCTGGCTTTGTACACCTAACTGCATATTTCTGAGCTTAAAACTTAACATTGAACCCTCATGTAAATAGAAACCCATCTCATTCACATTGTTGTTCAAATAAATGTCCCTCTGTAAAATCAGGCTTTTCCACAATGCAGTGCCTTGATATATTTCACATTTCTTCTGTAATGAGAGAATTGTCAATGATCCAGCTTACCTAACAATGTATCCAGAAACTTCAAGGAGAGTATTGTAGTAGTAGAACTTGAAAGGTGGCCATAAATTTCACTTAGGCTGATAACCTCACTACCATATCAGTTCCTGTGACAACCTATAAGTCCCTGAGTTGACAGATCTTCCCTGCATCACAGGGGCTGTATGGCCTCCATAATATCCTAGGAGGCTTCGGGGCCTATTTACAAAGGTAAACATATATCTAGATGTGTTAATGTACTCTTACACTTTGTAGTAGTTTTATGACTTTAGGGTATTCAAAATTTCCAAGTGTAAATATACGACAAACTGTAGACTTGCATGTCTCACCCTCTCAGCTCAGGGAGGGAGAGCCAGAATAAACATAATTTACGACCATAAAGTTACTGCAAGTAAATTTACAAACATATTTTGCATTCCGTATGCTTTGCGGCACCTCCACACTTGGGACAGAGACTTCTGCACTCAGGGCAGAGACTCTGCATGGAAGGGAAAATGAGAATTATATACACCTGAAATAAATCATGCACCCTGACACCCATTCCCCTACAACAACATAAATATTGCTCACACAATAGGATCTGAATTTTTTTCTTCTTGAGCTTTCAGATCCTGCAGCCATCACATTCTGTCTAAAGGATACATACCACACTTTTTTTAAGGAGGAGGAGGAGACAGCCATTATAGTTGCATTTGGGGTAAAGCATTCCAAGAAAATACATTAGCTGCCTCTATTCACCCTCAGTGGAACACGAAAGGCTGACTTATGGGAGGAGGTGACAGACTCTGCTGATGCATTGAAGGAGGAGGCATACACCATAATAAAAGGAAGTGGCAAGATGAAAGGAGGTGGGTGAAGAGAAGGTCTCCAGGATTCAGCTGGCTGAAGATGTTCCTAGCTGCCCATCTGAATCACTTCTCCATCTCACCTCCTTCAAGGAGGCTGTCCTCTCCACAGCCACAGTGCATCCCAACCTGCTATATAGGCTAACTCTTTCTGACAATACTGTGGTGCAAATTGAGATTCTAAACCCCTTTCTCTCTCACAAAAAGCAAACCTACAATCGCCCACCCATAGCTGTCCTTCACTCATATCTGCATTATTAGGCACATAAATATATTTAAAAAAACAACGTCTAGCATGAACCCTATAAATTCCTACATGCCGTATAATTATTTATTTTTTCATATTCTTTTCATACAACCAATATTTCGAGTGGATTCGTTGCTTCAACAGAAGTCATTGCAAGTGCAACAGGGCAACACACAGGGCAGGTCTTGCAGAGCAAACTACCAACACAAACACTCTAACATGCTATAAATTATTTCTATCACTTGTTTTGTTAAATCCTAACACTGTTTTGACAGTGTGTTTTGGAATATCTTTTAACTGTAGTGAAATGTAACCTTAACATTTATACTGTTACACCATTATACACTAATACTTTTAACCTTTTAAAGTTCTACATTGTTTTCTCATGCACCACCTGTTACAACATCATCTTATGCTCCTAACATTGGACCAAAATCAAGACTGGTATCTCATAGCAGATGAATGGTAGAGGCTGGTAAGTTAAATGTCTTCTCTTTTGATCTAACCTCTTTATTTATTGCTGCCAAGGTTCCTGTATATCTTTTCTACAACATCCCATGGCACCATGCTAGAATGTAATGATATTGTTTTAGATATATATTGTCTTATAAAATTGCCCTTCAAATTGCCAATGTAAGGGTAGCACTACAAGATAACTGTTGTCTTAACTTGATTGAGATCAATCTTTGTGGGTGTCAAAATGAGTACTGAAACCATATAAATGGCATGTTCTTGTATGCTTTACAATGACTTACACCCCCTATGTATGTCTCTCTCTTGTTAGCTTCTATCATACAACAGCCCCTGGTATCAACCTTGAGAACATTAACAACAATGACATCAGATGACATCCTTGCAGCAGCTTTTACGCGTGCTACTGTCCATCGGTCAGATATGTCTGGGAACCTATGACCTTAACTTCTGCATCTTATAGGTAGGCCTTTAAATAACGCATTTATATCAATTTTTAAGTACATCAAATGATAAGAAGTCTTTTTATTGCTTTTGTTTGGTTTTCCTTTCTTTTATGTATTATTTATGCATTGACAATATCCATTGAACATAGAAAATCTTAATTATATAGCTGCTGGATCTGGAGATTTCTTGAAAACACCAACTACAAGGACACAGGTTGGGCTGCTGACCTAATGGGGATCTGCAAAATTAAATATCTGTGACTAGAGCTGGTGAGTTCCCATGGTTGAGATCTAATAATTTCATCCATCGATCAACTATTAATTTGCTATGTTTCTTTATGCTCGCTATACATAACTTATTATTTATTTGCAGAACAATGTTTATTAAAGTGCTGTTTTGAATGGTAGACACGACCTGAGTCAATGTACTTCAGCTGTTGGCATCTTTTTCTTCCAGGTACTGGGGATATTGCTCCGGACAATGATGCTGAACCATCTACAAGTGGAGGATGGTGGGCAATCCAAGGAGAGAATCCAATCCTTCTCAAAGCAACCATGTTAGCACTGCTTGACAAGAAGAAGAGGAGAAGGAGGGAGGCGAAGGAGGAGCAGGAGCTGGTAGACGAGGAGGGCATTGGTGCACTCACACAGAACATCTTCAAAAAGGCCACTTTGTGGCCAGGCAGCAGTGTTCCTCCTAAATCACTCCTGAGAATTGCCAGTCCCCAGCCATTAGGTGTGCAGCGAAGAATGCTTGTTATGCCTATGCAACACTCACATCCACACAGCCCTCAACTAACATTTACTTAAGTGCAATCTCTTATACACTCCTTACATGAAGGTACATCTATGGTCCTCTCTCAATCATCGGAGTGAGAGACCACCTTAGTGAGGAGCAGGTATCCCCATTCCCAATTCATCCTTCTCTGCCCCAGAGCTGCCCAGATGGCACCCCTCTCCCATGCTACGCAACGTGCTGGCCATGTAAGATGGCCAAGCATGTGGTGGGCAGTTGGAATGGTATAATGCTGCTCACTGGGAAGATCAGTTTAGCCAACTGCAGTGTTGTGTGTGGGAGGATATCCATGCAATGAGGACTGCTCTCTGTGAGATAGCTGCCTCCCTTAAAGGACTCTCTCAGATGATTGATAGGCAGACCTGTGCCTTGGATAATGCTGCAAAATGCTACCAAGACCTGGCAAAGATGCACCAACAATGACTTTTAGGGAAGAGGACACAAGGCAACATGCGTTGGCCAGGAAGATGATAGAGGCAAGAAAGAAAAACTGTGGCAGAAGGGGAAACAGATATGATGAACAAATTTGGAGTTGAGACAACAGGAGCTATGGCAGGATTGGGAGTCAGATGCGACATAAGACCTGCCATCATGGAGGTCATTAAGCCACTTAAAGTTCGTAGCTGTTCAATATCTGTCTGTCTGAGTATCTCTAATTGGCCTCAAGAATTCCTTGAGAGCAGTCAAAGACACATTTTCATAAGGAAGGGATGGACCATCCAAGAAGGCTGTGGGTTGTTGGGGCTGAAGTGCTCCTTGACTGTTGTTGTTGTTACTGTGGGTTGCCAATGAGAAGAGAAGATGATGCCTGTGCAGGCAGTGTAGCTGGAGGCGCTGGTGGAATAGGGGTGTCTGGAGCTAATGGGTGGCTGGGTGCAGGCCCAAATGGTGGTCAGGCCTGCTCTCCAGCCACCAAGATTGCATTGTTCAAGGGTAGGAGGAGTCTCAAGATTTGCTTCCTCCTGGTTGATGGTGTTCACATCCCCAGCCCTCCAACAGTTGCCTCTACCGCTTCCATCTTCCACCCAGTGTCTTTTGGTCACAGGTTATGTATGTCTATGGGCGAGCACACTATCCCTGCTGGAGGAGAGTTTTCATGCCCGCCTCACAGTTAAGGATCTTCCTTGCCCCGGGTCCAACTGTGATAAACCTTGGCCAGTCTGGTCCACTGAGAAAAATGTGAAAAGAAGAGAGAAAAGTGGAATTCTTATGTTCAATTATGCATGTCAACATAACATTACTATAATGGCATAAATTATCCCTAAATGTAAGAGCTGCAGTCTTTAACAAAGGTGTTGCTATCCAAAAATTGGATTAAAAAATTTGTTTGCCTTTCCAAATAGGTAGAAATGACATTTTCTGATTAATATTTGTAATGAGGCATTCAGAGGAGGAGAAAGGGTTGTGCTGAGAACCTATTTCTTAGATTAATCCTTCGTTTAATATTAAAAAGATATTTTCAACACATTGGCTTTCGGAAATTAGAGTGTTTTTGTTCAAGGCAACAAAGCATTCTAAAGGATTCTGTCTTGTTGTGTTTGTGTAACCAAATGTAAATAAATTGTTTGAATTATGAAAGTAAATAATGAAAAAATATTTGGTGGCTAGAAAGTAAGGTAAAGATACACTATGCTATCATCACATAACTAAGTTTGACAAAATGGACATGTAACAGTTTACAAATGTGGGCATTGTGTTCTAATTGTTATGTTGTCACAGAATACAGAAGTTTAAAACATTTCTATAATGGCAAGATCAGATGATCAGTCAATACAAACAAAACTACAAGTATACATGCATGTTAATAATTTTAAACTTTAATTTGTTTTTCATGAAACTCAAATAACTCAGGGTAAATGCAACATGGAAGGTTAGAAAAAAGGTTAAACTGAACATGACAGGACACCACTCTCAAAATGCATGTGCATGTAAGTGAATAATAAATAAATGCACTTACTGTCTTTCTGCTGCTCAAACCCTTCCAACAGAGCATGGAGGATAGGCAAGGCTTCTCTCAGGACCCTCCTATATAGTGGTGTCATGCAGACATGCCGAGAATGGGGCTGGGAGGACAACTCCATAATTCCCTGGGTCTTGATTCAGGCCCAGTGACAAAGGTCTTCCCAGTGTTTCTGCCAGAAATTCCCCCGAGTGGTGTGGAAACCCACTGCACTGCAGCACATGGCGATGTCGCAACAGATTTAAGACCATGCTGCATTACTCAGCTGGCTTTCTGGACCTCCATAATGCTGAGGGTACTTTGGGGTATCCCAGTCACTGATAATGTCCAGTTCCTGATCGGTGAATGGAAGTCCTTCTTATCATGTCCCTCACCCATGTTGGGTGTTAGATTATGCCAAGGAGCTTCAGAATGGAGGAGAACGGTGTTGTGGTGATCAGAGAATGGATCAGAATGACCACAAAATGGCCAACTTCATCTAGCTGTGAGTAATTTCCTGTTTGTTGCAGGGTGGTGACTCCACATACAGAAAGGAACAATCTGCATGCAGAGTAAATACCTCCACATGCAGGAAGGAGAATTCTGCATGTAGCCAAAACACTAAACAATTGATAGAATCATAAAACTTTTAACATGGATTGCTTATGTACCTAATGTAATGTGTTAAGTAACGTGGACACTATTTGAGATTTTGTACTTAGAGTTGTTAATGATAAGTGTTTAAATGTTATACAAAATGAAGAGCCAAATTATTTTTTCAGTAGAGTATTGCATTTTAATTGATGACAGTACGTGAAATAAACAGAGTTGTCTCAGGATGGTATATATGGACAATGTGGTAGTAGTCCACCATTGACAAGAGGCTGTCCAATTACATAAATGCAGCAACCAAACTAGCAGCTTAAGGAAAAAATTATTTAACTAACTAATTCCACACCAGAATACCCTGACCTCTATTCTGTACCCCACCATAGTGCCTAGATGTAGGCGTTGATCAGGGTCAGGATCTATATGTCAGTATGGTTAAAATAACTTTATTTCGGCCTCGAGGGCCATAAAAGTACTAAAAGTATGAAAGGAATAAGACAGATAGAAACATGCATAAAGGTTTTTACAGCAAGATGAAAATAAAAGAACTGAATACAATATATAAAACAAGGTTTACATGAGCATGCGCTCAAAATCATACTTCCATGCTGCCTAGGCAATATATATGGCTGCCAGAAGTGAAGATACATAGCTTCCTACCAGGCATTTACAAAATGGTACAGCAAAGTGAATCCTGGTAGGGAGTCTAGGCAGAGTCAAGTAGCGGCGAGAGGAAGGGCCTTCCTATGGATCACCCACATAGCACCCAGGAATTTGGAAATAGAAATGGCTATTACTGGATGGCAGTTCACCCTGAGGATGTGAAGGGTGACTGAGTGGCTGAGCACACCATGTAGCCTGTATTTAGGGGCTGGCCAAAATGGGACAAGGGGAAGCATAGCCTGTTCACACAAACATGACATGTGGAATACTCTCATCTGAAGAGTTTACAAATTTGACACATGGCATCTCCCCCTCCAACCCAACCTGAAGTGAACACTTTGAGTGATAAGGTGCCAACTCGAAACTGGAAATACAGCTTCATGCTCAGTGCGACTGACACAAGATCCCAAAATGACTCAAACCCACAAGTGGGCTTGAAGTCAAGGAAATCGTTGGTGAGTTTAGAGCAAACTGCTCTGTGAGATTCCTCAGCCACTAATGTTGACCAATATTGCTTTTTCACAAGGGCCTTAGACGCAAAGTTGGTGAAATCAGGGTGGTCCCACAAGTCGTGCTTCCTGAGTGAGTACAAAGGTAACTTAATTCTCGATAGCCTGGGAACTTTGCTAAATTGATCAGCCTTCATGACATCTCTAAAACTTTCAACATAATGAACGAGGTCATGGGTAGTCCATAGCCATCTCCAGTACAATAGGGGACGCAATCAGATTTTACCCGACACCCCTGTTACTCCCCGGCCCATAAACAATGGGTATAATGGAGTACTAGGAGGAAGAGCAGTGAGATTTCTGAGAAATTTATTCTCAGTTCCAGTCAGTTCCTCATGTTTGGAGAAGCCCCACAACTCTGCTCCATACAAGGCAGAGACCAGTGCTTTAGCCTCTTAGATCTTAAGGGTAGGTGAAATAGCTTTAGTGTGGAATGAGGAAAATTCCTTAAGTAATGATCCAGATGTCTGTTTGAGTATAATGGTTCCCTCATTGATATGAAGATGCATGGACATTCCCTCTGTGAATGTGACCCCAAGATATGCAAAAGAATCAACCTTCTCAAAGGGGACACCCCCAAAAAGAAGCTACCCTTATAATATTTGTGTTAGTTAAAGGACATCACTTTGGTTTTATAAGTGTTGATCTCCAAGCCACGTGCAGCGCAAAACTCTCCAAAATGAGTAAAAATTTTCTTGAGCCCGCTCGGGTCTTGGAGATCAACAAAGTGTCATCCACAAAAAGGAGGATCGGGATTTTGGTTTCCGCCAAAGATGGGGCACCTATACCAACTTGATAAAATAAGTGGGCAATGTCATTAATGAATAGTGGGAACAAAGTGGGTGCCAGGACGCAACCCTGGTGAACGCCTTTGTGAACGGGTACCCTATCAGTCATTTATCCCTCTTTCGCCCCACCTAATGCGTGCATAATTATCCTCATGTAAACAAACTAAAAGCGATAAAATATGAGGGGGCATTGCCAGATCAGTAAGAACTTTGTAGTATTCTGCCCTTGTTATTGTTATGTGATTTACACCTCCTGCTCAGCCAGTGTTTGTGCTGTGTGCGCAATAGAATGTTGGAGTCATGATGTGCCTCGGAATGTTGGGAGACTGTGAGGTGAAGTGACAGTTGAGCATGGGCTGAGCAGCAGGCAGGCTGCTCCTGGTGGGGCTGCTTGACAAGATCTTAACCACTTATAACTATCTACAATAAAGCTTCTTGAATTTCATCCTACATGCGTGGACCTCATTACTACATTTATTTGGCGACGAGTTGGTGACGAACCTACGTGTTGCAAGTAGATCTCAGGAACCTGGTGAACAAAAAAAGGACCTGGAGATGGCGCAACCTACAGAAACTACAGTGGCAACAACCACAATTTTCAGAAGAGGAGGAATCCACAAGAAGGTAATAACTACGAACAAGAAACATGCGTTTTCTACACAGAACAACAAAGATGACTACAAGGAAGAAACAAGTACTACACAGAAAAGAAAAGAAGACATCAAGTAACAAGAAAAGATAAAGCACTATGCCTCTCAGCCCCACCAGTGTCATCAACATCGGACAGCCCCAGCCCCGGCGTGCTGTGCTCATCTAGTTTACTTTCTTTGGACTTTGAATCTTACTCCCAGTGTTTCTGTCAGCAAGACCACCACCATTCTGTTTATCAACATGGATGGGAAGTATATTCTCTTCTCACAATCTTCTACAGCAAGTGACGCAGCGCAAATTTATTCTGTCTACAATCCAGTGCTTGCCTCTGCTACAACCTGCCACCACGGTGCTTCGGTATTTATTGTATCGTCTAGCTGCATTGAGGCAATATGCGCTAATTAGTTTCACCCCAAGCGATAGTTCACGGTGTTCGGCTGGTGAACTGTGTCACCGAAGAAACCCAAGGGACTACTCAGGACTTAGATTATCGTTCACGGCAAGCTACAGAGCGCTGACTTATGTTGTCTGCATCTGAGTTCTTGGTGCTGGCTATAACATGTTACTAGAGTGCCTCGGTGTTTGGGAGACGCACAGCTGTGGTACACTGTATGATCTCACATGTGTGGTAATTGACAGTTTGGTTTAACAACTTGTCATTGTCTGAAGTGGTGTTCCAACGTGTCATCGCGCTGCTGACTCTCTGCCTGTCACTGCAGTTAAATTTGTATTGTTTGGTTACATGCCACTATTTCGTCTTCTGCCTCAAGCCTGCATAACGCCACCATAATGTGTTTCTTTACATCTGCCGCTCTCCTCAGAATTTAACGCCTGACTGGCTTTTCGGCAGTTAATTCCTTTTTTCTGCCGTTTGACTGTGCGAGCGCTTCTTACCTCCTTGGTAGAGCCGCGCGGGTCATTTCGACAAGGATAGCCCTCCAGCGCTACACGTCCGCATTCCCTCAGTGGCACTATTTGGTGCTCTAGGGCGCCGTGAATCACCCGACTCTGCATCAGGTTGCGTGCCGCCATCTCTGTAAAGGTGTCAAACACTACAGAGGAACATATCCGACGCCTCTCTGTGCTGGCCTATAAGTGTCTATTGAAATTTCTTCCATCTCAAAGTTGTGCGGTATGTTTACAAAAATGATCTTCACCAGTCAAGTCAACAGTATCGGTGTTCGTCTGTCATCTCAACTTTTCTGCAGCGTGTGCATGAACGTACCATTATTTATACAGTTTAATTTCTATTGTCCGTTATTCTTCATTCGGACAGCTCTCTTTTCCTAGTGTGAGGCGTTTACCAAGGATTAGAGTGCTTGTGTTACGTTTCCATATCTCGTGCTCATTGCCTCAGTGAACTCGTTTTTATGCAGCTTTCAGCTACTCACGACATGTGATTTTTGCCTGTTATTACAGTGATTTAAATCTCAGGACTGTAGCATTTTTGGTCACAAACTTTTTGTCATTTTGTTTCATTATGGGAAATCTCAGTAATTTGGGCATTCCTCCAATTCACAATACATGTTTCTGTATCTACGTTATCTATCACACTTGTACATTTTTCACTTGTTTTCTTCCCTACATAGGTATGGCAATGGGTCTAGCCCCATTTGTTCACATTACACTTGCATACATGGGCTACATTTTGCGGTTATGGGCCCTCGGTACACTCCTATAGGGGTTCATTGTTCATTTTACATGTGTACGTTTTACACTTTATCTCTTCCCTACACAGAGAGGGCAATGGGTTCTAGCCCCATTTGCTCATACACGTGCCTACACGGGCTACATACGGTTTTCTCCCTTACACAGGGCACCGTTGCATGGGTTTCAGTCCCATTTACAATTGCTACTCACTCTCACTACAGGGAGTAGGTCATGGGTCGCAGTCCCATTTTCTCTTACACTGTTACCCTCACACAGGGTGTGTCTTATTGGGATCTTTCCCAATCACATTTGCTTACGCCCTCTTGCCAGGGGTAGTTCATGGGTTCAGTCCCATTTACAGTAGCTACCCTCCCTTATGTTTCGGGGTAGGTCATGGGTTTCAGTCCCATTTGCTGTTATTTTCTCGCAATGTTAGCTTATATTATGTTACATTGTCTATTTGGAAACTCATTGTTTTGCTTATTCCTTTTGAATTGTCAATTTGAAAATGGGGGAGGATGAATTATCTCATTGTATTTTATTCTCTCTTTCTCTGTTTTCTCGCCTGTTCAGTTTCCCTTGTGATGTTACACATCTTTTGCATCCTTGGTATCTGGACTACAATTGGTTGTTAGTCTTCCCTTGTCTCCAGTCTTTCCCTCATTGTAGTTTCTTCCTATTTCTTCCTTGTTTTGGAGGTGATCCTTCCTTGTCGATTTCGTGTGTCTTGGGGAAGTCTGGTGTGTAGGTCGTGTCGTGCCTTGTCCTTCCTTCCTTGCTTGCCTGCCTGGACAGTGGGTATGTTTGGGGGTAGTCTTGGGTGCCTCTATGTCTTTCTGTTCACTTGTTGTTCTTTACGGATCTTCACTGTTTTCTTCTCCATTCTACACTTTGTTGGAGAGTATGCATCATTTCTATTCGTGTATATTTACTCTTCGCTTCGTCCACGTTTTCTTTCACCTATCTCTTCGCTCTCTCTGTTCGGTCACTTCTTTGCATCCTTTTTGTATTCGTTGTTGGAGAGTTTGGGTCCTTCCCATTTGTGTATGCTTGCTCTTTGCTTCCTCCTCGTCTTCTTCCACCTGTCTCTTCGCTCTGCCCTTCTTGTTCTCTTTGCTCTGACATTTATTCTGGTCCATCGTTGTTCTTCCTAGTTTTTCCTTCCTTGGTTCTCTCTCGTTACAAATTATTCAAATACAGGACTTGTGCTTCTCTTGTGAAGCAAAGGGGATATGTAGTATTCTGCCCTTGTTATTGTTATGTGATTTACACCTCCTGCTCAGCCAGTGTTTGTGCTGTGTGCTCAATAGAATGTTGGAGTCATGATGTGCCTCGGAATGTTGGGAGACTGTGAGGTGAAGTGACAGTTGAGCATGGGCTGAGCAGCAGGCAGACTGCTCCTGGTGGGGCTGCTTGACAAGATCTTAACCACTTGTAACTATCTACAATAAAGCTTCTTGAATTTCATCCTACATGCGTGGACCTCATTACTACAAACTTTCCAAAGGCGAGGCCGAGGGTTCAAATCAAAAGCTGATTTTAGGTAGACGAAGGCAATGTAAAGGCTGCCCTTGCCGATCAGAGCAGTCCTCCGGTAGATCAGCATGAAACGGAAGGCCTGGCCGATAGTTAGGACCTTCAGATGAAAACCAGCTTGGAATGGACTAGGAACATCGTTCTCCAGAATCCAATCCTGAATTTTGGCTAAAACACAGCAGCAGAAGATTTTTTGGACACAGTCTGTAAGACAAATAGGCCTATAGTTACATGGTTGGGAGCAATCACCTTTTTTGTGTATGGGTAATACTAGGGCACCCCTCCATGAGTCAAGAATTGGGGCCCTTGTGGCAATGGCGTTGGCTATGGCTAAAATTTAATGCAAATACAAGATGATGGACGGAGTACTGAAACGTTTCAACCACTCACCCCCTGTCAAGAGATCTGGGTTTAATCCATCGTTTGTTTGCTCACTATGCCACCCCAGTTTGGACCCAGTCATTTGCAAATCAGTCTTGACCCTGCTCCTCATGGGAACAGTCCAGCACTACCGCCAGACCAGTTCTTCCCTGGACCGGAAGCAACCATCCTGGGACCGGTTTCAGGGTATTACCCCTCATCAGCCACGCTAGCTTTAATCCAGTGGCACAGCGAGCAAGGGACCCACATCTGAGCATAACCTTGTCCACATAGGGCGAACTTAGCAAACACAGCAAGATGATGGACGGAGTGCTGATACTTTTCATTCACTCATTCCCAGTCAAGAGATCTGGGTTCAATCCATCATTCTTTTGCTCACTATTAGGCCTGGGCAGAGCTCGCGGAGTTTCACTCCATGGAATTCTGTGGAGATAAAGAAAAACTCTGCCAAATTCCGCTGAGTTCCGCAAGCCGACGGAGTACTGAGTCAGAATATTAATGCACTCAATTAGTTCCACTCAGATAGCGTAAGTGATGTTCTAGTTAAATTTCTCAACAAAGCATGATTAAACATGGCTGTGTCAGCGAAGTGGAGCAAATAAAAGGGAGGCAAGAGAATTTAGGCATAGGTGAGGACGGAGGAAAGCAATTGGAGGGGAAGGGGGTAACGAATCAGGACACTGTAGTAATTATACGAGGGCAAGAGACAGAATGAGGTGCGAGACAGCAGGGGTGGTTGATGGGTTTTAAAGTAAAGTGTATGGGCAGAGCGTCAGTAGAAACACATGGGGGGTGCACACTCACCAGTCAGTCCTGCTCTTCTTGTTCAGTACATCCATAAGCCGTCTGCAGGGCTGCACCATTCTTGTTGAATTAACAGCCATGTCTGCTGGTATGACGGAAGTACCTCACTGCCACGTGTACCTCACTGCCTCCCTCTTAGGTGTGCCTCCTTCCCCTTCCTTGCACACTCACTCACTCACAGTCGTAGATCATGAGCACTGCCCTCTGTTGACCAGAGGGTGAACTGTGCTGGGTAGCAGTACTACCTGCAACTGAGAGGGCTGGCAAATTTTCCTCCTCACTCCAGCTCTGCAAAGAACAATGCTTTGTACTTCCGGGTCTTTCAAGAGCTAAATCAGTCACTGCTGTCAGTAGTCTCACACCTGGCATAGAACCAGCCCTTCTGTTTGTAGAGCAGGACTGGCGCTCGGCGCTACAAGGAAAGTACATTCATCTGGTGAAGAGTAGTACGCTCCACAGAGAACCTTTATATTCTGACAGTGGTGAATGTACTAACGGTGGGTGACCCGGTCCGGGTGACACCGGCCTGACTTCCGGGGTCAGAAGGTGTCGGGTGCAGGACACTGCATCAACTTCGGGCTGTAGGCACCCTTCTGAGTTCTTACTCACTGACTCAGACTTACAACCGAGGCACAGAATTTGGTGACAATTACGTGATTTCATGACACTTTGAAACCGGCATTAGAACTTCGCTCTCTCGGTCTAAAAGCAACTTTGTCCCTCTCAAGATTATTCTCCAGGCTGGAAGCCAATATTACACCAATTCAAGCAATTTCGCTGCTCGCGTAGCCGCACTTATTGTGAATGACGAGTTTATAGTAGGGGTGAGCAGCTAAGCGCAAGGTAAATGCTGATTGCGGAGTTTTTGCATAACCCTGCATTCCAAGCGGAGCGCAGAGTTGGTAAAACTTTGCAAACTCCGCAAACTTCGCTGGTGGAGCAGGCCTACTCACTAAGCCACCCCAGTTTGGACCCAGCCATATGCAAATCAGTCTTGACCCTGCTCCTCATGGGAACAGTCAAGCCCGAACTGCCAGACCAGGTCCTTCCTGGACCAGAAACAAGCATCCTGGGACCACTTTCAGGGTATCACCTCTTATCAGCCAGACTAGTTTGAATCCAGTGGCACAGCGAGCAAGGGACCCACGTCTGGGCATACCCTTGGCCACTTAGGACAAACATAGCAAACAAAGCAGGATGATGGACGGAGTGCTGAAACTTTTCAACCCCTCATTCACATTTTAGGTGTGGGTATTGTGTTGTCGCTATTACTGAGTTTGTTAGAGTTGCCCTCCCCTGATGCACACATAGGGCCAGTTAGAGGTGTTGTTACTTACAAAAGAGACACATGAACGAAAACCTCCAGCAATCAAGCTATATGCAAGAGGTGACTTTCAAAAGATGGAGATGTTGTGTGTGCATCCGGGAAAAGCAGCATACAAATCAGTGAAGCAGCTTCTGGCATTGCAGACAGCATGCATGTTGATGGAGTGCCAGCTGTGTGTGTTGCATAACAAATGTGCTGTGTTGAGGTGGCAGGAGTTCCACAAGGGTGCAGTCACTGCACCTAGCACACAATGAAATTCGCCAAAAAGCACAGATTTCCCTTGCCACTCTTTCCTTTTCTGCCAGTGATTGTGGCAAGGTGATAAATGGATGCACTCTTCTAATGAGACATTTCAGTACCTGATGCAAGCATTGCGACTGGCTTGCCTGTGAGAAGCAAATGTTGTCAGAGCTGACCCACTGGAAAGATAAAATGGCCAATGAAATGGAGTGTAGCCAGTATTTCAGTATTGCAGGGATAGCCTAGAGTGGGCTGTAGCTGCATCAAGCTCCTGCTCCCAGTCAGCAACCATGTTCAGAATCACAAAAGTTGAGAAGCAGAATCTGGCAATCCCACAGATAAAAATTCTTTGCCTGTAAATCCGCTCTCCTCCTCAAATACATAATGGTCAAAATAAGGGGCATTCCAAATAACAGACCTATATACTTTTGATCTCAAGAGATACACAAATAATTTGGCTTCTTGTAAGCAAGATTGTATTCCCTTATCGCCTGACACTGACCAATAAGTTTTAAATCTTACATTTAGTAGAAATGGTGAATAAGAGAACAATTCCAATGGTTATACTATACCTTCTTGCCAAAAAGTTCGACCGTGCCTCTTGGTCCTTCTTACCATATGTCTTTTGCAGTATACCGATAGGACCTAATATGCAGAACTTTAATTGGACAAATAACGCTGCTCCCCCTTCTACTATGCTGATAAATGGAGTCAAATCTGTGGTATTTTTCCCGGGGAGAGGCAGACTAGAGAGGTCACCCTCTGGTATTTGCTCCCACGAGACGAGACCTATATATAGCTTATTACTCTCCTCCCTTTCTAACTGGGATCAAAGGGGATCTAATGTGATTCATGTTTAAGTTTATCCTTAATTGGTATTACTCACCCAGAATACCTAAAGCTATGTTTCCAGCATTTATGATAGACGTTGGAGACAAGGTGGATGAGAAGAACATGAGTTCCATGTATGGAGGGTATGCCAATGGCTGGAAATTTTAGGGAAGGATGTTTTGAGTCGTTATAGAAAATGCTTGGGTACAATAGATCCAAGTGTTACTACGCCTGGATTTAGGCCTTGAAACATGCACTTGAAACAAACACTCATCTCCATTATGCTGTCGGCCTCTATACAGCCTATAGTGTCCAGCCACCCTCTGTTACTTAATGTTCCCATTGCTTGTGGACTGTCAGAGCGATGGAGTTGTCATATGATATGAAAAATAAGAGCGGGATACATTTGAGAAAGTCTGTAAATCGTTAATTAACCACTTATGACGCTACCCACTAGACGTATGCTGTCCAAGAACACTGAGAGGACTGGTACTATGGTGGGAACCCTGATAAGCTGTGATAGTAGTGAGTATTAAGTCTGGAAAATGCCAAGAGTGGGTGATTTTCTGATGGTGAATATGGTATGTTGCGCAGATATATTTGCAGATTCTGTCTCTGCCATGGGACAGCCAAGTGTCCTTTTGTTTTGCTGCCCGGGTAAATGGGAGGGGAAGGGAACAGTTAAGTGAGAACCGGAAACTATGTTTTTGTTTATGATGCGATATGAGTTTCGTTTCTCTTTTATAGCTCTTATTTTGTTTACATCTTCAATGTAAGAAATTTATAGTATTCTTTAAGCGGGTTGGGGACCCATCTTAAAAAAAAATCAAAATCCTTGTCACGGTGGACCATTAAAGTCACAAAATAAACCAGTGCTTAACCCGCTGGTATCTTGGCATAAAGCAGTGAGGCTTATTTTTTTAATAAACCTTTTATATTTTTCCTTCAATAGCTGAAAAAGAAGAGAAACATATAAACAGCAGTGCAGCAAGTCATATACTTTTTGTTTTTCCACTCCACTTTCACTGCACTACACATTTTTCCACAACCTAGTGCTCCTACGTAGTTCCGCAAGTCGCAGCATGCCTCAATCCGCAGCGGATTGAGAGGACCCCAATGATGAAGCATGCCACCTAGGGGAAACCCTGGTGGGTGAGGGGCCTCTAGAAAAGAATGTTTCTTCCTTGAAAGAGGATTTTCATACATGTTCATTGAAAACCCTCTTCTTCCCCACGGGTAGGTTTTTATTCTGGTATTCCAGATTTTGTGAAATGAAATAACATTTGGTCAACATCATGTTAGAGTGGAAATTCAGCATATCTGGGCCTCAGTGTTTATGCAGGGTGGCACCAGCCTATTGCAGTCACATTGTACAGGTGTACATGTATCAGACACTCTAACAGTTATTTCAGATGAGAGTATCAGTATCAGTGCCATTTGTCAGGTGTCCACCATGTCCTGTGGAGTAACAACTATATACATGTGGGCGATCAGCTATGGGAGCTGTCTGCATTTTGTGTGGTTGAGGTTGTCTCTTGTAGAGTGTCTCTCCTCGCTAGGAATGAGCGCAGTGGGCCACAAATTCTTTTAGTCCTGGAGGGGGTAGATTGCAGTGCTGCACAGTCCTCTGCTCTTTAATTGCACATTGTCATGTCATTTAGCCAGTTGGTTATCGTGGGCCCTGTGTCTCTGCGCCAATGCACCGCAATTCGTCACTTGGCTAGAAGTAGGGTTATTGGTGCAAATCTTCCAGCAATTGACGTAATAAGTCGAGCATATCCAAGCAGAGCAATCACTACATATGGAATTAACCTATGTATAGTCATTTGTGATATGTGATCAAATATCACCCCCCCCCCCTCCGAATCTGGGTATTGGGGCACAGAACCAGGCCATCTGGCCCATTCCCGTTTGTTTGGTGTTGCATCGTGGGCATCCGTGTGTGCTACATGGATCTATTTTATGTTGTTTGATTGGTGTGTGTTATGCCCTGCAAAGGAATTTGTAGTGAAGCAACTTATGTCTGTGGTTTATTGACACCGGACTTAATCAACTGTGTGAGGGGCACAAGGTCTTGTGGCTCCTTCCTTAATTCGGGCATTTTCTCACTGGCCGTATGCCTAAGCCTGTGAGATGTAAAAACATCCAGTGGGGAAACTGCTGATGTCTCACCGAGCTGTGGGAGTTCAATAAATTGACCCTCACTGAAGAGATACCCCAGTTCCGTTATGTGTGCCCTCTTAAGAACGCCTATGACACCCCTAATTCCCTCGTAAGTGGTAGAACTAGATTGTTGAATATCTATATTACCGTGGAGTATAGGAATTTGGTGCTAAGCTTCTCGCCAATGCTCAGCAGGTTGTAGCCACTGCATTAATGCTGTATCAGGGGTCCGGGAAACTGGACGCCAGAAGAATGTGCAGCGGTTTTGGCTGCACCCACTGCCTGTCTGGGATTAGATAGGGGATGCTCCCAAACTGAAAGTAAGCACTATAAATTGTTATGGTGTTATAGTGTAACCCAGTGTTTTCCACAGAGAAAAATGTCTTAGGAAGTTTTTCACCGTCAGGTCATGTAATTCATTAAATATACATACCCTCCTTTAAATGCCATGCAAAAGATTTGTTTTGCCAGATCGAAACAGCAGTTTTGAAGCCCCACACTCAGCCTGCAGAGGCATGCCTAGAGACACGATTTACAATGCTACTTTAGTGGGTGGCATAACGAGTGCTGAAGCCCACCTGTATCATCTAATATACAGACCCGGGGTATATGTACTACCATATACTAGAGCCTTATAAGTAAATTAAATGTACTAATTAGGTGTATGCCAATTTTACTAGGTTTTAAAGGGAGAGCAAATGCACTTTACCACTGGTTAGCACGAGTAAAATGCGGAGAGTCATGTGGCCAACATAAATAGTTTCAGCAAAAGAAGGTAAACATTTGAGGGAATACCACACTACCAACACTTACTAAATAAAAATAGATGATAACATGTATTTGCAAAGTATATTACCATTGTCACTTGAGATTGTTATTTCAAATGTCACTGTAAGGTTCTTAATTGCAAGGCTGTATCGAATCAGCTACTAATACAAATTAATAGCTGTCAGAGGAAAACAGCAAAAATATCAATGTTACCTCCTTGTGCTGGTGCGGTTCAGGTTTAGTTGAGGATTATGATACTCTATTTTTTGATTGGTACAATCAACAAGTTTTGATACTTTTAATTATTAAGAAACGTGACATGAAAGAATTCAGATTGCTATGGTGTTTCTCTTGACAGCTGATCGAGAGATTTTGCCTGTTATTGTAATAGGGCTGTATGTCGGTACTGTAAGCAGGTGGTACTGGCACGTATTGTATAATTGGCTGTGGCTGTGGTTGGACATACTGTATGGTAGGCTGTGGTTGGGCTTGTATGTATTGTACGGCAGGTTGTGCTTGAACCTGTTGTGGGGCAGGTTGGGCGTTGCCTGTAAGAGCGTTCATGGCTGCCTGGGGGAAGGATGTCACTGCCGTCATCTGAGTGACCGGTGCTGCAAACATGACTGTGTCCGGATTGTCTTTTTTCTTAGTAAGTTTTTGCTGCACCAATTTGGCAGCGGCATTCTCTATGGCCAACTGTCTATTCTTTTCCTGTTCCTGCCTCTTCTTGCAGTAATGTATAATGTGGTCTTGTATCTCAGGCCATGGCTTACATTCCATTGCTACTATGCCATCTAATTTTTCCTGCACTTCAGTAGGCAGACCCTTTTTTATTGTGTGGTAAAATAGTCTTCCGTACCCTCCTGTCGCATCCCATCGTTGCCCTAACTCCTGATGCCATTTTTCTTTCATTCTGGAAAGATAGTTGGCAGGGTCTTCATTTGGTTGCATGGTCTGTGACAACAGAGCCACAATATCGGGAACATCAGGAAATTTTCTGCGCAACTCAGACCATACTGCCATTCTGATCTCATTAAAAGAGACACCATCATGTTTGGTGTTTGTTTTTGTAAGATTGGCATGAACACGTGTGAAGAGATCTTCTGTGTCTTCTCCGATGAGGGAGATCAGCAGGCTTTTGACATCTCCTATAGCTATGTTGTTACCTGCAGTGTGCTTTTCAAAAGCCGTAATCCACTTTCCAGCACCCTCCGTGAGGGGTGGGAGATGTTTTTTAAGATTTTCTTTGTCTAGTGTAGACCACGGGATATAGATGGGGGGATCAACGGAGGTTTTGTACAGCAGTGGCATCTGGCGCATCACTCCTGAACGTGGCGCTGTAGGCCCAGTAGAGTAATGCTGGCGGGCATATTTCTGCCAGACCTTTAAACTCTCCCGCATGTACTCATAATCCCAATCCTCATCTCCTAATCCTTTCAGAATACATTCAACTGCTGTTGCCATGTACTGATGCTCGAAAGAGCCTTCTCTTGGCCAAGGGAGCATTTGCGGTGCTAAGGGTTCTGACCAGCCTGCCAAGTCATCTGAAAAGGGGTTGATCGCATAATCTGAGCCTTCCCCTAGTGTGACTATCTGATTGGGGGTGAGGCCGTCGCTGGTTTGTGGTGTGCATGGTCTGCTGAGACACATGTTGTGACGATTTTTCATTCTAATGGTACGCAAGGAAGCGGAGCCCGAGACGTCGTATAGTATTGATATTTTTGCTGTTTTCCTCTGACGTCGTATAGTATGTCGTCTGGGCGCCCATGTGTCCCCAAGACTTTAAGTTTCTGTGCTTCGGTGGACCTGGCCTTCCTTCTTACAACTGGGTCTTCTGCCTGTGGGTGTTCTGTAAATAAGGGATTGTAACCTTCTCGTACCAGTGTCCTTTGCCGCCCTAGTGCTGGCGATGGTTGGTAGCCCTGGTGTGTGTTGGTGACTGTTTGTGTTATCCCTGAGGCGGCCGCGTCACACTGGTGGGGGTGCTCACCACCAAGTGGTCGTGTAGCCCCCTCCCCATTTTGTGAGTACTCCAGTATGAGCTGGTGCAGTGTGGGCCGTGGTGGTGGTACTGGAGTGCCAGTCTTATTGAGAAGATCTGAGAATGTGTGCTGCATCTCTTCTAACTTCGTTGACATGCGTCTCATTCTGTCCATGTGGTCTGTGGTGCTGGGTAGATGCATGTGTAATATGTCCATTTCAGGGGGGTCTGGTGAGATGCTTTCCAGGCTGAGGCTTTTGCTCAAGTCTACATTTGTTCTCCAGTTTTCGTATGGGGTGGGGTGATCTGTTTGGGGGACAAGCTGTCCCTCAGTCATGCGCAACAATGGTGAGTTGTGGAACTCAGTAAGCTGCTGCTGAGCTGTCATAAGGTCAGACCCTTGTCCCTCGCACAAGGGCGCAGTGGGAGTGAAAGGCAGCCTGGTTTGGGGTGGGAGGCACGACTTTGGGAATAGTTGCGTGCTGGTGTCAAGGAAGGGGTTGGTGGCATTGGTTTGTTTAGTGCCGGTGTCACGGAAGGCATTGCTGGCAGTGGCTGGGCAGCGAGAAGATACGGAAGAGGCAGAGTCAGAGTCTCCTTCTTCCTCTGTACGTAGTGGTACAGTACTTAACGTTGGCATAAATTTCAGTGAGAGTTGGGCATCTATATGGCCTGGGAGTCCTGATACTGCTGTCTCCATTATTGTGCCGTGGGAGAGGGGCATGTGTGTGTTCTGAAGTTCTGTCAGGTGCGGGTACACGTTACTGGGGGGCATGGGTGGTGTCTTTAATCCATCCATGTGGTGGTATGGATGACTGGGTGATGCATGGGAAGTCTGCAGTTCACCCGTTTGTGTAATGTCTGTGTCTGGACCGGGGTGTGGTGAGGGAGATGCATCGCTTGGTAGTGGTTGGGAACCAGCAGCCGGACAATTATTAGTGGTAACTGGTAAGTCTGGTTGTTCCTTGTGAGTGCGTTCGGTATACATACCGCTGAAGTGGTATGGCGGGGAGGCGGGATAGCAGTGGGTATGGCTGTGTCGGCCGTGTCAGAGTGTTTTTCAGTCTTATCTTTGAAAATGCGCCAGAGGTCTAGGGTAGCCTTTCGCTTCTGCAGCTTAGGACCGGAGTACTTGGTGTCTAAGAAAGTGGTAGCATGATCTAGTATGGCTGCATTAAAACTACCTTCTGAGGGCCATGGGTGGCTCATCTTTCTGGTACATTTATGAAGCTCCCTACAATGTTTGAGTATACGCTGCTCCTGTCCTCCAAACGTTTTCAAAACATGTTGAAGTGGAGTGGCCATGTTGGTGTGTGCAAAGCAGGGCGGTATACGCTAGGCCTGAATTGGAGAGGGTGTTGGTGTGGGGAGGTACGTGGTACTTGTACTGCTGTTTACACGTTCAGGTGCTAGGGTCAATATCTCTGATGAGTTCTTGTGCCACAGCCTGAATGACAATGTCGTATATGCCGTCCTGTAAGTCGCGCTCTTGGGCAACAGTGTACAGGGGGAAGCGAAGCCGGCCATCAAAGCAGGCCTCAGCAATGTAACTCTGGAGTGGGTGCCTTGGCCAAGTGCTTGATAATATGGCGGTGAGTAGTGAACCTGGGGGACGTATGATGAAAAATATGTGAAAGTGGGTGGACGTTTTATACACTGTAGAGCTCAGTATGCCATTCATGGAACCCTATTTCAAAGCGCCGCTCTTTCAGGGTGAGTGTCGCTACTCTAGGAAGAGATGTAGTTAGGCATTAGGGGTAGTAGGAAGGACGTCTTTTACTAGCTCCTCTCCTATGGCGGTAATAACAATTTGGTATATTATTTCTCTTAAGTCCAGTTCCTGTGGTCCGGTGTATATTCCGTCAGGGGAGAAGTCAGGGAATTGGAGCTGGTTACGAGAGAGAGCAGCAATGACCTTACTTTGTAGTGGGTTGCGTGGGTAGGATGCTGTTAATGTGGTAGGTATCTCCAAGCCTGGGGATATTAAGCGGATACGTATGTAAATGCAATCCGGTGTTTTGTGAACAGAGGTACCCAAAATTCTATTCATGAGGGCCAGTAGTAGGTGGGGGGCGGGAGTGCACCCGGAAAGGTTAGTGCTTGCAGGGTTTAAGCTCTTTTGTTTTGGGACCAATAGGATGTGGGAAGGCTGGTGCTATTGAAAGCGTTATCTGCTGTGCGTGAGTGTAGTCAATCCGTAAAATTTGAAAGAGAACAGTACTTGTTAAGGGTGTGACGTGGACAAAGGAAGATGGGTGACCGTTTGAGAGACCCACGACGTGACTGTTAACTAAATAAAGGACAATATGAGGTGCAGTGTCATCAAGGGAATGCTCGCACATTCCTACAGTGACTGGAAATGCGAAGGTAGGCAGGCAAGGGCCGGCTGTGGTGGAAAGTCAGGTGAAAGGTCCTGCAGGTCCAGTGAATAGTCCTGCAGGAGTATTCTGAGGAGTGGGGACGCGTCAGCAGGAGAGGGTGAGAGAATGGGTGGGTTGCGGAGGTCACTACTAGAGGCGGATGCCGATAGTGTAGGGGATGCAGGGGCGACAAGATCAGGGGGTGTTGCTTCTTGAGAAAGTGGCGCAGAGTGTGTGGAGTCTGTGTTAGACTCGCTGTCTGAGTGGATCACAATAGGAGAGGCAGCAGAATGGGTAGAGGTCGCGACGGAGGAATTAGATAATTGATCAGGCCAAAGCAGATCAGGGCGAGTGGTGTCTGGATGTGGGGGAGACTGGGAGGGAGCAGTGGCAGAGGGAGGTAAGTCTGTGAGGGATAATAGAGAGAGGCGGATTTCAGTGGTAGGCGTAAAGGTGACCCCTAAGATATCCCAAGCGGCAGCAAGGATGTCACTCTGATGGCGAGTGAGAGAAATATAATGATTAAGGGCGGGGTGGTAGACTGCGGTGGGTGTGGCATGCACTGAATGAATAAGAAGGTTAAGGATTTGCGGGGGAGCAAGGGACATATCGAAGAGAAATGGGTTAAGGGAGCTAACACGAGGAATGGGGAGAAGGCTCCACCCCCCTTCGGCTACCAATTGGCGTGGACAAATGGTAGGCAAAAGTGTGAGAGATAGAAAAGGATGCGCAAGGAAGGTGCAATGTTGAATGGTGGTAAGTGAACAGCTACCTAGCGGGGTTGCTGATGCTAATGAAGAAAGAATGGAGGCAACCCAGACAACAGCTACCTAGCGGGGCTGCTGAAAGTAGTGAATAATAGATAGAGGCAGCCCAGGCAACGAAAAATAACTAGCAGCCCTGCCACTTGGCTATTCAGTGTAGAGTTGGCAAGGCAGCACCAGAAGGGGCGGGGCTGGGAGGCAACTGTGGTGGGAGCCGCAGGGCAGACGCAGGGTTAAAGGGGAACAGAAGCATGAAAAACAGAAACAATGGACAATAAGTAAATAATAATAACATACAATATATGCATTTGCAATGTCAATTGTGATCACAAGATGAGAAGTGGACCAAGAGTGGAGAGGGGAGAGAGAGCTGCTGAGAGAAGGCAAAGAAGGGAGGGGCGGCTGGAAGCTGCGAGGCGCAGAGTGTTTGGGAGAGGTGCACTTCCGCTTTCTGGCTGTGCGCTGTTAAAGGCGGAGGGAAGCTGCGAGACGCGGTGGACTGGGGAGACGTGCACTTCCTCTTTCTGGGAGCGCGCTGAGCAGAAGAGGCGGGTGGAATCTGTGAAGGGCACAGCGGCTCCGAGAGAGGCACTTCCTCTTTTCGGAAGTGCGCAGATAAAATTCGAAAGGTGCGCCTGGCACAGACAGATATCAATTGTGTAGATAAGAATAAGAAGACACCCAATCCATGCAGAAGGGAATCGGGGCAGTAAAAGAGGGACAGGGCAGAAAATGAGGGGAAAGACTGAGAAGTAATTCCGGGAAGAAAGCTGACAAAAGAAATGCGCATTGGAAACAGTACTTGAGAAACAGCTGAGGAGACGGTGTTTACGGACCCTCCCCTTCTAACGTATAGAGCACAATGAATGTAAAGAAGCACAACGTAGAGGCCACAACTAATGTAACGAAGCACAACCAATGAGGACTCAAAACCTGTGTCAGAATTTAGATACCCTTTTCAGTATCAAGGACTCAAACCTGTGTCAGAATTTAGACTGTCATGGTCAGTATGAAGGACTTAAGCCGGTGTCATACTTTAGATACCCATGTGTCAAGGACTCAAACCTGCATATATCATTAGTACTCAAATGAAGAACGTCAACCTGAAGCGAAGAGCATTGAGGCATATACGAAAGCAGAAAGCACTATAAAACAAAGCTGAGAAATGCAAAGAGAAAACAAGCAGAAGGAAACCAAGACGGAGCCGATGAGAGCAGAACGGAAAGTACTGGAAAACCTCGTCGAGATGTGACCAGCCACAGAGGACGTCGTGGCAAGACAGCAGACCACAGGGGTATGAAGGAGCAAACACAAGGGAGACCCCGGAGGGCTGAAGCAGCCAGACCTACCCCTCCACACATGCCACACCTCGTAGTAAATTCAAGGAGAAAAAAACAGTCCCTGACTTACCGGGGTGGTGGTGAGAGAGAGAAGAGTCTGGGGGGCAGCCGCAGGTGTATCCCAGGTGTGTCCTTGGTCGGCACTGTAGAGGAGCCGCCAGGCACGAGACCTTGTTCGTGGTCGCCAGCTGATCGAGGGTAAATGGGTGGTCACACTTGGCTTACCGGCTCACGAGAGCAAGACCCGCACTCTGCTCGTTCACTGAGAAGAAGGAACCACAGTGTGAAATACAGTGGCACTTTATTAAGCAATTCAGTAAAACAAAGAACTGTTCAGTTAAATGTTGCCCATCATCACATGAGCAGGATGAAATAAAAGCATCAACAATATTATAAATCAGCTGTTCGAATGAAGCAAAAAAAATCTATGCATATATATTCTAATGCGCAGCTGCCTAAAGGGCAACCCTGAAATTAGAGATCATGAATAGGCAAGCGCCTAGAGGGCAAATCTTAAATGAGAGAACAAAAATCATCCAAGGCTACACAATTTAAGCTAGGACGAATGCAATGAATTGGGTGTGGATGAGCTAAATTAGAGAGGCTGACAAAGTCAAAAGGCTAGCAATCAGAAAAGAGCATTACCACCTTGAGAATGGAAATTCTAGGCCCAAAATCAGGAGAACGGTCGACCGGGAACCCTCACCATGCAAGGCACTGGTATGAAGAGTTCAGGGCGTGGACATGGGTGCAAATCTTTTATAGGGCTTAATGCAGAACTCCCACCCACAGCTGACGTGGGCCCTGACGTGGGTCCTTGACCGCACGCTTACAGTAACCTTGGAAAGTTTTTTGAAGAACACAGAAGTGGTGTCATGGTGAAACAGGGGCTTTTAGCAGGTGGTCAGTGATGCTTGACCGCAAACATAAAAAAAAGATAACTTCCATCGTAAGATGCTCGGAAATTTATATTTTATACATTATCTCTATGCCAGGCAGCCGTCGTTTGGTTTTGCTTGAGCAAGCTTGGAAAGTTTCTTAACTAAAAATATTGCAAATATTGCTTGTGAAAGACCAAGATGTACCAGCAGAGTGTCACGTACGTGTGGGCTAACCTTATTCTCGTAACTGTGGAAATTTACAAGGGGGGGGGCTGGTGTCTCGCAGCACAGCGGATGGCACAGGTCCCTGTTGTCAGGGCAGAGAGGCCTACGAGATCTGTTTTATTAAAAATCGATAGCCAGAGGCAATGGGCGTTGGGCCTATGCTATGTGTATGTATCTAAGGTGGTGTGGTTGGGCCCACTGTGTGTATCTACGGAGGTGGGGACCACTGTGACAGGTACTAAAAGGCTAAAGAAAAATGGACAACTAAGGTCATCTATCAGGGCCTGACTGGTGGGGCCTATATGGGAGTGTCATGTTTCATGGGCAGAGCAGAATGGTACATAGGATTTCTGCTATATGGTAGAACGGGACCCTACTTCACAGCCAAGGACTCTGATATTTTGTTTAAACTAGGGAGGTATTTGCAATATGTCGTGGGATCAGGAGAAGCATTACAAACATAGGGCCTGATTTATATCAATGGTGACGGAGTATCCATACCACCAAGACAGTGGTCACCCGCCTGATTTAAATGTGAGCAGACCTTTGGTTTAATCACGGCTGGAGACTACTCCGTCTCTGCAGTGATTAAACCCAAGCGGAGTAAGGGACATCAAAGAGGGCCCTTTAGTTCCAGCCATCTAATTTAGATGGGTGGAATTAGAGGTCAGTTTTCAGTGCCTGTCTCCGACAGGTAAACCCTGGTGGTAAGGGGCAGTGAAAACTACAAAATGGTTCCCTTGCCATCGGAGGACAATTCCCTGAGGGGAGCAGTGTCTTTTTATATTTTCAAATAGAAAATCACTCTGAGGCATTTTCTTTTTGAAAATAAAAAAGGAAACAGTTTGGCTTACAACTCCGTCATGCTTGTAAAACCCAATACTATTTCTAATACCTTCACATTGATTAATTTATAAAGAGGAGAGAGAGGCTTGCCCATATTGCCCTGAATCTTCGAGTGGCACTAACCCTCCTCGCATACGCTTCCTCAAATCTAAATCTCCTACACATTTTACTGATCCAGGCACCCACCGTTGGTCGATTAGTTGTTCTCCAATTCTGTAAAATAAGTGATCTTGCTACAGCTATCGATTTCAATAGAAAACGCTGCTGATATTTCTTAAGGCATTTGACCTCCCCAGAAGAGCCGAATAAAACCATCATACACGATGGGTCAACTGTGGTGGACACACAACGAGAAATACTTATAAAAACTTCTATCCAAAATTGCTGTAAATGACCTCATTCAAGAAATATATAAACCCAATCGCCTGCATCCTGTTTGTTACTCCTAAAACAATGGTTACACATCGTGGGATACATCTTATGTAATTTCAACGGCGTTTAATACCCCAACCATCTTGACAAAAAATGTATTCTTTTAAAATTAGCACCCGGTAACCCTCTGTAACTTAGTTCGCAAAGCAACAACCATTCTTTTAAATTAAATTTACAGCCTGTCTCGCAATGGATTTTCTGAAGTTTGTCCAAGATATCTTTTTCCGCTTTTATGCTATGGTGCAGCAGGCGGTACCATGTGCCTACACCTAATGTCCTCATAGCCATCTGTCTAGCAATCTGGTATGCTGACTCGCTTAGAGTGCCATAATTGCTTTTTAAGAAACTCGCAATCTGAAAAAAACATAGGCTCAAAGCCGTACTCTGGCTACCAGTTTGGATCTGAACCGTGTCCCATGTAATGAATCTACCTGAATTTAAAAAAATCCCAAGTCGGACAAACCCTAGTTCTTGCCAGAATTGTATAAGTCTTTTAGACAACGATAATCCACCTGCTGCACAATCTTGAATAAGGGTATAGGCATGATAAGTAAGGATATCTTGAGATTTAAAAAACAAGTGGATTCTACCTAATAATGCCAGTAGTGCCTTATATCTAGTTTTCTTGGGCAGTTTTACTACCCATAGAAAAACTGGCAATTTAGTTGCACTTTAATTTATCATATGGTTCAGAAGAAAGTTATCATAAACTGATTTTGGCTGGGGGCGTGGCTTGCTGAGCCGCGAAATGGCCGCTGCATAAGCGAGCTCCGCCGGCCGGAATCAACATCCTACAATAATATGCGGTACCGGTGAGCAATCTCGGTATATAACCGACGGCCTGGGAGGCGGAAGACACGAGGCGACCAGCGACCTCACAAACAACAAAATCGGTGCCCGAGCGGCGTAACAGTGAGCTCCGATCGCCGCGACTCGGGGAGGACAAAATGGCGGAGACCGTGTAGGTCGGACGGCGAAATCACCTGAGACCGCGGCGCGGGAGGCCGACGAAGGCCGCGCTACATCTGTGGTGGCGCCGGGGACATACGCGCAGCTCCGGAGGGACGGAGTGGACCCCACAGGCTGCCGGAGGATCGCGGGGCCACTGAACGCTCGCGCCTGAGCTGGACAACCCGCACGACACCGGTAAATCTACCCCAACGGGCGGCGGACTGGTGCGCCTTGAGGAGGGTCAAGGACTACTCCCCGACGTTCCGGAGGCCTTGCAGGTACGGGTGGAGGCCGACGCGCCGAACTGACAGCCTGGGGCCGGTGGATTGTGCCGATGTGAAGACCCGGGCGGAGGCCCGAACCCTGCGCTCCCTCACGAGATAGGGTGGGTACTGCTGAGTCCTGGCACAGGGGAAGGGGAGCGGAGAAGGCCTGAAGCTGCTGACAACAGGCTGGGAGTTGCTGCGTGCGTACCTGACTGCCTGCTCTCTGTGACCAAGGGGGCTGAGTGCACCTGGACAGTGCCGTGAGGGTCCTCTTCGTGGACTGATGGGCCATCGTCTTTTGAGGCGTGCTGTGTAAGGCGGCCCAGCAGAAGGAGGTGGACAGATTGCTGTGGTCGGCGCGGGCCCTGCTGCATACACCTACTCAGTGCTGTAGACGCACGGGACACTACCTCAAACGCCAAGTGGAGCACAGGGTGGGGTCGCGGTGAGGCGAAAACGAGGAACTCCAAGACAGGCTGGACGGTGTCCTGGGCGTTATCTCCCCGCCAAGCTTGAACATGGGCAAGCAAGATGCCAAGCAGCCGAAGATATCCTTCGACCAACGGCGCACCACAAGGAACACGGATCCTGACTCAGATGCTGGCGCGGAGCGACAGCAGGAACATCAGCCCGAAGATCAGGGAGAAGACATGCGCACCATCATGTTGGAGATGAGATCTAGTCTCCGAAATATTGACGCCAAGCTGGACACAATGAACTCCCAACTGGACGCGGTGAAGACGCAGGTGGGGACACACGAGACCAGACTGGATGTGCTAGAAAACCAGGCCTCGGACTTCCATGAGTTTAAAGTGGATACAAAGGAACACCTCCTCCAAATGGACAGGGTGCTTGGGATCATCAGAGCAAAGAACGAAGATTTGGAAGCCAGGTCCCGCCGCAATAATCTCCGCATCACCGGGATACCGGAGACGACAGCCATCGCCAAGATGGAAACATATGTGGCGGATATGCTCCATGAACTGTTTGATCCCAGTCTCTCTTCGGTGTTTGCGGTGGAGAGGGCGCACCGTGCGTTGGGCCCTAGGCCACCGGTGAGAGCACCTCCCAGACCAATCTTGGCCAAAATCCTGAACTACCAAGACCGTGACACAGTCCTGCGACTGGCCCGTGGCAAGGGGACTGTGGTGTATGGAGGTAACACAATCTCATTCTACCCTGACTGCACTCCTGCGGTGCAGGCTGCACGGCGGGAATTTCTACAGGCTAAACGGATACTACTTCAGGCGCAAATCCCGTATGCACTCCTATAACCAGCGAAGCTGAAGGTCAGCCACGATGGGACTACTCACCTATTCGCAGACGCGAAATCGGCGCTGAAGTTCGCCAAGCATGTTGGCGGGAAGGTGGCAAAAAAACACAGCGCGGGGGCAGCCGGGGAACGCACGGGACACAGTGATACGGACTGAACGCATCCCGGTCCAGGAGCACTCCTGGTACTGGACACATTGCAATCCGGGACTATGGTTGGTAAATGCGCTGGCTGTGCGACAGCGGGGTGAATGTGGATGTTTATGGCAGTATCATTAAAATGCGACAATTTGGTGTTGGGAAGTTAACCCTGCTGGAGTGGGGGGCCGAGGAGACTCGGTGGGCCTCCGTTGATCGGCAAAAATCTTTGATTGTTACTACGTAGATAATGCGGGTAGGGGATGGGACTTCCGGCCGCGCGCTCTAAAAAGCTAGGTACTAGACCTCTCAGGCTGTGCGACTCTGAATAAGACTCACCGAACATAGGTATTTCCGGCCACCCTGAGAAATCAGGGAGTGTGCCGGCACTACTGCGCCCCCATGGGAGAGCTCCCACAAGTTATTGCAAATGTTTTGTTGTTTTGGATGGGTTCTCTACAACCTGATTGGGGGGTTGGAGTGGGCGGTGGGTGGAGGGGGGGGATTGTTTTATTGTTCACCAGACCTATGCCTTACATTATGCATGAGACTCAGCTTGTACCCGATTGCGGGTTCCTGTGCTTAACTCCGTCTACCCCGCCGCCACGATGTTGCAATATGGGTCCTCTATGACTGCTTTAAATTTTCTTACTTGGAACATCCGAGGGTTAAACGATGGCAGGAAAGTTAGGCTAGTACACTCCTATCTAACTAGGCACCACATTGATGTCTGTATGCTACAGGAGACGCATCTCAGTACTCACTCATCTCCTAGACTGAAACACAACAGATGGGGATCGATTTATTCAGCTGTCTATTCCAATTATGCAAGGGGGGTGACGGTTCTGATAAAAAGGGGGTTGGACTGGACAGAGGGCTCAACGCACTTGGATCCTGAAGGCCGCTATGCCATATTACAGGGGCACCTCAGCGGAAACGCTGTGGTATTGGTCGCAGTATACGGTCCAAACTCTGATTCCCCTGAGTTTTTCCAAAATGTGTGGGCTAAGGTTAAAGCCACGAATTGCGATACAATAATCTGGGGGGGGGACTTTAACGCAGTTTTAGATGATGAACTGGACAGGAAGGGGACCTCTAGGACATTGCACCCATTGGCTAGCGGTACATTGAAGGCTATATTAGCGGACGGAGACTTGGTGGACATCTGGCGGCACCTTCACCCAGGGCTGAGGGAGGGCACATGTATTACGGAATATCATAAGGCATGGTCCCGACTCGATTACTGGATAGTATCTAGAGATGTGACCACATGGGTTAGAGAGGCGCAGCACTATTCCAGATCTTTGTCAGACCACGCTCCCTGCCTGCTGCGGGTAGACCTGCCTAACTCTGCACAGCGGGTATACACATGGCGGCTCCCACAGGACGCGCTATTGGACGAGGCCTTTAAGGAGGAAATCAGCGGGGACATAGTGGACTATTTTTCATTAAACACAGGCTCGGTCGGCTCGGTGGCCACACTGTGGGAAGCTTTTAAGACTGTGGTGAGAGGGCACTGCATTGCCCGGCAGGCTGGGGTGTTGAAGGCCATCAGAGGATCTTTGGAAAAGATTGAAAACCAAATAAAGGAGCTGGAGGCTCGGTTTTACTCTACTGGGGATCCCACTGTTCTTGCAACCATAAAAGACAAATTGCTTGACTTTGACGAGGAGGCCAGTAGGGAGGTTAAGTTCCTAGGGAAACATGCTCAGGCCAGACGATATGGGGAAGGGGACAGACCTGGACGAACTTTGGCCGCCATGCTTCGCCCCCCACGTAGCACTGCGTTTGTCGCTGCACTCACTCAGGCCGATGGGTCACAAATCAGGGGTCAGAGGTCTATATTAGAGGCGTTCTCGAGTTTTTACTCTGGGTTATATGCAACCACACAACAATCCACCCCTGAGGGTTTATTGCCATTTCTTGACTCCCTGGAATTGCTGTGGCTGAGCAGAGGACACAGGGAGTACCTTGACTCTCCCTTTACAGTAGAGGACATAGACCGGGTTATAAAAAGTTTACCACTTAATAAGGCCCCTGGATCGGATGGTCTGACCACTGCCTTCTATAAGGCCTATGTGGAGGAGCTGGCGCCCCGGCTGTTTGACCTATACGAAGAGACATTAGAGTCAGGAGTGTTACCCCCCTCTATGCGGAGGCGATCATAGTTACCCTCTTAAAACCGGGCAAACCAGAGGATGAACTGGATTCCTACCGCCCGCTTTCTCTTATAAATGTGGATGTCAAGATACTGGCAAAGCTAATTGCCAATAGGCTGCAGCCTTTACTCCCACTGGTCGCACGACCAGACCAGTCGGGGTTTATTCCGGGAAGGTCAACATCGCAAAACCTGAGAACCTTGTTTTCAGTGTTACACTATTTACACCCGGACGTACAGGCGGCCGTGGTCTTCCTAGATGCCACAAAAGCATTCGACACCCTGGAGTGGCATTACCTCTTCATGATCCTGGGCCGCATGGGCTTTAGTCCGCTATTCATAAACATGGTGAAATTACTATATACGCAGGTGAACGGACTACTATCGGAGCCCTTCGCGATCTCGGGATGCCCACTGTCACCATTGCTCTTCGCGATAGCGATGGAGCCACTGGCGGCTCGGATAAGGCAACACCATACCGCCAAAGGAATAGGCTTTAGTGCGCGGAGTCTCCTGGTGTCACTATATGCGGACGATGTTACACTTTATATCTCTGACCCTGCGCGAAACCTAGATCCGATCTTAAGGGAATTTATTAAGTTTGGGGGCCTCTCAGGAATATCAATAAACTGGGCTAAGTCTGTTATCTTTCCGCTGACAGACACTACTGCCCAGATCACCTCTGAATTCCCACTCAAATGGACAGCGGAGCCAGTAAAATATTTGGGCATTTGGATCAGCAGAGACATGCAGGAGCTGTGGAGGTTGAACTATGGATGTTCCATGACCTGGCTCGAAGGGAAGATTAATGCCTGGACGCGACTCCCGCTCTCATTGGCAGGGAGGATAGCGTTGATAAAAAGGGTGGTACTGCCGAAATTCTTGTACTTATTTGTGAATGTGCGTATGGTGCTCACACAGGCCTTTTTCACCACCCTGCGATCATATTTGATCTCATTAGCCTGGGCGGGTGGGCAAGCCAGAGTCTCCTGGGAATTGTTGACGCTTCCTCTGCGACAGGGGGGCCTGGGGGCACCGGACATGCAACTATACGCTTGGAGTGCGCAAGCTCAATTCTTATATTACTGGGTGCACCCCACTCCATTTCAGCCACATGTGGCCGTAGAGGAAGACATGGCTAAACCTCTGCCCCTGCGGGTTGCACTCTTCAGAGCGTACAAACGCCCGAGGGCAGGCATAGACACAGTGGAAACGTTGCGCTGGGCCTGGCATAAGTTGAGGGGGAGAGCGGGTGTACCCATTCTTTATGCCCCGTCCATTCCCCTAGCCAACAACCCGATGCTATTTCCCGTAGGAGATGGAATAGGAACAGATTTGGCACGGGAGCTGAGTCTGGATACATTCGAGGATCTATACCCGGAGGGATCGTTTAGACCCCCCCCAATAGCTGGGGATGATCGCCCAGTGGCTTTCGCCGAACTATTTGCATACCATAAACTCAAACTGGCATGCCGGTCCTTACATGATACATTCCCGGACGCTCCACCAACGCTGTCTGCTCTAGAAAATGTACTCGCAACAGCTTCACTGCGCAAGCTTATTACTAGAATTTACAACCACATGCAGACATCGGCCCCAATTCTGAAGCCCCGAGCACTGCTGGCATGGAACGAAGAACTTCTGACCCCCATATCGGAAGAACAATGGCTCTATTGCTGTAACCAATTGACGGCCCTATCCCCCAATTACAAGCTTCGGCTTATACACTTGAAGTTCCTACATAGATTCTATAGAACGCCTGCCAGTCTGCATCATATGGGCCTCCGGGAAGATGATGGCTGTTGGCGATGCGGTTCTGCCGCAGCAGGGTTCATGCATATAGCATGGGCATGCCCACGGTTGGAAACATATTGGACGCAAGTGTGCACTATCATACGGCAAATTACGGGGGTGGGTGGAGATCCTGACCCTCTGCTGGGACTGTTGGGATATGTTAAAGACACCCCAGTGGGGTATCGGAAGCTGCACGCCCTGCTCTTGCTCTATGAGAAACGGCGAGTAGCCATACACTGGAGTGGTAGAAGAGTCCCCACTAAGGATGACTGGCTCAGGGATGTTACTTTCGGACACACACAACTGACCACATTCTGGGAATTGATGCCCTCTGCATCGCGCCCGCGAGACATCTGGGAACCATTTGTAGTATGGGCCCGAGAACATCACGGACAGACAACATAAGGGATGTAAGATGCGACTAGGAGGAAAGTACAGTATAGAGCTCCTGGAGGGACACTGGACAGTAGCTGAGCAGGTGGGGCAGGAGACCTATGGTCCAAGAGAGGGTTGGAGTCATCGGATAGTAGCGGCACTATGGAGGGGGATATAAGGATGGCCCTCTAATCATCTCCATGTCGTGGACGTAACTGATGCCTAGGGAGGGATTGGGCCGGGAAGGGAGGGAGTGTATGGGAACACTTTATGATTTTATTACTGATCTCATGTTTTGTAAATGCTGTACCATATCTGTACTATTGGGCGCTATGTCTGGCTATGTTGTATGTTATTTGTGTTTATTGTGAAATGACAATAAATAAATATACAAAAAAAATTAAAAAAAATAAACTGATTTTGGCTCACCTATTTGACTTATCAAGTTGGCCAGAGAAGCCTAATAATATATCGCAAAATGGGGTAGCGCTATTCAATTAAAGTGTAGCCAATTTCACGCAAGGTTGTTTATTATTCCATACAAATTTCCGAATCATACCATCCAGTTCTTTAAAAAAGAGTTAGGAATTTTCAGAGGAAGGTTAATAAAGTGAAATAAGAACAATGGGAGTACTGACATTTTGACCATGGATACCCGTCCAACTAATGATAAATTCAGTAAGGTCCATTTATGTAGTAGCCTCTTTACCTTTGCCAACATCTTTCCATAATTTAATGAAAACAGATCTGCATATTGGTCTGTGACTAGAATACCAAGATATCTAATAGGGCCAGGCGATATTCGTGGTAAACATGCAGGGATCTCTGCAGGAGTCAAATGAAATGTAAGACTTTCTGTCTGTGTTTGATTTACCCTATATCCCCCGATTTTTGTGAACTTGTCAATTTCTTCCAGTGCACTCTTTGAGCCCTCCGCTTTAAGGTATAAAATTAAATCATCTGCATATAATTTAATTTTCACCATCCCTACCATAGGGGGTATTATCTGCGTGTTAGCCAGTATTTTTGTTGCCAGCGGCTCAATAAAAAGAGCAAACAGCAGGGGGGATAATGGGCATCCCTGCTGAGTGCCCCTATTAATATTTACCCTCCCTACTTCTGTTCAATTAATAATGATCTTGGCTTCGGCTTGGCTATATACCTCTTTTACCATACCTATCAGCTGATTAGGAAAGCCAAACTTCTCGAATATCAAAAATAAGGCACACCAGTCAACCTGGTCAAACGCCTTCTCGACGTCCATCATAAGTATAGCGGCTTTGATCTGATTGGCCGAAAACTAATCAATTGCTTGTATTAAAAAATAGGTATTAGTTGTCAATAATCTCCCCGGCAAGAAGCCATTCTGATCTATATGCACCACTTTTTGAGCAGATGGTGCCATTCTCCTTGCCCAGATTTTCATAAAAATCTTGTAGTCTTTATTTCACAGACTGATTGGTCGATATGAGTTAGGATCATACGGATCCTTATCTTTTTTAGTATTAAATCATTTTTATTAGCAGAACACATAGCATGAAAACACATTGCATCATTGCCTACAACCCTGCGCGCCGGCTACAGCACAATCAGAAAAGAAAGGCGGGCCAATGGATCAGAGGCTATCCTATGTAGTTAGTTGACACAGCATGCCGCCTACAACCCATTCAGGGCCGGCCGCGTTTGTTAAAAGGAGACAATAGACAGTCCTAGCTCTACAAAATGTGAAGAATAGCAAAGTCCGATGCGCTGCTAGCATGCGTGTGGCAATGAACCAAGAACCTGTCTTTGACGGCTGAATGCTATAGAGTCTGCCTTTTAAGAGAAGGAATGAAAAACACAGACCAAACAAGAATACGACCCAAAATGGAAAACCCAATACCCACCCTCCATCCCCACCCCTCCCCTCTCCAGGTGAGCAAGAAACAAGAGAAAAATGCACTCTAGAGTACGGGTACAATCCGATGCGTTAGTCAACAGTGTCATGAGGAACCAGGGGACCCATCTGGGACCAATTGCGCTAGTCGCCCTCATGCCCCTCGGGAATCAGTTTCAGAATCCGGAGATAGATGGGACAGGACAATTACCGGAATTCCATGGATAGAATTGAGATAAAGGGGGCCCAGATCTTGGCGTAGTCGGATTTGTTCCCTAGAGTAGCCATAGACAGCCTCTCCATGCCCAAAAGATACCACAATTGATGCAGCCATTGCGTATGTTCCGGGATCCTGTCTGACTTCCACCCCGCCAAAAGTACCCAGTGTGCGGCGTTCAGCGCCAGCGCAATATGCCTGACTTTGGTAGAACGCAGGGGAAAGGTCAGCGCATTGGGCAATCCCAGGATAATATAAGCAGGGAGTCTAGGAACGGTGGTGTCAAAGGCCCTATCAATTTCGTCAAGGATATTTTCCCAATATCTCGTGAGCTTTGGGCAGTTCCACAACAGATAGAGGAGGGTACCAGGGCTACCACAGCCGCGCCAGCAGAGGCCATCGCATTGAGAGTTCCACCTGGTTAGGCGAGCCGAGGTGTGATGCCAGTAAGATACAATTTTAAATGCAGTTTCGGTGTAGCCCATGGAGTGCGCGGTGTGATGGGACCTGTAGAAGACATCCTCCCATTCTTTGTCTGACAGGGTGCGACCTATTTCCACCTCCCACCGTCTCTGTCCCGCGGTTCGCGCCTTCTTGGCGCCCTGAGTGAGGAACAAGTATATTTCAGAGATAAGTTTGCAGTCGTCTTTTTTTAAGAAGAGCCACTTTTCAAACGGCAGCATCGGTCTACCAGCCAAGGGTCATATTGCGGGACGAGTCACCCAGTGCAACATTTGCGTATGTAGAAAGAGGTCCGAGCCTGCAAGGCCGTAATCCTCTTTGAGCTGCTTGAAGGGAATATGACCCTGGAGGTCGAACAGATGCCCCAGGCTTTTACACCGGCCCTCCCACCACCGCGAGCCTGCCCCTTTATCCATTCCGGGCGGGAAATCAGGGTTTGAAAAGATCGGTGACATCTTAGAGGGGAAAGTGGTAAGATGAGCCCGCGTAGACACCCTGTCCCAAATTAGCATAGTGGGGCGAGTGACTGGTGAGGAGTATAGTCCCCAGGAACGCGAGGACTTAGGTAACCATGCCTCCCGCCAGATATGGTGGCCTGCCACGTCTGGTCCATGAAAACCCAATACTTCTCCGTCATGGGACGGTTCCATTCCATGAGGTAGCGCAGCAGCGAGGCTTGAAAGTAGCGTGTGATGTTGGGCAAGGCAAGGCCGCCCTCCTCCTTAGGACGCTGCAGCAGAGAGTTCTGCAGACTGGGAGAAATTGGGCCCCAAACAAAACGCTCAATCTCGGTTTGTATGTGTAAGAGCGAATTCGGTGGGGGCTGTAAGGGAAGTGTTTGAAAGAGATATGGCCCGGGGGAAAACATTCATTTTAACCGCGGCCAGCCTCTCAAGCCACGACAAAGGCATGCGCCGCCAATGGGCTAGATCTTTTCGGATGCGAGAGAGCAGGGTGTTATAGTTCACTTCCACCGTCTTGGCCAGACTTTTATGGAGAACCAGCCCGTGGTATGTTATACCATCCGTCACCCAGTCGAAATCAAATTGGGCACGCAAGGCGTCTACTGTCCTTTGTGTTGCAGTAAGATTCAGTACTTGAGACTTCTGCAGATTTATTTTGAATCCAGAGACCTGGCTAAAGACCTGCAGATCTGCCATGATCGCCGGCATTGAAGTCAAGGGACGAGCTACTGAGAAAATGACAACATCGGCGTAGAGGCTAATTAAATGGTGGTCAGCCCTGAACGGGACGCCCTGCGCCTGTGGATTGTCCTGGAGTTGCTGAGCAAAGGGCTACATATATAGAGCGAAGAGCAGGGGGGAGAGAGGGCAGCCCTGTCTGGTACCCCTTCCCACCGCGAAGTTGCTCGAGAGTATTCCGTTTGCCCGGACCACAGCCGATGGAGAGCTATAGATGCTTGCCACCCATTTGCGGAACCTGACACCCAAGCCAAAGCGCTCCAAAGTGGCAAATAGATACGGCCAATGCACGCGGTCAAAGGCTTTCTCAGCATCGACCGCCAATAGTAAAGCCTCCTCCTTAGAGCGGTGTACCTTGTCAATTAAATGGCAAATCCTTTTGGTGTTGTCCCCGCATTGCCTATTCGGGATGAAACCGGACTGGTCCGGGTCGACCAATCCAGGCATGAGAGGGTTCAGTCTATGGGCCAAGATGCTAGAGAACACATTCGCGTTAATATTCAGCAAATAAATCGGCCGATAAGAGCTGCAGAGCACCGGGTTTTTTCCCGGTTTGGGGATGACCGAGATAGTCGCTCGCAGCATGGAAGCCGTGAGAGTGCCCGTGTCCGCAAAGGAGTTGAACTATCGAGTGAGCAGCGGAGCCAGTTCAGCACAGTAGGTCTTATAAATAGAGCACTGAAGCCGTCAGGGCCTGGTGCTTTCAGGGGCTTCAGACGGGCAATAGCAGAGATCACCTCCTCTATCCGTATGGGGGCCTCCAGCCCGTCGGCCTCGCTGGGCGGGAGTGGGGTGACCGCTGCGCCAAGTAGGTACCCACTGGGGTCAGCAAGGTTAGAAGACTCAGCGGAGTATAGGTTCTCGTTAAAGGATCGAAAGGCCGCCACTATCCCACATCATCCGTGACCTCAGACCCACGCTCTCCCCGTATCGCTTTAATTGTCTGAGCTGTTCGTTGACTACGGAGACAGTGAGCTAACATGCGGCCTCCCCTATTGGAGCCCACATAATATTTATGCTTCAGCCAAAGCACCGCATATTCGGCCCTGTCGAGGTCTAAACGCTTCAGCTGGAGCCGCTCCTTCTCCAACTGACGCCAGATTCGGGGGGCACCTGTGCGTTTGTGGATTGCCTCGAGTTCCCTTACTTTGGCTTCTAGATCCTCTCGCTTAGCCTGCCTAGTTTTGTTATCATAAGCCGCTTTGGCGATGAAGGCCCCTCTCGCGACCAGTTTAAGAGCCTCCCATACGGAGGCCAGAGGTGTGGAGCCATCATCGTTAAGTGCTAGGTAGTCAGTCAGCGTACGTCGCAGGTCTTCCACTATCTGCGGGGACCATAGCAAGGAGTCTCTCAGACGCCAGTGCGATGGGGGTGAGTATGTGGGTGGCAAGCGCAGTGTCAGGGTAATGTGTGCATGATCTGAGAGAGATCGGACCTCAATGGTAGAAGCGCTGGTGCATGCCCATGCGGCCTGGGTGAAGAGGAAGTGGTCCAGATGGGCATAAGTCTTATGGGCCACCGAATAGTAGGAATAATCTTTTACATCGGGATGTAAGCAACGCCAAGCATCCTTGATCCCACAATCGCCCAGCCATTCACTACTGCTCCCCGATATAGCTCCTGCCCCTCTGATCGCGAACTAGAACGGTCCAGCCCTGCATTCATAACTAGATTTAGGCCACCCCCCACCACCACCATGGAATCGGGTGTATGAAGGACCTCAGCCAGTGCGTCCATCAGGAATTTCTCTTGGTGCTCGTTTGGAGAGTAGATGGAGGCTATAGTGATGTAGGAGGAACCTGTTTGCAGCCGCAGCGCTAGGAGACGCCCCTTGAACTCGGCAACAGGACCCACCACAGAACCTCTAAAGTGTTTGGAAAGCAAAATAGCCACCCCACCCTTCTTACTTTTCCCCGAGGACCAAAACTGCAAAGGAAATCCTCTATGCTGCATGCGGTGAGTATCGCTATGGAGAAGGTGGGTTTCCTGGAGTAGGCACACATCCCCTCCCTTATGTTCGAGCAAGGAGAGCACCGCCTTCCACTTAGTGGGGTTGTTAAGGCCTCTAACGTTAAAGCTGACTATCTTGACTTCCATCGGTGAAACAACCACCATCGGAAGCTGCTACCAAAGCTGTGAGGCCTGTGCTGAGGGACAAGGCTCAGAAGGGACCCCATGGACACATGCAAAAGGACAAATCCCGATAGAGGAGCGCTAAATAAAAAGCTCACCGGAGAGAGGACCCACCCCATCCCATAACAAGAAAAACAAACCCCGAAACAATAAAACAACAACCTGGGCAAGCCCATGAAGTCCATCTTGAAGCTGGTCAGTAGAAGGTGGAGTCTGCCAAGGGAGTGAGGGCGCCCCTATTCAGTGAAAAGAAAAAATCCCCCCACTCCCGCCGGACCCAGAGAGGATAGAACAGCCCCAGAAACACGTTACCCTCAGTCATTAGAGTCCAGGGTGTCTCCTTCTGCGCCAGCCAGGGTCCGTATGACTGCAGACCACTCTTTAATAATTGTGGCGGGGTCAGGGCGGAGGCGACCCAAACCCCGACTTCCCCGGGGCCCTTGACCCGTGGGCTTCTGTGTGCCCGACTCGAGGGCATCCGGTTGAGGTTTAGTACTTTACAGGCTTCGGTCAGGGAGTAGACCTGGTGCAGCTTACCGCCAGTACGGAAAATGAGGTGGAATGGGTGGCCCCAAGCATACGAAATGTTCTGCGAGCGCAGGTGGTTGGTGATGGGGCGGAAGTCTCTGCTCTTTTGCAGGGTACTGGCTGCCAGGTCTTGAAACAGTTGGGGAGAGTGGTCCTGGAAGCGTAGAGGTTGACTCGAACGGGCCGCTTTGAGGATCTCCTCTTTCACCGTGAAGTCGTGCACACACACTAAAATGTCTGCAGGAGTGCGGTTCGGCTTACGCGGTGGGCCAACACGGTGGCAGCGGTCAATCTTGACGGAGGAGTCCACCGATGCGTTCCGGACAGCTCGGAAGAGGTCTTGGACGTAACCCATGAGGTCTTCCCCTTCTGCCCCAGTTGGGACTGCGCGGATACGGGCGTTGTTCCTCCTCGACCTATTCTCCAGGTCCTCGGAATGCGATTGGAGGTGCAGGTGTTGGGCTCGCAGCCGTAGGATTTCTTGCTGGAGTGCTGTGATCTCCTCATCTTTGGCAGTTGCTGAGTCCTCCAGGGAGGCCACCCGCTCCCCCACAGCATCCACGTCTCTTCGCACCTCCCGCAGGTCCGCCTGTAAGTCCGTTTTAATGGCCAGGATGTCCTCTCTCTGGGAAGCGAACAATGCCTCCAGGAACTCCCTTGTGACCGCAACATCTGGGCTGTCTCCACCTGGTGTTGCATGAAATCCCCAGGCGTCCCCTGCCGACTTCATGAGGAGGTCTCGAACGGACCTATCTTTCTTATTTTTGGCTGCAGCCAACGTGGAGTCTTGAAGCTGGCCCTCCTACGAGTCAGGGACGGGCCCAGAAGAGAAGCTATGTGCGCACCAGGGGGCCGTTAGGTGAAAGAGGAAGCGCGCTAGCTCCCAGAAGAGGCGTCGTTTGCACTCGGGTGCTCCGCTAGTAGTATTGGCGTTCCGCTGCAGCAAGACGGAATCCCGGGACCTCTATCAGCGCTTGGCGGTAGTGAACAGTAGGCCCCGCGATGCTCCCGGCAGCATCCAGCCCCCAATGTGGTTGAGATCGGGGCTTGCGTAGCACCGGTGCCCACAGACACCACAGAACCTCCGCTGGAAAGGCCCAGACCGCTAGCGGGGCCCAGTGCTGCCCGAGGGACCTCTCTCGCTGGGCCTATGGGATGCACAGAGGGGGCCCAGCAGATAATGAGAGACCCCAGCATCATCACCTCTCCGCAGGCCATATCGGCGCCCCGCTCCAGGCCCCCGCCCTCCGATCACGGGCAGCAGGACAGCAGCCTCCCCAATTGCGGTGGTGTTCTCTTAGCAGGGGGGCCCCACCCCAATCACCCCAGTACCTGCACTTCTCCTTCACCACGGTCTTCACAAGCACTGCTGGCCTTGCGCGGGTCGCTGCCGGAGGCCCCGCAGACACCAATTCTACAGAAAGGGGGGCAAGGGGGCACCAGTCCTCACCAGGCGATCCTCGTGTGACGCGCTGTGCTGATCCCAGACTCTGGGCAGTAGGGAGCCGAGTAGGCCCCCCGTCGCGAGATCGCGTTGGTCCGTGGAACGTTCCCCAAGGCCGGGTCTGTCTCGTGTGCCCACTGGCTCAGGAGCAGGTGAGGCAGGACGCCGCCACAGCAGGCCGCCCGTGGTCCAAGGGCGGAAGCGGCGGTGGAATGTCTTCTGGGGCCTTCGCTCAGCGGCGTGCCCCTGGACCCCACATGCCCGAACGGGCCACCCCCATGAGATGCGGGCCCTGACTTAGCAGCAGACGGGGCCGAAGGGCACACAGTCCTCACCAAATGGTGTCGGGTGCTTCGGCACGACGGTCGAGTCCCTCCAACAGCGGGGGGCCAAGCGGGCCGCACGCTGCAGGGCCGCTATATGTTGTAGGCCTCACAGCGGGCCCGGGAGCAGCCTCGCGCACCCGCGGGCCAGGGATCTCAGGGTGCAGCCTCGGTGAATCCGCAGGGAGCCGCAGGCGTGGAATGCGGCCGAACTCCCTCAAGAGCCCACGTGTGCAGGCGGCGCAGGCCGGCAGCCTCAGCCACGGTGCAGTCGGATCTCGGGACCGTCCCTCCTCCCCACCGCTACGCGGCCCCGGAGCTGCTCCTCTGTCCACTGGCGAGCGGGAAGATCGCTGCCCGGTCCCCCGCTTGGTGCGCCGGAGGAATCCGTTACTCTCAGCGGGGGCCCGGGCGTCCGACGCGCTTTGGCAAGTGCTGTGGGCCCGGCGGGAGCGGAACTCAGAGAGAACGCGTCCGCTCACTCCGCCATCTTGGCCACGCCCCACCTTATCTTTTTAAAGAAAAACAACCACTACCGACGCCTTAAATCCCTTAGGAACAGCTGCCCCTCTTTTATTTGATTAAAACGTTTAGTTAAAACTGTGAGTAATTCATCTTGAAACCTCTTATACACTTCTACGGGGATCCCGTCACAGCCACAGGCTTTAGCATTAGACATATTTCTCAGCGCTTCTACTACTTCCAATGGTTCTATACTAGTATCCAGCTGCTGAATATGTTCCCCCGACAATTGAGGCAGCTCTAGAGAATCAAAACATGAGATTCGATCATGCTCTGCTATTATCTGAGTTTCTGTGTAAATGTTTCTAAAATGCGAGAGAAAGATATCCGCAATCTTCTGATTATCCTCCACTAATTGATTGGAGATTGGATCTCTCAACTGGTTTATTCTTTGGGCGCTTTTCTGACTTTTTGTAGACCAAGCTAAAAAATGACCAATCTGCTGGTTTTCCTCATAACGTTTTTGTTGTTATGCTTTACTCCCTGTGATCTCTTCTACCAGAAAAAGTCCCTTACCTCCTCCTTAGTTTTAGATTGTTCCTGCTGCAGTATTTTAAATGAGTTTTCCTTGATTGAGGCTGCATTTATTTTTTGTCTAACTTTGTCCACTGCTGCTTGCAGCCCCTGAACCTTTTGCTTACGCTGTTTGGACATCCGTGCTTTATAGGAAATAACTTGTCCTCTAAAGGAGGCTTTAAAAGCTTCCCAGACCATAAAAATTGAGGCTGTATTGAGATTAAATTGGAAGAATTCCTCTAGCCAAATAGGGTCCTCCAGCAATGATTTATCAAACTGCCATCTTGATTTCTTTCTAGGTATAAACTGCAGGCACAAGGTAAAAGAGACTACCGAATGATCCGAAAAAGAGCTGGCCAAAATTTCAGTCTTACCATTAGCCAACAATTTGTCTACCATAAAAAAATCCAATCACGAAGCTGTTCTATATCTGGAGGAGTAACAGGTAAACTGAGAGAAGCCCGGGTGTCCCATCCTCCATGGATCTACTAGCGCTAAATCTGTTTTCGGCGCAGTTATTAACCTTGCTGTTTTAGGTTTCAATTGGCCTTTAGTTTTGTTAGAGGTGTCAAGTCTCAGAATTTGGATAAAATTAAAATCGCCCCAATAATCAAGGCGCCTTCTGATTGTATTGCCGTATCATACATTTGTTCTAGCGCTGCAGTATCATCATCAATGGGACCATAATAATTCACCAAATTTAACCCTATTTCCTAAATTTTAACCTTGATCCATAGCCATCTCCCCCTCTTATCCGAATTACTTCCAAAACCTGCCACTCAATTGAGTTTAATAATAAAATCCCAACACCGCGAACCGCTGCAGTAGCAGAGGAAAAATATGCATGAGGATATTTCTTTGCCAGGTGAATCCTGGGAGTATTAGTGCTAAAATGAGTTTCTTGTAAATAGATTATTTCTGGCGAAAATGCATCTAACCCCCCTTACGTGGATTCAAACACCCAGTCACATTACATGAAATTATCTTAATCTGTTGTGACATTTCTCCTATTTACATAAATAGAGACCTGTACCCATTCTACCAGCAATGTTTCAGCCTTCCTCTCATTCTCTTTTCTTATACTTCCGGACATGCTTTGTAACACATTAGCTCTTGGCCTGCTCATTTTTTGACTGCGAGACCCCCCACCTCCCCACTTCTCTCACATCCTCCCCCCTCCCTCTTCCCAGCGTTGAGGACCTCCCCACCTCCGGGCCCACCCTTCACCAGTTGGTGCCATGGTGTTTCACCTGTCCCCAAGAACGCTTCCCTCCCACCGAGAAAAAAAAAAAGATAAGCAAAAATTTTGAGATGCATTCCTATCTCAACAATCAAAGATTATGTAGCTCCTCATGCAATCAGACTTTATCTTGAGATAGATATGATAGAAAAAGATTTGTGTCTTCAACTGATGAAAAAACATGAAATTGTCCCTTCACCAACACTTTTGTTTCGCTTGTTGCACAATAGAGGCTTGCCCCCCCCATGCGTTTGAATTCTTGAGCCAGACCCTGGAACGCCTTGCGACGTCTGGCATTGCAGCTGCCAAGTCCGGGAACACCCTCCTATGCACATTTTCCGAGATGAGAAATGATTTTTGATGGACTGCAGCAGCCAGGACCTGTTCTCTGATACGATAATCTGCAAAATTGACTAATATTGTCCAGGGGAACTTGGCATCTGCAGAGTGCTGGGCAGGGACCCTATGTGCTCTTATGATGGATAAATCGGGGCATTTGGCAATACATATTTCTTAATAAGGGAGTTCATAAACTGGGGGATGTTCTGATTTTCCCCCTGGGCCTCACTTCCTTCTGGGACCCCGATAAACCTCAGATTACTGTGTCACACATGGTTTTCCAACATCTCTGTTTTGACTTCCAGCTTTTGCAGTTTCTTTAGCTCTGGCAAAATGATCTTATCCATCCTTTGATAGCGATCCTCGAGATCAGAAATTCTTTGCTCAGCCTCCGCGAAAGACGTTTGGGCAGTTGCATCAGGGTATCCTCAATTATAGACAGCCTTTGATTGACTGTTGCTGTATCAAGAGCTTGCTGTACTTTGAGCCCCCGGATCTCGGTGAAAATCACTTCCAGTAGAGGTCGCAGCGCCTCAGAGTTAGAATTCAGGTGGGATTCTACATTAGCTGATTCCAGTGCTGAGTCCTGTTTGTCTTGAGCTGACTTTTGAGCTGCACTTACTGCCTTGAGGGCGCAAACCAGTTCTGTGACATTAGTCAACCTTTCTGCTTCAAGTATTGCGTCAGGTATGGCTGATTATTGTATTGTCCTGGGTCTGAGGCAGTTCTAGTGAAATCAGGATGGTTACTATCTGTACCGGATCTGTTTTGGGCACACTTTTTTTAAACAGAGGGTAATCTTTGGACTTCCCTAAGGCGGCATAGATACATTTGGTGTTGCTGCAGTCGGGGAGGAGATGGGCTGGGTAATTAATGAAGGAGATCTCCCCTGAAATGACTCATTACCCACCTCTGCTCTGTCTTCCTCTAAAAAGGTTTCCTCCTCTGTTGATGTGTTGTAAAACTGGTCTTTTATTAGGGTGGAGTCATTACATTTACAGAAATTCTCCTAGAATAGATGGAGGCAGACAGGTGTACTTCACAGTAATGGCCTTATATTACTTCTACACAGGTTTCCACTCAGATCCTGAAAGCATTGTTTCCAATTGGAACCAGATCGACTAATACAGCTAGTTTATTTTTCTTCATGTTCTATGGTTTTTCACACACACATCTTAGGAACCTATTACATGTAGCCAGACACTAACATGCCTCTAGATATTCATAGAATGGTGTGGCTATAGGAATATATGTCCAGATGGATGCCATGGACCCACAGTTCACTAAACATTTGGCAGACACACGTTGAAGATGACCATGAAAGTCTGAATTCAAACCATCTTGTGTGTTTTTTAACTGTTTCCAACGGGACAACCCTAATAAAAATGAAACTGCATTAGTCCACTGTGAGGCAATTTTAAGATAAGGTTGACCTCTCTGCAGGACTCAAAACAAAAGTAAGGCAATAAGATAGTGTACACTAGCAAAGGTGCCAAGGAACCATTACAGGCTGGTGGCACACGAATATTTCAGAGGCTTGAGAGAGTGCTCTGAACAAGGCCGAACTGGCCATACCGGGCATTTCACCACTAGACTGAAAGAGGGGAGGGGTCGGCCTTGTATATTCAGCAGTTTTTGGGCAACAATAAAAGTGTCAAGTTAGCTCTGATGATTAATGTATCTTCTGGAGAGAAATGGGAGTTTTGTTTAGTGGTTGTTTTGACTGATCTAAGGTAGCGCAGAGGGTTAATATGCTTGCTGCAAAGTATGTGTACCATGCATATCAAAGAACAATATTTTATGTGCTTTTGTCACAGAGATTCTTTTGTTACTGTGCAGTTCATAAGTTACAATCTTAATCTAGCACAGTGAGCTATGAACTGCCATCAAAGAGCTGCATGCAAGCTGCATGATAAAGGTTAGAAAGTTATGTCTTTTCCTAGTCTTTTATTATTCTGTAGTTGCTAAAATGGTTTGCTTGTGTAGAAACACATTCTTATTATTAAAGTCAACCCTAACCGCTGTGTTATGTTCGCAAACCGTGTGTTTGTTCATCTCCAGGTCAAGCACTCTTAAAAAATGCCTACCAGTATGGATGGCATGTGAATCCAACACCTTGTAGTCCCTTTTGCCTTATGTAACATTTTCTATACACTGATTTACACATGTATGATTCATTGCCTGTATATGTGTGTGTTATGTAAAGTGCTCCAACAGTCTACACTGGTATGGGAGGTGCTATAAAACAAAACACATGAGAGAGAGTGCTATGGAGAGATGAGAGGCAATGTTGGAGGGTGATAGTTTGGGAATCATTGAAGAGCCAAGCACACAAAGAGCCCTCGGGTCCGGAGTAAGACGTGCGAGTATGTGGATAGAGACAACTATGCTGAGAGGGGAAGGAGGGGAATTCTCTTTTAAGGACGGTTTCCCTCACACACCAGAGGTGTCATGCTTCATCATAGGGATACCTCCTCGCGTCACAAACCTAGTCGTGACGCGGGCTACAACCCCCTTGCTGCGCGGGAGGAGCTCAGGGATGTTTTAAAGTGGGTGTTCATATAACCCACAGAGAGCGTGATGTGTGGTGTAGAGAGTGCAGTGCTCACAAACTAGTGCCCCTGTCTGGCGGACATATGCACAGGACCCCACGCTCCAGCAGAGCGGTTGGATTGGCGTACGTACCTAAGGCTCTCAGCCCAGGACAGATGTGGTATAATGCCTGACTGTTGCAGGTTTTACCGGTGAATCTGATGAACTGCCGGATCACTGGTTTAGTATTATACACCGACGTTTCTGTTTTTTCTTTTTCACCTAGTTCATTTACGTTTAGCAGAAGCTAGTAAGAGATCCTGATGAAGGCCGAGACACTCATATAGGTTAATAGGCTAAAACATGTTGATCTCTTGCCAGTGCAACTCCCTCTAATGTCTGCAGTTACACCACACACTATCTGTTTTTAATCCTAGCACCAGGTAGCAATAATAAACTATGTTCGGCTAACCTTGTAGTTAGTTTTATATCACTAGTTTTTGAGCACTGCACTCACTACACCACACATCACTCTCTCTGTGGGTTATATGAACACCCTCTTTAAAACATCCCTGAGCTCCTCCCTCGCAGCGAGGGGGTTGTAGCCCGCGTCACAACTAGGTTCGTGACGCGAGGAGGTATCCCTATGATGAAGCATGACACCTCTGGTGTGTGAGGGAAACCGTGCTTAAAAGGGAATTCCCCTCCTTTCCCCTCTCAGCATAGTTGTCTCTATCCACATACTTGCACGTCTTACTCCGGACCGAGTGCTCTTTGTGTGCTTGGTTTATAAGAGTGGGGAGTTTGCTCTCGCTGGTCCTTAAACCCCCACTGTGTGACTTCAATCATTGAAGAGCCCCATCAATGATTGTTGAATCCTGGCGCACAGTAAAGCCATCATGTACTATGCTTTAAAGGCTAATACACTTGAATATATAATGACAAATGTGTTGTAGAATGCACCACTTTTCCCAAATTTTTATGGTGGCCCCCTTCCCCCCCAAAAAAATAAACCTTTGTAGTGGTCAGGCTCACTCGCTGCACTTGCTATGCACGTATGGGAGCTGATCTGACAAATTTTGTCACGGCTGCTTTGGGTTCCCAGTCCGACCCTGGGCATCTGAACTATCAGAGAGCCCACCACTGCACCACGTGACCTGACCAGGGTGAGGAGTGAGTCCAAGGATGAAGCATGTCACCTAGGTGGGTGTGAACTCGATGTCCTTTTAACTCAAATGCTCTGAGTAATGACCAAGAACAACACTTTTGTGAGTTGTCCACATGCCTGTGGCTTTTTTCTAAACTTGATAATCATGTTTGCATCTATAGTACATTGTCATAGGTAAACAAATGCGAGGATGTACCACAGACCTTACAAGTAATTTCCCACTCTCTTATCTTATGTTATTTACAGATCCCCAAATACAGGCTTGATTTCCTGGTTGTAAACTGGTGATGGAAGGGGGTTCCTCTATATGCATATGCATTCATAATGCCATTCCGTCTGCCCCAGCTGCCCCTTAGGTATGCCCCTATCGCTGCTCCACGCTTGGCCAATCCTGGTTGAAATGGGACTCAAGTATGTTCAGCGACTACCAGAGAGACTCTGATGAATTACTTTCTCGTGTTGTTTTATGGTGTATTAGAACATTGGAATGTTGGGAGCTCCATTGAAGACAATGGAGTGCTCCATGCTTTTACGGGCCGGTAAAGGCCCGCAAAGCAACATTCCAATGTTGTTTTCAAAGGCCTGTCGTAGCCTGAGGGAATTTAAACTCCTCGAACTCCGAGAGGCCTTTGTTTTATTTGTTGGAACATTCTGCCCTCTAATGGCAGAATGTTCTAATAGCCTTATAGCCCTTTGTAGCTGGGCTATACCGGCTATTAATGTCCCGCTCCCTTGTTAAAGTCCCTCGCCTTTGGCTCGGGCCTTTAATGCTGGAGCGGGCCTTTAATAGCCGGTATAGCCCGCTACAGCGGGCTATAAGGCTATATTATGGTATGTTCACAGACATCTTCATTAGGTTTCCAGTACTTGCTGGAAGAATGATTCTGTATCCTGTGGACTGTGGCACCTTTCAGTGGAGCAACAAAAGACACCTGAAGATGGGACCCTGTATTGAGACAGCACTGAGCTCTGTCTCTTTCGAACATTCTTGGATTAATAGTGGGTATCACGGCTTACCACACACAGACTGTTTTCTTGTATATTTGCACAGACAGAAAAGCCTTTGGCATGCTTTAAAGAGAGCAGAGCTTTCACGGTCATTATGTTCCATTGTTGACATCGAATGCTACAATTACCGATGTAAAGTAGTCATTAGGTACCAAAACAAAACAGCCTCGTTTCCGTTCTCACTGGTCTCTTGTAAAAAGAATGGTCGCGAGTAATAAATACAGTTGTCAATATTGCAGGCCTTTTTTAGCCGGAAACATCTTTTTCGTTACGTTCTCATCTGACAGTTTACAATCATAGTGGCAGGTGAGAAAATGCAAGTGCTGTCCACGCGCAGCATCAGCAGGATGCACCAGGCAATGCACATGCACTTTGCCCTCCCCGGGAGAGAGGCTGCACCCACGGAAGGTAGGTATATGTGCTGCCCGCTACTGCCTGCATACGCAATCATCCCCAGATACCTGTCTATTCTTTATGATATAAAAAGAGCACATCCTTCATGTTCTCTATAAACTCTGATGGGCCCTTAAGGACTTTTTAGGTCTCGCCTACGCAGCGCGCAAGCGCTGCTTTGGAGACCTTTTGGAATCGCTACAGGCTTTTCTTCAAACTCGTGCATGTTTTGCACTGTTTGCTATTGGAACTCGTGCATGTACGGCGATTCCCTTGCGGGAGCGAGCAGCGGCGCCATATGTTTGCAATTATCGCGCCTCACTGCTCGCTCCCGTAAGGTAAACGATGTAAATGCACTGCGGGCCGTGCTTGTCTTTCAGCGCTTGTTAGGCTTTACAACTCACCTAAATAAACAAATAATTAAATGGTTACGTCGGGCACGTGCTGAAGTGGCTCCCGGTTTTCATCACTCGTACCAGGCGCATAAAAGAACTGAGGCGCTTCTGGTTTGCTGTCCTAAAGCGGAGTCAGGAGTATCCCTCGCGGTGACGTAGCGGTGCAGTGCACGCCGTCAGCGCGCGTTTCCCGTCCGTACAGCAATTACAGCACGCTGCTGCCTCGGGAGAAGCGCCCGCGGATTATTTCTAGTCAGAGGAACGTCGAGGAAAGAGCCTCTTATTTACTGCGAACTGCAACCAGATGAGAGAGGAGCAGCGTTTGATGTGCGGAGCTGTACATCAATAGCTCTAGATGTTTTTATCCTTCCCGCTCGTAATTTGGCATAATTGAGCGTGCTTAATCCGTCTCTGTGGTCATGCCTGAGAATGGACCACAGCGCCAGACCTTTGGGAGACATGTATTTGTCACTGTCTGCTCTAAAACCAAGCACGGTGCCCCTGGGGATTTTTTAGAAATCGTTGACTCTAAAACAAAGTCAATTTATGTTATAAAAAAGCATGAGATTAGCAGCAAAGTAAAAATCGACACTCATTTCAGAGGCCAGTATAATAACACGGATATTAACTAACAGTTACATCTCCAAGAAAGCTTACACCTCACACACGTTTTGCTAAAGTGTGGATTTAGATGCACATGCTGTATGTGTATTTTAATAGGAGTACAAGATCTTCCAAATGCTAAATATAAATTATTGTTGCAGCCCTATTTGCAATATAGGATTAGCATTCAAACCTGAGGGAGGTCTCTGATTTGATGGAAATGAATAACCAAAGCACACCGCCAGAGTCAGGCGCGTGCACGTTTCCGCCTCCATTAGCTTTGTAAATATTTGGCGGTTCTTAATCCGAACGGCAGAGTGCAGCCCATTGTTCGCGAGAAAACAGGAGACAAAATATGCGCGCCATGCAAGATTTATGAGGCCTGTGCTCTTCGAAAACCTGCCGGAAATACATGAACCCTGCTCAAAATGCAATAAAGCGGCCCGCTGGCTTCCCAATGTGTGCTGGACCTATGAAGCTCAGCACATGCTCCTCGTTAGCTCCTGCTCAGGTAGGATAGGGGGCTCAATACAGTGGTTATTTTTTATTTTTTTTGTTTTTATTTGGTTATGCCTTTTGCACGTACAGAGAGCTCACATTTTCAAAACCCAATTGAGGCTTTTAAAGGCACGCCTATGCTACACAAACAAGGTTTGCAAAGACCTATATGCTACCTGAAGCTTTCGGAGCAAGGAAAGAGGTTGAGATGAACTTCAGCAGATTTGCGTCAATCAAAATAGAAGCATGCTTACAATTAAGGCCTCTATTGTGCTGTCTTTGTTGTACGTAGTGCTGCAAATGCCCCCAAGAAATGCGGCCATGCTCACTCCAAGGGAAGGTTTTTGCATTTTACTTTCTGTTAAAAGTATGGGCCTACAAGTTCCAGATTGCCAGATACCTAAAGCGTCACACTTGGCTTAGTGCGTCGAACCCAATGAGGATGCCAGGCCTCCTAGTACCTATGGGCATACAAGGTAGGGGGACCAAACGTCTTGGATTTGCTAGGAGAGTTCAGTTTTTCATCCTCCGTCCAGCAGTTTTAACTAAATTCAGCATGTGTCCTGGTTTTTAGAGATGATCGACTGAACACGGAGGGAGACAAGGCTTTATGAGTTTCAGTGCAGTATTAGTTACCAGCATGCTCAATGCAAATCAATTTAATTAACACAGATGATACCCTGTGTAAAAGTTACATTTAGTTTAGTCCCCTTAAACTAAAACATAAAATCGAAAGAGGAGCTTTACTCCACAAATTGATTTTTACATTGGTGACATGCTAGGAGCAGGAAAACATTACAAAAAGGACAAGCATTGGCATAGCCAATAGGTCTCGCCTTTGGGACCTTATAAGTGTTTAGCCATGCAACAGTTGATGTTGTTGCACCAAGGATATTGTGCTGGATAACTAAACACTTATAAAGTCCCAAAGGCGAGACCTATTGGCTATGCCAATGCTTGTTTTGTCTTGTTACCTGCCCTTTGTAGTTGGATTCCTCACTGCTCCAGGGCTCTTTGGATAAAGGTTTAACAATGACACATAGTTTTTGAGCAAGGTCCCTTGCTGGCTGTGTCACTGAGTTCAAGCAATACCTTACTGATGAGGCCTAAGTAGACCAGAACTGATCGGAGGTTGCTTCTGGTCACTTCTGGGAGGGGGGAGGGTGAGTGGGCTCAGCTAGCAGTTCAGGGTGGACAGTCCCCATGAGGAGCATAGGCCGTACTGATTGACATAAGGCAGTCGTCTGTCCAGAGGGGCACGGAGGGCAATAAATGATGGTTGGAATGCTACACAGAGCATTTACCAGTGTGTCAGACTATTTGCAACCATTCTACCGATCACATTTTGTGCGGCTGCTGAAGCAGGTCCTTTGATTGCTGCAGATGAAATGGACATGAAATGTATTCCATTCAATGTCAAGTACAAGAGCCTTAAAGGAAGCTCTGTCCCCTTCTGGCATTTCAAACTGTCAAAAAGATATATTGTGCTGGCTTTTCAATATAGCAGCATTTTAGGGTGCCCAGACTTTCAGGCATCATCCGATGTCAGTCTGCACATTTTAATTCACTCTTCCCATTAGATGTTCCAGAGGTTTGCACCACGTTTTCAGCATTTCCTTTTTTGATCCTGCTTTTTCAGATTTTGATAACCATCCTACATCTTCATTGTGGTATTTCTTCTGTTAATGAGAGTATCCCACTAGTAAGAGGCATCATTTTCCCCATACACAATTGACTAGATTATTTCTGCTAATTATTTTTTCTAAATTGCGTCTAATGCTGACTTTTGTGCATGATGTTATTGAACCATGATTTTATTCTGAATTGTGAGCGATCTCAGCTAATTTGCAGATCAAGTGTTCGACCAGTTAGGCGCTCTCATCTGTAAAGACATGGGAAGAGCATTTTCCATGGAGTAATGCATATTTATTGCAGGCATACCTGTCATCACTCTTTTAAAAGGACTTGAGAATTGCTGTGGGTTCAGGGCAGCCAAAACGTGCTATCCTCTGTGTCCACATACAAATACAATAATTGTCTTTGCCTGATCTGGCCAGCGCTTTCCCCTCTTCTTTGAAATTGGATTCTTTGATTCCAGTCTCTCTCAGAGTCGAGGAGGCTCTGAAGTGTTTGTTTGTTTCCTCTCACTATTTAGAGGGTCTTCCATTTGCTCCTCTGACCCTTTTTTTAATAAATGAAATGAGAGACAGTTTGGCTGATGTGGTCCTGGGGAACCATTTAGCCCAAGGGATGTGCAGTCAGCTTAAAGGGGAAGGATCTTCTAAGGTGGGGGTCTGATAGTCATCCTTTATGGTCTTCTCTATTTTATCTCCTCGTCTTCAAGATGGGACGGTGCCTGATCTCATGAACAATCAGGAGTCCAACATTTATGTGAATTGCTCTAGCAAGTGTTGCTCAATAAATCACTGACAGTTTGCAGTTCTATGGGGAATATGAAAGGGACTTTGGACTTGATCTAAGGCGGATGGTAATGGATCAAACTTTATGAAACAGGGGAAACTTTTCTGCTTCAGATGTTTTGCTCAATAGCTCCATCTTAGTGTGCCTGGGATGTGGATGCACATTGCCTTCCTTTGCTAAAATAAATTCTTTTCACCTTCCCTCCTGATCCCTTTGTTATTAAAAATCTTGAGTGGACGGAAGGTCAGTGTGGTCTTGGTAGCCCCATTTGAATCCTATCAGTAATGTGCTTCTGGTATTTGTGCTGAACGATTGGCACATGAGCGCTAAATAGACTCTGCAGGTGGTTTCATTACTGATTTTCAAGCCCAGTCTCTGAACCACAGTTTGGCACCATCTTAACCTTGTAACTTGGTGATTGTGAAACTGGGTTCACAGGGGCAGTGGTGTTCCAGGGCAACTGGAATTGACATTAGGTAACCATGCATGGTATCTCCTTTAGAGGTATGTTTGCTCACTGGTCACATTAATTTATCTTTGTGTATCACAAACAGTCCTCGGAGCTGTAATTCCTTTTTGCTTTAAATTCCTTTTTTATGTTATGCTATGCAGGTTTGTAGAGAGCACTATCACCCTGGAGGGTATCCTGGCACCGAGCAGTTGTGAGTCTAGCCAAACTTAGGGACTAGCGGGACTAATAAAAAAGCCAGGTCTTTAGTTTCTTGTGGAATTCAAGAAGTGAAGGGGAGGCTCTTAGGTGTAGCGGCAGGTTGTCCTTTTTTTTAAAAGCGATGTAGGAGAAGGCGCAACCTTGTATCTCGTTTTCTGTATGCATAGGATGTGTACAACAGAGTCTGGATGAGCCGAGATGTCTGGAAGGTTTGTGAAAGCAGATGCGATTGTTGAGATATGCTAGGCCATTGTTATGCAGTGTCTTAAAAGTGCGGCCAAGGAGTTTGAATTGTGCTTCTTTGTTTAAAGTGTTGTGTGATGTGAGCTTGATGTGGGAGGTTGAGAGAGATTCTGGCTGCCAAGTTCTGAATGGTCTGGTGCCTTTAGATGAGTCTTTTGTTGATCCTGCTTGTGACTAGGGCGTGTGTGACGCTTTTCCAGGTGCTGATTGGAAGCCATTTGAAAATCTTCCTTAGCATCTTCAGGGTTTGGAAGTATTAAGCGGTCATGTCAAATTTGCTGTTGATGATGATCCCGGGGTTCTTGGCTTTGAGGGGGTGAGTGTCGGTCCTAGCTCTGTTGGCCACCAGGTGCAGTCCCACAATGAAGTGCTCTTCCCAAAGATCATGATTTCGGTCTTGTCGGTGTTCAGCTTCAGATAGTTAGACTTCATCCAGTGGGCGATTTCATCCATACAGGTATTTAAATTGATCTGGTTACTGGGCGTATTGTCTGTGAGGGAGAGAATGAGTTGTGAGAGTGGCTAATGCTGGCTAGAGGGATCATATATGTGTTGAAGAGGATCGGGCTCCAGGAGAATCCTTGTAGATGAAGTCGCGAGCATCCGATGTGTATATGGTGCCTGGCTGACTGACTGGGTATTTCCAGTCAGCTAGTAGCCAATCCAATCAAGTGCCTGTCCTTGAATTCCGATGTGATGTAGGCATTGGATGAGGATGGAATGGGAGACCATGGCAAATGCTGCGTAGAGGTCCAAGAGGGTGAAGGCTGCTGTATCTCCTCCATTCATAGTCATGAGAATATCACACATGGTGATGATGAAGGCAATTTCCATGGTGTTGTGTGAAACCAGACTAAGCAGAGTGGAGGAGTTGGTCATTGAGATATTAAGTTAGGTGTCTGTTGATGATTTTCTCGAAGACCTTGGCCAGGGATGGCAGTAGGAAGATCAGTGTGAAGTTGGTGAGTTGTGAATGGTCTGTGGAGGGTTTCTTAAGTAATGGGAACACAGTTTCTTGTTTCCAAGCATCTGCAGAGGTCACAGAAGAAGTGGGGCATTCAGAATAGGTGTGAGCATGTCACTGATGGGTTGAAGGCCTCTTAAGTAGGCTTGGTGGGGTCAGAGGTCCGATGGGTCCCCTGAGTGGATGGACTTCATGATTGCAGCAGTTTCTTCTGGGGTGATGACAGGCCATACAATTAGCAGTGTTTCTTTGGATAAGATCAGGAGGCGTTTGGCGAGGTCTGTCGGGTCTGGTTGTGGGTTGAAGTTGCTGTAAATGGTAGTGATTTCGCTGCTGAAGAATTGAGAGAGATTTTTGCAGTGGTCCTGCGAGGAAGTAATCGAGTTGGAGGTGGCGGACCAAAGGTGAGGTGAAATCCTCCATAATGGAGAAGATTTCTTTGCTTTTGTTGGTGATGGCATCAATTTGGTCCACCAGAGTGGTGGTTTGGTGGTCCTGATTTTTTGGTGGTAGCATCTCAATGCGGATTTGAATGTGCTAAGTCTGTATTGTCCTGACTTGTTCTCCATTTGCGCTCCAGTTGTTGGCACTGCAGTGGTGTTTTATCAGTCTGAGTTCCTCTATGTACTGAATGGCTGGGAGTCTAGATCTTGTTGTATTGCTGTGTTTGAGGGGAGCCGGCGCAGGAGGTGATCCAATTGTTGATATTTTTGATGGTCTGTGGATGTTGACAGCGGTGTTCCAGTCCTTGACAGTGGTGCTGTTCTAGTTTTGGCGGGCTGATCTGGTGGTGGTGTGCATGCATTGGACCAGGACGGTGATGCTGAACCTGATAAGGGTGTGGTCTGTCCAGAAGACTGGTGTGGACTTGTTAACTTGGATGTTTTCAAACATGGTGAATTATGGTCCAGGAAGTGGGCGACGACGTGGGTAGGTTCCTGTACACATTGGTCGAAGCCAAGGCTTCCAAAGTCTTTCATGCATTCTTTTGAGCTGGGGTTGGCATGGTCTTCCAGGTGGAAGTTCAGGTCTCCAAGTAGGACTTAATTGCTAGCATTGTGGGCAAGTGGTGCGACAAATTCCCTGATGGTGTCTTTGAAGTTGGTGCACAATCCCGGACGCCTGTAGCTGAGAGTGCTTCTTAGGCTGAACTTGGCTGTGACATGGAGCTTGAACGACAGGTGTTCCATTTTGGAGTATTACATGTACGTGGAGGTGGTGCAGATTATGGCATTCTTGTAAATGAGGACAATTCTGTTTCCTGGCTTGTGAATTCGGTCTTGTGTATTGATCTTGTAGCCAGGTGGGATAGCTGTGTTGTGGTCAAGTGCCGTTGCAGAATTCAGCCAGTTTTCCATCACTAAAAGTAGGTCCAGGGCATTATTGTGCAGCAGGCCCAAGATCTCTATGACATGTTTGGTGAGTGAGCAGGTATTGAGGAGCATGCATGCAAGTGCAAAGTGTTGCATGGCTTGTTGCAGGACTGTGTGCGTGAAGGGCAGAGTGGGAGTTGGGTGCTGTTGGTGTGGGTGCGATGAGAGTTGGGTGTGGGTATCTGCATGAAAACTTGCAGTAAGTGCAGTAAAACGCTCCCTCAGTGTTGTGTGGTGCATTGAAGCAGCAGCATGTGGAGAGGCGGCTGGGGTTGAGGGCCTGGAGCATCGCATCATTGTAGCTGCTGGAGGGTGGGAGAGCCAGGGTTCCTGGCACTGAGCGCGGTCAAGGGGCACATACAGGCTTACCTTTGGTGCTGCGGCTGCCATTAAGTAGGTCCTGGGAGGGGAGAGAAGTGATGTCACTTCCTGCACAGATGGGAAATCCAGTGATGTTACTCCTGTGCAGATGGATGATGCGAATTTCAGTGATGTCACTTCCTGTGCAGTTGGATGATGGAAATGAGGTAATTGAAGGCGCATCGGCGTCTGAGGCATGGTTCTTTGGAGTCGTTGCCACGGCCGACTCCAAGCCTCCCAGCTTTTCCGGGACCCGGAGCGACTCCCACTCAGGTAAAAGGATTTTACGTGGCCATGCACCTTTTTTGGTGGGAAATATCTTCACTATTCTTATTGGTCTCTGTTCTTCAAATGGCCAATGGGTCATCATACAATCCTACAGGGAGTGTTAGGATAAGTCTCAGCATCTAGAAGTAAGAAAAGTATTGAAGTATTGAATGAAGGCACCTAGTGGTGCATTCTTTACTTTCTTTGTGGGAAGTTCTTTTGGTCCTTCATATTCAACAGAATGCACCTTCTGAGCCGTAGAAAAGATTCCTTTAGAGTTTCTCTCACCCAAAGTTCTCTTTTTGGTGACAGTACAGTTCATAAAAAGGATTGGGGAGTTAGGGGCTCTCCATCACTGTGTTTGATTTCCAATTTCATTACAGATGAAGTTTCCTCCAGCCTGGACTTTTTGCAACTTAAAACATCATGAACTTTAAGCTGGGCAAAACAGTATCATCCTTGCTCTTTGCCTAAATCATCATTCTGTGAAGAGATATCTTTCCATTCACTGGAAGTCTGCAGAGCTTTGACCTTTATGTGGCCCGTACATCACCTTTTCATTCTCCAGAATATCTGTGTGCTACTTTTGATAATTCACTAATGGGCAAATAACCCTCTTTGACTATGCTAGCAGGTGTCTCCAGCTGGCCATCTCAAAGGTTTCTGAGTTGATTCGGGGTTGACTAAGATCTCTGGCAACATTGGGATGGGTCCAGTACTTAGCTGCTCATGTGGAGTGTCTAAACTGCAAACAATAACAGACAAAATTGTTCTATTGGCCCATGTAAAAGGATGTTCCCAACTATGAACACTGCAATATAAAACTATTCCGAAAGCTAGGAAGTGTGTAACATTGCTAATTATTCCTGAAGCCTGGCTCTTGAACCTATGTCTAGACTAGTCGGAATCACATTGCTAAAAAAACTCTTTTTTTTCTTTTTAATTGTTGTATATTAGTGCTCATCTCAATTGCTCATAGGGTATTTTTAAACTCTTTACAAGAGAGTTGGGTGGGGCCAGTTGCAAAAAGGAAGAGGAATTTAGTCAATAAGATGGTAAACAAAGAGGAGCAAGTGGTCTAAAGTTGGTTCCGCTTTCATAAGGAAAAGACATCTGTCTGATGGAACAAGTAGATTATGACTTAATTTCTGAAGATCGTCAAGTTCTCACCTGCTTCAGGGTAGAGACTTCAAGAAGGAAGAGCCTTGGTGTTAGGCTAGCATTCTGTCCCCAGAATATTTGTGACTCTAATAATAAGTGCATGGAGAGAGTGATGTGTTTCCACCATCTTCATTTTGGTCCAATGTAAGGCAGCATCCGTGTGATGAGATATACAGGTGCTCCATAAAGCAGGGCTTTGTGCACAAGTGTTGAAATGAACCCTCTCCTTGATAGGGAGGCTATGGAAAGCCATTGATGCAGGAACGATGAGAATCATGCATTTAAGACTTCTGTGAGGTGGGCTACTTGATTGTGAACTCATTGAAGATTGATTATCATCTTCAGTGGAGTCCCAAAGAGATTCCATTAGAGTAGTCCATATTTGAGAATACCACTTCCAAGAAGAGAGCGATTGATGCTATCAACAGTAGCATTTCCCAGTGTTAAAAGATGGCAGAATATATTGATGGAGACATAAATGATCTAAGGTTGAAAGAAAAGGTTACATCCTATGTTGATTCTAAAAATGCAAACATTTTGAGAAGAAATGAGTGGTACTCTCATGATAGTTAGGGTAAACTGAAAAGGAGCATGGAGTAGTATATTGGTACCTGTAGGAAATTGGGTTTCTGCTTGAGGGGGTTGAAACCTTGCTCAAGCAGCAATCACAATTCTTGTCGGTGTGAAACACAAGCAAACCCCAAATTAACATGTGCTCGACCTTCTGGTAGCTTGGCACAAAGCAGTCAGGCCTAACTTAAGGCGATGTGTGAAGTATTTATGAAGCACTTCAAACAGCAATAAAGTGAAAACACAACACAAGAAAAACCGCACACCAATTTAGAATAATAGAGTATATTTTAACTAGAAAGTAGATCCATTTGCAAAAAAATGTCTTGGGAAATGTTTGTTCAGTCTCCGCTTTAGTACTTTTTGACTTGTGAATGCTAGGCAGCTTGAGCTTTTGGCCCTTTTTGCATCACCACCACCACCATTTTAACCATCACCACTACCGCCATTACTAGCACAGCCACTTGTTTCGCCACCACCACAAACATTAATACCACTGTGTGATGTGTCCATATGTGAGTGGCACTGTATGTGTGTTATTGTCAGACCACGCCTGTGTTTCTGTTGTGAGGGTTCTGTGGTACGTGCAGGTCCTGGGTTAATGTGTGGCAGGTGAACTGCAGTCCTGCAGTAGCGGGTGGTCGCTGCTTCCTCTATTCTTTCTGTGCTCCAGGGCTTGCCATTGGTCCGTGCCTGTGCTTGCAGGCAGTCCCTGCTCTGGGTCTTTGTGGACACCGTGCTTCTGCTATTAAGGATATGGCCATAATGGTGGAATAACATGCGACCTGATCTGGCAGGGCAAAATGATGTCATTCATGTTGCAGATAGGGCCACAAACGTGTATCCCACGGCTATATAGCTGGATTTCCATTGAAAGTATACTTTCACTTCCATTCCATTATGCAGGTTGTTCGTCTGGGTTGAAAGCAGATTGTTTCCCATTTCTTTTTAGCATTTAAAGGCAACTCATTGAAGGGTCCTCTGCATTACAATGCTTCTGGTTTATTTGTGCTGGCGAGATAGTCGCCCATTCAACTCTAATTGTTGTCCTTATGATTTTTGCGTTTATTTTTCCTCCACTCCTTGGACAAGGCAGATGCCGGTCTCTTAGCTGGTCACCACAAGTTTCTTCTGTGTTGTCCCACAATGGAGATGACTCCTCCTCCTGTTTCTTCTAAAACTACATCGTCTACGAATCATCATTATCTACAGTTTTTTTTATGCCTGCAGCTTTTTCTTTCACATTAGTGGTCTCTTTTGAGGGACAACCCTCAGTTATTTGTTTTCTCTGTCACAGTCTAGAAAAGTGTCTACTGAGAGGGATCGCCCTTACCTCAAATCCAAGAAACCATGCTAAGGAGCAACAGTTGTGTCCTGCACTTGAAATCTATCAGTAATAATACAAGTATAAGCAAAACCAATAGTTTCCACTCTAAAGTGGTAAACTGATGCAAACCGAACTTGTGAATGCCTGTATCTACATGTGTTACCACATTAAACAAAAACCTGTGGCCCTTATCAATGTGGGTACATTGTTTTCTTTTTTGACTCATCATTTCGATTTTCCATTTTAAACTCCTGTAAGGTGTTAGCATAACAACAGTGATGTTACTAAAAATGCATCACAGATCAAATGAAAGGACAGAATCATATGCACACACTTTTGGACTTTTGCGATTATTCACAACGTCATCAGCATTTAATTATGTGTAACGCATGAATATAGTCACATACAGGCAAATATGCACACACTGCACAAATATATGTGAACATTTGTGCACACAGAAAGCAGCACACATATAAATAACTTTACGACTTTCCTTTGATGTGAATCTGTAATAGTTGTGACAATAGCGTAGCAACGATGCTATAGGTCCTGGTGCAAGCAAGAACAAGCATTGGCATAGCCAATAGGTCTCGCTTTTGGGACCTTAAGTGTTTATTTAGAAGTAATTTTGTTGCAGTGAGTGGTATTATGTGGGATGTATGTTGCATTTATTATTTTGTTATTATGTGTTATGTAATTATATGGTTGGGGTAGAGGGGTAGTAGAGGGGTAGAAGGGTAGAGTGGTAGGGGGTTGGTAGAGGGGTAGAAGAGGGGTAGTAGAGGGGTAGAGGGATAGAGGGTTAGTACAGGGGTAGAGGGGTAGTAAAAAGGTAGAGGGGTAGTAGATGGGTATAGGGGTAGAAGTGTAGAAGAGGGGTAGAAGAGGGGTAGAGGGATAGTAGAGGGGTAGAGGAGGGGTAGTAGAGTGGTAGAGGGGTAGTAAAGGAGTAGAGGGGAAGAAGATGGGTAGAAGTGGGGTAGTAGAGGGGTAGAAGAGGGGTAGAAGAGTGGTAGTAGAGGGGTAGTAGAGGGATAGAAGAAGGGTAGTAGAGATGTAAAAGAGGGTAGTAGAGGGGTAGTAGAGACATGTTATAGGCTAAACTTTATTTAGTTTATAGACTTCTTTGTGAATACATTTTGACAGCTTTTCTAATTTTAAAGGCTTGTGCTTAAAAAATAAATTTTTTGTGCGAGAAATTACTAATACAGACTAGTAACAGTAAATAGTTTAAAAGCTACAACTTTTAAACACTCTGGGGCCGATTCCGATCTCGGTCGGAGGCGCACCCAATACCATTCGGTCGGGAAAAAAGCCATGCGAAAGCCTGTTTCCCGACCGATCCGTACAGCACACCGAACGAGTAAGTACGATGCGCACAACAGCACAGAATCCGGCCGAGCCGTACTCACCCAAACCAGGTCCTGTTCCCCGACCGAGGCGAATCCGGAAACGCCGAATCGAGTCGCATGGAAGGAAAAATGCAGCTCCGTCCGGCCGAACGAGTACGATGCGCTTTCCGTACGCGCCTAACCCGTCGCTACGCACGGCACGTCAAAGCATCCGGGAGAGGCGCACATAAGCTCCGATTCGCGCCACAACACGATCCACGGCTACGAGACGAGACACGCCAGCGGCGAGGACGAGGCGAGCGACGAGGACGAGGCGAAGCGACGAGGACGACGCGAAGCAACGAGAAGGACGAACGACACAAACCAACCATGAATCCCTTCGTCCCGATCATACCAATATTCTACATTTACTACCGGAACAGGCACGGACGCGTACGGCGCAGAAGGTAAGTCAGACACCAACCACAAAACACATACAACACAACACGTACACGACACATCACACACACACAGAGGGATGCAGAATATACTTACACCAGCAACAGCAGCACCATAGGGGTGGGATGCCCATCACCAATGCCACATATGCACACAGGGGCCTGAATGCGCACCACCACCCCTACCCAGGGGGGGCAGGATGCCTACCACCACCCTGAGCCAGGGGGGGCTGGATGCCCACCACTACTACCACCCTCACCCAGGGGGGGCTGGATGCCTACCACTACTACCACCCTCACCCAGGGGGGGCTGGATGCCAACCACCACCCTTAGCCAGGGGGGCTGGATGCCTACCACTACTACCACCCTCAGCCAGGGGGGCTGGATGCCTACCACCACCCTTAGCCAGGGGGGCTGGATGCCTACCACTACTACCACCCTCACCCAGGGGGCTGGATGCCTACCACTACTACCACCCTCACCCAGGGGGGCTGGATGCCTACCACCACTACCACCCTCACCCAGGGGGGCTGGATGCCTACCACCACCCTTAGCCAGGGGGGCTGGATGCCTACCACTACTACCACTCTCACCCAGGGGGGCTGGATGTCTACCACTACTACCACCCTCAGCCAGGGGGGCTGGATGCCTACCACCACCCTTAGCCAGGGGGGCTGGATGCCTACCACTACTACCACCCTCACCCAGGGGGGCTGGATGCCTACCACTACTACCACCCTCAGCCAGGGGGGCTGGATGCCTACCACCACCCTTAGCCAGGGGGCTGGATGCCTACCACTACTACCACCCTCAGCCAGGGGGCTGGATGCCTACCACTACTACCACCCACACCCAGGGGGGCTGGATGCCTACCACTACTACCACCCTCAGCCAGGGGGGCTGGATGCCTACCACCACCCTTAGCCAGGGGGGCTGGATGCCTACCACTACTACCACCCTCAGCCAGGGGGGCTGGATGCCTACCACTACTACCACCCACACCCAGGGGGCTGGATGCCTACCACTACTACCACCCTCAGCCAGGGGGGCTGGATGCCTACCACCACCCTTAGCCAGGGGGCTGGATGCCTACCACTACTACCACCCTCACCCAGGGGGGCTGGATGCCTACCACTACTACCACCCTCAGCCAGGGGGGCTGGATGCCTACCACCACCCTTAGCCAGGGGGGCTGGATGCCTACCACTACTACCACCCTCAGCCAGGGGGCTGGATGCCTACCACTACTACCACCCACACCCAGGGGGCTGGATGCCTACCACTACTACCACCCTCAGCCAGGGGGGCTGGATGCCTACCACCACCCTTAGCCAGGGGGGCTGGATGCCTACCACTACTACCACCCTCAGCCAGGGGGCTGGATGCCTACCACTACTACCACCCACACCCAGGGGGGCTGGATGCCTACCACTACTACCACCCTCAGCCAGGGGGGCTGGATGCCTACCACCACCCTTAGCCAGGGGGCTGGATGCCTACCACTACTACCACCCTCACCCAGGGGGGCTGGATGCCTACCACTACTACCACCCTCACCCAGGGGGCTGGATGCCTACCACCACTACCACCCTCACCCAGGGGGCTGGATGCCTACCACCACCCTTAGCCAGGGGGGCTGGATGCCTACCACTACTACCACCCTCACCCAGGGGGGCTGGATGCCTACCACTACTACCACCCTCACCCAGGGGGGCTGGATGCCTACCACCACCCTTAGCCAGGGGGGCTGGATGCCTACCACTACTACCACCCTCACCCAGGGGGGCTGGATGCCTACCACTACTACCACCCTCAGCCAGGGGGGCTGGATGCCTACCACTACTACCACCCACACCCAGGGGAGCTGGATGCCTACCACTACTACCACCCTCAGCCAGGGGGCTGGATGCCAACCACTACTACCACCCCACTCATAGGATGGACAATGCATGACACAACCAGCACACCACAACCTAGGGAATGCAAGAAGAAGACATCCCCCAACACCATGACAAGCGGTGTAGACTGTGTCAAATGCCCACAACACCGAACATGACTTTGAACATACAATGTGACCCCCTAGCACATGTGCCACACATATATGTGTGTGGCACCCACAATGCAAGCAGGCCATGACCATTGTGGCAATGGGGTCCAATCCCCATCATCACAGTGACCAAAATGTAAGTGTGGGGTCCATAGCTGAAGCACATTTTGAACATTGTGGCAATGGGGTCTAAACCCCCATCACCACAGTGACCAAAAGGTAAGTGTGGGGTCCATAGCTGAAGCACATTTTGAACATTGTGGCAATGGGGTCCAAACCCCCATCATCACAGTGACCAAAATGTAAGTGTGGGGTCCATAGCTGAAGCACATTTTGAACATTGTGGCAATGGGGTCTAAACCCCCATCATCACAGTGACCAAAATGTAAGTGTGGGGTCCATAGCTGAAGCACATTTTGAACATTGTGGCAATGGGGTCTAAACCCCCATCACCACAGTGACCAAAATGTAAGTGTGGGGTCCATTGCTGAAGCACATTTTGAACATTGTGGCAATGGGGTCTAAACCCCCATCACCACAGTGACCAAAAGGTAAGTGTGGGGTCCATAGCTGAAGCACATTTTGAACATTGTGGCAATGGGGTCCAATCCCCCATCATCACAGTGACCAAAATGTAAGTGTGGGGTCCATAGCTGAAGCACATTTTGAACATTGTGGCAATGGGGTCCAAACCCCCATCATCACAGTGACCAAAATGTAAGTGTGGGGTCCATAGCTGAAGCACATTTTGAACATTGTGGCAATGGGGTCTAAACCCCCATCACCACAGCGACCAAAAGGTAAGTGTGGGGTCCATAGCTGAAGCACATTTTGAACATTGTGGCAATGGGGTCCAAACCCCCATCATCACAGTGACCAAAATGTAAGTGTGGGGTCCATAGCTGAAGCACATTTTGAACATTGTGGCAATGGGGTCCAAACCCCCATCACCACAGTGACCAAAAGGTAAGTGTGGGGTCCATAGCTGAAGCACATTTTGAACATTGTGGCAATGGGGTCCAAACCCCCATCACCACAGTGACCAAAAGGTAAGTGTGGGGTCCATAGCTGAAGCACATTTTGAACATTGTGGCAATGGGGTCCAAACCCCCATCATCACAGTGACCAAAATGTAAGTGTGGGGTCCATAGCTGAAGCACATTTTGAACATTGTGGCAATGGGGTCCAAACCCCCATCATCACAGTGACCAAAATGTAAGTGTGGGGTCCATAGCTGAAGCACATTTTGAACATTGTGGCAATGGGGTCCAAACCCCCATCATCACAGTGACCAAAAGGTAAGTGTTGACAAAGAAAGAGGTGCAACTGCCAAACTGCATGGATGATTCCTGGTCACAGAACAACAAACACATCAGTGGCAAAGTAGTGTATGTGTCCCATTGCAACATAAATTGGGGGAGCCAAATACTGCAGTGCAAATAAGACATACCTTTGGCCATGTGCAGACAAACAACACCCATGGGGGCTGACACCGTCAACAATCATCAATGACACAATGACAGAAGTGACCATCAGAATGCAGACCCACATATTTGCACCAATGGGCACACAAATGCAGATACCCTGTGGAGACTGCAGATGTGAGGTGAACAGATACCATACCATGGCAGCAATGGGACACACAAACCATGATCATTGTGCTGACCGATGACCTAGGAGTCCCAGGGACAGCAGGGGAAACCCACCAAACTACATACAGCCAATGGCACACCCAAGATATGCCAATGCAGTGGTGCAGATGCACAAACACAAACAGGCAGACCCACACTGCACATCATACACAACAGGTGAGGGGGGTGCCAGTGTCCCCAGGCAACCACACAACACATGAGGAGACCTGAATACCAATCATACAGATGTGCATACAGTGCCACACAAAGGTAACTCATGGATCCAAATCCCCTATGTGGGCAAGCAGGCATTGTCAGATGAGAGGGAGCACAAATCACACATGTCACACAGGCACGTAGGGACAGCACCTGACACAGCAAGACACAGACACACCACAGCACCACCCCCAGGGCCCCCACAATGTGGTGACCCTGGGCTGCATTACAATCCCACTGTGATGACAAAGCTAAATGTGGTTCACACTGTGAACCACAGTCATGTGTCCTGAGCAACTAACTACCATCACACCTACACAAGCACAAATCAAACAGCATGGCCAGTAAGCCAAGGCCAACATGGAGGCAGGGGCCTAGCCGGGCAACAACTCTCATCTGCACACACTCAACACCACACCCCTCGACCTCCGACAATGTGCAGCAGTGAAGCACACATGCACTGGTGACATTGCACATGCACCCATGACTATTCCAGGGTGGTGGGTGGGAACCAAGGTGCAGAAACACATCACACATGGCCACTCAACAAGACTCCTGAATGTCTGACACACTGCACACTACGCTGTACATGGACATGACGGCAATACCACACCAACCAATGGGATCCCATCCACAGTCACACACCAATGAAGAAGCCAAGGTCACCCACAAAGAACACACATAGACAACAACCAACATTGCAGCCCGGACCCTGAGGAGTGCCAGCAGTCACACACACAACGTGTCACAATCACTGAAAGATAACACAAACTGGAAATCTCATGACAGGGGCAAACAACAAGTGCCAAGGGAAACCTGACTGTGACCCATCTGCGTCTGCACACAAACTCAGCCCTGACAGCAAACACACCTATGGGTGACACCCTGATGACCAGTAATGTGCCATGCACCCACATCACAGAGAACCCAGGGCGAAGACTTTGGGGGAACATAGGTCAACTCAGCTAGCATCACAAACAGGTACAACACTAGGGATCACAGCATGCACAGCTAAACGGAAGTGAACACACAGACATGCACATACAACACACACCTTGGGCGCAGGCAATGTCACAGGAGTACACACTGCCATGAGGGGACTCCACTCCTGTGTGAGGAAAGCTGTGCCATATGTTGCCTCAGTAGGGCCCCATCATGTCAGTTGAGCACTTGGTCACACAATCAACAATTAGCACCAAATGAGGGCTCCCGTAACATCAGCCTGGTAATGGAAGTGCCAACGGAATCATCAGCACAGATCCAACACACTTGTATAGCAATGTTGCACTGACAACACAGATGAGTCCTTCCCCATTGATGCCCAAACCTGCATGTCCACTGGAGATGGCCACACGGTCAGGGAAGTAGACAAATTGAACAATGGCAGGCACAACAGATGTGCAGGGGTGGAAGCCACAGATGTGAAATAGGCAATCTAAGTAGGAAATCCCATTGCCAAATACTGAACACATGACACCCTCAGATGCTGCTATGGATGACATGGATACACCACAGGATAGGACACATTCCCCCTGGACCACATGGGTTCCTGCACAGTAACACTTCATTATCATGAGACCAAATATCAACATCACTGCAGCAAGGGCATGGTTAGCATCATCAACATTATGTACATCAGAAGCAAAAGCACTAGAGAACAGAAAGTTGCTTTATTCAGCATATGTGCCATTAAAAGTAGAAGTCCGGTAGAAAATAAACAAAGGCCAATGGCCAGTCCATCAACAAAGTCACAAGTGGGTGACAGTGGCAGATGCCACCCTACACATGCCTGCACAAAACCAGGGACAATCCACTAGGAGGGGCAACCGGGGGGTAGGCCAGGCACCGCAGGGACAGGATCAGGGCTCACCAGGAGGAAGCAGGGAAGGGGTGGTGGGTGCTGGAGAGCCACTGACAACTGCAGTGGAGGTGTCTGACATGGTGTGTGCCGGCACAACTGGGGGCATGACTCAGATGTTGTGGGTGCCGGCACGACTGCAGTGGACCCTGCAGATGGAGTGGACAGGTCCGCCACTGCAGTGCCCAAGTCAGACAGGGTGGTAGTGGACTCCACTGCAGTGCCTACCACCAGGGGAGGAGAATGGGGAACAGGCAAGGTGGGCTGGACAGAGGGGAGGACACCATCACCACATCAGTGGCACAGACAAGCGCAGCGGGGGTGTGGTGCCGGGAGAGCAAGTGGCAGGGGAGAAGGCCGGATCCTCTTGGGGATGGTATATCTGTGGGTGGGGAACCTGGGGCAGGGTGTGGTGGGGGCACCTGTGGAGTGGGGGCCTGAGGGATGGAGGAAGGAGACCTGGTGCTTGAGCTGCAGGGCGGCGGCGGGGTCTTGCTCTTACCACTCCGGGGGGACTTGCGGGTGGGGGCCTCAGTCTGTCTGCGCCTGGGGGAGGGTGTCCGGGGGCGAGGGGCACTCTGCTCCGTGTGGGGGGGCTTCCTCTTCCCCCTGGATGCTGGAGCAGCTGGATCGGAGGGGAAGAGGCCGAGGTCACTGAGGAAGAGGCGCTGGGTCTTTGGGGTTGCAGGTGAGGCAAGGGAGGGTGTTTTGGAGGGAGAGGCAACTGAGGACTGCAAAGTGCCCGTGGATGCGTGTGTGTGTACCAGGGCCCCATCCCCTGTGAGTCTGGTTTCAGTCCCCTGACTGTGCGTGCGTATGCGTTTTGTTTGTGGCGTGTGTGTCTGTGTGCTGGACGTGTGTGTGCTGGTGTGTGCCTGTGCTGGTGTGTGTGTGCTTGGGACGGGTAAGGTGCTGGGGAGTGTGGATGGAGCAGAGGCAGGAGGGGTGAGGGACTGTCTGAGGAGGGACACTGCTGCCGTCAGGGAGGAGTCCATGGACCTATTGCCCCTCTGTAGGTCAGACATGCCCGATGAGATGCCCTCCATGAACGACACCAGCTGAGTCAACAGAGCGGTGTGCGCATGGAGGACACTCAGCATGGCTGTCTGCCCTACATGGAGCTGGCGAAGGAGGTACACAGACTCCTCACTCAGGGCAGCAGCGGACACAGGGGCAGGGGGTGCGGTGCCTGGCCCAAAGGAGACACGCTCCCGAACATGGGAGCCTCCACGGACCTGGGGAATGGGAGCCGATGGGAGGGCGGTGGTGGTGCTGGTGGTGGCGGGGACAGCAACACTAGCTGGGGTGTGGTGGCTGCTGACACCCGCCTCCATAAGGGAGTCATCCTCCGAGTTGCTCTGGTCCTCAGCTGAGGTGGATGGTGCTGAGGACTCCTCGGTGTGGCTCCCCTCGCCCTCCGTGCCACTGGGTCCCTCCGACCACTCCTCGGCTGCTGACCCAGTCTGGCTCTCTGGCTCCTCCTGGTCCATGGAGCTGTCCCCTTCCGTGGCCGTGGATGTATCTGCAAACAATGGGGAAACAGACAGACATCAGTCACCTGCACCAAAAGCACACACCACTGTGAGCACAGCACATTACAGAGCAAGCCCTGGCATCATTAGTTGTACATTGCTAAAAGTGCCCTAACTGAACAGGAGAAGCCAATTGTCAGTCTGATGCCAAGCATGGCACTCACATCCCACATGGCCTTGCACCCATCTGTCTGGTGTCTGTTGGATTGCAACACCCCAGTGTGGACACATGCACCAAGTACACAGTAGTTGGACAGTGCAGAGGACACGGTGTGGCATGTGGACATGCACACATCACAGCTCTTGCCACTGAGTCAGTACAGGTTTCTGGATGAAAGGGATGCCCAGAGTCAAATAGGAAATGCATGTGATGCATACCAGCGACAGACACCATGATGCACCCATGTCCTGATAGCCATCGCCACAATGGTGTGCATGTAGCACATGTCACTCCCCTGCAGGACCACCAATAAGTTGACACATGCCATGGCAGAGGCATGACTGCTAAGTCATACATCACTGTCTCAGTGATGTATGACTTGGCAGCCAGACAACAACACTATGCACTGTGTCACAATAGTAGGTCATGGGGAATGCAAGTCCTGGAGCTGCACAAGTGCACATGTACATCCCCCGCACAACACATCATCTTAACCCTCATCTGTCCAGGTCATACCTATTGGACATATGGGAGACCTGTGACACTACCCTCTGAACCTGAGCCCCTCACAATCTGCTGTGAATGGGGAACAGCTGCCTGAACTTCACATTCGCATACCCCAGTCTGCACGGGCAGCTGATCAAACACCTATGTGACACACAAGTATCGTCTCCTATGGTCACATCTCCAGGGGCATGCTGAGCCCCTACCAAGAAACACCCCAGCAGTCCTGGCAAGTAATCCACAGCACACTGACACAGAGGCAGACACCTGAGGGGTCAAATCACTGCGCACAATGTGTCAGCTGATACACGGGAGTGGGAGTACAGAGTGCATTGCATGGCCTGGAGTAGGCATGACTGTCCTGCTCCACATGAATGAGGGATGAGCCCTGGACAGTGGATAGCTGGCTATGTATGTGTGACACACGTAATCTGCACACTCCTGGGGCCCAAACATTGTTCCCACCCGCTGCATGGGCGTGTGCCACATACCCCAGGCACATGTGGTGGCTCAGCACAGCAAGTGGACCGCATATCAAAGCAACACGCAGATTACATGTCCGAACACAGGCGTAGTGTGAACAATGGACCCACCCATGATGCCCACAACAGAGTTAGGGAAACAGATGCTGCCCCCACCTTTAGTGAAGCAAACTGCAAGGACACAGTCCCAAGTGACACAATTCCCTGAATGTAAGGGCCACACCTGGGTATCAGATGAGCAGTGGGCAGTGCACAATAGAGGGACATGGCTCCTGGACAACATGACTGCTGCACTGTGGCAGTTGAACCAGGCCAGAGGAGGGCACACAGCATGTAATACAGAGTTCACAGTGCAGTCTTTGACTCACCCCCTCCTTGCTGCTGTCTGGCCTTCAGCTGCCCATCCAGGTCTGGAAACACCACCGCCAGGATCTGGAGCATGTGGGGGGTCAGGGTCCGTGTTCCGCCCCTCCTGCGAGGAGGCGACAGCTTCAGCTGGACCCGTGCAATCCTCCGGGTCCAGCCCCGAAGGTCCTGCCACCTCTTCTGGCAGTTGCGGATCCGGCGCTTGTAGACCCCCACGGACCGGACAGCCCGGACGATGTCCTTCCAGATCTCCTGCTTCCGATGGGCATTAACCTGTCAGGATGACAAAGTGAAAAGGCCATTACTACACATGCAACATATCCGTGCATGACACAGTTGTATATACATGTCTCAATCACAGGGGCACATGATGTACACAGGCAGTGCAAAGCTGCCCATGGACAGTTTGCCAGACGTCACTACATGGTATCATTGCATGGGAAGTAAAACCTTGTTCAAATGCACTGTCACTGCACCATACCTGTCCAGTGCATGTCACTACACACTATGGGGGGTGACAACTACTCAGTGAGCCTGCTAGCCAGTGGCGTGCAGACTTTCAGCCTTGCTAGTCAGACAATATGCACATTCAGAAAGGCAGTGCACAGAACACTCACCTGCTCCCCTGGTGTCCCATACAGCTTGCTGTACTGTGGAAGTAGGCTGTCCAGCAGGGCCTGGTTCTCCTCAAGGCTGAAGGCTGGGGCTCTCTCCACAGTACGTGCCATTGCAGGGTCCAGAGGGGCAGAGACAGCAGCAGTGCAGTGGCAGATGTCGTCCTGGAGCATGTAGTGCAGGCAAGTGAGCTCTCAGGGGAACAGCCAGCAATATATATGTGCTGGAGAGGCAGATACTGTCCCTTGTGTCCAAAGTGATAGGTCCAAGTCGTTTGCATCTTCTGAATCTGGCCAATCCATGGAATAGCAGCACCAAAACACGCCCACAGCATCCTTCAAATCTTCAACTTCATGACATACATGATTTTGCAACATTGTTGTGGGTGACCAACTGATTTTCCAGCAACCGACTCGTTCGAAATTCGAAAACGCGTCCGTTGCCATGCAAGGCCATTGTCAATGGGTGCACACCGATCGGTCCATTGCGGTACAACGCGTACAGGGGTACAACGCGTACCCGCACACATTGAATGCAATGGGCCGGCCGGGGGCACCGATCGGTCCATTGCAGTTCAACGCGTACAGGGGTACAACGCGTACCCGCACACATTGAATGCAATGGGCCGGCCGGGGCACCGATCGGTCCATTGCAGTACAACGCGTACAGGGGTACAACCAGTACCCGCACACATTGAATGCAATGGGCCGGCCGGGGGCACCGATCGGTCCATTGCAGTTCAACGCGTACAGGGGTACAACGCGTACCCGCACACATTGAATGCAATGGGCCGGCCGGGGGCACCGATCGGTCCATTGTGGTACAACGCGTACAGGGGTACAACGCGTACCCGCACACATTGAATGCAATGGGCCGGCCGGGGGCACCGATCGGTCCATTGCAGTACAACGCGTACAGGGGTACAACGCGTACCCGCACACATTGAATGCAATGGGCCGGCCGGGGCACCGATCGGTCCATTGCAGTTCAACGCGTACAGGGGTACAACGCGTACCCGCACACATTGAATGCAATGGGCCGGCCGGGGCACCGATCGGTCCATTGCAGTTCAACGCGTACAGGAGTACAACGCGTACCCGCACACATTGAATGCAATGGGCGGGCCGGGGGCACCGATCGGTCCTTTGCGGTACAACGCGTACAGGGGTACAACGCGTACCGCACACATTGAATGCAATGGGCCGGCCGGGGCACCGATCGGTCCATTGCAGTTCAACGCGTACAGGGGTACAACGCGTGCCCGCACACATTGAATGCAATGGGCCGGCCGGGGCACCGATCGGTCCATTGCGGTACAACGCGTACAGGGGTACAACGCGTACCCGCACACATTGAATGCAATGGGCCGGCCGGGGCACCGATCGGTCCATTGCAGTACAATGCGTACAGGGGTACAACGCGTACCCGCACACATTGAATGCAATGGGCCGGCCGGGGGCACCGATCGGTCCATTGCAGTTCAACGCGTACAGGGTACAACGCGTACAGGGTACAACGCGTACCCGCACACATTGAATGCAATGGGCGGCCAGGGCACCGATCGGTCCATTGCAGTAGAACTGCGTACAGGGGTACAACGCGTACCCGCACACATTGAATGCAATGGGCCGGCCGGGGGCACCGATCGGTCCATTGCAGTTCAACGCGTACAGGGGTACTAACGCGTACCCGCACACATTGAATGCAATGGGCCGGCCGGGGAACCGATCGGTCCATTGCAGTACAACGCGTACAGGGGTACAACGCGTACCGCGCACATTGAATGCAATGGGCCGGCCGGGGGCACCGATCGGTCCATTGCAGTTCAACGCGTACAGGGGTACAACGCGTACAGGGTACAACGCGTACCGACACATTGAATGCAATGGGCCGGCCGGGGGCACCGATCGGTCCATTGCAGTTCAACGCGTACAGGGTACAACGCGTACAGGGGTACAACGCGTACCGCGACACATTGAATGCAATGGGCCGGCCGGGGCACCGATCGGTCCATTGCAGTACAACTCGTACAGGGGTACAACGCGTACAGGGGTACAACGCGTACAGGGGTACAACGCGTACCCGCACACATTGAATGCAATGGGCCGGCCGGGGGCACCGATCGGTCCATTGCAGTACTACACGCGTACAGGGGTACAACGCGTACCCGCACACATTGAATGCAATGGGCCGGCCGGGGGCACCGATCGGTCCATTGCGGTACAACGCGTACAGGGGTACAACGCGTACCCGCACACATTGAATGCAATGGGCCGGCCGGGGGCACCGATCGGTCCATTGCTGTTCAACGCATCACTGTACATGTGACTGGCATATGTCAGCATGCCTGTCTCAGATGGACATATGCCAGCCACAGATAGCTCCCAGGGAGTGAGGGGCACACCTACATCACGACAGCCTGTCCAACCTTTCTCATAAGGCATGTAAGGCTGCATTTCCTATTGTGTGTATGTTGGTGTACATGTTGTCCTGTGGGTGTCACCTGTGGGCAGCCACCCCCAGGCTGTGCACGTGTTAATGGGGACAGGATCCTGGGTGTTACGTGTACATGACCACTGTGATGTGCAACTGTTCATATCTGTGCATGTGCCATGGTCACATTTCACGGTGGTGTATGTGTATGTCATGTCACATACCCCGTGAGTCCCATGTGGGGCGGTATGTTTGAGCCAGGGTGTCCCAGTGGCACAATAGTGATGGTCCTCCACAGTCTTTGTGCATGTAGTGTTTACAATGTCTCTGATTTCATGTGCACATTGGGAGACAGTCTCCACATCCACGTTGTGTGTGCATGGACTTTGATGTTGTGCGTGTGTGTGTCACAGACGTCCATGTCTGTCCTGCCGTGGCAAGTGGGACCACTACCTGTGGGGGTCATGGTTGTTTTGCTGTGGTGTATACATGATACTCCATGTAATGCCAGTGTCCATGTGGCAATACAGGGTCCCTGGGAATGTACCTGTCGTTGAGCTGTGGTGCCTGGGGCACATCTGTCCTCACATGTCACTGTGGGGAGTGATTGTGACACGGCAGCAGGAGATGGGAACTGTGACACGGCCTCATGATATCCAATGGGCCAACCTGGGACTAATTGATGCCACCTGTTGGACCGTGTTGACAGATGTTGGCCATGTATGTACCATACATGTCCTTACGGAACTGCACACTTCATGTAGTTGTGCCTCATAATGATGTATGTTGGGATATTGAGTGTGTTCAATGCCGCATATGTGGGGTGACTGACAATCTTGCTTACTTCTCCTCTGCACTGCAGGGCTCCTGCTGTCCATCGACCATTCCCAGACCTGGCAACGATGGTGGAACGGGACAGCATCCGACGGTACCGCTTCACCAGGCAGCTGATTGAGGATTTGGCAGTGCAGTTGTCCCCACATTTGCAGCCTGGCCGGCCGTATCCTACAGCGCTGACCCCCAAGGTGAAGGTGATGGCAGCCCTACACTTCTTTGCCACCGGTACCTTCCAACATACTGTGGCGACTGCTGGTGGGATGTCACAGACCATGTTGAGCCGTGTGCTCCGCGATGTTTTGGCGGCAATGTTGCTATTCCTGAACCGGTACATCTATTTCCCTAGACTGCGACGACTCACTGACGTGAAGAGTGACTTTTATGCCCTGGGGAGGATGCCGCATGTCATTGGCTCCATTGATGGGACACATGTGGCTTTGGTACCACCACAGGCCCAGGAGCAGGCCTACAGGAACCGCAAGCACTACCACTCGGTCAATGCACTGGTGGTGTGTCTTGCAGACATGACCATCACACACGTGTGTGCCCGTTTCCCTGGTTCAGCACACGATGCCTTTGTGATGAGGAGTAGTCGCATCCCCAGGATGATGGCACAGATGCAGAACCAGCGTGCCTGGCTTGTCGGTGTGTACTGACTTTGTGCCATTGTGTGTGATCTGATCTGTAGTATTCCGCCCACTTTTCCAAGTCAGCTAATGTGCACTTGTCTGTCCGTAGGTGACTCGGGATACCCCAACATGCCGTGGTTGCTGACACCCCTCGGGAACCCTGTGACACCAGCCCAGATGCGCTACAATGAGGCACATGGTCGGACCAGGAGAGTGATTGAGCGGACATTTGGTCTCCTGAAGAGCCGCTTCCGCTGCCTGGACAAGACCGGAGGGTCCCTCCCATATGCCCCTGCGAAAGTGTGCAAGATTATCATCGTCTGCTGCATGCTCCACAACCTGGCAGTGCGGAAGGAGTTGCCTCTCATCCAGGATGACAATGACCAACATCCGCCACCTGTGGAGGATCCTGGCCTGGACCACGATGCCAGTGACGATGATGATGAGGGTGATGTCCGCACACAGCTCATCACCAACTTCTTTAGCTGAATGTGAGTATCCTGAGGTGTCATGTCAATGATGTGAGTTGGCATGATGTGTAGGTGGTGCTCTGGTGCTGTTGGAGTGTGTCCATGGGCTACTTGACTGGATGTGTGTTGCGATGTGTGCTTACAGGTGGGCTGTACTCCCGAACAGTGTTGACATGCTAACTTGGTTCTGGGTGGGTATCTTGTAACATGTATTGTGCATGAGTTTTGCTGTTCTGTCCTGTACTCCATTGCTTTTGACTGTGTGTCATTTCTGTCCTTCACAGGGTACTTTCAGATTCGTTTGGTCAACTGTGTCCACCGACGACGTGATTGCACTTCCAGGCTGGTAGCTGTTGTGTCCCTACAGGTGATGTGCGCCACACCCATGGACTTCCTTCCGTCTACAGTTGTTGACTGTGTGCCCGCTGCCAGGTGGGATTACCTTGCATCTGTAGTGGTTACGACATGTTGCAACTGTGTAATAAACCTGTGCTTCACTTTGTGATGTGCGTTGTCTGTGGTCACACATTTGACTGCCATTTGCTTACTGCACCTGTGGGCTACTTGACTACAACTGGGAATGGGTGTGGTGTCTGTGCATTGCACCGTCTTCCCTGGCAACATCAGTGTAGGCAATGAGTCAGATGGCCTAGGTGTGTATGTGTTGTGTAGCCCTGGTGGTGTGTCTCCCTCATATGTGTCACGTTGCCTTTACTCACATGCCTGTGTTGTCCTTGCTGTTGCAGTTCGCATACACAGTGTAATTTTGCAGTTCATCATCCCCATAACAGCACCCACGTTGGAATCACAACAGAGGCAAGTATGGTGTATTAGTGTGTTTATTGTGATACATTTGTGTGAATAGTGCATAGGATGGGTAGTGCTGTACATAAATCTTGCAATCAGAAGTTCCTAGGTGAATTGAAAGTCCTGGTAGACAGAATCCCCAGTATCGGGGCCACAGTTGTCTGACACATTGGTCCAACTTGTACTCCCCATGCAATGTGTGGGAGTAGTGTTGCCGTCAACAGGGTGAACAGTCTGTGCACAAAGGTGAACATCCAGAACAGGTTCAGGCTTCCTGGGAGTTGCGCTTGGCCATCGGCCTCTCACTTGCCCCTCCTCGGACGACCCCTCTTCTTGGGGGGGGCCCTCAAGTACAGGCTGCTGCGGTGCAGTGGACTCTCCGCCAGAGTCATCCTCCCTCCCTGTGGCAGTTGCAGTTTGTTCGGCACCAGATGTTGTTGGCACACAGGGAGGTGTGGACTGGTTGCTGTTCATCTGGGGGAGGCATTGTAAAATGTCCCTGTGCACCGCCGTCATCTCATGCAGTGCATCCCACTTGGACTCCACGCGGGACATGTGTGAGTCCACGCGGGACATGTGTGACTCCACGTGGGACATGTGAGAGTCCAAGCGGGCATGATGGGCAGCCTGCTGCTGTTTCATGTCTCTGAGGAGCCCCACTACCTGGCTGAGGTCTCCGGTGCTGGACTGGTACGCATCAGCTATGCGTACCAGTTGTGGGTCATCATGCACACCAGCAACCTCTGCAAGCAGCGACCTCTGTCTCCCACCCCTCCCACCACCCCTGCTGACATGTGCAGTGCGTGCAGTGGCACGCACAGATGACCCTGGTCCACCTTGGGGGTTGGTGGTGGTGGTGGTGTCCATGGCCCCAGGTTGGTCCAGGGTCCCTGTGCTGGTGTTGCTCCTTGTTCTGTCCATGTCGGCAGGGATGGTATTTGTGGTGACAGTCGTTGGAGGGGTGGGTGCAGGGGTGCAGCTGGTGGTCCTGCTGGTGCTGCAGCTGGTGGTCCTGCTGGTGCTGCATGTAGACTTGCACCGGATGTGCCAGGTTGGTCTTCTTCGTCCGAGGAGGGCAGAGGCTGTACGACGCCAGTGAGCTCCGCATCCTCTTGAGCCTGGGACTGGGACTCCTCAGCGTCTGCTGCTGTGTCCCCATCATCACCTGTTTTTGGGAGACACACACAATGTATGTTATGTTTCTGCAGGCATCAATGGTTGACACACATGACAGTTGTGACTGTGCCTCTGGGTGCGGGCCTGTACATTGCATTGTCCTAAGTCGTCACAGTCAGGGGTTGATATTGGTGTGGCACATTGTCCTGCATTATTTGGGCATTTCTATGTATTTTTTGGGGTGTGAACATGGTCTGCATTGGTTGTGTTTGGTTGACAGCCGGCCCTCCTTCCCACCCACCCAGCCAGTCAGTTATCCCACCATGGACTGTGCTTGCATTGCAGGGAGTGGAAGTTGTCTCTCAGGATGTCAGTCAGTGGTGTCCTGATGTTTGTTGGTGCACAGTTGCCAGCAGGGCCTTGTGCTCCCCACAGCAGTAGCCAGTGTCAGCCATCTTGTGAGTCCTTCTCCACTTCCTGTGATGTGAGCATGGTACAGGGTGGTGTTGATGGGACAGTTGTGGGGGTGAGCTATGTCTGTGACTACGACTCCCATCATGCTATTGCCTCCACCCCACTTCCCAGCATTCCCATACTTACTTGCTTTTGTGGGGAGTTCAGTGTGTGTGGGTGTGAGAGCAATGGCAAGATGGCTGACAGTGGTGTCCTGCTGTTGGTTGGTGTGCAGTTCCCAGCATGCCCTTGTGCTCCCCACGACACACCAACAGTGTCAGACATCTTTGATGGGCCTTTCCACTCTCTGTGGGATGTGCATGCGTGAGTGTGAGCTTGCTGGGCCATGTGGTGGGGGATGTAGAGCTGTGACTACGACTCCCATCATGCTATTGCCTCCACCCCCTTCCCAGCATGCCCATGCTTCCTTCCTTTTGACTCTGCTTCCCTGTGGGGTGGGCTGTCTGTGCTGACAGGATGGCTGGGAGTGTTGTCCTGGCAGTTGTTTGGCTAAAAGTCCCAAGAGTGTCCCTGTGCTTCACACAACATAACCCAGGGTGGTGGTTCTTTGTGGGATCTTGTGTTAGGATGGGGGCATTGCATTCTACCAGGTGGGTTCTGTGGAGTTTGTGTTGGGGGTGTGTGAGGGGAGGTGCTTGTGACTATGGTCAGTGCTGCAAGTCCTCCTTCCCACCCACCCAGCCAGCCAGTTATCCCACCATGGAACGTGCTTGCATTGCAGGGAGTGGAAGTTGTCTCTCAGGATGTCAGTCAGTGGTGTCCTGCTGTTTGTTGGTGCACAGTTGCCAGCAGGGCCTTGTGCTCCCCACAGCAGTAGCCAGTGTCAGCCATCTTGTGAGTCCTTCTCCACTCCCTGTGATGTGAGCATGGTTCAGGGTGGTGTTGATGGGACAGTTGTGGGGGTGACCAATATCAGTGACTACGACTCCCATCATGCTATTGCCTCCACTCCCCTTCCCAGCATGCCCATGCTTCCTTCCTTTTGACTCTGCTTCCCTGTGGGGTGGGCTGGCTGTGCTGACAGGATGGCTGGGAGTGTTGTCCTGGCAGTTGTTTGGCTAAAAGTCCCAAGAGTGTCCACACAACATAACCCAGGGTGGTGGTTCTTTGTGGGATCTTGTGTTAGGATGGGGGGCATTGCATTCTACCAGGTGGGTTCTGTGGAGTTTGTGTTGGGGGGTGTGTGAGGGGAGGTGCTTGTGACTATGGTCAGTGCTGCAAGTCCTCCTTCCCACCCACCCAGCCAGCCAGTTATCCCACCATGGAACGTGCTTGCATTGCAGGGAGTGGAAGTTGTCTCTCAGGATGTCAGTCAGTGGTGTCCTGCTGTTTGTTGGTGCACAGTTGCCAGCAGGGCCTTGTGCTCCCCACAGCAGTAGCCAGTGTCAGCCATCTTGTGAGTCCTTCTCCACTCCCTGTGATGTGAGCATGGTTCAGGGTGGTGTTGATGGGACAGTTGTGGGGGTGACCAATATCAGTGACTACGACTCCCATCATGCTATTGCCTCCACCCCCTTCCCAGCATGCCCATGCTTCCTTCCTTTTGATTCTGCTTCCCTGTGGGGTGGGCTGGCTGTGCTGACAGGATGGCTGGGAGTGTTGTCCTGGCAGTTGTTTGGCTAAGAGTCCCAAGAGTGTCCCTGTGCTTCACACAACATAACCCAGGGTGGTGGTTCTTTGTGGGATCTTGTGTTAGGATGGGGGGCATTGCATTCTACCAGGTGGGTTCTGTGGAGTTTGTGTTGGGGTGTGTGTGAGGGGAGGTGCTTGTGACTATGGTCAGTGCTGCAAGTCCTCCTTCCCACCCAGCCAGCCAGATATCCCACCATGGAACGTGCTTGCATTGCAGGGAGTGGAAGTTGTCTCTCAGGATGTCAGTCAGTGGTGTCCTGCTGTTTGTTGGTGCACAGTTGCCAGCAGGGCCTTGTGCTCCCCACAGCAGTTGCCAGTGTCAGCCATCTTGTGAGTCCTTCTCCACTCCCTGTGATGTGCGCATGGTTCATGGTGGTGTTGATGGGACAGTTGTGGGGGGCAATATGTGTGACTGCGACTCCCATGATGCTATTGGCTACACTGACTTGGCCAGCATACACAGAATTCCTTCCTTTGAGTGGTCTTCACTGTGTGTTGGTGTTGTTGTGGTGGCTACATGTCTGGATGTGTTTGTTAGTTCTATTTGTGCCACTGCCTAGCTGTAGTTGTAGTTGTGTTTGTACATGTGATGGCACAGTTGGATGTGACTTTTTTGATGGCATGTGTTGTGTTTATCTGACTGACATACACATTTTGGGATGATTCTGTTCTGGTTGCTGTGTAATTGCTATGAGTGCATGGTTTGACTCTCCCTTGACAGTGATGTGTGTGTGTTTTGTGGCAGTATATTGTGTACATTTGTTGTGTACTCACCAGGCTCTGGGATGTCCTCTAGTCCATATACGCTCACTGGCGGAAGGATGGCCCGCACCTTCTCCTCCCAGGGCCTGAGGTATATTGGCTTGGCAGGAGGGCCACTGCCGGTGTATTGGCTGTTGATGTAGTCTTTCTTGAGCAGGTCCCGTACCCTCCTGCGCACGTCATACCACCTGTTCTGGATGTCGCTCTTTGTGCGCCGACATGGTGATTGTGCGTTCACCCTGTTGATGATCCTCTCCCACATCTTGGTTTTCTGGGAGATGGGGGTCTGTTGGACCAGTGTGCCAAACAGCTGTGGCTCTACCCTGAGGATCTCGTCTACCATGACTTCCAATTCACAATCTAGGAACTTGGGATTCTTCTTGGGGGCATGGTGATGGGTGGTGATGGTGAGTGATGTGTGTGTTGGTGTGCAGGTGAGGGTGTGTGAGTGTGTGTTTTGCTGGGTGTATGTGAGGTAGGTATTTGTTGGTGTGCTGATGGTGTGTGGCTTGTGTGAGGGATGAGCTGTGGGTGTGTGGTTGCTTTCTCTTGGGTGCTGGCAGTGGAATGGCATTTGCAAAGGATCATGGTTGTGATTTGTTTCCTTTATATGGGTGGAGTTGTGGGTGTGTCTTTGTTCTCTGTCCCCACCCCCCAGTATTTATTGGCTTAGTAATTGCTTGTTTGGCCTTTTTTTGTGTGATTTTTCCTTTGTACTGTCTGTGTATGTTGGAAACGTTCTTGTGACCGAGTCGGACCCTGCAATTGTCTCGTACGGTATTCTCCGTTTCGTTCACGCTGTGTTTGTGCAGTTTTCTATGCTGCGTACGCGTCGGTCGCGGTGTTTTGTGTTGCTTCGGCTCGGTTTTGTATGTGTGTCGGTCGTACGGCTTGGCCTCCGTCCGACTTGCTCGTGGTTTTCGCGCCTTGCATCGTACTTTGCGGTTTGGAGTTTGCGTGTACGTTTCGGTCGGATTTGTTCCGGGTGCGTGTCGGTCGGTTGGATTCGCGTGTTTTTCCGACCGGATTGCTGTTTTCCGTGCGGCTCGGTCGTTCGACTTGGGTTCGGTACGTGTCGGTCGGATTTTGCACGCCTTGCATCGTACTTGGCGTGTCGGGCGCCACAGGTACGTGTCGGTCGGTATAATTTCCGAATCCGAGTCGGTCGGTGCTTTTTCCGGCCCGAATCAGAATCGACCCCTATGTATGAACAGTCCTATATAGTGGTTGATATTTGGAGTAGCAGAGGGGTAGAGGGGTAGTAGATGGGTAGAGGGGTCGAATAGTAGAAAAGGGGTAGAGGGGTAGTAGAGGGGTAGAAGAAGGATATAGGGTAGAGGGGTAGAGGGGTAGTAGAGGGGTAGAAGGGTAGTAGAGAGGTAAAGGGGCAGTAAATGGGTAGAGGGGTAGAAGAGGGTTAGTAGAGGGTTAGTAGAGGGGTAGTAGAGGGGTAGAAGAGGTGTAGAAGGGTAGTAGAGGGGTAGGCGAGTGGTAGAAGAGTAGAGGGGTTGAGGGGTAGTAGAGGGCTAGAAGAGGGGTAGAAGGGTAGAGGGGTAGAGGGGTAGAAGAGGGGTAGAAGGGTAGAGGGGTAGAGGTAAAGTAGAGGGGTAGAATAGGGGTAGTAGAGGGGTAGAGGGGTAGAGGGGTGGTACATGGATAAAGGTGTAATAGAGGGGTAGTAAACGGTTAGAGGGGTAGTAGATGGTATAGGGGTAGAAGAGTAGAAGAGGGGTAGAAGAGGGGTAGAGGTATAGTAGAGGGATAGAGGAGGGGTAGTAGAGTGGTAGTAAAGGAGTAGAGGGGTAGAAGATGGGTAGAAGAGGGGTAGTAGAGGGGTAGTAGAGGGGTAGAAGAGGGGTAGTAGAGGGGTAGAAGAGGTGTAGAAGGGTAGTAGAGATGTAGTAGAGGGGTAGGCGAGTGGTAGAGGGGTTGAGGGATAGTAAAGGGGTAGAAGAAGGGTAGAGGGGTAGAAGAGGGTTAGAAGGGTAGAGGGGTAGAGGGACAGTAGAGGGGTAGAAGAGGGGTAGTGGAGGGGTAGAGGGGTAATAAAGGGGTAGAGGGGTAGTAGATGGGTATAGGGGTGTAAGGGTAGAAGAGGGCTAGAAGAGGGTTAGAGGGATAGTAGAGGGGTAGAGGAGGGGTAGTAGAGTGGTAGGGGGTAGAGGGGTAGTAAAGGAGTAGAGGAGATGGGTAGAAGAGGGGTAGTAGAGGGATAGAAGAAGGGTAGTAGAGATGTAGAAGAGGGTAGTAGAGACAAGTTATAAATAGGGTAAACTTTATTTAATTTAAGAGACTCCCTTGTGTAGAAAATTTGACATCTTTTCTAATTATAAAGGCTTGTGCTTAAAAAGTACTTTCAACTGGGCCTCTTTTCAGTACACTGCATGCGCTTCTTCTCTACAGCACCCAGGGCCTGGCGCGGGCAATAAAAACACTGCATAAATAAATAAAAGTTATCCATCCAGCCCACTCGATGAAAGTACAGAAAAGCACGTCACATGCTCATGGAGGAGCGAGGCCTAGGGTTTCTTGACCAGACTCTCCAGGTTACTGTGGCATAGACCAGGAGATTTTGCAGGCAAAACAATGCGCTTTAAGGTGCATTTTTGTGCCACTTTATTCAATTACCATTCACAAGCTTTGTATAGATTTGTTTGGGATTTTAAGTTTAAAACTATGAGTCAACTTTGTAAAAGATGTATAAATGTTTCCCAATCTATCTTTAGGCCTGTGCGAATGCGCTTTCCACAAACATATATATTTATTTATACATACATCTATCCCCTCAGCACTCTTTGCAATAAAGAACAGTGTGCACCCCCACCTGTGTAGACCTTAGCCGACCAACTGGTCATTGTACCCACACAACCCAAGATGACGTTATCTTTTAGTTGGTCCGCGTCGTTACTGGTACAAAGTGTATGTGTAAGATGGCTTGGAAAACTGTCACCCCTCACCCGATGATAAAATTAATAAAGTTGTAATTTGACTTGGGTTATAGGTAAAATCCTAGGACTCATTCTGCTCATTTTTGGCGTCAGGTATTAAAATATAGGGAAAGGTGTATGACAAGAGGTGTCACTAATCCATGCGCAAGTCCATCTTTTTTAATAAAATGATATCCCTTTGTAGAGTATGTGTATAATATGATGAAACTACATAGGGAAATGTCACTCAGCCAATTGTACAGTTGATAGTATAATTTGGATTGGGTTATATGTCAAATCCTGCGACTCATTCTGCTAAGTGGTTTGATGTCAGAGGGTAAGTACATGGCCAGTATATTGTAGTGTCATCAATCTATGTGAAACTCAATTACTTTTAATAAGGTGATGTCCTTCGATCGCACCACTCTAGTTACAAGCACCTTTCTGCACGATCACGTCGTAATAATGTGCAGAGCAACAAGTGGGAGTAGTCAGTATCCAAGACAAAACGTTTATCAGAATTCTGCTTCCTTGGGGAGTGCAGAAATGTGTGTTCTCATGAATACTAACTGTACTTTTAAAAACCTTCTAGAAGCCGATAGCAGGGTTTGTAGAACAAAATTGGATCCTAAGTCGCTGATCGCTTTTTGTTTCTTGAGTAGGCCTTATCTCTGTTGATATGAATACTATATATATATGTGGGTGTATATTTATTTATTATTAGTCGGAGAGCCAATAAATTAACAAAGAGAGCTGAGCCAGGCGTCTGGCAGGGCTCTAAGCCTGCACACAAACCAAGCCACTGACAAGTACTTTAGACCTTTAAATTAAACCTTTCATTCCTCAAGATGATCTCAAGTCAATAGTACAATCCCTAGTCCTTTCTAAACTGGACTATGGGAACGCCATCCTAACAGGGACACCAAAAGCTCACCTAGCCCCACTTAGGTCAGTCCTTAACATGGCATCCCGACTCATAACTGATGTAAAAAGATTTGAACACATCTCACCGACCCTCAACGCTCTCAACTGGCTTCCCATGGAAGGTAGATGTATTTACAAACTGGCCTGCATCACTCACAAGACCCTTCACACCCAATTCCCAAACTACCTTAACAGCAAGCTAATAGAAGCAGGGAAATCCAGAACTCTGAGAAGCACCAACTCTTTTCTTCTCATCCCTCAGAAACTGAAAAAGAAAATGACCCAGTACCGGTCCTTCTCTGGCAACGTACCCAGGATGTGGAACGCACTCCCGATTGACCTCAGATGCAACCCCTCCTTCTCTTGCTTCAAAAAGGACCTGAAACTCTTTCTTCTAAACCAATACTTTACTAACCAAGGCAACCGTCCCAGGCATCAATAACCAAATAGACTCCCCGCTCACTTTGTCCTTCTAGGATGATGGTTCTCTGACTGTGCCAGCCACCTGAGTCCTTGTCCCCTCTCTGGATACATAAGTTCTATGTCCTTGCTTTTGTTTTTATGCATCCTCATGTACAGCGATGTTTTTGTAATTCCTTTTCTTTTCCTTTGTGTATGTGAAGCGCTCTGATACCCACGGGTCTAGCTAGCGCTATATTTAAAAACTTTATAAATAAAAAATAAATAAAGAATATGAGGCACACGCAATGAATCATGAATCTTGTTTAAACGACAAGCAAGATGTCTTTTCTTGGTTTGTGGATATATTTCCAGGTGACGTAACCTCTTCTGAGAACTTTAGCCAACTAGTGTTTCATCGTATGGGGGGGGGGGCAGGGAGGATGTCCCCACGACTTTATCAAGGCTATTTGAATGCATAAGTCTTTCACATCTAATCTCAAATCCGGTTATACTTCCGACCTGGAAAAGGAGTCTGTGATCATGTAGCGTACCAGTAGAGCACCAGGCGTTGCAAGGGAATCTCCCCGATGAAAAATCACGCTGCTGCGATCCGTAGTCAGTCAGGTATGGGACCACTTTGTGTTACAGGCAAAGGCGGGAGAGCATTCCCTGAAAAGTTAGTGGTGTGCACACATCTGAGCGAGTTCTCAACAGACTGACTCGCTCAGATGTGTGCAAACCACTAACTGTTCAGGGAATACTCTCCTGTCATCGTTGAAACAATTTTTGTACTCAGAATCATCATACATTGCATGTGCCTCATATTGTCAAGTTCTGTTGGTCAATCCTAGGATTCCAATTGGGGGTGTTAGTTGTACTGCTCCCGCTTTGAGAGCACTGCTATATAATTTTGAGGAAGAAATATTAATGCTGTGACTGTCATATAAGTGTCCATTTCCCTTCTACACCCATTCTCTTGATAAATGTTTGACATTTAAGCCAAGCAGCAAACAACATGTAAAAATAAAATACAAATCTATTCAAAGTTCAGAAAAGTGTACTTTAACATATTGAAATGTTTCATCTGAGCTCATCATATTGTATAATTGCATTGAGAGGCACCTATCAAAAGTGATAGTTTTTGAACAGGACATCCTTGTCCCCACTTTCCCACCCTGATGACAATGCCACGCGTGAACTAAGGGGCAAGTTAGTGGTCATGTGTACCCTGCACATGACCTAGATTATTTTAAAACATGGAGCAACATTATTTCCTATGAAAACTACAACGTCTACTACAAGAGGTTTTTGTGCAGTGCACATCCCGAGCTCATGCATTTAAATGTGCTCTCATTTGTGGTAATGAAGTAAAAGGAGCTTGCTTAAATTAAATATTTGCCTAGGATCACACAATTTTGTCAAGAGTGGGAAGCAGGGATTGATCCCAAGTTTTCCGGTTTATTTATGCAATTCACCAACTAGAAGGGTATCCCACTATTTCGCATCAAAGGTTAATATTTTGACATTAATTCTTGGCATGAAATGGGAGCAATCATATGCTACACACATAGGACAGGCCTGGAGTCTAGGCTCTTTCTCTAAGAGACACACAGGAGGCCTCGCTCTCAAGCACTGCAGCCTGAAAAAGGAGCGGAAGGGGGGCTGCTTCTCTTTACAGGCGAGTACAAAAAAAAATATAGCGCTCGTTGCGTGCTTCTTCACATTTCACGTGAGGCTTGCCAGTCTCAAAATCGCGAAAAGCATGCTTGACGTACAAACCAGCGAGGCTATGGTCTCCAGGAACACGCAGACTCTTGGGGAACACCAAGCTGCACTCAGGAGGCGAGAGCGGGGAGTCGCGATGTGGAACACATATCCCACAGGACCCTATTACACGAAAGGGAACGAGTTTGAAGTTACCTCACGAGACAATAACCAAAAAACATTGAACGTCTGCTGCAAGCGAGGAGAAATTGTGAAATCGAGGTACAAAAGCGCCGATGCATATCGCTGCAGGAGGAAAACTATCTAACTCAATACGGACGTATTGATTACGGTTGCGTACAATGAAATGACATCTGAAAGCAATAGATTAATAAGTGCACATAGTAATAAATTAAATCTTACTCTGCCACGCTCGGGAGTTAGACAGGAAATGCAAATCACATGTAATAATTTGATTAGTGGGGGTCTAAATAAAGAACATCACACCCTACGATTACAAAAAAGCAGCACACAACTTTGCGGCAGTGTTCTAAAAAGTAAGCAATCATTACACACTTGTTGCATTCACTTTTCTCACTATACCATAATTTCAAACCCTTGCTACAGGCTTTACAAGTATACATAGCGCGAGCAGCTTAAATTATTGCACCAGGGTAAAAAGAACAGTTTAAAAAGAAACAAGAAAAATTGGGACAAACGGTGTTGTGCTGATAATACCTTTTAAAATAGGAGAGCACATAAAAAAGTCGATGGTACACTATAAAAAAAAATAGATGGTCGTTTCTATATTAAACAATGTTTTTCATTGTATCGGATTAAAGAACAACTTTTGGCTTTTTACCAACCCACAACAGAGGTTCCAGCCGGGTATCGCAGCAGCGGTCACCTCTCCAGGGAATGTCACCCAGCACCGGCGTGGACCAGATCTGCATTTACCTAAGACGAGGAAGCAGCAGCAAACTGTGTTACCTGGAAGCAATGCGATGGGCATCAGCAACACGCCCCTACTTCCGTTATCTAAAGGGCGGTCATCCAGGAAGTATGGTGCCGTCAAAAGGAGCGGAACTCCACTCCCATCCCGGACGCACAGCCGTCAAAAGGAAACACCTGCCTCCTGCTTCCACAGCTCGCGGTGCCAATACCCCAAACAGAAAAAAAGAGCGTGAACTCTAGAAACAAACACGAGCACCGGTGTACACCCCTGCTTCCGTCCCATACACAAGAGGGGTGCAGTATGGCAGATAAAGACATGGTGTTTGTCCATACTGCCCGGTATTCGTTCCTAAATCCCAAAGCAGCAGACTATTTTCCGGTTCGAAGTCTGTCGAGAGAGCCATTTACCTGGGGATGTTGTAGCCATTCATCCGAGGTGGCGCTGGGGATTCCTGGGAGCGAGGGTGCCTTGTGTGAAGGGGCTGGTGGCTGCGGGGTCGGGCGGAGCAGTGCCCCCAGATCCTCCTCCACCCTCGGCGGACACTTTATGAAGTTGGGCGCCCTACAGGCCGGGGAGCGCACGCCGCAGCCGCCGCCTCTGCTCAGTCCCCTGGGCTGAGGAGGAAGAACGAAAACAATACTGCAAGGCAGAAGAAAAGGGTGTTCCTTACGGGGGAGACATCTGATTCTATTCACAGACAATTAAAGAGGGGCAAACCAACAGACGTTAGCGCTGCTTATAGTAGGGCAGCAGAGCAAGCAGACACAAAAGTCCACTTCGGCCAGTGTCGGCAAAAGTGAAAGCGTTTCCCTTGCGGGAGCGAGCAGCGCCAGGAGCGATAATTGCTAACACATGGCGCCAAAGCTCGCTCCCAAAAGGGAATCGCCAAACATGCACGCATTGCCATTGAAAGCAATGCAACGCGTGCACGTTTTTGCCTGCAAAGCTGTGTCGATTACAAAAGGTCTTTTTAGTATGCTGCGCATGCGCGCTGCGTAGGCGAGACCTAAAAATGGGCTCTTTGACTACTGTCAGGATAGTAAAGTACATCGATTATCACGGTTCAATGGGCCCCAGTGCCACTGGCCCTACTGCACTAATGGTAGCTAGCTAAGCCCCTGAGTTGTGAAATAGTTTTGCTATGATTATCTTCCTGTGCTCCGTATAGTCCCATCACTTTCAACAAATAAAAGATGTTTATAGTGTAGACTTCTTTCTTTAGATTTTACCTGCACAGCACTAGCCCGCCCATTACTTACCATTAGGTGACTTCCACAACACTCAAAGTGATTGCCCCTGCCATGGAGCTGGAACCAAGTGCAGCTTCCTGTATGTAGCCCAGTGACTTTCTGCTTTGTGTGGGGACAGAGGTGCGACATGGGTGCTGAAGAGGGTTACAGAGCAACTTAACTCACTTAAAATTGAAATCAGGGCATCAGGTTTCGAGCCTGCATCCTCCTTTAAAAAGATTAGCAATGCCACCATCAGCCGTCACTGTGACAACGAGCACATTGCTTTGAGGCGAAACCCGTGAGCATTCCCCACACTGCGCATTCACCAGTCAGGAGATTAAAGGGTTAAGAAGCTAAATACCAAGGTGAATTTTTAGCGGTATCCACTAGGTAGGTTCGGTCCGCTGTGTAACATGTCTTAAAAAAAAGAAAACAAAGCGCTATGGCACGCACGGCCATCGCTGACTGCGTCATAGCATTTTTTTAAAACCGGCCAGTCGTAGCGTTTTTAAAAGTGCTATGATGCTGTCAATGCTAGCTGAGCCATAGCACTTTTATTTACTTTAAGCCGTGTTGCACAGCAGCCTGTCTTGCTGTACAACATTTCTAAAGAAACATTGACAACGCCAATAGGTCTCACTGTTGGCTTTGCCAATGCTTGTTCCGTTTGTTAATTTGTTTATTGGTAGGGACTAAATATTTTACTAAATTTTGCTTTGCGACTTTCAATTTTGCAAACCTATGAAACCTGGTTAGTTGCAGTGAATAATGATGCTGTACAAGTTGATAATATTATGAATCATTCAGCAATTTACAACAGACAGATTTACAATACTGCCTACAAAATTGTTTGTGGTCCAGATCTCTGTGAAAAGTGAGAGTGCAGGCGACGCAAGCGTTTGTGAAAATCAATTAAAAAAACACCATGGCACTGAATGCTGAACAATTACATAGTATGCCCTGAGATTACCAAAATTAAAACTTCCATTGTGAGAAGGGCTGACGCTAATATTAGATTCATTTTCTTGAGAACTGCGTTGTGCTGCTGGTGCTATCAGGACTGTGCTGTTTGTACTCCCCAAACGGTGCAGAGTCCAATTCCACTGCAGGTAAAAAGCAGGGTGAGCCACTACTGCCAGTGCTTTGACTCTTTACAGTCAGGCAACAAGAGGAGGGACTCCTCCTGTCTCGTGCTTCAAGAAGACTCCCGCCTGGGGATGTCCACCAGGATAGCTAGTGTGATAATTGTGGCGATAGCTTCCAAAAGGAAAGTGTGGAGAGGGCCATAGTGGACATAGGTAGCAAAAGTAAGCTGGTCATCCTTGATACTTCCTGCAAGTAATATCAGAAGGACTCAGTGCATAGGCTCCCCATGACTGCTCTGCGTGATACCTGTGCCAGTCGAACCCACGTGGTGGAATGGTTGTTCTCTCCAGACAAGCACCTGAAAAAAGACAGTACAGTGACGAATGCCCAGGTGTGTAATGCCCATAGAAAGATAGCTGTATTTTCCTCTTTACCTAAGACTGAATCCTGGTACTGATCTACCACAGGAAGAAGGTGAACCAGAGGGTGAGAGTATCCAGGTTGCCCCACACATATCTCTATCTCTTTGGGAAGTGACCACTGGATTAGGGTTCAAGGACCTAAAAGGAGAGAAAGGGGTCAAGGACTGGTGCCACCTACAGTGCGAGTATCAATCGAGCAAGGACTACATGTTCTGAAAGAAGATGCCCTCAACACTGGCACTGCTGAGGTCACATATTCTGGAGGTGCTGCCTTCAATGTCGGAGAGGCAGGCATCAGGAGACCTGGATCAGACAGATCCCTGCATAGCACAGAATAGTGTGCCATTCTTAATGGTGTCTGAGTGTCCAGAACAGAAGTCCTAGGCTGCCAGACAAGTGTTCACTCATAAGGTAGGGACCATGACCTTAAAAGCCTGTCTCACATCTCCCATGAGATGGTAGAGATTCAAGCGGAGGGAGGGTTTCTGCAACTTGAGGCTGTAGCCTCCCACTCTGAGTGCACCGGGAGTCCTGTGGAATGTCAACAAGGTGCTTTGGCCAGTGGCTCTGGGACCAGAGAGTTTGCCCAGGGAAAGAAATATTGTGTGTTATCTGCCCAGAAGCCCAGGAAACCTTTAAAGCCCCAATGTGTGTACCCCTACTAAAAGGTGTGAAGGGAGACTTGGGCTTATGTGTGACTCTGGCCCGGAGGAAAGGGTACTGGGGTCTGTGGTTCCCCCAGAACATAGTCAGTTGAAAGGGCTTGGACTGTCTTCAGGTAGGCCCCCAGTAACATGCAGGTGACTCCTTGCCAGCTCACATACTGGATGTGAGGCCTACCCAAGGCACTGGAATTGTGCATTCACTTTGGGTGAAAAGCCTGTAAACTGGCGCTGTTTGTCACAACCCATGTGTCCAGTTGTTAGAGCTGGCCCTTAGAATGGGACAGAGTCCTGACAAAGGAGGCAAAGTGGAACACATAATCTGGTTGGCCATATTGATAATGTTTCACATTCTGAATTTATCTATGTGTAGGCTTTTGTTAATCGCCCCCACGGGGGCTCTGCAGACGAGGTACAGGGTTCTCCGTGGAAAGTGTTCATGCTAGAAAAGGGACTGGCAGGGTAATTGGTACATCCAGAGGGGGCTTAGAACAGAAAAGTGCCATTGTAGAGTTGGTAAATTGTCCTTGTTCTGTGAACTAAACTGAGAAACTCATAAAGGGATTGATTTGTCTCTATTTGCCTCCAAACTGGAAGTGGGAGGGTGTAACAATGTGCCTTTTTCTGCATGCCCCCCTTGGATTTAGGACTTTTTGCCTTTCAAGGACTCTTTTTTTTTTTTTGCGTATATTACGACTCTGTACTTCTCAGCAGTGTTTGATGCTGTCAATCACCTGTTTCTCAAGGAAAAATGGAGGATGTGCTGGGAAGGATGTGCATGTTAATTGATTTTAATCTTTCTTGAGTAATCAAAAGAAAGATCGATGGCCGTGGTTTCAAAGCTTGCCTTGCACGGTTCTTTACAGAGTGCCAAAAGGGTCATGTGTGTCGTTGCTTCTTTCCAATATATACATCCAACTTATTTATGGACTGCTACGAAATATCAGGGCTGATTTTTTATAACTACGCAGAGGCTGCTATGGTAATAGGTAAGGTAATATTTTGTCTTTCAAAAGGGCTTGATAAAGAGTAGTGGGAGAGGGTGAGCTGCCATGCCCGCGTCCGTATATACAAAGAGATACACAGTAGCAAAAAGCGAAAATGCTTCCTTGGTCTCGAAAAACACACATTGCTGTGCTAGTCCCTGGCAATGAAGAGCAGCTCTTTGTGTGAGGATGTGTTCCATGTGAAGGAGCGGACTGCCATCACTGCCCCCTGCTATATAAGAACAGGGCAGAAATAAACTGTGAATGACACAACAACGCACCAGTGGATACAGAGGCCTGCCTGGTGACGTCTTCAGTGGCTACACGTCAGCAGCACCACCTGGGGGCTGTCAGCCCAATTAACTTCCTTATCACTCTCTTTAACCCACAGACGCCTGGAGCAGCAGTGACTGGACGCATATTAACTCAATAAGATATCTTATAGCCATCGGTCTTGTCTCTCAAAACACAAACATCCGACTGAATGCAAACGCTGGGCTCCGGCAACTCCTGAAATGATTTTTTGGGAATTTGCTAGAAGAGATTATCCTGCCTGCTATGAACAGTGGCACCGCCACGGGTGCAGACCGTCTTCATTAAGAGAGAGAACGAACAAGGTCTATCGAAAGGGGCGTGCAGGCTTCAGTGCTCTCCAGCATGCATGACCCAGGAAACCGTTGAGCACAACTTTTAGGGCGGCCTGGTTTGTCGGAAAAAGATAGTGGAATAAAAAGCAATGAAGCGGACATGCCTTTGTGGTGATGGTGCCCGGTCCAGGAGAAACTGTCTTACGGGCATCTTGATTGCATTATTCAAGAAGTTTAATTTCAGAGCAAAAAAAAAAAAAACACACAATGTGACTCACCTTTTTTTTAGTCATATCACGTGCGGACCACTCTTAATATCAAGCATTGTTGAACTGGGGAAACACTAGATTTTCTCCGTGGTGTCATTTTGCCAAGAAAGTGTTAATTTGAAACCTTCTCTTCTCATGTATATTGGTTTCTGCAGATTCTATTCTTTGCTCTATAGTCTATACCCTTACACTGCAGGTATTTTTAGAGCCTTCCAGAATGGGTTGTCTAGGGGTGCGTGGAATGTTTTATCATTCCCGCAAAGTCCCGCGCCTTGGAGTTTTCTTCTTTTCATAAACTTAGGCCCTTGACTTTTCCTCACCAACTGGCAGCATTTCCTGGCGGGTAGCTCATGGCACTGAAAATGGTCGTGCCGTTTTCTTGAAGGTTAACAATAAAGCCTCTGTCACAGATACTTTGAAACCCTATGTATTAGTGATATTTACTTTTCTAAAATAAACTTCAAAGGGTTGGGAATGTATCGATTTTTGACATGAAAACTCACACAGAAAAAAACTGCAAAATTCCACTATTTAACTGTAACATTTGTGAGAATTCCGGGACGTTCGTGATAGAAAAACTTTGCAGTTTTGCACATCCTATTTTTCAACTTACTACAACTGTCCGTTGGATGTCACACAATTTACTCATCTGACATTCCAGTAAGAGATCTATCTGAGTCAAAATATGGTGTTTACTGGTTTGCATTTTGAGTGCAGCTAAATGATTGGGCTTGACATTTTTTACTCAAGCCCTCCTAGGTTTAGTTATGTTACAGCACTCTCATTACATGTACAATATTGTATTGCAACATTTATGCAGCTCTTACTACCCCTATGTCGGGTGTTGAAATGCTTGCCTACGTGGGTAACACACTACACTGTGTAGGATGTGTGGTTGGAAGGATGTTGTCTTTTGATGTATGTGAATTAATGTAAAAACAAAAACTGAGAAACCACGCTGAACGAAACCAAATCATGAAAAATGACTTTTAAGGAAAGACAATTGTATGGAAATACAGATCTAATATAAAAGGAAAGACAATTTTAAGGAAACACCCAAAATCACACAACTAGGGAAGATTAGGGGTAGTAAGGGTGTTTTTTGGGTTCAGGGATGGGTGTTGTTTACGGGCAATGAAGGTGGAATTTAGGGGTGGCGAGGGTTTTTAGGGATCAGGCGTGGGGGGGTTTAGGGTGGTGAAGGTTTTTATCGATGGGTGAAGTTTAGGGCTGGCAAGTGTTTTTAAGGTTCAGTGATGGATAGAGTTTTGAGGTGGTGAAGGTTATTTAGTGTTTGGGAATGGGTGGAATTTAGGGTGGCGTGGGGTTTTAAGGGTGCAGGGATTGATGGAGTTTATATGTAGAGAGGGTTTTTAGGATTCAGGGATGAGGGACTTTAGGGGTTTTGAGTAGGGGTGGGCGAAACATTCCGTTACGCCTGCAAAATTGGTGAACTTTTGGAAACTCCACGTTACTCTTTAGTGCAGGGTTCTGGCCAAATTCCGCCAATCGCCGCGTGGTAGAATTTTTCTCCAGCGAGGCTCTGGAATATGTGAGCTGGTGAGAGCGAGCAAGATTTGGAATCCCCTAGCTTAATTTACTAACTCAGGTGTTCTCGGGCGTTCATGGTCACAGGGCTGCCGTTCAGGTTGATTTGCTGCACGAGGTTTCTACTCGAGCGTCAGCAAAACCAACTCGAATGGCTGCACGCTCTTGCACTATGCATGGTGCAGTTCGTTCTCATTTTCAGTGCTGCAAGCGCTACCGGCGCTAAATTGCAATGCAAGCTGCATATTTTCCGCCCAATTGTGGAATTCCGTGGAATCTCACTGAGTTTTTATGTAACTTTGCGGAATTCCGTGGAGTGAGACTCCATGAGTTCTGCCCACCCCTAGTTTTGAGGGGCTTTAGGGGTCATGAGAGTTTTTTTAGGGTTTAGGGATGAGTGGAGTTTAGAGGTGGTTCAGGATTTTAAGCGATCAGGGATTGGTGGGGTTTAGGCATACATAGAAAGGGGTTTTTATGGTTCAGGAAATGGTAGAGTTTAGGGGTAGTGTGGGGGTTTTAGGTTAGGAAATGGGTAGAGTTTAGGAGCAGAAAGGGCTTTAAGAGTTTAGGGATGGGTGGAGTTTAGGGGTCAGAGAAGTGTGGAGTTTAGGTGTGGTGATGGGTTTTTATGGTTCAGGGATCGGTGGAGTATAGGGGTCAGAAATGGATGTAGTTTATGCGTGGGGAGGCCTTTTTAGGTGGCAGAGATGGATGGTGTTTAGGGGTGGTGAGGGTTCAGTGAATTTAAAGCATTCAAAGTAACTGTTTGATATCGTAAAAGATATAAATTCCGAAATATTGCCCCCTGACATAAAGGATTGAAATAAATACCTTTGACAAATTTTTCTGAAAATAAGATCTGCACCTATTTCATTTACACCTTAAAAATTAACTATGCAGAAGCCAATTGCGATAAAGCTCTGCAGTTTCCTTTTTGGTATTTCTTATGTTCATAGTCCACTTAGCTGATTACTGGACTGGGTTGTCAATTCTGCAATATTTTGTTTAAAGTTAATGTTCCTGAGCAGGCATAGGTTGGAGGGAGAAGTGTGGAGACACCTGCTCGGATAGACCTTGTTATTGTCATCCCAAATCTGACTGTCATTGTGAAATGCCAAGAAGTGGCAGTAGTATATCACTAGTTGGGACCTGCAGTGGTGGACTAAATTAGAGTCCTCTACTGGCCAGCAGTATGTTGCAGATGCCTTCAGTTATTCCACGCCTGTTTAGATGTTACTGGGTGATTTACTGTTGAGGACTAATACACTACTGGTTGATGGAATATGACCCTTAGAATTTTTGCCTTAATTGAGTGTAAGAGAGTCAAGCTGTAAAGGGAATTATTAGGCAGTCTGTATGAATCACAACCGAATCTATGCCTGCTGAGTGTCATGATATTAGTTTTAGTGTAGGTTGTATATTGTATTGCGATTGCATTACATATCACTTACTACTCCTAATGAGGCATTGTGTGGGCAGCACACTGTTCTAGGTCCCAGGGTTAATGTTTCTATAGCTATTTTTGGTTAATGGGATTAATCTTGTGTTGTACAGAAACCACTCCATGCCTTTTGACCAGTTTCTATGTGGTATATCACATTAGTAGGAAATTAGGTGTGATATTTAGTGGTAGAGGGGGGTATGGGAAACTCATGCATTGGCTGGTAGTATTAATAGACGAGCTACAGGAGATTAGGTACAGGAATGTCATGTTTAAAGGAGAAGTTGTGATCTTTGAAATAGGGTGTGGGCAATTTGCAGAAATACAATATTCGGGATTAAGGCAAACATGCATGTGACTTAGAGTAGACTGCTCTAATAGAGTAGGCATGCAGAGAATGGAAACGAAAGAGAGAGTGATTTGAAGGAAAGAGGAGAGTTGAAAATCTGAAGTTTTAAGTCGAGGTTGGATTTTCATGCAACATCATTATTTGCATGTGTTACAATACCACCGTATGCCATGAGAATTCATATGCGCACACACCACCTTCACCCACAGTACCAATATTTTCCACTTAAACCAATGGAATGGAACCACAAAACACAAATGTACTTGAAATATTTGTGCTTGAGATATTCTTCCCCTCTTCATCTACTGGTTAGGGCAGGATGAAGGATAACAATCTGTTTTTGTGAGTTTGTATAAAAGTAATGCTTCTCAGGGCAAGTAGCACTGGACTGTATTCCACCTGAAGCATCCACAACATAGGCACAATGAAGTGTGAGATCCTGCATCTGGCTTTCATTGAGCCTTCCTGTGGCAGTAATCAGACACACAAAAGCAAAAGCCCAGTGGCGGCTGCTGCCAATCTAAAGTAGTGGGGTGGCATGGGTGATAGGGGAATAAAAATAAATAAAACGACTGCTGCCAGCTGCCTCGGTGCTCCTCACCTCCTGGCAGTCCATGGGCCACAAAGCACAGGCCCCCCACCTAATCCAGATGCTGCTGTCATGCTTTACCTAGCATGAGAGAAGCGCTGGCATTGGCCTGAGTGGGCTGGTCTGACTCTTTCTCAGGCAGAGGGGAGCCTGTGCCTTTTCTCCACCCAGCAGTGCAACACAGCTGAGCTGGAGAAAGTAAGTGTGCATGTCAGTTTGGCTGTCTTAAGACAGTCGGCCAAACCGATATGTGCACTTACAGTGCCCACCACTAGGCCTGGGCAGTGAACACCGCTCCGTTTGCGGAGCTTGCAGAGTTTTTTGCACTCTGCGCTCTGCAGAGCTCAGAAAAACTCCACTCTGGTGAAAGGAGTTTTTACCTCGCTTGCGCTTGCCAACTGTAAGTTGGCGAGCACTAGCAAGGAAAATCCAACGCGAGACCGCTTCCCGGCGAGATTTCTCAATGCGGGCGGTCTCAGGTGGTTGCTACGCTCGCATTGAGAAACCTTTCGTTCAAGTTGAGGAAGCTGCCGCTCAAGTAGAACTTCTACTCGAGCGGCAGAAAGAAGCATCACCCTCTTGTGCTGCGCATGATGCAGTTCGCGCTGATTTTACACCGCGGGACAAACACCTGGCACTAAATATCTGCGCGAACGGCATGCGGTAACGCACTCTGCCGCTCGTGGAACTCCGCGTAGCTTGGCGGAGTTCCCTGAACTCCACCAGTCCTACCCACCACTCCTCCTCCCTGCCATGGCCTGACCCCGCCCCACCCTAGACACCATTTGCTACAGCTCAGTCAGACAGTGATAAATACAATGATAATAATATTGTTTTATTATCATTTTATTTATCATCTGCTGGCTCTGAGCAGTGGGACTTTTATGGAGGAGCCGCGCCTGAAAGGCCATAAGAAGAAATGTCTTCACCTGAGCAATAGAAACTGCAACCCCATCCATCACTATTTTCATCTCCCAAACGTGCAGTGCTCAGGAAGAACAAGTAATCAGCAGCCCCTCTCCAACATGACCCTCTTTGAATTTCGAAGGGTAGCCCTGTCTCCATTCCTTCCCAGCCTACTGTGTGGTAAACCATAGGAAAGGAGGCAAATGTTACATTTACACTTGTGTTTTAGATTTGTTCTGCTCTCCCTCACCGATTGCCTAGGGTCACTCATTATAAAATGTAAAAATAAATTTGCTCTATATGAGTCCTCACCGTAAAGCCTTAGAGCTATGTCATATTTTGTTGTTCAGTCAACTGTTTCACAACTTTATAACTGGAACCAGGCCTAGGTTACATGACCACTAAAGGCCACTGTCGAAAGTAAGTTGTTTAAAAGCCTGTGTTAGGTGCTGGCAATACATTGAAGCTGACAAGGTGAAGTGTTTGTGTCAAAAAGGAAATCCTGATAAGAAGAGTTTACTTAGAGCGGAAAAAAAAGGTATGTTCACTTTAAACCTGAACTTTAATGACAGTAAAACACTTCTGAAATATCAGTGGAAGATGTAGCGACCTCCACAGCCTGGGAGCATGCAAATGAAACATGCCACACACGGAGCTCTGCAATAGACGTCTTTATTCTTCAACATACGATCACACAACACTAAGCATTGCGTCATGATTTTAATACCCACGCCTTAACACCTCCCAGCAACTTGACTAATTTCTGTTTAAAGTCCACCAGAACCTCGAGGGTCCTAGCGCTCATGGTCTTAGAGAGATAACATCTCCCATTTGTTAAATAAACAATACAAACAACATTAACAACAGAATTCCTCAATGAGTCATCAAGGCGCTCTCACTGGTCTGCCAGATCAGGCGGTATGAGCCTGGTAGTTGAGGGGTACATTGGTCATTCACCGATGACATAAGTTCAGATGCTTGATCTGGACATTCAGGTGGGTTTGTCTTGCTCACGAACTCAGGAGCAGATTAACATTGAAGAAAATGTCTAAAGCGTGACATGTCCCGTGTGATAGACTTTGCGTGAACGGTCACCCTATGTCCTATGGTCTTTACAACTCTCAGAGGGTCGACTGCAAATGGAGTGTCCAATTTCCGCTTCTGTTTCTGTTTGACCAGTACCCAATCCCCTTCATTGAAGACCGTTTCCTAGGTGAGTTAGCACTGATCAGCATAGGTTTTCATCTTGCACTTTCGAGAAGTGTCTGTGGCACGAACCTTATCGGTGTTTATTGATCGGTCCGATGTCTATTGTGGTAGCTCAGTTCTGATTGCTCTTCCAAATAGCAAGGTGGCAGGAATCTCACCAGTGGTGGAGTGTGAAGTTGATCGATAGGCACGAAGGGCTTGACACATGGCTTGTTTTAGATCGATTCCTTCCATCGATGTTCACTGAATCACTCTCTTAAGGGTGCCCATAAATTGTTCGATAACACTGTTGGCCTGAGGCCAGAGAAGTGTACTCCTTTGATGCTTGAAATTGAGTCGAACAAGAGACTCCTTGCACTCTTTGGTATTGAAAGGCAGACTGTTGTCAGATTTGAGAGCGGTGGGGATGCCCCACTTTGCAAAATAGTCATCAAGTCACTCAATTACTTTGTCATGGGTTGTCGATGATAAGTCTTCCACCAAAGGAAAACATGAGTATTCATCAATGACATTTTCTAGGGGCCCAAAGAAATCAACAGCCACTCTCTCCCTGGTATGCGCAGGAAGGTTAGACATGGTCAATGAATGCTTCGTTACTTTGAGACATAAGCAGTTACACAGATGGTGTTCTTTCAGTTCTTTCTCAACTCGTTCATCGAGGTGAGGGAACACACTTGATCTCTTAGTGCTATTTTGGTAGCTGCAATGCCACGATGTCCTTCATGAGCCAGCTTAATAACGTGCTGTCTGAGGCTCTCAGGGATGACAATTCTTAAACCTCTCAATGCAATACCCTCTCAAATGACAGATAGTTCATCCTGCACATTTTTGAATTTTTGAAATTCAACATCGTCAACAAAGGATTGAATGCTTTTCTTCCGTGCTTGAGTTGAAATGAAGTCTTTGAGGATAATCATGTTCTTATCTGTATTGGTACCAGCAATAATCTGTTCAATGGATAGGGCTGCTGGCATGCTGGCCCTCACAATGAAGTTGACATACTCTTCAGCCGCTTTGGATGTCAAACTGTGGCGATGTAGCAGCACTCGTGAAAAGTAATTGGCAGTTTTGATCTTTCATCGGCATGTGCACAATTTCATAGTCATACTCTTGCAGTTTCAACCCCTACCTCTCAATGCAAGAGGGCACCTTAGCTTTTGGATTTCCAAAGATAGTGAGCAACTCCTGGTAGTCCGTGATAATGATGAAATGTTTTCCATATAGAAACACATGAAATGTTCGAAGGGCCACACTACAGCCAGACTCTTCTTTTCTGACTGAGAATAGGCAGTTTCAAACAAGCATTGACTGGCATAGGCCACAATGTGTCTCTGAGCATTTGGATGACCATTGTATTGAGCAAGGATAGCCCCCAGCCCCACCGGGTTTGCTCTACTGTGATCCCAGTATGCACTGTGGGAGCAAAATTGGCCATTTTAGTTTCATTCTCATTCACATGTTTTATTCTTTTGAAACTTTGGTCACATTCAGTAGACCACTGGAAGCGAACATTTCAATTTGTCAAGTTTCTCAGCAGTGGTGGCCACCGCAAAAGTAAAGTGGGGGCCAGAGAAGGGGACAGGGGATTACGTGAATAATAATTTATTTTAAACGTAGCTGTCCTGCCTCTTACGCTGAAGCTGCTGGCTGCCTTGGTGCTTCTCTCCTCCCGGCAGTCACTGGGGCACTAAGCATAGGCTCCCCACTCAATCCAGACGCTGCTCTCATGCTATACCAAGCATGAGTGCAGCGTGGGGATTGGCCTGAGAGGGCTGGTCTGATTCTCCCTCAGGCACAGAGAGCCTGCGGCCTTTCTCCAACCTGGCTGTCAACACAGCTGAGTTGGAGAAACCTAAGTGCACATGTCTGTTTGGCTGTCCAAAAATGGCCGGCCAAACCAGCATGCGCAATTTACAGTGCCCATCACTCCCCCTCCCAGCCATGGCCGGGCCCCGCCCCACCCAAGACTCCCTGGCTCAGTGAGTCAGTGGAAAAAAAATTATAATATTGTTTTATTATCGTTTTATTTTTCGCTGACTGACTCTGACCAGTGGGGTGGCACTCCTTCGCCATTACGGAGGAGCCGCCCCTGTCTCACAATGGGGCACTCACTGTCTTGAAGTCACGAATGTACCTTGAGCAGTAACTGGCCATGCCTAAGAAGGATCGCAGCATGGTGACATCTTGTGGGGGACAAGTAGATGACAGTGCTTCCACCTTTTCTGGGTCAGGAGTCATTCCCCCATCAGAGAATATGTTCCCAAAGAATTTAAGTTTGGTCTTGTGAAACTCACACTTTGCTGCTTTCAGAGTGAGGCCTTATGGATCTGTCCACAGCTTTTGATTCCGTTAACAGGACTAAGCTTTGGTTGAGGCCATTGGATATGGGTGTTGAGGACTCCATTGTAAACTTTCTCCATATTCTACATGAGAACTTATCAGCCCCAGTATGGTATGGTCCTGCGAGTGAAACATCTGATACCTTTTCATTGGCTCGAGGATTGCACCAAGAGTGCATTTTTGGTGCCCCTCCTGTTTATTTTATATATCAATAACCTATGTCCCTATCTGATTGCAGTTACAGATGACATGTCAAACATTGCTAACACTCCAGTACTGGTGCTACTTTACACTGATGAAGCCATTTTGCTGGCTGGGACTCCGACAGCCCTACGTAGCTTAGGCAAATCATTTGTTTCATATATGGGCACGCTTGACTTGGTTACAAGTTTTGGGAAGCCTCACATAATGATCTGTGGGCCAGGGAAGAGAAGTATGGCATCTATGACAGTTAGGGGACAGTCCCTGAGTTGTGTGGATAACTTTCATTATCTCAGGGTCAATTATAGATCGGAAGGGTTGTGGCATCCCCAGATTAATACCTCATGAATGAAACTCAGTTGGGCAGATGGAGCTATTCTGAGTCTCTTAGGGGATCTTAGGGGATCAGTTCTTCCCCTCTTAAAAATGTATAATTAACAGTGTATTTCAGTGGCTCTGAATGGAGCAGGGATTTGGGAATACCATAATCCATATGCTCTCCAGATCGAAGAAAATCGTATCTGTAGAATTCTTCTCGGTCTCCCTCCATTAGGTCCCATTATATTCTACCCTCAGAGCTGAACCTAGATTATGTTTCTGACATGATAAAGTTGGCCCCATTACTGTTATGGGTTGTTGTTTGGGCCAATGCTGAGACTGGTTTTAATAGGGAGGTTATTCTAGATTGCCTTAAGCTTGATAGGGGCCTTTCTCCCCTGCTTGAACTATGTATATAAGACTCTCAAAGAAATAGGTCTGTCAGATTAATTTTCTGAGCCACACAACATAGATAAACTATATTCGGATAAACTATTTGTTAAAGGCAAATTCAGAGATTTCTACCAGAACCAACGATGGGATCAAGAATTGCATAAATGTTCAGTGAAGGACTACATTGTGACCTTAACATTGCCAAAGCCAGCATTCTATGTTGCCCTGGAACTGAACAGTTAGGAAAGATCTCTTCTGTTTCATTTCAGGGCAGGTACTGTGTGGCGATTGTTGTATTTTCTAGGAGATGCTTATCACTGGGAAACCAGAATAGCCGTCTGCCCCTGCAACAGCGTCGCAGCACAATCTGTACTTTCTCTTTTTTTGTAAAATCTATTGGCTATATTTTATCCTCTTTCTTAAACCAATTTTAAAATGTTCAGGTTTTGAGAAGTGTTATGAAGTCTTATTGTACTTGCAGCAACTCTGTAGCTGCGATGTTTGCTTTATGGTTTGCTCCTTTTTTTAAAATCAGTGGTTAAGGGTAGAACATCTATTGAAGGCCTATAATCACTTTATTGATGACGTATACTTGTATGTATTAATAGTTCGTGTGGGCTGAGATTAGCTGGCTTAGTGCCTCGTGTGTGCTCTTGATGCTTAATGTGTTTATGATGAGATGAATTTTAATCTACTACAGCTTTTACATTTTGCTGTATATTTAACTTGTGTTTTTAGAATATTTGATGCATTGTTTTTATCTTTTATGGTTGATGCAACTGAATAGAGATTGTTTTATCAATTGATTGATGGAGTGAGACCTGCATCAACAAGTAACTGGCACACTTGTGTAAGAACCATGTCATGCTCCTTTCATGTTGTCCCAAATACAAGCATGTCATCACTGTAATTAAAAACATGTGTAACAGGTTGAATCCCTCGTGCTATAACATCCTGAAATATCACTAGCCGAGGACCCTCCAAAACTCAGTCTTTTGTATCTGAATGAACCAACATGAGTCGAAAAAGTAGCAATGTGCCATTTGGGCGACCGTGATAGAGAACAGCTCCTAGCACCTGCAACTTTTGCAAACACAACCCGTGTGTTTGTGCTTTGGTCTCCATGTCTGATCGAAAATCGTAAAATGGTTCACTTGTTTATGTCGTAAGTAAGTTTCTGCTTTCGTAGCTAGTTATCACTGCCTTTAGCGTTTGCTTTGCATGGATGATGGCTCAGTTTTATGGTGCAGCACAATATCTCTTCTTTCAGCCTTAGCAGCAGATTCTGTCAGGCTTTTTGAATGTGCTCCTCTGTCGGGCCTTCAACTTTTTTTAGGGTTATGTAGGGGCTGGATCGGGGCTTTAATTTCACATATGCAAACCTTTGATTGCTTTGCATCGATCCGGGGCTCAAGTGGCATGAACAAGCAGTTTGCTATACTGATGCAAACTCTCAGGGAGGGAAGCCTTGTTTCTTCGGAGCACGTATCCCCTACGTGGCGCCAGTTGTAGCATCCTCCCCAGCCCTGAAGTATGCAAATTAAACATGCCACACATGGAGCTGTGCAACAGACATCTTTATTCTTCAACATATGATCACACAACTCTATGCATTGTGTCATGACTTTAATAACCACACCTTAACACCTCCCAGCAGCTTGCGTAATTCCTGTTTAAAGTCCGGCCAGAACTGTGAGGGTACTAGCGCTCATAATCTTAAAAACACTACAGAAGGGAACCCCTTGGTTGCCTCCCCTTGCCCTGCCCACTCATAGATGTAGACATAAAACAGGTGAGCCAGTGCGTCATAACAGCAGAGATAATACACAGGTTGTGAACACAGTTCATAGGTAAGCAAATCGTGGATTATAGACACTCAGACATGTTTGACAGCAAAAATAGGGTTCTGAGGCACAACACCTCATCAGTCCCTACCTGGCACCCTTGACCCCCCTCCTCTCTTCATCCACGGCACCCCACCCTACAAAAGGTGCCACTAAAGGCTAAGGGACCCCTGGGAGGATCACAAAACCCTCATCATTCCGGGCCTTTTGTTTTGCAGTGCTCCCTATGTTCTAATAAGCCATGTTGCTTAATGTCCAATCGCACAGGGTTGCAGATCGGTCTGCCTAATGAACGTTAGACAGGGCAATATGTATGGCCTCCTGTGATTGGCTATGAGAACAGAGATGGTGACTGCAAAGAACAGAAGACCAACTTTCTTGCATTCACTTTTCCACAAGGAAACGATTTTCAATTCTTTAAAAGAACAGGTACTGCTTTAAAAGAAAGTTTCTTGTTTGTACAGACATCGTGTGGAGTATGTGTTAGTCTCTTGGGCTACTGCCTACTCCCTTAAGGCCAACCAACACAATAACCAAAGAAGATTCTCTCCAACAGGATAGTGTCCCATTGCAAATCAGTTACCACATCCTTTGAAGTGTTGATAGCTGTTCAGTGGCTTGTGACTGCAATTTTGATTACAAACCACTCATACATTTCAAATCACAATTAGGAGGGGACACCCCTTTCGTGCCCCCTCCTATTTGCAATTCTGAATCAGTTTCAGAACTATTTTTGCAATTTGGAAATGATATTCCAAATCACAAAAGAGGTTTAGCACGTTGTAAAAAGCATTTTGTGGTTGCAAACCCTGTGATTTTGCAAATCCCATTGTTTACGACCGCAAAGTGGGTTTGTACATCAGGTCCTTAGTATTTTGAGTCAGCCCAAAACGAATTAAAATGAACAGTGAGTTAATATCTATTCTTTAGAAGCATATTTTGTAGAATATTGTTGGAAGAAAAACAATAGCTAGTAGTATTGTTTGTTGAAAAATTTGAGGAGTAAAATATCTTTTATTTTTCAACAGTATTGTCCTGCGAATAATTGTCACCACATTTGCGAGGGTCATTGTGTCAAGAAATATTATCTTGTCTTCTCGGGGTGATATGTAAAAAGTCTTTGGTACTCTTTGGTTTGCTCTAGTTCTTCTGACTCACTTACAGAGTTTACAGTTTCTCTTCGAAAGGTGCCACAGAATGTCATTTAAACTCTGGGTATTTGTTCCCAGTCTGTATACCCATTTCTGTTTTTTGTCTAATAACATGTGGGGCGACTGTTGTGCTATTCCCAACTTTTTAACTTATTTTCCAGGTCATCCTTGTGACCCTGCTTTAAGTAGTGTAACATAATTTTTCTAGCCACCATTTGCAGCTCTTGTTACTGCCATGGTCAAGCCAGGTTAACTTGAAAAGTTAACCACGCTTGGCACAGTGGTGTTTCCCACTGAATGTGTTTATTTCTGATTATGCACGGTCCCATCATGCTTCTAAAGGTTTTCTTTCAGTCCGATTTCTACACAACTTTTGATGTAAGAGATTGTTATTATACATTTTTGCAACATGAATTATTGCTTTATTGTGTTTTGTGGTGTTGCATAACTACCTGAACTTTAGTTACCATCAAACTTTTAAGACATGGATTTTCCTTGAGTCCTAGCTATCCATAACTCCGTTGATAGGTGTCTGAACAGAACCCAACCTCGAGGGAAGGGAGAGAGAGACACCAGAGCTCTTGCTGGTGTCAGGTCAGAGATGGTGGAACCTGGCCTGCAGCCTGGGTTAGACTTCTGATGTGTTAAGCCTCTGTTGCACATGTAGAATACTGCTAGGTGGAACCAGCTTCCACACTGGTAACAATAAGGAGAGGATCTGTGTGGGTGAGAGAAGAAGAATGTACGACAAAAAGTTGTTACAGGCATGCAATATTACTGCATGTACTCCAGACTCCCAAGCAAGCACGGTTTTGCAAATCCTGAGTGGGTGTTACGGTCGTGAGAGCGGACTTCAACTTGGATCCTGGTGATGCTTTCCTGGAAATGCAGGCATCGGAGTCCAGGTAACAGCAGCTTGTCGAGGCAAGATAAATAATCACAGACAAGATCCAGCAAACAGGTTAGGCAACACAAGCAATCAAGAAGGGAAAGTTCAGCTAACATGGGTAAATGAACTATCAAAGCAGGAAGCCAATGCACCTGCAAAGGATTACCAGGCAATCGGGTCCTAAAGCAAAGATGTTTTATACTACTCTACCCCAATTTCCCTGCAAGTGCCTGGTAGCCCAGAAGCCCCTTCTCCGTGGTGGTCAGCAATCTAGCTTCTACCTTTCTGGCAACTCATTCTCCACAGCCTCCACTCTTGCAAAGGGTCGTAAAAGCTCACTCTTGCCTCTTCTCCTGCTGACTAGCCTTTAAACTCCTAACAGTTTGCATGACTGCCTGTGTTAATACAAGAAAGTAAGCAGAATCTATCTTACTATTCATTACAAATGACAACAATGCACAAGTAATGAACCAATTTGCCAATATTTAATATTTTGGGCGTTATTTTGTGTCTGTGAGCTCATAGATTTAAATAGACTAAATAGTTAATTTATTTAGGCTGTTTTTGTCCATGTTTCGGGTGCTTGTGAAAAAAATTGCACATCAGTGGCGGGGGTGGGGGTGTCAGTGACAAACGACGAAATAGTGGAAATAAAATAAATAATTAAAATCACTTGCCTTGCGCTCACCGCATCGCCAAATCGGTGATGCGGCGAGCGCAAGGTAAGTGGTTTTATTTATTTATTTTATTTTCACTATTCCGTCGTTTGTCACTTCCAACCCTGCCCCGCTGCACCTCGCTTACCTGCACGGGTTACCACTGCTGTACATGTTCAAAGTGCCTGTGTAGTACTGATGCAGTCATATATTTAGCTGTTATACTGATTTCTGAGTTTCCTAAAAAAATTACATGGACAAACATTTCTCAGCTATTTCAGTGAGATAATGATCTTATGCGGACCTACAATGTTTCAAAGTTCTTCCATCACAAGCTGGTTGAGCTGAAAAACATTTCTACAGCACAGAGTATATTGTGGCTTCTCTAGGTGCCGATCTAGTTCATCGGAGCAGTGCCAATAGTATGCGTTGCCTCTGTAAACAGGGTGGTTTTGGTGACAAACTTGAATCTATTAGTGAAGGTTTTCTTCTGTCAAAGGACTGGTTTAAGCAGACTTGGGAAGTTAATTTTTTAATAAAAGATGGTATATGTTTTTGTTTTCTAAAAAACACAAATTTAACACTTATGACCCAGAAGAATTTTGATAGTCTATGTTGAATCAAACATGCTGATTCGTTTGCTGTACTGATTATAATTTATTTACTGTTAAACAAAGTTGTATTGTATATAAAGGTTGTTACTTTTGTTGTGATTTTTCCTCAGGCACGACAGGTCCTGGAGAGAGAATTCAACAATCTTCTGGCACTGGGCACGGAGCGAAGGCTTGATGATGTAAGTCTGTTTGACTGCTATGTTTCTTTATAATTTTGGACTCATATAATGATTGCTGCTCTGCCTCCCTCATGCCCATCTATTCTCATGCTTGCATAAGATTCCAGCTTCTCAATATGCCTGTGGGGCTCTGAAGGGGTCTCCATGAGAAGAATTCTAGTCATAAATGTGTGCTGCTATGCATTATCACCGAGGCATGTGCTGTGCCTGTGCATACGCTAATGTGCGCTAATGTTTCCAGCAAAATGATGCGTCCGAAATATACCTATAGAAAGGGTTTCTTGTAGTTCATTTTATTTGGCCACGGTGTTCACATTTATCAACAGAAGCATGGTATGTATATATATATATATATATGTATATATATATATATATCTCAAAACCAAAGTGCCCAAAGCAACGGAAGCGCACTCGACTTTCGGAAGAACCAGCTGGTTTATTAACAGGAAAACACACTGCAGCATTTCTGTACTGTTCTTCTGCAACATATATATATTATGCGTTGTGGAGGATAGGATGTATATATATATATATATATATATATATATATATATATATATATATATATATATATATATATATATATATATATATATATATGCGTTGTGGGGGGAGGATAGGATGTGTGTCCATTCTCTTTAAAAAGCACCACCTCTATTACCTCCACCTTTTTCAAAATTGATCAAAATAATTAACGATTAACTCTAGTTCACCCCAAGTACTTTGATATAAATAGGGGAAGTATTGTTGCCTGCTCTGCTGACGTTTATATATAACTTAGAATGGGAAATCTTTCTTAATTCACATCACATTTGGTTCTATTGTAATAAGGCAAAGAGTGTCCATCATTCTGAGGATATTTTAAAGTTTAAAAAAATCATGTATCATTCAGCATATCTTCCTGATGTAATGAAAGTAAAATTCTGTGCAGTGAGTACCAATTGTATCAAAAAGCATAAGGTATAATAGAAATTCATCTAAATTGGCAAACTTGGAAATGGCCTTTAAGATCTGCAAAAGTATTTGAGGAATCTGTAAAGACTATCACACGAATTTGGTAGGAAATTGTAAACACAAGGAGCTATTGTTTGGGTTACCATTATAGAAGATGCCCTCACCGTTAGAAATTCCAGGTGATAGCCCTGTCCTATTCATCTAAATATAAACATATGGCTATCCCTCACTTTCCTTTCACTTCTGACTGATTAACTCTTCAGCTACTTTGATAATCTTCAAAGATCAGCATAACTGCATTAATGTGTAACAAAAACATTCCAATCGTTGAGATATAAAATTCCCAGTTACAGCTTTTGTTTGCTCTGTATAGAGTTGTATGAGAATTGCAGTAGTGAACCCGTGTATCAGTCATCCGATCCTTATCTTTAAGTCCAAATGTTTATGCATATTATTAAACATTAAGATTTGCTGGTATCGCATTTAACTTATTAGATTTACAAGTACATTTCATGAACCTTGCTGTCTCTCAAAATACTTCCCAAATATTTCTGATTTGAAACTTGCCAGTGTATGTGTTTCTTTAAGTAAATTTACTTCAAATTAATTACTGTTATTGATGTCAGCACTTCGAAGTTTGAAGATCATAAAATGGACAGGACACTCCACTGAGAACTCCTCCGGGGGTTGGGGTCGTCCTGCCGTTCCAACTGCCTTTACCTTGATGTTCTGCCGTGATACATTGCTGGGTTGTTCGTACTTAGGATCCGCTGTGCTGCTTCTGCACCTTGTTGGACAAGTGGCTGTTTACTTTAGATGTTACTTTCTTCTGCATGAGCTACTGCTGCCCCTGGACTGCATTGGCTGTCACTGTTCCAGGTTTGCCCTGTATACTGAGCAGCTTCTCCAGATCTCATTGGCTGCTCTTCCCTGATGGAATGACTGCATTGTCTGCCTCTGCAATTTCATGCCTGGAAAGATGGTAATGGGCTTCAGTCTCTTTGCTGGAGTGTAGGGCCCTTTCTTGATTCCCCTTGAGATAAACTCCCGTGTTTGATAATTGTTGGGGCTAAGTTCTTCCCTGTGAGACCTGATTGCTTGGCCTGCACCACCACTACATCACTTAAAGGACAGTGATGGTCCCCCAATCCATTATCTCTGTGCTCATGACCTGTCTGAGTTTGCAGACATTTCTCGGTTTCCTTGGAGATGGACCTTTACCCCCTGAGGTGGTTGTCTGGGCTTATCTGATTGAGAATTCTAGCCGCAGAAGCCTAACCTTTGAATTTCACCTGCATGCCTGTAGGTGCCGTCGATCGGCTCCACATGCATCATCGGTGTCGTCTGAGTTTTCTTTCTGCTCCAGCCAGCGTTGATCAGGAGAAGAGTTACCCCTCAGTCACTATTTGACTGGATTTTTTGATGTTTTGTCGAGAGTTTTTTGAGGTTTCCTCCTAGTGTGTTAGGTATGCCATCTAGAAAGATGTAATTCGAGCCCTGCAGAGCCTGTTATCAGCCATTATCGGTGACGGACCCGCATCTTGTCTGCCTGTGGTGTTTGGCGCACGACCACAGCCTGAAGTCGCGGTCCGATTGCTGCTCCATGAATCCAAAGTCTTTGAGGGTGCGGTCCCTAAAGCTCACAGTGCCGCGGCATATGACTCCGTGCAAATCGATGTCCCGGTCAAGAGGAAGGTCTCGGGACCGGTCGCGGAGCCCAAAATCCTCATCATCCCACTCTAAGTCCTCGGGCCACTTTGGTAAGTCAAGAAACAAGAAAAAGAGCAAGAAGTTGTTGCAGTCTTTGACTTCTCCTCATCCATTTGCCAATGCGACGAGGGAGCATCGCCATTCAAGGCCTGGTTCCTCAAAGCCTGCACCTGGGCCGACTCCGCACCTCCCCGATTTTCCGGGAGTAGGAGCGGCCCCCACCTAAATGAAAGAATTCTTTGAGGCCATGCTCCTCATCTTTAGAAAGCCCGACCCCTCTGGCGTGCCTTCATGCCCGCAGGGTCAGAGGGAGCCCCATCGGGTTCCGTGCTTGAAACTCCTGGCCAGGCTCCAGCAGGCCCCCAAGGATCCATTCCTGGATCCAGACCGGCACCGGTCGTACCATCTCGACCTTCCCCTGCGTCGGCCCCAATGCCAATGTTTCTGGCTTCGCCAGCGCCCACCGGCAGCACCTTCCCCATTGTGATCAATGACTCTGATACTGAGCCAGATGGGCGTTGTCTGACACCGACTTAGACGCCGGCAGAAGCCTTGCCACCTAGATCGGAGCCTGAGCCCTATAACCTTGGAATAGGCCTCAAGGAAGAATGAGAGAGGTCACTAGATCCTGCAGAATACCAGTCCTGTGAAGAAGACCCAAATATGGACTGGTGTGAGGAACTGTGTGAAGCCAGTGGAATGTATATTTCTCCAGATACTGGTATGCTTTCTCCCCCTACCGTGGCTATGGAAGAGGGAGCCTCATATGCAATGGTGGTGTAGCGGGCGGCTGAGGTCCCTGAACTTTAGTTGCCCTCGGTAGCAGTCAAGACTAACATCTTGACAGAAGTGTTGCAACTCAGAGTTTCCTCATCTGAGCCCCTACTCCTATACAATGACACCCTTACTGATGTGCTTTTGGGGACTTGGTCCAAACCCAACACAGAGGCTCCTGTGAATAGGACGATTGCCCACTGCCACCACCCGCCCCATACCAGGGCACCAAAACTTCCTCACCTAACACCCTACTCAAGAGAGCTTGGTGGTTCAAGTCTTCACGCCCCAAGCCACATTCCCTACCGCTCCCCGGACAGGGAATCCAAAAGGTTGGACTCATTGGGGAAAAAGATATTTTTTCTGCCATCCTAGCATTGTGATCTGTGAACACTGCATGTCTTTTGGACTGTTACTCCCAGATTCTGTGGGACATGGTTGCGCAAATGCTGTCACAGGTGCCGGAGGAGACCCAGGCAGTACTCTATCAAGCTGTTGCCGATGGGAGAGATGTAGTAAAGTTCACAATATGATGTGGACTCAACACGACCTACTTACTGGGCAGAGAGGGTTCTTTGATGGTGGCCCTGAGGCGCCACGCCTGGCTGAGGATGACCAGCTTTTTGGGGGTTGTCCAGGCTTTTCTGATGGACATGCCTTTCGATGGCACCCATATCTTTGGAGACCAGGCAGATTTGGCGGTTGAGCACTTTAAGGACTCCCGGGCTACGGCCAAGTCCTTGGGCCTTTCTGCTCCCCTATGCCACTCCCAATCTGCCTTTCACCCCTTTTGTGGCTACGAAAGGGGCTTTCAGCTGCGCCAAGTCTCTCCCAGCCACCGAGCCCCATATTTTCCCCAGACTCTTTGTGGCCGAGGGCTCTGTAACCACAGACCTCATGTGTCTGGTAGCCAGCGGTCTGATCTGTCCATCATCCGCCCTGCAGCCTCCAAACCTTCCTAATCTGCTCCTTTACCACCATGGGCATCCAGTTGGCAGCAGGATTCACCATCACCTGCCCCACTGGCAGTCCATAACATCGAACATGTGAGCATTGCAGATTGTCCGTAAGGGCTATTTCGATACTACCCATCCCTCCATGCCACCATTAACCCTGGGCGTAGTTTGCGTAGTAGCACTACTCAGCTACGCAAATTACATAGTGCGTAGCTGTGTGCTTGTCTGCACTGTGCAATAATTGCAAACGGCATCTTGCACAGTGCAAGTTATGATAAAATAAGTATCTCTGTCTTTATATTGTTTCAAAAACCTTTATTAGTTTGATAAAGGCACACTTACATAGTTACAATGAAACAATGATCATAAGAAGTACAAGGATACAAAAAAGCATGTGAAAAAGCATAGTCGTAATCATCATGGTGCATTATCCATCCCTCCCAAAAAATGTACTAAGAAGTTTTATTGATGGCCTATATAAATGCCAATCCTGGTAGCCTGGTGGCAAAGGCAGAAAAAAAAAAAACAGTTTTTAAGTGACCCAACCTTTCCAATTTGTAATCTGCCACGACGTATTAGCGTCTTCTAGGCCTAAGGTGGCACGGTCTATATGAACATAAGTCATAAGTTTATCTAGAAAAAGATTGCGACAGGCTTTGGTGTCCATATCTTTGTGGAGATAGAGAAGTAAATTACGTGCATCCCAGAGAGCCTCTTTAGCAGAGTTTAAAAGCCGCCAACCCGTGGGAGGACGCTGAGCAGAAAGACCTTGTCCATAGAGCAGGGCGTGGAAAGATAAAGCAGAAATACCTGCAATATGCAACAGGAAAGCCTGTAATAAGGTCCAAAACTCCTTGGCATAGAGGCAACCCCACAGCAAATGATAAACAGTCTCTTCATTGCCACATCTGATGCGTGGGCAACATGCTGTGGGGGCCAATCCTCGCCGATGCTGAAAGGTTCTCACCGGAAGACAGCCATGCACAGCCATCCAGGCCAGATCACGCTGACTGTGAGTAATTTCCTTGTGTCCTACCATTTTCCACACTCGCAAGGATTGCGGTTCGGACAGGGTATTGAACACAACAGGTTGCTCTTGCTTCCGGAGTTCCTGCTTCAGTCTAGTGGGGTGAATACATACATCCCGGTCAAAAAGTTCAGTGTCCAAAGTCTGCAAAAAGGAGCGAAACCCCTTGTAGTAAGGTGGGACAATGGTTGCCAAGGGGTACAGGTTAGAAGGTGCAAAGAGTCCAAAACGTCGCAACATGGCTCCTAAAAAATAAGTGAATAAAGCAGGCACTGAAACAAGATCTTCATCAGTACGGGATACTACATAACATAATAACTTAGAGAACAAAAAGGTTTTAAGATCAGGTAAACTTTTTCCCCCATTCTTCCATGTTTTACAAACTTTAGCACGACTGAGCTTTTCCATCTTAGAACTCCAGAGGAAAGTAAAAATCATTTTTTGAATTTTCTGCAAGGTACGGTGGTGTGGAGGGAAAACCATAGCAAGATACAACAACAGAGGAAACAAAACTGCTTTAATAACTAAAACTTTTCCTTCCAGTGTAAGTTTACGCAAGGACCGGAGAGAGAGCTTTTTAAAATCTTAGCGTGGACTTCGTCCCAATTCCTCTCCACATGCCCTTGCGCCCAAAATAGACCCCCAAAATCTTAGTAGGTTCGGTGGTAACAGTGAGTGGAAGGTGCGCCAGCCGATCCCAAGGACCAGTGGTCAGACAAACACTCTTCCCCATGTTCAGACTCAACCCTGATACCTCCTGAAAGAGAGGCCTGTAAAAGGGTCCTGCGCACAGAGGCGGTGGCAGGACATAATACAGTGACATCATCCATGTAGGCGGTAACCTTGGTGGGGACCCCAGAGCCGCCAGGAACAAAAACACCTTTGATCAGTTTGTCCTTTCTGAGTTTACACAAAAAAGGCTCGAGCACACAAACAAACAGAATGGGAGACATGGGGCATCCTTGTCGGACTCCAGTGTGTATAGGAAATGCAGTGGTATGGAATCCATTGATACTCACTTGGCTGTAAGCACCATGATACAAGGTGCGGATCATGTGAACAAAAGCAGGGGGAACATTCATTTTTGTTAAGTTCAAAAAACAAAAAATCATGCCTAACTTTATCAAAAGCCTTATGGAAATCCAGGCTCAAAAGACCCAGAGGAAGGCCCCTCTCCTGATTGTACCATAAAGCATCACGCAAGGTCACCAGGCTGTCTACAATAGTGCGCCTGCTGATGGCGCAAGCTTGGTCTTGTTGAATGCAAGAATGCATAACTCCTCGAAGGCGGCGTGCCAGCACCTTAGCTATAAGCTTGTAATCAACGTTCAGGAGAGATATAGGCCTCCAATTTTGCAATGAGGTCTCGTCCCCCTTTTTATACAACCGAGTGATGATACCGGCTGAGAAGTCTGCAGAAAAGGTATTATTAGTAAGGCCTTCATGCACAACTGCCATATAGTCAAGACACAACAAGGCCCAAAATTTACGATAAAATTCCCATGTAAGCCCATCAATGCCAGGGCTAGAACCTCTGGGGGAAGACTGCAACGCTGACAGAAATTCTTCCCCATCAAAGGGTTGCCCCAAGAGAGTGATTTGATCTGTAGTGAGACCTCCTTCCAGTCCAGAACAATATTCTTCCATAACCTGAAAAGAAGAAGTATTAGAGGGTGCAGCATACATACAAGAATAAAAATCAAAAGCGATCTGTTTACAATGCTCAGTGCCGTGCAAAATGGTACCATGTTGATCACGGAGTGTTGTGATTAATTTATGGGAAGATTTCGCCTGCTTAAAAAGAAAGATGTACATTTTTCATTCTCCTGGTAGTATTGGACCCTAGAATGAAATATTGTGGCTTTATTTCTTTTTGCCAACCAAGTATTCATGTCCAGCGTAACTAAACGAGTTTCCTCTTTCACATCTTTCCCCGCCGCACCCAATTGCTGGAGAAGGATGAGGCGGCGATGTAGCTTCTGGTAGGCATCCCATTCAATGCGGCGTTTAAGCCGGCCTTGTTCCTGAAAAAACAGTTTTGTTTTATGTTTGACCCAACACCACCATTTATTTTTAGTTGAGAAACGATTTTGCTGTGCAGCCCATGTATGGTATCGCTTGACATACCGAGCACAAATGAGTTCGTCTTGGAGCAGGTCATTATTAAGTCTCCAAAAGCCAGGGCCCCTTTGAGGCCGGCCTGGTGGTGTGAGCCAGACAGCCAGAACCTGGTGATCCGAGAAGGGGACTGGTGTGAGACTGCATGTGTCAGCGCTTAAAGTTTTGGATGCAAATACAAAGTCTAGACGGGAGCGGGCATGCCCATGATCCGCCTCCCACGTGAAGCCAGAACCAGGAGGATGGTGCTTCCTATAAGTATCATAAAAGTCTAAATCATGAACAAGGGATAACAGCAGTTTTGAAGTCACATCCAAAGTATAGGTTGCCTGTGCACCCTGTCGGTCCTTGGAATGCAGAATACAATTAAAATCCCCCACCAGAAGGGTTGGCGTGGCACCTGCAAGAAATGGTTTAATAAGATGAAACAACTGCTCCCTTTCTGGTTTAAGGGCAGGAGCATATACAGCACATATTTTGAGTGGCAAACCATCCATCAAAACAGACAATATTATAGCCTTCCGGGCCATAAGATTTTTTCCTCCGTGATTTGCCAATGCTTATGCCGGAAAAGAACAACGACCCCATCATTCTTGTTGGCACCTCCAGACCACGCCGAGGGTCCATAGGGCCAATGTTGCTGCAAGGAAAAATATTTCGGTTGATAAGGAAGAAAACATTCTTGCAAGCAAATGACATCAAAACGTGTGTGTGCAAAATAATCAAGGACTGTGTTCCTACGCAAAGCTGTCCCCAAACCTCTCACATTACAAGAGGCTAGGGATATGGCCATTATGATTAGGAGAGAACAACCAGTCATACTGTTTAAAGTGGAACATGGGCCCCAGAATCATCATCTTCTACCCTGGCAACTTCTGCTGAACTCTGGAGAGTGGACGCCGAAAAAGGGCCTCCAAGTTTGGCGTGCACTCCAGATCCAGCTCTGGACTATCAGAAATTTCTAGAACCTGGGCTATGTCCTGAATAACCTCCTCTGAGTCAGAGAGTGTAGAAGAGCGTCAAACCGTCCCCCTCCAGAAAAGCGATCCAGAGAGGAGGTTCGACGCTTAGCACCTGTAGAACAGGAGGAATCCACTACATTTTGAGATGTACGGGTTTTCCGCTTATTTGACGTATATGTAGACCAGCCACTATGGTCCATTTCTTTCTCCATTTGCTGCACTACCGCAGGCTGGGCTTTTTAACACTGAGGTTTTGCCTGCTGATTTTACCACTTTCACCGAACGTTGTGGCTTCGGAGCAGACTGCACTGTGGGAGAAATGACCGAAGGGATTGTCTCAGGCACAACTGTAAGTGAAGCCTCAGGAGTGGAGGGTGCCTGGCTTACACCTGGAGTGGGAACCACACCCGAGGCAGACTGTGAAGCATCGTTTGCGCGCTGCGCCTTTCTAGCTAAGGCCTCTTGTTTAAGGCGCAGGGTTTCCACACGTTCTGCCTCATCCACCTCTTCCACCTGTGGAGACTGCAGAGCAGGGTCAAACTCTGGGTCCGAGGGGTCTGCACCATATGCCTCAGCATTGTCCTCATCAGTCCCCTGAGACACCCCACATCGCCGGATCTCAAGACCATCAATAAACCCCAAAATCTCAGAGTCCGTGACATCCTGGCGTGCATTAGATGGGCCTGCTATGGTGCGCGGGGCAGATGGAGATGGTGGAGGTCCCTGCGCACTGGCAGCAGAGGCATAGGAGAACTTTCCCTTAGGACAGGTCTTAAACAAATGGTCAGTACCACCACATAAATTGCATTTTTTGGGAACCACACAATCTTGCGCTTTATGGTCAGCACCCCCACAATTCCTGCAGACCATGCCAGAGCACTGTTCTTTAGCATGGCCGAATTGCTGACAAAGTCTGCAGAAGAGGGGCTGGCCTGAATATACCAAAAAACCTTTATTAGCCCCCAGGGAAAAAGTCTGCGGAGGGTGCACCAGGCCCCTGACACCTGTGGGGTCGTCTTTAAACGTAACAGTATATTTCCGTTTACCATTCCAGATACCACAGATATTTTTTATCTTTTGCCCACCCCTGATGGTGCTGCAATAACGAGCCAAAAATACCTCAATCAACTGAGGATCAGTGTAAGGATTATACATGTGAACTACTAGAATGACTTCCTTTGGGGCAGATATGGAAGTAACAGTGAGGCCACGTAAAGGCGGGCTATCTGTATGGGCCGCCACATGTTGCAACAAACTCTGACAAATGGAATCACTGGAAAATGTGACATCAAAAATACCTCTGCTGGAAAAGTCCTGAATACATTCAATAGCACGGGCAGAAATATTGCATTCCTTTTTGATAATTTTCTCAACAAGAAATAGCACATTCTTCTCCTTACGATGCATCTCATTCACTTCTACACGTACTGTATTAGGAACAAAATCATGAATGCGGGAGGCACCCGCCATGCGGGAAGATGAGGCCATGAGGAAAGTCTCGTGGAGAGAGTCACCACACCCTCATAAGAGTCAAAATGGAAAGGCACAAGGTGGTAGGCGTGAAATGGAAGAAAAGACGGCCGCCGCCACTCAAATGCACAGCGCTGGGAAGTGAGAAAAGAGACGACACGTAAGTTGTATGCAAAGCTTACCTCCCGAGGGAAGTGCAAAGGGCAGTAGATGGCGCTGTTGCGCAAGAAAGCTGCAGGCAAGTGAGCCCTCAGCGCGCTACCACAGCGTCCGTGGCAACATGAAGCACAACAGCCGGGGGAGGCCGGGAGCAGCCACAAGGGCCTACCCCCTTCTGGACAAGTGGCAGCTCCGCTCGCAGAGGCACTAACGTGAAGGCACGAGGAAATGCGGCGGAAGATTGGCTCCGCCGATCCTGCAACAGTGTAGCAAGGATGTCTGGAAGGCAGGCTGGAACCGAAGCAGTCTGTTCTCCGCCAAGGCTGGACAAACGCAGGGTCACCCACCAGCTTCCAAGAGTGCAGCCAGGTCCCAGGCAGGCCAGGAGTCGCAGGCCCGTCCCTTCAGCTGTAGGGAAACACAGAAGTCTCCAGGCGAGAAGGCCCCCACCCGTCTACCACACCCAGAGGAATCAGCCTTGTCCCGGGCAAGCCAGGGTACGAAGGCCCAGCCCCTTAGGATAGGCAAGATGGCAGGAAACACTCCTCAAGGCACCCTTCACCCCTAAAGACGCAGCCTGGCTCCGGACACGTCAGAGAGACACAGGCCCAGCCCGTCGGGGATCAGGAGTCATCTCTTGCCCTTCAGCACCAACCAAGCTAACACTTGATCTTAGCCAAAAGGCTGAGAAGCGAATGCTGAAATGAATATAGTCATTTCACAAAAGTGAAAACGATAAATTAACAAGCAGTGAGAGAGGTGATGATTTTGGGATCCTCCCTAACCTAGGGAGAGAACAAAGCAGATGCCTTGAAAACAAAAAGCACATCTTGTTGAACGATTCGGTGGTGGTCCCATCCTCTTAGGACCACCCCAAGCACAGTTATTGGCAAAAATACAATCCCAACCAAAGGCCCTGCAAAGCATTATGAGGACGAGATTAGCAGTGGGCAGTGAATATTATAGTATCCAATATCAAAATAATTCTACAAAGAGCTGCAGTTCAACTAGTCGTTACTAGATGTCCCTCACGAGTCAAATGCAAAAGCATTGAAATTATTATTACATCAAGCTGCAGTTCCACTAGTCGTTAATAGATGTCCCTCACGAGTCAAATGCAAAAGCTTCATGAAAGGGTTTCAATGCTTTTGCATTTGACTCGTGAGGACATCTAGTAGCGACTAGTGGAACTGCAGCTTGATGTAATAATAATTTCAATGCTTTTGCATTTGACTCGTGAGGGACATCTAGTAACGACTAGTTGAACTGCAGCTCTTTGTAGAATTATTTTGATATTGGACACTATAATATTCACTGCCCACTGCTAATCTCGTCCCATAATGCTTTGCAGGGCCTTTGGTTGGGATTGTATTTTTGCCCATAACTGTGCTTGGGGTGGTCCTAGGAGGAAGGGACCACCACTGAATTGTTCAGCATGATATGCTCTTTGTGTTCAAGGCATCTGCTTGGTCCTCCCCTAGGTTAGGGGATCCCAAAATCATCACCTCTCTCATTGCCTAATATTTTCATTCTCAAAGTTCACTTTTGTTAATTGGTTATATGTTTTTTAGCATGTAAAATTGCTTTATCAAAGCATTTGTAGGTGTTGATGATTTTGCTGCTACGCTACGTGTTGTAGCACAGTTTTTGCACTGTGCTATGTGCAATTTGCATAGTGCGTAGTAGCGCAAACTACGCATGATCTGTGAGCGTAGCACTACGCCCAGGGTTAGCCACCATCTCATGACTGGCTGATGGAGGATCATCTGACCCTTCACTGCGAGGAAGTCACAGCTCTCTTGGCCAAGAGAGCCATAAAGAGGGCTCTGGTGCCAGGCTGTGGTTGCTATTCCCGCTACATTCTGGTCCCCAAAAAGTACAAAGGCATTCATCCATTTCTAGATGTGCGAGCCCTCAATTTCTTCCTTAAGAAGGATCAATTCAAAATGATCATGTTGGCTCCGGTCTTGTCTGCCCTGGACCCAGGTGGCAGCGCTGGACTTGCTGGAGGTCTATTGTCACATCACCGTCCTGCCTGTCCATAGGCGCTATCTGTATTTTACGGTAGGCCACAAGCATTTTCAGTTCACTGTGTTCCCTTTTGGCCTTACCAATGCCCTCAGGTGTTCTCCAGGGTGATAGGAGTGGTTGCAGGTCATCTGCAAAGATCAGGGGTGCCCGTCTTCCCCTATCTCAACGACTCTCTGTTGAAATCAGGCTCGCCCCAAGCTGTCGTCTCCCACCTCCAGACTACGACGAACCTCCTGCACTTGCAGGAGGTTCACTATCAACATGCCGAAGTCACACCTGACTCCCTCTCAGATGCTTCCTTTCATCTCTTTCCTTCCAGCTCCTGCTTCATCCTAATCTCCCCCTACTTTTTTGCCAACCCTACCTCTACTTCTGACTTTACCTACTAGTGAATAACACAAAGATGAAAACGCACCCCTGTTTCTCATGTAAATTCTTTATAAAGTCCTTTCCTCCACTCTTGACCAAATCCTGGTGATGGTCGCTAGCACTACAACCCCTTAGCTGGTAAACATGATGACCCTCCCTGCCTACTTAATAGAGGACATCCAATTTCTCAAACTCTTTATGCACATCTGAGCCATGTCTCCTGTAAGGAATTATCTTCTTGGCTTAACACACTGCTCAACAAACTAGATTCACTATTGGAGAACCTGCCTCACTTGTAAAAGAATATTTCCATCTAACCATTTTTGGATGCTGCAGGACCCAACGGCTTGCAAACAATGCCTCTTCCATGGCCTGCTCTACTTAAAGTAACAGGATGATTTATTTCAGATCACATCTACTTTTTCATCCTTGCAGAAAAGTTTCCCCAGATCCACTCAATGAGAGTGCTAAGTTGCTAAATGATTACGGCTCCTAGATGCAGCAATACTGGATGAACACTATGCTCCCTAATGTTGGAAATCCAATTCAATCCACTGCTAAGACAACCGGTCAACAGCATATCCCTGATGTTTACAATATGCCTATTCTAGTGGGATCCTCTCCTCCCTCCTGCAAAGAAAGGCTTAAACTAAAACAGTGATTGCGGTCCCTCGAGCTTCTTCTCTCTATGAGGTTACTTCCTCCTCCATTCTGAGATGCTTACTCCATAATTGTGGTTCAGAGGTCAAATCCTGCACTGAAATTGTAGACACATTTACCGAGTACAATCTTGACCTGTTGATAAATGCAGAAAATTGGTTCAATAAAGCCTCCCAAACATCTATTCACCTTTTCCTGTCACCTGACTACCTTATTTTATGACAAGAATGAGTATGTAAGACTGATTGCAAAGTGGCCTTGACCCACAAAAACTCCACACCATGTTGCATCTTGGCTTCTGTCCATGCATCATTTTACAAGAGCCTGCACTTAAACCTAAGTCCATTGCCCCTAAAACAACATAATTCACATAATTTATCGCTATCCTAGTGAGAATTAGGCTTCCATTAAAAACTTCATAGACCTCATGAACTTTGAATTAACTCTGTCTAACAACGACCACATTGGCATTCGTGACTTGAACACCCACTGGAACAACCCCAAAGTCAGTGCTTACTCCCTCCTCTCCACCTTTATACTTGAAATTGTTTAACTCAACACTGAGTGAATTGTACTCACATTAAAAGGACAACATTGGACTTAATTCTCACTAAGGGAGAGTCCATTCCTGCTAACTGTCAATTTGCAGCAGATTTGTGTGAACATTATCAGAATCCTCCATCTCTTTCCATTTGTTGGTCCCCACTGAGGGTCAACCTCCGTTTTATATATTATTTAGGCACAGGGAGTTAAAATGATTTGCTCAGGTAAGAACTTCGTAAGGAGTGCCTGTGTTGCTGGAGGGGGCAGGACTCTATTGCCCATATTGACCTGCATCACCCAGGTGGGGCCTTAAATTGATGGCTGGAAGCCTGGGGCATGGGAGATTTGGACTTTGCAAGGAGCGTCCGGGTTGCATTAGGGGGCAGGACCACATTGTGTATTTCGCATTGTCAAACATGCCAGTATAGTTCACTTGCAGAGCCGTGCCCATAGTTCCACTGAGCCTATCCTGTTAGCGCTGATGTTTGTTGATTTGATTACCAAGGTTTAACTTCCAGTTAAGAGCTCTTTGGAGCCTATCTATGTCAGACTGTCGTTAATCGAAAAATTCATTGTGGTATTGAGAGACATTCAGTTCCCGGTACCAAAGACTGATTGTGACCTGACGACTATTGTTCCTGGGCCTGCCTCTCAAATCCAATCTCAAGTTCTGGTGGGATCAGTGGGTGGGAGTACCTGAGACATGTGTGTGTCTTATGCTCAACTTGAAAATCTTTCTGATTGTTAAAGCCTCCTGTTTCTACAGGTTTCATTCCTCCCCACCTAAATATCTGGTGCTCTATCCCCATTCAGACATTCCTATACCACCTGGTCGGTCCTTACCTGAGAGTACATTAAGGTCTCACAGTGCTAATCACATTTTCAAGGTTTATTTAAAAAGGCTGAATTTTCCTCTAGAAGCTACCCAATACACTGTTATATTGGCGAAAGTACCACCACCGAAGATGGGGGTGGCTGAAAGCACTCAGCAATCGGCAGGTGGGAGATAGGCTGTTTCTATTAGATCATATAAAAATGGTAGCGCACTTTGATTATAGTGGGGTCAAGACTTGTGTGTGTGTGTGTGTGGTGATTAATTTTGACAAGCTAGAGATAGCTGGCAGATTGCTTTTGCAGGTTTCATCTAACTATATCACCAACTCATCAATACAGGTGTGGCTACTGGGCTTTTTTCATCCCCCCTCCATTCGTACAAGTGCCATATTTTCATCCAGTTTCAGCCCCACCGATGGGCTTTGAGGTCCTTTCACTCTTTAATATCCCAACATCAAATTCCATGAGCCACTTAGCTCTGGGAGGTAACGATTGACTGGACATTTCTGTTTTCACAATTGCCAATGACCTGATCTCTTTAGGAGATGATACCATCACAGTTGCTCCTAAAAAGACTATTAACATTTTGAAGTTTTTATGTTGGAACATTCCTGGGCTAGGTTCTAAGGAAAAACATTGTATGTGGATGGATTTTATTTTTAGTTTTAATACCATCTGCTTTCAAGAAACTTGGGCAGTTGGCAGTTCTTTTTTGTGGATGGATTTAGCACCTTTTAATCCCCGTCTACTCCTGCTGTATCAGGTAGAGCTAAAGGCAGTTTATTTACATTGATCTCCTTGAAACTTGAATTCAGTTTCTCTTATCTTGACTCTGGGTCACCTAACATATTAGCGGATCTATTGTATTTTTCTAATAATAATAAACATTTGGAGCTGAATTTTTATAACTCCTTCTTGTCAGCAGACCACAGATTATTTGCTGACTGCAAGGGCCTTGTTAGAGTTTTTAGAGAGAACTATAGTTCTTTGTCCCCTTTGACCTTTTTAGTGATTTCAATTTACATCTGTGCAGGATCAATGATTGTCCTCAAGGTTTATGATGAGACAAGGAAGCTGGGGGTACCCTTCACACAGAACATTCTACTCAAGGGGAATTATTAAATAGAATTCTTAATGAGTTTAACTTGCCGTTTTCACTGCACAAGGGTGATTGTCATCAACCTCTCCATAGGTGTCCAACTTTTACCAGGAGGGTGTCATCTATGGTTATTGATTACATATTTATTTCAGCCCCTCTTGTTTCATTATTAAAGCAATTTAAGACCACGCGGAATGGGCTTAGTGATCACAATCCCATAAATCTCTTATTATGTCAGGCTAAAGTGGTAGGTAGACCGCCTAAGCCCACGTATTGTGTCTTTCTTGATAAGAACGGAATAACTCCATTTGGTCAAGGGTTAATGATTAGGTGGGCTAAAGTCACTCCTGTTAATTTTCTTACCAACGTAATCACCTCCTGCAGCACGGAATTTAATCTGTGTCTCTCTGAGACCTCTTCCAATCTTGCAATTTTAGATGTCTTTGAAGCAATTTGACACATGGTACCTATTGGCTGGTTCCTCAGTGTACTCAGTGTAGTTGGTTTGATAATAAGGTGTGCTCTAGGGGGCATAGAGAACTATGCAGATTGCTGAGTGAGTTGCCTAGGGATAGAGACACTGTCAGGGCCTGCAATAAGTATAAAACAGCTATGCTAAATAGGAGAAGGATCCTGAGAGAGGATGCCTGGGAACGACTTACTCAGGCTAGTACGCTCACCCAGAGGTCACTATTTTGGGAAATAGTGAATCAACTTATTTTCTTCCAGTCTAAAGGGAATGCTATTTGTTATCATATTTCCCCTGATAGATGGGTTAAGCACTTTGAACAAGTTTATAAGGCTACAGCTGACTCTCCTGATGTGTTCGAAATAAGCACCCGTCCTGTCCTTTTGATTATTTCTATCTGTTTGGATGAAGTTGTGGAAGGCCTAACTTGGCTTACCAATAATAAAGCCCCAGGGCCAGACAGGCTTCCTCCTGATCTTTATAAAAATGATTTCTAATTTATGGGCCTCTTTAATAACTCAGGTTCTTAATCCTGCAGTTAGAGATGGAATTCCTCCTTCATGGTCTCATTCGGTTATTATCCCAGTGTTTAAAAATGGGGACTACAACGACCCCTGTTGTTACAGGCCCATCTTGTTAATTGACTCCATAGTAAAAGTAATGTGCTTGGTGGTTTTATCAAGGCTTTTAGACTGGGCAGGAGACAATCACGTCATCACTATTTTAATTCCGCCGGTGAAATTGAATGGATTTGGTAATTCCGCTTCACTCCTGTAACGTGGATCTACTGATTAAATTCTTCTGCAACTCTACTGCAGAATTAATATGCAGTGGTTTTAATTTTTAACAGGTCTCTAAGAGGGAGCAGAACTCTATGTTTAAAAACTATTGCAGATAAAGTTTAATCTGCAGTGTTTTTTAAACATAGAGGGACTGCTCCCTCTTCCAGCCCTGTTTAAAGACCACTGCACAGTAGTGCATTCCCCTTGGTGCCCTTACATTATTATGCAAGGGTGCCGAGGGGTATGCACTGCAGTGCATTCACCTCAGTGCCCTTACATACTTCCTTGACTGTTCTCCATCCATTATTGATAACGTCAAATCTCTTGGCTTCATTTTACACTCTCGTCTGTCTCAATATGCACAAACATATCCATGCCCTAGCCAGTTGGGCAAATACAAAACTGAGACTGATTCATGGAATTAAACCATTCCTGTCTGAGCAAGATCTCAAAGAAATGACTCAAGTATTGATTTAGTCTATGCTTGACTATGGCAACACCATTCTCAAAACTCACCTTGCCCCTCCAATAGCCTCATTGCAGGCAGCAGATTGCTTTATTCATGGTATTGGACACTCCAAACACATTTCTTGCATTATACATGAACTTTTTCAATCTCATCATTTCCACTGAAAATCTCTGGGGTGAGCCAGCCCCCCACCCTACCGCAGTTCTAAATCCCTCTACACGGAAATTCTTTCCTTCCACATGAGGCATATTCTGAATCGATGGTTTCAAAAATATGAAAACAATAGCCCACCTACTGTATGAGCCTTATCCTTTTCATCCTTCAAATGAAAATTTAAATGCCACCCGCATCCTAACCTCTATGATGATATCCAGCGTCTTTGTCCTGTGGGACTTCCAGCTGACATAGTTCTTCTGATAAGTGACCTTATATTCCATTACAGCATTCCTTACATCGTTCGTTGTCCTCTCTCTTCTTGGATTATACATTATTTGATATAGCATGTTTTCTTTGCTCTCTTACACATTATTGTGTTGTCTCCACTTTACATATTCATTTATTTGTATTTCTTGTTCTGTTTCATGCTGTTGTTTTCCACCTTGCTCTTTGAAGCACTCTTGGGATTTGCAGGCACTAAACAAAAATGCTAGATAAATAAATGAATTCCACTGTGTAAAATAGAGGTCATATTGCTTTACCTTCTCCTGAACTTTGGACTTCTGATGTGCAGTTTCTTCTTAATATGGCTAACTAACTATGTCTTCTTTGTTGATGCCAGACTTTGGATGGCATTTTTTTGAAGGCAAACATATATCTTGCTGATTTAAATCTATTTACAAGTGTTCAGTATGCTGAGCTTCTTTTTGTGAATGGCAAAATATTATGTATGTTCATAGTAATGACAACTACAGGCCATCAGTTCTGAGTATGAACTTCTCTGAGTATGTGCCTATAATCAGTGACGCTCCAACTTCAATACTGACTTTGAAAGATATGCAAAATAAAGAAAGTGCAAGGACAAATATAAACTCACCAATCATTTTTGAATTGGTCCTCCACAAGGAGGGTACAGAGGCAATGAGGCTAGTGACTGTTGGCTCAGTAATTTCTATTGTGCTCGTCTCTTAGTTTCCACGCAAGTCTTCATACATCTCTTCTTCTCTGCATATGGCTCTGAGTTTGTAATTTTTTTGTGTCTGTCCATTGCGGAGGTTTGGTGGGACTAGGTCTTCCAAACATGAGGGGTGGCAGGGCATTCCTCCATTGTTGAGTGTGGGGTGTTCTGGTATGCCCTCAGCACTTGAAACAGTGTTTTTGCTATTGTTCTGCCCTCTGTCTGCATTGTCCTCTTCAGTGTATCCATGAATCTCTCGACCATGTCATTGGTTTGTCTCCACACGTTTTGTTATTCTCTGGTGTTCCATGACCAAAAACTCTCCACTGATGAATGGCAGACTGTTGTGTAACTTTAGGGTTTTTAGGACTCCCCACTCCACGAATATGTCATCTAGGTCCCTCACTATATGGCGCAGATGGAAGAGATTACTTTTATGATTAGGAATCAGGCATATTTATCCATGAGGTTAACTGAACGGAAATGAAGACAACATCCCTCCCACTCAAACTACTAAGAAAATCTAGAAACTCCTATAACAAAAGTATTCTACAATCAAAAAAAGATCGGAACTAGACAATGCCAAAAATAGACCGAAGAAACTCTTCGAAATGCTAAAACAACAATCTAACAAATTGGCCAAAACCGCACTCTTGACTTCGAAATCGCAGCTAAGTAGTGAAGAATTTTCTTCATTCTTCACAGCTAAAACCAACTCCCTCCAACTCGAGCTCAGGACGGCAGCAATTAACTCAGCTACCCTAAAGAACACACAAGTTGAAAATCCTAAACAACTTGATCTACCTTTGCCTAAAAATAACTCTCATTGGTCTACCTTTAAACTTTACGATCTCAGTGATATTACTAAAACCTTAGCAACTATCAAACCCAATAACCACTTCAATGACCCTCTCCCCTCAAACTGCCTACCCCACATCTACCATATCATCTCCCCTCTCGGGACCTAAATCATCAATGCTTCGCTAGCGCATGGTCACATCCCGGATTGCCTAAAAATTGGTCAAGACACCCCTATCCTAAAAAAAACCGACAGAAAACCCCTCCGACCCTAATAACTTCCGACCTATAACCAATATTCCCATGCTAGCCAAGGTCTTGGAAAAATGTGTTCAGCAACAACTGAACCAACACATCACGGATTTCAAACTACTGAACGACTGCCAATCGGGTTTCAGACCCGGGCATAGCACAGAAACAGCAATTCTGCATATAGTAGACGACGCCCTCCTCGCTCTTGACCGTAATGAAACCTGTCTACTAGTCCTGCTCAACCTTTCATCAGCCTTCGACACTGTCAATCACGACAAAATTCTAAGAAGACTGGAAAAGAGGATGGGACTATCTGACACAGTCCTTCAATGGTTCAAATCCTTTCTGGAAAACATAACGCAATCGTTCATGGTGAATAAAAATCTTTCTCCCTCTTCCCCCAACCTACTAGGAGTACCACAAGGCTCAACCCTATCCCTGCGTTATTCAACCTATATGTCGAACCACTAACCGAACTACTACAGCAAGCGAATATCTCCTACCACATGTACGCGGATGACTCTCAACTTTACATCAAGATCACTTCCATTGAAGAGATCAAGAGGATGAATCAAGCTCTTGAAAAGACCGTCCACTGGCTAACGACCAACTTCCTCAAGCTAAACTCGCAAAAAACTGCATTTCTTTTAATCTCCCCCCCTAAAAGCTCTCTGGTGATAAAGGAATGGACCAAGATGATCACTGCTCTAAATTGCACGCCGATTCTGGTGGACTCCACCAAATCACTTGGAATCACACTGGATAAGAACCTTAACATGCAAACACACATCAACCTGTTGGCTAAAAATGCCTGCTTTCACCTCAGCTATCTCAGAAAAATGAAAACATTCATCGAGAACCCTGACCTCAAAACTGCAGTTCAGGCTTTAGTCATATCGAGGTTGGAGTACGGATGTACTAACCTCTCCGGGCTTCCCAAAATCTCAACAGCCCCTTTAAACGCAGCAGCAACGGAGCAGCAAGACTCCTAACAGGATCTAGGAAATTTGACCATATCTCGCCACACCTGAAGGTGCTCAACTGGCTATCCTACGAAGCTAGAATCCACCTAAAGATGGCCTGCATCACTCATAAAGCTCTACACCACAATACCCCCCAATACCTATCCCAGAAACTTACTTTATCTGGAGGAAACAGACACTCTAGGAGCTCCGACAATCTACTCCTGAAACCCTCACGCTTCAGCAAGAAAAAAACTTCTGACAGAGCATTCTCCGGAGCTGCACCAAGAATATGGAACTCGCTACCTCCGTGCATCAGAAAAATCTCAACACCATTATTCAAAAGGGAAGCCAAATCATTCCTGATGAGCAAATTCCTCCCTTAATTCCTTACATTCCTCACCGTTTGGGGCCCTATTAATCACACCAGCTATCTCACTGACTTGCAATGCATTGAACCATTCTACTACTTCAAACATTGTTTCTACACTTCCCTTGATGACACCCTCGCCTCTATGACTTACTCGTACTCGAACTTGTTCCTACTGCACCGAACAAATCATCTCTATTACCGTTTCTGCTATCTGCCGAACCTTGCTAAAAATGTTTTTATACTTTCTCTGCTCTGTTTTGCAAAATGTTTTTATACTTACTCTGCTTTGTATTGTAAAGCGCTCTGATACCCTACTCAGGGTCTTGTTCGCGCTATAGAAAACTCTAAAAAAAAAAAAAGAAATCCAAAAAATGAGTATTAAGAGGTTTTTGCCAGAAGTGGGGGCGGAATAAATAGATGTCTACCACGACCCATACCTTCTTGGGTTACTCCAACATTATCAGAGGCTGTGGTCTCAATGATGTGGATATGTATTTGCATATGTGACACGTCTGTAGTTCCATTTCAACCATGCTGTCTAGTTTCAGGAACTAAAGTCAATCCCTTAGCACTCACTTGGCGATCAGTATTCCTCTGTGTCCTTAATTGGCAAGTTCAGTCTCTTGTTTTTGTATGCTCTTAGAGAGAACAGTCTGGACCCCCTCAGGATGAGTCCTTTTTTTGTGGTGGCTAATTTTTCATGAATGTTCACAAATGCTATGATTTCTGCTGGGTCTTCCCTGAGACCTGGTTGTGCCTTGATCAGTTGTGGTATGGCCTCGAGGTCTTTGACTTCATCATTCGCTGTTTTGACCTATTGGAGCGACAGGGCTGTTGGCATGCTTGTGCTGACTAAGAAGTGTCGGTATTCCTCAGCAACAGAGGGTTTGGACTTTGTTGCCTTCTAAGGGTGCCTTGAAAAGTAGTCTGCAGGGTTTTGCTCTTTTCATGGCTTGGGGATGATTTGGTAGTCGTACCCCTGCAGTCTTACTCTCCAATGTTCGATTGTCTGGGGCATTTTTGCTTTGGAGATCATAAAGATGGTCAGCAGGGCCTGGTGATTGGTCATGATGGTGAATCTCTTGTCCAAACGCAAACATGTGAAAGTGTTCACATGCCCATTCTACTACCAGGCCCTCCTTTTCCGGGTGCAACTGTGCCTTTTCTATGTTTAATAGGCTTTGGCTGGCGTATGCTACTACTTGACATGGGGATTCCAGGCCTTTAGCATGTTGTTCTAGTATGGCTCCCAGTCCTACTGGGCTAGTGTCAAGCGTCACTTCTAATTCATGTCGAAGCATGCCATGACAGCTGTAATTTCTTTTGCCTCCTTAATGTTCTTGCACTCAGACTACTACTTCAATTATGTGTTTTGTTTCATCAGTTGTCTGAGAGGGGTGCTAATGGTATTCTTTAATGTGTCTTATGAAATAGCTAGCCATGCTTAAAAATGACTGTAATGCCTCCACATCTTGTGGGGGGCGACATTGGTGGGTGCATTGACTTTGTCTAGGTCTGGTGTCATCTGATTTCCAAGAAGATGTGTGTTAAGAGTTGTAGTCTGGTTTTATGGAATTCACAATTCCCAGAGTTTAATGTGATACCCCCATCCACAAGTAGCTGGTATACTCTGTGAAGGGCAACATCATGTTCTGGTTTTGATGTTGTGCATATGGAGATGTCGTCACTGTAGTTGAGGAGGTTTCTGATTTTTCTGTCTATGGCCTCCCATAGGGGGAATGCTACTCATCTGTGCCCTTGCACTACTTGGCACATTGCTTCATTGATGTGCACTTTGACTTGGATGTCTTTCATTTTTCCCAGTCCTCTAAACAGCATTGGGTAATTCTGTGTCACAGGAAGACTATCTGTACATTATAGCTGGTGACTATTAGTCCCAAGGCTGCTGCTTTGGTGAGGTTTAGAAGACATACACCTTGCATCTTTCCTTGATTTGCAGCTCAAGGTTGCTTCAAATGACTCTAGGCTCTGGAGGGTTTGGATGCTGCCTACATGTAGATTTGAACGTCAGTTGGTTTCAGGTTTGAGGTTAGCCATATCCTTTTGAATTCCTTTACACACATCATGTTGATTTGTGCTCCTCTGTCGAGGATGAATAATACTGGGGGGATGTTTACTTTCCTGTGGACTGCGGAGCGTTTGCTCTCTGCTGCTCCGGTTTCAACTGGCAACTTTTCTTGAGGTAGTTTACTGCTAGTATTCTTAGCCTCGTTGATGTCTTGAGGCAGAGTATGCCAGGAGCTGATATTTGTTCATCAACGACATGCATTTCAATGACTACCTTTTTTCCCTAGTGTTAAAGATGGGCTGTGAATTTGCCTTTGTATCTCAGGGGCTTCGCTTCCTCCTTGGCCCACGGTTCTAGTATGTGTCTCGGTAAGGTATGGCTTGTGTTTCATGTGAGTCAAGGGGCTTCTGCTGCTTTCCCTTTGGGTGTCGGTCGATCTGCCTTTTCCAGTCGTTCTGTGCATGACAGATGGACATGAAGTGGTTTTCCTTCTCACATCCTTTGCATGATCCCCCAATATCTGGGTATTTCCCTTCATGTAGCTATGTTAATAGCACATCTATAACATGTGATGCCCATCCTGGTGTTGTTTTATGTTTGTTTCTGCCCGAGTTCTTCTTTCTTCTCATGGGTAGTACCTTATCAATGGAGGTTTTGCTGGATTCCATCATGGAAGTTTGTTTCTCTGATCTCTCCTCCGCTCTTGCTGTGGCCAGTATGTTTACTAGTGTGTGCGTGTCTTTGAGCATTCTCCGTCTAAATGATTTGGACTGACACCATCTATAATGCATAGGTGCATGGCTTCCTCATCTTTGAACTCACTGAACCGGCACTGCTTGAGATGTTTTTCTAGTGACTTTGCAAATTCATCCATTGTCTCAGCTGGGTGTTGGGCTGCCTTCTTAAAAATGTATTGCTCATAGTCAACATTGGTCGAAGTATCGAACTTTTTTGTTCGGTGTCTCTTATTTTTTGGTATGTGGTAATTTCTTCTTTCTGGAGTTTGTTGAAGACTTCCGTCACCCCGTCTCCTGTCAGGTTCTTTAGGTATCTGATTATTATGCTATCTTATATTTCCTCCAATGCTTCAATAAAATCATCAAATTTATCAATCCATTCTGCCCACCTCACTCTAATAACTTTTTTTTCCTGTGTCAAAAGGCAGAGGCGGTTTGAGAAAGGTAGTAGCATCATATTTCATTCACTGCAAAATTAAATGTAATTACTTTTTTTTTGTTCTTTCCTGTTCTGTTATAGACTTTCAAATTAAAAATGTAATTGGAAAACATTTTCATTATAAATTAAATTTGGGTTATGGCCCTAATTATGAATATTAGAGTTGCCCAACAGAGAAATCAATGGAATTATTCATGTGTTGGCATGTATTCATTGTGCATGTTTCCATAGTGCTGCACATCACCGCCGTAAGGTCACTTCAAAGTGTTTTGTTGTTTTATTGTGTGAACGGGAGATGTTCATCCATAATCCAATCTTTCTCCTAAGTCACACTAAATGAGGTGCATCATTCTAAACACCCTTTCTAAATTGCAATACAATTATCAACCATGCTATACATCATAACGAAAATGATAGAGCAGAAATCAGGGTGGGGATTTCTACCAGCACACAGCAGCTCAGAGCAGCAGAAATGTAAACTGGTGAAATGATAGATCTGTTACTTTGTCAGTTTACATTTCTGTGGCCTCTGAGCTGGCAGTGCACAGCACATATGTTAGTACACAGGAGAAGGGGAATTTCTAGGGCTCCGTACATCCATGGACTGTGAATGTATGAAGGGCACATTTCATCACCTCTCCTTTCGTGCATTCACTATCAATTGACATGCTGCGCATGCCCAGTGCAGGGAAGATGTCTAGGATAGGAAACTGCTTTGGCGATGACACGTTTTCTTCAGTCACCCCAAATTCATGATGACAAAGGGTCATCCACTGGCCTATCCTGACTTCTAATAGGACTATCTGCAGGCGCTGACATGCAGACAGGAGTATAAATTGCAGCACAATAAATGCAAGCACCCCCTTGGCTGCACCCATTATATTCTAATTTATACGCATGCTCGCAAGGGGCTACCTGCATAACACGCAGACAGGGGCAGTGGAACAATAATGTTTGTCAGCTTCTGATAGCTAACAATGAGAATAGTTGATGAGTTTGCCTTTGTGTGCTGTCCATACTTTACAGTCAATACATTTTTTACATGTTTTTTTTTACAGAGTTTTATATAGCGCAAACTTGACCCGAGGTATTGGGTATCAGAGCGCTTTACAAGAGCACCAGTTACGTTACATGAGGACACATTCATTTTTGTTAGGCACGGGGAGATTAAGTGATTTGCCCAGAATCACAGGATGTTGCTCGTCCTTGCCGAGACTTGAACCCGGTTCCCCAGATTTGAGGTCGACCGCCATAGTCGTTAGGCCAACAATTTTTTAATGAAAATTGCAAGGTTCTGTTTTAGGGAAGTGACATTTAAGGGCTAATTCCACGTATTTTGGGAAAGTATTGCTGATTCTAGTTGCTTGGCAATAGAGGGTGCGCGTTTTGATTCATGCTTTACGAGAAGGAATTGTATCATCTGTATTAGAAAACTTTCTATTAAATGACTGAAAATCTACTTGGATGGAACAGGGTGGAAAAATAATTGTGAAAAATAGGCTACATACATTCAGAAAAATCTCATAATCTGACTTCAACTGTCTATCATGCATGTAGCCCTTCTTCCAGTTGCTAAAAAAATTGTGTGATAAAATGATACCAGATCTCTTAGGAAGCGGTGAACCCCAATAACCCTTAGTGAGGGTAAGGTTTGCCTGGAACACCATACAATGATTGAATTATTTCAATACGGCCCCTTCAGAACCTCTACATTCTTAGTCAGAATGTGCAAAATGTGTTCTGTAAAACTCAACATGTGCGTCTTTTTTAATTTGTTTTAAATAATGATCAGGGGTTAAATCCCCTAAATACCCCTAAAGAAAGTTGGATATGTTTTCCTTGCACACGGTCAGATTTTGTGGCCAGTTTTTATGCCCCACCACTTTCAAACTTCACCAGCTGCCAATGAGGGTGACACTTGATTATGAACCTGACTTTTAGATGTTTAAGTTCACAGAGGGTTAAAAGTTCAAATCTTTGAATCTTGAACTCTGAAGTAGCACCCTCCTTGGGATATGAATATATATGCCAGTCAGAAGGGCAGGCCTTGCCTAAAATGGTCCTCATCTAGAACAACAGAACCTGCTTTTGCAACCATCACTGCTTCCAACTACCAAATGGCAGTGCTCAAGAACAAACTAATCGACATGCTAAACCAGTCCCCAGTACACAAACTCACACAGCACAGAGTCCTACTACTGTACATATGCTGCACAAACACTACACATGCATGCACCTGACAAGCACATGGGCTGTCAGTGCAAGTTTTTAGATTCAAAAGGGCTCTCCTTTCCTTAATGCAAGAAAAAGTTCTGATTACACTATTAACTCATGAAACACAGTATGCTGCTATCACCACTTTATCTGCTCCAGGTCACAGAAAATTTCTAGATCTGACATTACCATGAATAGGCCTAGTTCTCTACACTTGTGCTAGACTATCATGAGAACAAGTCTAAAATAATAGTCAAGATATGAGTTTCACATGCAGTTTCGCACTCAGAGCAGGGGTACATGCCTATTTATCAAGAGGGGTACATTCCTGTTCCAAAGGCATCCACGGGAAGTTCGATTGGATTATATAACAAGTTGAAAAAAAAACAGAATTGGGGTTAGGATATTGAAGATAGTAAGTAAATAAATGTATTGTTTCAATTAATAAAAATTGTTACAAAAGGCTGTGCGTGGTGTGTCCTTCCAAAGACCTTCTTCGATCGTTAATAAAAACAGCGTTGTATCATTTCATTTAGTACATTTCAAATGGTTTCAAAAAACATAAAATAGAGGTCCATAAATACTTAATATATGCTCACGGATTTGGGCCTGAGGTCTTACTTTAGACCGAGGCTCGATCTTTGCTTTTGAGTTCTTTAAATTGTGCAAATTTCGCTAATCTAGCCAGTTCCATGGGGATCTCTAAGTTAAAGAGAAGCTTCATTGCATCTATGCAGGTACGGATGCCATATTTTAATAACAAGGGTTTTAATAAAGTGCAACGTGCATGTCTCAGTTCAGGGCAGATACAAACTAGGTGGGCCAGGGACTCCTCGAACTGATGGCAGAGTCTGCAGGTGGCGACCCCCTCTAGGGATTTCCAGCGAGTGTTTATGGCTTTTATTGGTATAACCATGAGTCTGACTGATGGGATTTGCTTTAATATTGATTTGTTCAGAGCTGAATCAAGGTATGGGTGCCTCAGTTTGTCCTTGTAAGAACTGGCTAAAATCCCAATGTTGCTGCTAGAAGACTCTATAGTCCCCATGTCATCCTGCTTTGATAATATTCTTGCTTGTTTCCTTTAAATTGTTTTAAGCAGACCCGGTTGATGAATAAAGTAACCCCAGTTAGACAAATCAAGGTGCAGCGCAAAGAGGGCAGTTGATAGAGCGTCTACCCAAGGATTTTTCCCTTTTGTGAAAATTTCTTTAAGGGTTGCTTTCATTGTGTGTGGAGGGGCAGTGTATGTCCCACGATAATAGCAGATGACCGATGTCGAGTGTTCATAAGATTATTTACTTAGTCCGAATTCCAGCTGTACTAGAGCATTCCTGGCATGAGCTGGTATCTGGAAAATCTGTTTGAATGCTCGGCAGTTGGCAGACTCCATGATGTTGATTAGGGCCCTAGGAAATACTAGCTGCCCGTAGGAGATTGAAGGAATTAGCTTGGCTTTTATAACCGTTCGAAATAGGCTCAGTTGTTGGACTACACAATTTTGAATTGAGTTTGCAGAGGGTGTATGTCACCGTCTTGGCTTTGGATTCTACGGATGCAATGTGTGCTGTCGGCTTGTCGTTGCTCATGATCCATACTCCCAGGTAGCTATACTTGGTTGTTGTAGATATTTTCAGGTTGACCATTTTCCACAGATGTTTAAGTTTGTTAACATGTTTTCCAAAGATAACTACATTTGTTTGACTAGTGTTTACTGTCAATTCATTTTCTTCATTGTAAATACTTAGTGCATCCAGTGCTCTTTGCAGGCCCGTCTTCGTGTGGTCCACTAAGACCATGTTGTCAGCGTATTGCATTAAGAACAGTCTGGTCGTCCCAATTTTGGGTGCTAACAGGTTGGCTTTTGATATTGTTTTGCCAAGATCTGCAGTATATAAATTAAAGAGTAACTGTGCCAAAACGCAGTCTTGTTTCAACCCTCGTTCCGTGTATATCTTCTTTGTGGCTCTATTCCGGGTGAATTTGATGCGTACCCAGGTTCTGGTGTAGAGGGCAATAATGGCGTTTAGCAGCCTGGTTGAGATCCCCCAGTTTTGTCATTTTCGCCAGAGTAAGTTTCTGTTGACACAGTCGAACGCCGCCGAGTAGTCAATAAAGCATGCAAAGAGGGGGCGCTGTTTTTCCTGGGTGGACTGTTCTACCAGGTAGGCTAGGGCTAGAATGTTATCCAGTGTTGATGCTCCTGCTCTAAAGCCAGGTTGGTAGACTGGTAGCATTCCATTTTCATTAGCCTAGTTTTGTAGATCTTGTAGAAGCAGACTTGCATATGCCTTTGCCTCGATATCCAGGAGGGCTATCATCCTGTAGTTGGTTGCATCTCCGGTGTCGCCTTTTTTATGGATTGGTTGTAATAGGGATCCTTTCCAGGCTGCAGGGACTGTTGAGTTAGTCATACAAAACTTGTATAACGGGGTGAGTATTGTTGCCCAGAATGTGCAGTCCTCTTTGAAAAGTTGTCCAGGGAGGCTGTTGGGCCCCGGGGCTCTGTTGCTTCTGATGTTCTTTAATATTATTAGCATGCAGTTGTACACATCAAGAGGTTCACTTGCTTCTTCCGTGGTTGTTTGATTTACCAGGTTTTTGTTACCAGTGACATTGTGCGGGCTGGTGCTCGTGAGTGGTCGTTGATGGTCTAGAGGGATGTTGTGAGAAGACTTACAATAGAGTGTTTTCACATGGTTGATCCACGTGTGACTTGGAACTCCGTTTCGCCGGTCGTGACCGTGCCCAAACAGCCTGTTGATGTATAGCCAAAATTCTGCTTATCTGCTTGGGATTAAAAGACTGTGGATGTGAAGCCATTGGGAGTCTTTTTGTTGCCTTTTGAAGTTCCATATGTTTCTCCTATGCTGTCAGCCATTTTTGGCATCCTATTTCATCTCTCACATGCTTGTGGTTGCAGTTGGCTTGTCTCAGTGCCTTCTTGCTTAATTGGATTATTTTACACAGTGGCTTGGATCGGCAGCACACCCTTTCTTTGGATTCTGGCTGATGATTTGGTTTTGTGCCTAGCAGTAGGAGGTACAGCTCTGGGGCCAGTTTTGACCGTTTCGCGGGTGTATTCTGTTCAGCGTAGTCACTGTTGAGTGTAGGCCAATTGTTTTTCTAGTCTGTCGAGTGTATGTATTTCCTCCACGTTAGGTGCACGCACAGGGGTATTGTGCTTAAGAGTTACGGTCTGTAGTGAAATAGCTGTGAACAATGGGAGGTGGTCGCTGGTCTGCTGTACTGGTTTTAGAAATTCCACCACTTGTTCTTGGAGGCAGTGGCTCATAAAAATGTGATCTATAGTTGACTTGGGTTCTCCCTGGCAATCTCTAGACGTGGCATGATTTGCGACTTGTACCTCTTGTGCGGACCTTAGACTGTAGGTGTTTAGAAAAGTTGTGAGTGTTGTAGTCGACGACCATTATTATCCCACAGTTTGGGTAATTGCTGAGCAGTTCTTCCAATGTGTCGACCAGTTCCCTCATCTTGCCATATCTCGGGCTGTCTTTGCAATTAAAGTAAATGTTCAAGTGTAGGATCATTATGGGGGACCCATTCAGTTTCAGGCCTTGCAAGTGTAATGAATGGAACATGTCCGTACTTAATGTTGATTTAACTGATGTTATGGAGATTCCCAAGGTTACATATATAGATAGGCCCCCTGATGGCCTTCCAAATGCATTATGGTTTTTTGCTGGGTGTTGGAATTCCTTGAATCCTGGCACGACCAGAGGGGCAAGTAGCCAGATTTCATGGAGACACAGCAAGTCCCCATTCTGTAAAAATTAAAAGGCGTTTCTGTTCTGTAGTGTGGTTTTCAGCCCGAACACGTTCCATGAGATTATTTTTATGATCTTGTTTGTTCTACTTGCAGGCCCGTTGAGTCTCTTTGAGCTAGGAGCAGTTTGACTGCTGACCTGGCAAGGTTGTTGCTGTTCCGTCCTGATCGTAGGTATACGACTCGGCTTTTCCACTTTCAGTGATTTTACACCCTGTTGCAGCCAAGGTAGATGAGAAATGTATTCTCAAGTTGGAGAATGATGTAGGATAGGCAACTTGGGTAGTGCCTCTTAGAATGGACCTACGCTGTGACTGTGTTTTCCTGTTGCTGGATCTGCCCATTAGCATATGTGGATATTTTTCCTCTTCGGGTTCATATGCGTTAATCCCCCATTTTGCGAATTGAGCCTTCTCTGTCATGATCATTTGGATTATCATGCTGGTTTTCCATGATGTTATTGTCGATTCTCTTGTTGTGTTGCTGTTCAGAGCCTTGAATTGAACTCAGGTTAGATCTTCAGTTGTAGGATATGTTAACTCTGGAATGTATTGAAAGATTGGTAGAATATTGGACCTATTTAGTGTGTCTGAGCCTCCCGGGATGCATATTCAGGCGTGAGCACTATGATGGTGTTTTCAGTTTCCCTTCGGGCGAGGCCCCTTGGCCTTGTGGTACTGGGGTTTGTTTCCGGGCTAAGACTATTTGTTGTATTTGCTCTGGTGTCTATTTGAGCTGCAGTAGTCTCCCATGCCCCTGTACTGTTTGTTAGGGGGAGAGGCATTCTTGTGTTGTCCATTTTGGGTGGGGGCCCATCTTGCTCCTATCTGTTTAGGTGTTGTGCTATATCGGTGCCCCCTCTGCTGTCCGTTTGTGAGGGGGGACGATATCCTGTGGGGTTTGCTTTCGCCCTTCATCAGCCGGGCCGAACCTACGGGGCGAATTTATGGGTGGGTGTGCTGCCGGTGCTGTGGTTAACTGGGCATTACCTGAACTGGCGATGGACCTCGCATTTTAGAAGATTGGATAGAGTGTCTGTGGCCTGAGCGGTTTTGGTTGTTGGTCCGTCTTTTGGTCCATTTTGCAGCCTGGGTTGCCGTCTGATGCTACCAGGCGCAATTGTAGCTCCTTTACACAGCGCCGGTGTTTGATGTTTTTTGTTTGCTTCTTCAGGCATTTTTTTTTCTCTTCTGGATGGCAGTTTGCCAGTCCCCTTGAGGTTGTCGGTGGGTCATTTGCTCCTGGGCCCAGCTATACCCATTGCTGTCATGTTGGATTTTATTTAGGCTCGTTACTGTTGCCAGCTGCGAGGAAGTTGGAGGAGTGTCTGGGCCTGCAAGGGGGTTGCTGGCTTGGTTTTTGGGGTAGGTGGAGGGCCTAACTTCAACATATTGATTCTGTGGAGCGTAATTTGGACTCTTCATTGTTATCAGCCGCGGCAAGCTTGTGAAAGTTTCTGCTCCGGCTATCTCATTAGTTACGTTGTTTTTTGCTTTGGTTGGATCCCTTTCCTCTATGCAATGATCCAGATGGTCTGTGATCGTTGTTTTTCTTTGTTTAAGTTCTGCGACTAGTGATGTAAAAACTTCTGGCAGGGAGCTGAGCTTCTCGACGATTGGAAGGCAGGAACACCTTGCAGAGTGCTGCTTCTCTGAGGCTGCGCAGTTTTCAAAGAGAACACTCCCCCTTATTAGCATTTTGCTCTAATTGTCCTCCAACAGTTTCATGACTACATCAATAGTGTGGTGCTTCCTGGGGAATGTAGTATTCAGTGCCTCCTTTGTTGTTCCCCACAGTGGGTTCTGCGCCTGCCACAGTTCATTTACATTAATTATCCATCTTCCTCCAGTGGATTTTCGAAAAACGAAGCCAGAATACTACTATTGATGTAGTCATGAAACTGTTGGAGGACAATTAGAGCAAAATGCTAATAAGGGGGAGTGTTCTCTTTGAAAACTGCGCAGCCTCAAATTTGCCTGTGAACAAGGAGTGTTTTACTCAGAAACGCGTAAGGCAACTGTGATTAAATAACGGAGAAGGAATGGCAGCTGTCTTTTTAATGCCTGTTCTGGAGTGCGCTTACGAAATAATGGCAATTTGGATTAAAAAAATATATATATATATATACACATCAATCCTAAGTGGATTGTATTGAGAAGTGTCTTGCATGCCAGGCCATATTTATTTAGTATAAGCCAGAGGAGTCTGCTCCTGGGGCTGTGTTTGGAAAGGGGAGGTTGGCCGTTCAGCCCCCTTCCCAAGTCATTAGAGGCCCCGGGGAGCCCACCACCAGGGCCAATCTTATTATTTATGGGGGGGCACACGGCTCCCCTACCTAAGCCAATAATGGTCCCTGGGAACCCGGGGCCGGCCCAGCAGCTATGTACCAGGGTGCCCACCCACGGGGCATAACGGTTTCCTATACATATTACTTTTTAACATTACAGGGAAAAGATCCACGCAAGGTAAACTCAACTTCTGTCCCAGCACTGCTTTGTTCAGAAGACATTTCCTTGCTCTCACATACACCGAATGACTTACGCGACCTTTTGATAATTTAGTTTTGTTTATGGACAGTCTGGATCAATATCACCAAAACCCATTATATGGTGTGTGGCCCACACATATGTAAAATTAGGTCCATCTTAAATAAGGGGGGAAAAATGTCAAAGGTCAATGAATTTTCATATCTTGGAGTAACTTTTGAAGCCTGGAGTAGTTGGCTGCGCTGTTGTTCAAATCGCTGCCTCTGTTTCAGTTCAGACTCTGTTTAAACTGGCTCTGAATGTCGGTAGCAAGCCTGTATTGCCTCTGCTTGAAGTCTAGAATCTCAAATGTCTTCCTATACTTATATATGGGGTTGCTATATGGGGCTAGTGTGATAGATTGCAACAGGAGAATAGCTTTTGCGGGCCGTGTAGCCCTCACTATTTTCTGCATGAGGAACCAGGCTTAACCTATGTGGAAGACCACATAAGGCTTGCTCTACTTCTTTTCTGTATTGCATTGTGGGGAAACCAGAACTAAGGCATCATTCAACCACAAAGTCATCACTGATTGTCTTGCCTGTGATTTTGGGTGTAAGATTCCTCGGTTGAATTACATTAAGGAAACAGTGGAAACGCTGGGCAAACTTGATCTGTTTCCATCACCCTTTACCCTTGTTAGAGGGGATGGTGCCAGGGTTAAAGAGCTGTTTTCGAGGTCTGTATTTGCCAACAGAGAGAGCTGGGAACCGAATAACCCAGTCTTGAGGGAATTTAGTTGTCATTAAATACAGCATCAGTACTGAACCCTACTTATCTATTGTAAATAATGCCTGGGAATGGACACTCCTAACAGAATTTCGTTTAGGTTGCATCAGAAGTATTCTTTGTTTTCTTTTAGGGCAGTTTGTTTAAAATTTATTCTGATTTCCCCTTGTAAAGGAAGCTCTCCCCAGACGCTGGCTCATTCTCTCTTTTTCTGTAAATGTTACCAGTCCTTTAGGCGGAAATACCTAGTACCCATTCTTAAAACATATGGCTTTTATCAACAGAGACCTGCACTTTATTTTCTCCGTATCTTATCTGATCCAATTGTGTGTCACTCTGTGGGGGGCTTTATGAAAAAAGCAATACGTTGGCGTTAGGCCCCCATTTATGTAACTATGCACTTTATATTTTATGCATATTATGTAATTTATTAGTATGCTTTGTAGTTGAAGTCGTAGTAATAGTGTGATTTTATGTCGTGATTTTTTAACTTACTAGGTACTTTATGCAATTATGATCATTTTTATATAATCGAATAAAGATAATCAATTTATAAATACACAGAGAGAGACGAAAGTTTTTTTTTTAAAGTGCAAAGTTTCAGGAATTAGGTAGGGTGGGGGAGTAGGCAATTAAAGGAGGAAGAATGATTGTACAGGAGAAGTGCCCACAACAAATAATGCGAAAAAGGAGGACCCTTGATGAGGAGGAAAACAAACTCATTTTAAAATGGGTGAAGGAGCGAATTTCGTGGCTGCTGTCACCTCTAAAAAACACAAAGGGGAAAGAAGAAACTTAACAAGGAGGTACAATGAATGTGGGAATAATAAAGGAGTGGAAAAAGGGAAAGGAAGTTTGATGTGTTAAACCCGGATGGACAGTTACAAAAACATGTCGCCTACTGACAGGATGTAGGAAGGATGAGGGGTGAGTTCTATGCAATTCAGTTTATTTTATTATGATTTGGGACTCCGAAGAGTTCCACATAAAAGAAAAAAATACATCTAAAAGTCAACATTACACTCCATAAAAAGAGAAAGAGAAAAGTACTAAATTCGTCATAGCATATCATATAAGAGAAAGGAAAAACATGTATATGAGAACCATTCAATAAATTGTCAGTTGCCAAGAGGATTGATCTGTAATAAATCAGATTACCATCGGTGGATACTTAGGGGACTTTTACAAATATTATAATCTAAAACTACCATAAAAAATTTCGGAATTAAAACCATATAATAAAATGCGGGGATTTGTCAATTCGCAATACAGTACAGGATAACCAGCAGCATAACCATGTAGTAGAAAGCGGAAATGTATCCGTTCATAGTACAATACAAGATAACAGGGCCGGACTGGCCGTAGCGGGCACCGGGCGTTTCCCCGGTGGGCCGCTAGGGTGGGGGCCGGTTTTGGGCCCGTTTTTGTTACCGGGGGTCGGCAATATCGGCCCCCTGTACCAAAATCGTCCGAAACTGGCCCTCGCAAACTGCTCGGCTGCACTCCCCTTTACCCCAGGGGGGGAGGGCGGCTGAGCAGTTTGCCAGGGCCGGTTTCTGTTCCCAGTCCGGCCCTGCAAGATAACCAGCAGCATAATAACAATACAAAAATATTTTAAAACTTCTCCGAGAAATTTTCAGCTTACGGTACTCGATAGCTAGCAGCAAAAAGAAAAAAGATTGAAAAAGTGCAAATGCTCAAATACACACCTAGAAATTCAGCATTCAGTACTCGTTAAGTAGCAGCAAAAAAAGTTTGGAAAAGCGCCAGTGCCTTTTCAGCGTACGGTACTCGATAGCTAGCAGTATAAAAAGGTTAAAAAAGTGCAAGTGCTCAAATACATACTTAGGAAATCAGCTTACAGTACTCGTCAGCTAGCCGCAAGAAAGTTCAGGAAAGTGCCAGTGCTCAGATACCTACATAGATGACCAGCATGCGGTACTCATTAGCTAGCAGCAAGTAGGTTTGGCAAAGTGCACGTGCTCAAAAACATACATAGTAAATCAGTCAATACAGTTCTAATATATATTTAAAAATTGTTTAAAAAAGCTAACAATTTTAAAACAAACAAGTTCAGATGGGGGTGCCAGCAGACAGTTGCGTGCCGCTTCTGCTGTGGTAATATTATACTTTAAAAAACAATTCCTTAGATATCTGCGACGTATTAGTTGTAATGTTGGGCAAACAAATAGAACATGATTTAAATCTTGTATACAGGAGTTACATAGGTGACAAAGTATTTCCTGTCTAGCAATGCCCTCCTAAGCTCCTGTTCCGATTCTTAAAGGGAGTAAATTCAATCTAAGCAACAGAATAACTCTACGTACTCCATGATTTAGATTCCATAAAACATATGGTTGGGGTTTTTGTAAATACTACTCCCCACAGTACAATCATTATTTCTATTCTCTGCGCACATTTTTGTATCTCTTTCGCGAGAAACCCCATAGATTGTTTTTTTAATTCTGATTTTCAAAGCACGTTTACAGAGTACCGCCGCACTATCCCTATCTAAGCCGAACATTGTTATGGCTTTTAAATGATTCCTAAAAAAAGCACTCTTATCTTTCATGCTGACAAAGATTTCCTCGCATAGAGCAACCCGTAACATATTCTCGGAGCTGTTTACTAGTGCGTTGCTCCATCTTAAGCATGCAGCCATAGTTAACACATAAGTAGCCCGAATTCAAGCCTAATCGCTGCAATAGGAGCAGCGCAATTCAAATTACATACTTGGCGCCAGATCCGTCCCTCTACTTTCTCAAATTTATCCCACTCTTGTGCATCTATTGTTTCACAGGCATAGCTCAATGCTGGTGGTATCTTTATTTTATAGACTGATAAAATGTGTGAGAAGTGTCTTTTCCCGCAGTGTGTATACAGTCGATTGATTGCAAAGGCTTGTGAAATTGCCTTGCCTTTACAATGATCCATATGATTGCTAGCGGAACACCTGTAAGTAAAGATTTTTCCTAAATACGGATAAAACTTTACTACTTCCAATTTCTCATTTCCCAAAGACCAATACAAGTTTGTTCTGATTTTACAACCCCGATAACTAAAAATCATAACTTTACTCTTCAAAATATTTATTTTTAAATGGTATTCTTCTGTATACCCAATCAACTCAGCCAGGCGTCTTTGAAGTCCAATTGGGGTTAAATCCATTATTATGGCATCATCTGCATATAGCAGACAGCTCAGCTTTAAATTTCCTAATTTAGGGGGATCCCCTTTGCTGAGCCCCACTCTTCTTGGCAAATCATTAATATAAATTGATAAGGGAAGAGGGGCCAAAAGGCACCCTTGCTTCAACCCATTATTAGTTTCTATTTTCCTCGAAAGACCCTGTGTTCCCCCCAATAAAACCTGCGTCCAAGTAGAGGAGTGAAGTGCAATAACCAATCGTAATAGATTCCCTGGTATCCCCATTGCAACCAGTTTTTCTCCACAACGTCCCCCAATCTACCCGGTCGAATGCCGTAGAGAAATCTATAAAAGCCGCATATAACGGCATACCTCGGCTCGCTGGGTATTTTTCAGTTAAAGTTTGCAAGGCGGTGATATTATCCAGGGTACCACTATTTTTACGAAATCCTGTTTGTTCTACGGGAATTAAATCATTTCCAAATGCCCAATCTTGCAGATGGGTGAGGATGCTCTTCGCAAATAATTTGCCAGTCGCATCCAGGAGAGAGATCTGTCTGAAACTGGCGGGGGAATTTTTTGGGCCCTTTTTATATAGTGGAACAATTTTTAACTTACTAGGTACTTTATGCAATTATGATCATTTTTATATAATCGAATAAAGATAATCAATCAATTTATAAATACACAGAGAGAGATGAAAGTTTTTTTTTTTAAAGTGCAAAGTTTCAGGAATTAGGTAGGGTGGGGGAGTAGGCAATTAAAGGAGGAGGAATTATTGTACAGGAGAAGTGCCCACAACAAATAATGCAAAAAAGGAGGACCCTTGATGAGGAGGAAAACAAACTCATTTTAAAATGGGTGAAGGAGCGAATTTCGTGGCTGCTGTCACCTCTAAAAAACACAAAGGGGAAAGAAGAAACTTAACAAGGAGGTACAATGAATGTGGGAATAATAAAGGAGTGGAAAAAGGGAAAGGAAGCTTGATGTGTTAAACCCGGATGGACAGTTACAAAAACATGTCGCCTACTGACAGGATGTAGAAAGGATGAGGGGTGAGTTCTATGCAATTCTTGTACACAAGGGACACCTTCTATGAATTGATTACTACCACCGGTAAATGCCATTAACTTGGAAATTTGAATTATGCACACAAACCCTTTGACCTGGTGTGGCGAATCCCTCTCACACAAGTAGTGTTAATTGAAAGGAAACTGACATTTCAGCTCACGAATAGGGAATATGTAAATACCAGCAGTGTAAAGGGCACAAACTTTCAAATAGAGCTTTCCCTGAAAATGAAATGTTGACATCAAGAGTTGAAAAGAAATACAATGAGCACGGTTTATAACTGAGACAACCCTCTCTTTCAAGAGGCGATGTAGACATACTCACTGCCTTGCAAACTGGAGCGTGAGTAAACTAAAGAGTAAACAGCGCCGGATTCCACCTGCCTGGATCCCGGCCATCTTCCTCTCCAGGGGATGGATGCCTTCCAGGCCCCATCCCCAGAGCGCACTGTAAATAGTTAAAACGAAACAAAAGGCTATTTCCATTTACCAGGCTACTCAGACTGGAGCTGTATTCTTCATTTAGACTTTTTCATTTTCACTTTAATTTCTTCCCCGTGTTCTGCATGCTCGTTTGGAGGGAGAGATAATGCTCTCATATTAATATTGAGCCGGTCCTACAAAGGTGTCCTTACAGAATCCACCACCAGTTCTGTAAATCCCCTCGCTCTTCTGATGCTTTGGCAGATGCAGGCACATTACCCCTCTGGGCGCACTAGGCTCTGCACAACCCAAGCGGCTAAAAAAGAGAGATATTTGAAGTTTGGAATGTGTATTCATTTGCAGGAATTCAAAGCATATGGACTGGTACCGCCTAATCCCCCTCCCGTAAATACAAAAGCCCCAAAAGGGGTGGTGGAACCTTCCCCCCCCTCTTTCCCCAATGGCACAGAATTCAGACACCACTACTTGCTTGGATTAGGGTCGTAGACCCCGGCCGTATTTTATTACAAAATAAAAAACATTCAGATGATGATTATTTACATTATATACAATACGCAGAAAGTCCAATACGTTGATAGGTACAAGATGTTCGTTGGCTAACCTTAACATGTCTCTAATACAGATCCATTCCTATCGTATTCTAATTGATGCATATGATTTACTTTCTGCGTATCCCTGTTAGAACCTACGGCAAGGTCAATGACTGGCAGCCCCCAGATCCCAAACTAACTTCCCAGGACTCCTACTGGAGCGATGTTGCGAAGGGGGTCCAGCTTACCGGAGAGATACCTCCCCCGGGCCCCCCCTATGCCCAGACTCTCAACTCCATGACGGGACCCCGTAATTATGCGTGCGGGGGTGGCCACCTGGCTGACTGGAAGCGTGGCTCCCCGGCCCCCGCACCCATCCAACCTACCGGCTGAAACTGCCCCTTGGATTTCTATGAGAGGGACCCTCTGTCTCCCCCTTGGGCGTCCCCCTTTGATAAAGGTGATGCCCTCTTAAAGGACCGCAAACTATGCTCACCAATCATGACCTTACCGCCTGACCAGGGAAACACACAAATACGACAAAACTATTCTCCTGCAAATTTAAAAAAGGATTAACGCCTTTATTCAAACCATAAAGCATAATAAAACACATTTGACATATACTTGTTCCTGCAAAAAAAGAGAAAGCATACCAGAGAAAACCTTACATTACATGAAATTATCTGCTTTAGGGGATGGTGGGTGGGGAAAAAGCGAAGTTAACGGGCCTCCCCAGGGCCCGGCCCAGGCAACAGGTGTCGTGTCCAGAAAAGGCAGCGGAGCGAAGAGAAAGCCTCTTTGCTCCGCTCCCTTTTAAAGCAGTAGATGGGGCAGAACCAGTTTAGTCCGGTCTGCCCCTGCGTTGTGACGACGCCAAATGACCCGGAAGCACTAGGAAGTGCTTCCGGTCCAGTGCGCAACACACTCTGATTGGGTGACCCCTTGGGAGGTCGGTTGCCACGTCACCATTGTGCGCGGCAGCCCCCCCCCCCACTACCAGGGGCTGGCGCGACCGCCATAATGGCGGCAGGCTCGATGCCGAGCCCGCCTATTCAATAAAGACTGGTATCCCCTAATCCACCTCCAGTAAATACAAAAGCCCCAAAAGGGGTGGTGGAACCTTCCCCCCCCCCTCTTTCCCCAATGGCACACAATTCAGACACCACTACTTGCTTGGATTAGGGGTCGTAGACCCCGGCCTTATTTTATTACAAAATAAAAAACATTCAGATGATGATTATTTACATTATATACAATACTCAGAAAGTCCAATACATTGATAGGTACAAGATGTTTGTTGGCTAATCTTAACATGTCTCTAATACAGATCCATTCCTATCGTATTCTAATTGATGCATATGATTTACTTTCTGCGCATCCCTGTTAGAGCCTACCGCAAGGTCAATGACTGGCAGCCCCCAGATCCCAAACTAACTTCCCAGGACTCCTACTGGAGCGATGTTGCGAAGGGGGTCCAGCTTACCGGAGAGATACCTCCCCCGGGCCCCCCCTACGCCCAGACTCTCAACTCCATGACGGGACCCTGTAATTATGCGTCCATGCGCCCTTGAGCGCCCATCCAACCTACTGGCTGAAACTGCCCCTTGGAGTTCTATGAGAGAGACCCTCTGACTCCCCCTCGGCGTCCCCCTTTGATAAAGGTGATGCCCTCTTAAAGGGCCGCAAACTATGCTCACCAATCATGACCTTACCGCCACAGGCCAGCATAGTTGCCCGACTATCTGGCATTCCCCTCTGTTCACCCAGAAGGTCATGCACTGCGCCTTGCTCCCTCTAGCCATGCTAGAATGTCTTCCATGAAAGCCTGGTTCCCTCTAGTTGAGAGGTGAACCCCATCGCGTATAAAGAACTTGTCACCCCGGATGTACCCATGTCCTATCGACCTCAGCTGGGGGGTCCTGAACAGCTTTTCCATCTTGTTGTTGATCCTCTTTACAGAGTGATTCAACGCCCGCACTGACTCCCCCCCTCTCCACTGAAATCTCGGGATCATGTGAGACCAGACCATAATTGCCTCGGGGCATCTCTTCGCCAGCCATCCCACCTCAGTGAGCAGGTCCTCCCCAACAGCCCTTCGCGTCATGTGAACCAAGTCGTTACCCCCAAAATGCAAAATACAGACCGAAGGGGATCTCTTGCTGTTACGCAGCGCGCGCTCCATCAGGTCCCTGAATTGCTTAATGCGCAGACCACCCTGCCCATGAAATACCGAATTCACCCCTGCCTGTTGAGCCCTAACCTTGAAGGCACCTGTAAAGAAATGGGTTAGTCGGCGAACGTAAGAATGCCCGATGATCCAGACGTCTTGTTCTTCTTGGGCCCAGGCGTGAACCTGCGCCATAACGTGTGCCGTGCACTCTTGTACTGTTGATCGTTGGCCTCCTGCGTGGCAGGATGACATCGCCTGTGCCGTATGGTGACCCACTGCGCGCTTCTTCCCTGCGTCGCAGGCTGAAGAAACTGCAAAATCAAACAGTGAGAAACAACCGTCAGTTGATCTCCCTGCACCTGGTCACAGCATATGTAGGCGCACATAGCGTTTGTAAGTTTGATGACCATCTTCCTATCCTTTGGACCTCAGTCCCGCTAAGCCCTCTGGCAACTGCTTCAGTAGCGGCCCCTATTCTAAAGGAGTGGGTCAAAAAAACGACTGGATCCATATTGGCCTTCCTCATGGCTAGCCCCGGAACCCTCCTGAACTGAAAATTGGTGAGAGGAGTCCCATTGGCATGAATGAGAAGGGCCCCCCCTGCAGCCCTTGGCTGTTGTGCCATGAATGTCTCCAGCCTGGTAACCGGGCAGCAGAGGCTACCCCTAGATCTGTGCAGTATTATGCCTTCCCCCCTGCCCTCCTGACCTGTTTTGGACCTGGGGAGTGATATCATAACCGACTCCTCCCCCACCTTGACATGTCCCACTTGCAGGCCAACCTGCCAATCCCCTTTATTCTTTGCCACTAGTTCCCCTACCCTGAAAGCGCCATAGAAGGCTAAGCAAAATGCTGCTTGGAACAGGGTCGCCTCCCCCGGGGAATTACAAACCTGCTGTAAGGCCTCCATTAAGGTGGCCAGAATGTGAATCCCTATTGGCCTTCTCTCATCGGGCTGGCCACCTTGTAAACGCTGCCACCCTTTCAGAGCTTTCCGCACCATGAAGGTACCCGTGGGATCTCACCCCCCCTTTTTATTTTGCAAAAAAGGAGATGCTGTGACATGACGCCTGGCTGCTGCCGCAGAGCGCCCCTCCTCCCTCATGGCCTTTAGAAAGGCAACCAAAGTTACGGTCTCCTGCCACTTCTGCTCCCAATGTCCCCCCAAATAATGGCAGTATGCCCAAAACGCCCCTTCATATGCCTTCCTGGTCCTGGGTGCTAGGCTAGCTGCCACGAGGTCCGATAACTGGGGGCACCAAGCTGCCAAAGTTGTTCTGGGAAAGGCGTTGGCATTGCTGCTGCTTCTGGAATGTGTGACCGGAATACCTGCATCTTGAAACGAGATAGGGCGTCAGCTGCATTATTGAGTACCCCCGGCACATGCTTAGCCCTAAACAACATATTCATTTTCATGCATCGCAGTATTATTTCTTTCAGTAGCCGCAATATCATGGTACAATTCGCTGTCTGGGTGTTAATGCACTGCACCACTGCCATATTGTCTGACCAGAATACCACACTTTGGTTTCTCAATTGCTCAGGCCAGACTGACAGCACCACCAGGATGGGGAATAGCTCCAGAAAACTTATGTTGGTAGTTAGCCCAGACTCTTCCCACCAAGTTGGCCAACGCTGCGCTACCCATGCTGAACCCAGGATGGCACCAAACCCCTCGCTCCCTGCTGCGTCTGTCATTAGTCCAATCTCTGGGCTAGACCTGGGGGGGCTGGGCCACACCACCCTACCATTGAAATCGCGCAGGAATGCTTGCCATATTTGCATGTCCTGCTTGACCTCGCCGGATAGCCTGGTGTGGTGATGCTTCTCCTTAAGTCCTGACATAGCCTGCGCAATCGTGCGTGAAAAAGGGCGTGCCATGGGGATTATTCTAAGAGCAAAATTTAACTGCCCCACCACCTGCTGCAATTGGTGTAGTGTAACCTTCTCCTTTACCAAGCAGACCTGTAGTGCTTTCACAAATGCCTCCACCTTCCCTGCTGGTAAGCGCGACACTCCCTGTACTGAATCCAATTCTATTCCTAGAAATTCTATTGTTGTGCTGGGCCCAACCATTTTTTCCCTCGCTAGTGGTTCGCCTAGTTCTTGCATGAGTGCGCAAAACTGTAGCAATGCCACCCTGCAGGCGTTCGAGTCTGGTGGTCCTAGGAACAAAAAATCATCCAGGTAATGTAGTACCCTGCTGTGCCCAGCTGTTTGCTTGAACACCCACTCCAGAAAGGTACTAAATGTCTCAAAGTATGCGCATGACACCGAGCAACCCATGGGCATGCACTTATCTACATAATACTTATCTCTGCATTGGAAACCTAACAAATGGAAATCCAGTGGGTGGACTGGCAACAAACGGAAAGCGGATTCAATGTCAGATTTAGCCAAAAGAGCGCCCCGCCCCAAGTCCCTGAGCATCTCCACTGCTTGGTCAAAAGATGAGTACTTGACGCTGCATAAGGCACCGTCAATGGCGTCATTCAGTGACTGTCCCCTGGGGGCCGAGAGATTATGAATCAACCGGTACTCCACCTGTTCTTTTTTGGGAACCACCCCTAATGGGGAGCAGACAAAATTGTGCATTGGTGGGTCCATAAATGGGCACGCCACCCTCCCCAGTCTAACCTCCTTCTCAATCCTAGAAGCTGCAACCCCCTCATTTTGTCTGACTGAGACTTGGTTCCTGCAGTATGACACCCCGGTGTAACCAGGCGCAGGGATTCTGAAACCTTCCATGAAACCTTCCCTAAGGGTTTTTGCAGCCTCTGAGCAGTGGTATTTGTTAAGCCAGGGAATTAGGGCACTCATTCTAACGGGGGATCCGGCCTTGCTAAGGAACACGCTTTCAATCTTGCTTCTTGCCCCCTTTCTCTCTTGTTCTCTTAAAGCATTTGGATTCATGGTGGGAGGAATTGCCGCAGAAAGCACAGGAATGTTTAAATCTACATGTTCCTGCTGGCCGGTTACATGTGCGCTTGTTAAAATCCCAACAGGCCCCCTTCTTTCCCCCGCCCCCTGTCTGTCCCGGGGGCCCCGAACGAAAGGACTGCCCCCGAAATGTGTCTTGCGAGTTTCCCCTTGTGTTTTCCTGTGGAGCCTGACCAAAATGATTCAGGTATATGATTATGTCCTGCTGGTTCCAACACAAGGAGGGATCAGATGCTTTAGCTCTCCTAAACTCCTTATCATAGCCTTTCCACCCTTGACCCCCATATCATGGGTGCACGTGACCCTATTCTGGTAACATGCCATCTCAGAGCCCAGTCCCGGAAAACGTTCTCACATAGCTGCCATATATGTTGAAAAACCCTTTATCCAGTTCGCCAAATTTTCCTCCACCCTGTATTTTAACAATATGTTTGACCATTCCCTGGGATGAGTCCACTCCTTGTTTTTCTTGGCCTCTTCCCTTTCAGCTTCGTCTATCAACAAGGAGAATATATTAACATATGCGCCCTTCCAGATCTTCTCCTTTGTTTCCTGGGACAAATGCCTCCCCAGTTGTTCCTTAGATGACCGTATTTCCCCCAAACCCAGAGGTGGTAGGGACTTTGCATTACCTGTTGGAATTGTATCCGTTGGCTTGGATGCTCCTGGATCAGCGGGCGGGAGTATAGGTGCAGGAACTCCGCCGTTCCCCACCGGGGTTGCAGTCCCTGGGGCCACACCCCCTGCCGGTACTGCCGGCCCTTCATTTGGCTTAGCCTTGTTGAGCTCCGCCATTATTTTCTTAGCCTTCTCTGTCGCATCCCCAACACTCCCGGACATTCCTGCTGCAGGAGACCAGTTCCCCACCTTTTCCAACCATGGGAGTAATGCCGCCAAATTGGCCACCATATCTGGTTGGGCTGGAATGTCCCCTTCCGGGCTCGCCCCCTGAGGGACAGGGATGGGCTGAGGTGGCGCATTATTAAGGGGCATGGGTGACAGCACATTTGGGTTAACCGGCACACTTGGGATAACTGGTGCGGGTTCCGGTGCTCGGGGCGAAATCCAAACCGCTGATCAGTCCCGCGCTTCACAGAAAAACAGCTGATTCCCTCACAGGCACTCCGCTGCCCGCAGCCGCTCAGCTGATCGCCACACCGCCGTCTGGAAACCTGCAACAACAAAACGACAACGTTGTCCCCCGGCGATCTCGATCTCTTCACCGAAGCCGGTCACAGAAAACTGCTGATTCTCCCGCTGCCGCTCAGCTGATCGTCACGCCGCCGCCTAGCAACCTGCAAAAGACACTCAATTGATGGACGGAATGCAGAACAAATCAAAACATTCACCCCCAGTCAAGAGATCTGGGTTAAATCCATCATTCTTTTGCTCACCATGCCACCCCAGTTTAGACCTGGCCATATGCAAATCAGTCTTGACCCTGTGCCTCATGGGAACAGTCCAGCCCGAACTGCCAAGCCAGGTCCTCCCTGGACCGGAAACAAGCATCCTAGGACCGGTTTCGGGGTTTCACCCCTCTTCAGCCAGGATAGCTTGATTCCAGTGGCCGCCTAGCAACCTGCAACAAAGAACGACAGCGTTGCCACCGGCGATTGACCTGTATAAGACAAAAAGAAGAAAAAGCGAAGTTAACGGGCCTCCCCACGGCCCGGCCCAGGCAACAGGTGTCGTGTCCAGAAAAGGCAGCGGAGCGAAGAGAAAGCCTCTTTGCTCCGCTCCCTTTTAAAGCAGTAGATGGGGCAGAACCAGTTTAGTCCGGTCTGCCCCTGCGTTGTGACGACGCCAACTGACCCGGAAGCACTAGGAAGTGCTTCCGGTCCAGTAAGCAAGGCATTCTGATTGGATGACCCCTTGGGAGGTTGGGTGCCGCGTCACCATTGTGCGTGGCAGCCCCTCCCCCCCCACTACTGGGGGCCGGCGTGACCGCCATAATGGCGGCAGGCTCGATGCCGAGCCCGCCTATTCAAGTGTCATCTCAAGGATTTCAGGGGCCCCGGGCAAGACATACGTTAGGGGCCCCTGTCCGGAACAGCTTTGTATTTTATTGCCCATTTTCTGCTAATTCAAGCCCCACAATGCCAACCAATTCTGAAGAATAAAAGGATAAATTGGAGAAATGACAGATGTGAGATGGAGAGACTGTTCACTTTCCCATGAGGCCCCTTGGAAGATGGAGGCCCTGGGCAATTGGGCACTTTGTCTGTGCCATAAGACGTCTCTGGTTCTGACAAATGTTACACTATATTAGATATTGTACTGTTAAGGGCTAGCTCTAATGTAACACTTAGATGAAGAAGGCGTTTGAGTCTGGATTCAGAGTGCCTGAGCAGCGTAACAGGCACTTTCACCAGCCGTAGCTCCCTCCACTCCCCCCCACCTCTCCTTCCTGTGTGTTCCAACTTCCAAGTGCTTGTGTGGCCCCTTTTGTAGTTCATATGGCATAGGCACATATTTTGTGTCTTTGCGATATTTTACGATTCTTTTTTCATATGCCTTGTGTTGCAGCCCCAGGCAGATGAGTAATTGCTCGCCCCCAGCTCCTGTGCTCTATTACGGACGTGAGAGTAGGAACAAACACGTGCTCAGTAGATGCATTGAGTGTGCCACACAGCGGTAAGTGTGACTCCCTCAGGTGCCTTTTGGGAAGGCCACAAGCTGCACCCGCCTTGCAGTGAGACACGGAGCAGTAGTTTGAAACTGCGGCCTTGTTTACTTCATGCACTGATTCAGGCGCAAGAGCGAGTTTGCACTTGTGCCGGGCACAGTGTGTTTTTTTGCAGTTGGTCGCGTGGTCTCGTTCTGCACTGGGCATACTCAGTGAGTGGGTGCCCAGGCCAGGACTGTGCGTCTTTTACATGGCATGGCACTTGGTGTCACCTCCAATTTCCCTCACCTTGCTTATCAATGCTCAGCCCCAAGGCAAGACAAACACCTGGTCTCACCTGCAAACTTTGCTCCACTTTCCTTTTAGCCCCCCCTAACATCTTCCACTTTTGGGCTCAGTCCCGCCCACCATGACTATGATTCTCCATCAATGTGACATCTCCGCCATGGAGAACGGCATTCGTGTTCAGATCCCACTTCTTCCACCTTCATTTACATACCAAGACCAGTCCCATAAAAATGTCGATGCTTCTTCAAATCATTGTGCCGCGGATTTCACAGCTGAAGCATTCTTTACATTTACACATATGTACATGTAATATTGCATTTTGATTAGTGTCAGTCCCAAATGATAGGCGCTTGTCTGATTACATTTCTTTTTGGATACCTAAAACCAACTTTGCCTAGAAAATCCTGTGTGTGTTTTTCTCACAGCAGCTGAACATGCTTGGCGGGAACTCCCAGCTAAGGCTGACTGTGGTTTGTTCTCATCTCAAAAATGGAATACCCGCAGGAAACCTTCAGGCTCGAGGGAAAGACAATAGAAACACTGGCATCAAGCATATTAGTCACGCTCATGAGGGCGGTGAGAGGAGATTGGTTACATCATGAAATATAGAGTAAATTTAACAGAACATTCTCGATCTTGGAATAAGCAAGTGATTAACAACCCACTTTGCAAAGAGAAATTCTAATGAAAATAGATACATGTAATAATTATACTCTTGCCCACTAGGAAGGTTTGTAATAAGGGAGAGGGTGGAAAGTCCTGTGGAGTGACCTCCACAGAGAGTAAAGAAAAAATTACCACATGGACGACAAAATAAATCATGTGGTCATTATATGACAACAAAACCACCAGTGCAATGTAAAATAATAAATATTTGAACTGTTTTATTATCATTCTTTACTCACATTAAATTTCTTGAAAAATTGAAAGATACAGAAGGACTTTAGAGCGTTGAACATGGGAACAGTCCATGACAAAAATACTTTACCAGTTCAAATGGATTAAAAAATCTAGAGAAATGGAGAAGGATACACAAGAGTCTTTGTTGCTTCTCAAGTAGGTTTGCGCATTATCATTTATTGCAGGTATTAGATGTACAAAGTCTCATGGTGCAGCATATCACAAACGCCTCAAAAGGTCTGAACTTGCACTAAAGTTTCAGTTCTTCTTTCTAAGGGGCTTGGGTATAAATATCATTGTAGTGTCTCAATTTCGATAGCACCAACGCCCTTGTCAGCTAGAATTGGTGAGGTAGTTATAGCAGCGGCAGTGTCCACTATGGCCCGGAAGATGAGTCAAGCGGAGCAGAATTACCTTAAGGAATTTCTCTCAGTCTGATTTCGAGTAGGTCGGTGCTTCTGCACCTGGTTTTCCTGGATGTGGGAATGTCAGATCTGATTATACCAGGTGTAAGTAAGTAGGTTATTTGTGAAGGAGTGAGCCCTTCACAAGTAATAAGGCCACAACCTTCCTGTTATTGGGAACCAAGTACCCCATTGTAGCACTTGACTATCTCAAGGGAGATGATTTGGGCCCAGAACTGAGGTCACTGGTACATAACAACAACACTCAGTAAATCATTGTCCAGTCAGTGCTTTCCTTATATAAAAGCACACACTACTGAACACTGCTCATTAATTTACAAATATGTACAAGTAGGTAGATGCATTTCTTAATTTGCAAAATAATGAGTGCCAGTGCCCTAACAGCTGGTCAGAAAGCCTGCTGCTGGTGCTAATAAATGTCAGCACAGCGAACACCAAGTCTGCGTGGCTTGGAAACCACCTCATGCCTCTCGAATCAACAACCAGACACTCCCTGCCCCTTATCTCACTTTTGCAGGTTCCTGCTTTCTCCTTTTGTGAAGGTTTTCCTGTCTTTCTTCTCCTTTCCTGTTTGTGTGTGCTTCCCTCACTTGCAATTGGGAAATGTCTGATGAGGAAAAATAAGTGCCGGTCCCCAAAAATGAGTGCCGGTGGCCCCCATCAGTAACCACTGGCTCAACTTAAGCACCGGGTAGATGGAAAAACCTTTGGTGTCACCATCAGAACAGTTCACACCCCAGTAAGCCCTGAACCCTATAATCACAATCTCCCTACTTGTACTAGACATATTAGCGGGTGTTGCTATCAAAAAGCAGGCCTTCTGGCTTCGTCAGCGTGCCACCACATTAATATAAAGCAAACACTGATCACACAAAATGTATGCAGCACCACTGAAATAACTATGGATTGTACCATTTTTCAATAATCTTCATTAAAACATTTAACATTTCACTGTCAATGTCATCACTGTCAATAAGCATTATTAATTCAATTCAATGTGTGTGAGAGTTGTTCTTTTACTATCAACATACTGCAAATGCAGTCATAGAATGTATCAACAGCTATTCACACACTCCAGAGCCTTTGTGCAAAAGTATAAGCTCCAGCAGTGTGTGAAAGTATGAGAGAACCTCTCCCTGAGTCAGCCCTTTAACTCCATTTGAGACTTTAGGCGCCACATGGGGCACTCTTTTGAGGGACTGTTGCATGCCTGGCAGTCCCTCACCACTAAAAAACATTGTTGGTGATGCCCCAACCCTCTTTGGGACACCACAGAGCCACTACTGTTATTTCCTTGAGCACCCCAAATTATTCTAGAGCACACCTTCGGTCAAATCCTTGCATATCTGATGAGCACCTTTTCTTTTTTTCCCAGATATGTGATTTTTTGCAGCACTTTGACACCTGTTCCGCTTAATAGAGCCCATTGCTTGCTCTTGTGCACGTCATCACACGAGGACATACCATGCCCTTAAGCGTCCTTGCTCTCCCGTGCACGTCATCTCGCCAGTGCACTTTGACCCCTAAAGCGACTTGCACTCTCCCGGGTATGCCACCACATTAATGCACGCTGACCACCTATACGTCCTCGCATGACGCCGTGACTCGGATCTCTATCGGACCTGACTGTGGTCCCATGTCCATCACCACACATTTTACCACCAGTAAGTGTGCCCGCGTATTCACTCTTGTGGCCCCTTATTTCACTGATTCCACAAGTAAGATATTCTCTCCTCTGTTTTTCTGATGTCAATTTGCAATTATCACCTGGATTTTGCATTGCTTCCCTTCATCTGGACTCACCTTGACGCCCGGCTATCAATGCTAATCGCAATGTAACCACCATGAGCTAGGTCAGTATTTTACTTTGGATTGGGGCCATGAAATTCTTGGGCTCCACCATATGACATTGGCTGTTAATCGTATTCTCCCTACCCTCATTTGATCCCTCGTGACCAGGAATCCCTGGACTTGATCCGTCCGGGATCTGCATCGCATTTCCCTTTTCATGACATAGCAGCCTTGTATCTAATCCCTATTGGGACTGCATCATTATTTCACATATGTAAGATGGTTTACCCTGCCAATATTCACCCCGCTAGCCTCACCTAACACTGCCTCACATTGGGCAATTTCTCTTTCACTTTATTGTCCCAAGATTGAGGTTCACTGCGACTATTGTGGTATGTAATCACGGAGTGACACTGATTAGCATGCCTACCACGTGTGCATGTGCCACCAGATATGGCCCATCACCTCATTTTACTTTGTTCTTTATTTCTTTCCTCCTTCTTCTTCTTTTTTTTTCTCTTTTTCCCCTTTGGTTCTTCCCCTTCAGCAGGCATTCTTCTCAGGCATCAATTGCAATGTCCTGATAATGATCCCATTACCTAGTTAAGGGATCGAAATGTTGTCAACTTCAGCACCTTGACGCAACTTGGATTTTTGTTACTATAAAGTGCAGTGGTGCTAATATGTATGTTACTTGGCCTAATCACTTTACTGTATTTCGGTCAATATGTACAATGCCTGAGTTTAGCAACCTGATTTGTTTGTTGTAAATTGTCCCACTTATATGTCTCTGTGTATTACTTAAAATAAATTATTATGACATCCATCTGGATATATGAACATAGACATCATTGTATTTCTGTGTTAATTACAGTTGTAATTTCATGTTGTGAGGTACCGCTGTTCCTTTATAAATATTCGCACCCAGGGTTCCTTCCAGATAGCTTGGGTTCCCTTGTTTTTGCAAAATATGCAACTTTTTCCAGCATGTTTCATTTTTAGGTCTCGCCTGAGCCAGCGCTTAGCGCTGCCCTCGGCGAGAGTTTTAGTAAGCGGGTTTTGGAAGTGCAAACAGCAGTGGCTTTTGCTTGCGACCAGCTTGCGTTCATGCGAGCGTGCACGCGCGATCAGGCGCCATATGGCTTCCCTCACCATCTGGCTTCCCACCCTGATAACTCGCAGCGGCTTTTATCGCTCGCGATTACTTTCACTTTCACGGCCGCGCGGCCGTGTCAGCTTCACGGCCGCGCAGCCAATGCTTGTTCCTGTTCTGATCTATTGGCGTCAGGAAGCCTTGTGGTATTGGTGGGCTTTATAAATAATAAAAAAATAAAACCCATCATTTTAGCTAACCTAACATTCTACTAATACATGCTGTCCCGTTTCCTACACCATGAAACTAATGGTTAAGCTTATTTCATGTGTGTTAAATAATACATAGGCAGGGGCACTTAAAATACTAATATCTTTTTTGTAGTTGAACTAGTTGATGCGTTCTTTATCTTTACATTTCATCCATTGCTTTGGAAAGTTACTGAAGCTCGATGGTGTACCGCTACCTCCCCTACTACGACAGGGATCAGTGGATGCCGGGAAGTAGTTAACATGTTTTCTGCTTAAGGCATTTATGACACGTAGGCGATGCATTGCACCATACTGTACTTAGTTTCCCCCCACCTGCTGCTTCATAAGTATCTTGATTTAATCAGTATAGTTTTCAGAGAAACGGCGTGTGCTGTAAAGCATATAAAGTAGTTGATTATGTTCACAGTCTGATGAAAGCAGAAACCAATTTCTCTCCAGAATTTCTTTTTCGGTCAGCCATAAACTTATGTGTTTAATAGCTTGGAGAAAACCCGTTCACATTTTCTTGGAGTTTCGTTGCATGCTATGCTGGCTTTATTGAAAAGCTGTTGTGCAGCTACTTCTCCAGTAGGTGCTGCCAAAGTACTGTGTTAGACTGAAAAACATCTAGGCGTAAGAAGGAAACAACAAGCATTTGCATAGCCAATAGGTCTCGCCTTTGGGACCTTATAAGTGTTTAGTTATCCAGCACAATATCCTTGGTGCAACAACATCAAGTGTTGCATGGCTAAACACTTATAAGGTCCCAAAGGCGAGACCTATTGGCTATGCCAATGCTTGTTTTCTAATGCCAGGGGCCCATGCCCACTCGGGCACCTGGGTGCTGCATATCGTGGGGGGCTGCGGAGGGAGCCTGCTTCATCTTCTGTGTGTTTGTGGTGCACAGTACATTCCTCCCATCGGTTCCAACTGTGAGCGGGAAACTGGATGCTAGGTTCCCCTTCTTCCCCAGACATGAGCAGAGATGAGAGCTCAGCCTGGTCTGTGTTGTTCAGTCCCTTGGAAGTGGGGGAGCCAGATACATGTAAGAAATGCACAATGCAGTGTAATCTTGCTTTGCATCGTCCCATGGGGGATGGGTTCCTGGGGAAAAGATTCTCTCTGAAGGGACCCCACACACACCACTTCCTCATTAAAAGTTTATAAAGAAGTTGCAGAGGCCCCCAGAGGCTTGACCCTCTCTAGGTGCATTTCAAAAATTTGCCACGAAACACCACATGCTTCATTTCCAGTCAGGTCTCTCCCCAAGGAACCAAACTTCTTCAGCGGTTTTCTCCGGTCCTATGGGGCCGATCTGGATAATTCTGGTGTTATTTTGCTCCTGGTGGTGAACGCTAGACACAAGGAAGTGAATAATGGGCATCTTGGCCTCTAAATGTATAGATCCTGTTACTGTACCTTTCCTTGTCTAGGCTCCTGGTACCTGCCTTCATCCAGGGGCTTCCTCCACATTCCCTCCGTGCACCAGCAAAGTACCCTCCCTGCAGTATTCCCCAACTCCCAAGGCTTTGTTAATCTTGCAGGACACCTGTGTGTCTGTGACACCTGGAGTCAGTGCCCCCATCCCTCTGATAGGAGTAACTAAGCTGCTGGACCAGTCGGCAAAAGATCAAGGGGAACGCTCCCAGGTCCACCATGTAGCTTTATTTCTCTACCTTCCCACAGAGGGTATAAAGGGCTAGCACCACTGGCCCTGGAGAGCACTCCCAGTTCCTGGGTGTCAGTTGCCTAATTATTTAAGTCCATCCTTGCAGTGGGGTCAGATGGCATCTCGCTCCAGCTGGATATTCCTCTAGTTGTGTTGCTCCCAGGTCCAGTGAGTTCTCAACAGTCTCTTCCTTGTGCAAGGGTTTTAAATGGAGGTGGAAAGGTTCTAGAAGGTAGGCACCTCTGTTCCAACTCTGGCTAATCCTAGGGTGCCACACATTCCACTATTTCCGCCAACCCTCCAGCCCAGCATTCTGGGAAATTTAAACATGGCAGATTGAAGTAGTCTATGGAAAGACCTTCCCTTTCTGTGTTTGACTCCAGAGATATTTCCTTCCCCCTTTGTTTATTTGGCTTGGCCAGCCCAGTGCAATGTGAAGACTTATTTTGCACATGCAGATTTCCTCCTCACCGCTTGCTTTTCCAGAAAATGGGCCCAGCACTGGCAAATGCCTCTATTCTGTGGGGAGGTCTTTGATCTTCCTTCTGACCAGCAGAGTAATTACCTTAGCCAGAAGGGGGACAACGTCCTCGAATTTTCTTATGAGCTGAACCAGGGAAACATGACAAGTCTCCGAATGCCATAAGGAGTGCAGTGATAATAAAAGTGACAGTAGACTGATGGTTAGCATGGGTTACACCCTGGATGATGGTTGTGTGTGGCAATGTGGTCAGGAGGGAACTTTTATTCATACTCTCAGGGAGTGCGCAGTGATCCAGAGCTATTGGGAGAGGGTGGTGCACCGGATGGAGGAAGCGCTGGGGCAACAGATCCACTGTAATATTAAGTTGGCATTGATGAACATATGGGACCCTACTGACTTGAACTCCAGGGAACGAACGTGGGTCACATTGGGGCTGATAGTTGCTAAAAGGAATATTGCCCGGTTGTGGAGGGCTCAGAATCCACCGAACATAGCAGACTGGGCCAAAGATATGGATTGGTGTATGGTGACAGAAAAATCCATCTACGAAGCCAGGGGGTGCCCGAACAAATGGACGCACATATGGGGGCAGTGGTATGTTCACAGGGGAGAGATTTGTGGACCTCTGAGAGCCAGAGAGGATATCACTAGGGGGTCATAAACCTGTACAGTTAGAACTGTCAATTTCATTTTGTGTTATGTATACTTCAAGGAACCATTCAGTGTGTAACTTTTATTGCCAGATCGCACGCAACTGCTTTACCTATGTACCATGCCTTATTTTTCAATAAAAAGAGTTAATAAAAAAAAAAAAAGTGACACTAGACCTGCACTTGGGATACATGTTAAGCCTATGATTGACTTGGCAGTTCGGGCTGGACTGTTCCCATGAGGCACAGGGTCAGACTGATTTGCATATGGCCATGTCTGAACTGGGGTGGCGGAGTGAGCTAAAGAATGATGATGGATTAAACCCAGATCAGTTGACTGGGGGTGAGTGCTTGCAATGTTCAACACTCCGTCCATCATCCCCTATGGTTTTGCTATGTTCGCCCTGGTTGGCAGGGTATGCCCAGACGTGGGTCCCTTGCTCACTTTGCCACTGGATTCAAGATAGCCTGGCTGATGACGGCTGTAAGCCAGACACCGGTCCCAGGATGCTTGTTTCCGGTCCAGGGAAGACATGGCTTGGCAGTTCGGGCTGGACTGTTCCCATGAGGCACAGGGTCAGACTGATTTGCATATGGCCATGTCTGAACTGGGGTGGCGGAGTGAGCTAAAGAATGATGATGGATTAAACCCAGATCAGTTGACTGGGGGTGAGTGCTTGCAATGTTCAACACTCCGTCCATCATCCCCTTTGGTTTTGCTATGTTCGCCCTAAGTTGTCAGGGTATGCCCAGACGTGGGTCCCTTGCTCACTTTGCCACTGGATTCAAGATAGCCTGGCTGATGACGGCTGTAAGCCAGACACCGGTCCCAGGATGCTTGTTTCCGGTCCAGGGAAGACATGGCTTGGCAGTTCGGGCTGGACTGTTCCCATGAGGCACAGGGTCAGACTGATTTGCATATGGCCATGTCTGAACTGGGATGGCGGAGTGAGCTAAAGAATGATGATGGATTAAACCCAGATCAGTTGACTGGGGGTGAGTGCTTGAAATGTTCAACACTCCGTCCATCATCCCCTTTGGTTTTGCTATGTTCGCCCTAAGTTGGCAGGGTATGCCCAGACGTGGGTCCCTTGCTCACTTTGCCACTGGATTCAAGATAGCCTGGCTGATGACGGCTGTAAGCCAGAAACCGGTCCCAGGATGCTTGTTTCCAGTCCAGGGAAGACATGGCTTGGCAGTTCGGGCTGGACTGTTCCCATGAGGCACAGGGTCAGACTGATTTGCATATGGCCATGTCTGAACTGGGGTGGCGGAGTGAGCTAAAGAATGATGATGGATTAAACCCAGATCAGTTGACTGGGGGTGAGTGCTTGCAATGTTCAACACTCCGTCCATCATCCCCTTTGGTTTTGCTAAGCCTATGATTGACACTTGACTAGTATCTCTATGCCTACAAAGGGCGAAACTGTGCTGTAGTGCAGATTTTGCTCATAATGTGCAAATCAGTAAAGCACAGATTTTTACAGTAATCATTAAGAAGTACCCACTCATTATAAGGCCTACACCAGTTCGACACCAATCCCTGAAGGGTCCCTCTGCAGCAGGCTAACTGTTCCTCTTCCATTGCGCAAATACCAGGACTAGCCAGGTGGTAGCTTCCCAAGCTCAGTCTGCACATCTGTGTACATGAGTGTACTCACATGTTTGTGTGTAACCAGCCCAGAGCTTTTTACCTTAGCTGCGCAGTAGCAGATTGTTAGACTTGGCATCTTTTGGCGTGTTTCCCCTGACTTTTTGCTGTCTGACCTCCCGGTTTTGACTCTGTTTTTGCTGGTGTGATGATTCTGCGCACTTTCCTCACTACGGTCCAGTGGGAAAGTGCAAGTGCTCCTGTATAAAATGTGTTATGGATTGGTGTTTCCATGATTGGCCTATTTGGTTTATGTGTCAGTCCCTTGTAAAGTGCACTGCGAGTGCCAGGGCCTATAGACCAAATGCTGTTGGTGGGCTGCAGCACTGGATTGTGCCACCCACGCAAACAGCCCGTAAAGTGTAACTCGGGCCTGCCATCGCAGAGCCTGTGCGCAGCCTGGGGCTGCCATGTCGACTTGGCAAGTGCACACACTTGCAAGTCCCTAAACCTTCCCTTTGCTACATGTTAGTCACCCCTAAGGTAGGCCCAAGGTACCCCTGTGGGCAGGGTGCGTTGTACGCGAAAGGTAGGACATGCCCGGGTGTGTGCGGCATGTCCTGATAGTGAATTACAGCCTAGTTCGTTTTTCACTATTGCAAGGCTACCTGTTCCCCCTAGGCCAGAACGGGCGGTTTTGATTATTACAGTATATAATCCTAACTGACCCCGGGAACATGGTAGAAATTCGAGTTTAGTATGCCTGGACTCAGAATGATAAAATGCAGCTTTTAGTAAGGTTGGTTTTACCATTCTGGGTTTGAAAATAAAACTTTTAGAAAGTGGGTATTTTCTTGCCTAACCATCCAAGCCTGCCTCTGCGAGGTTGTGTATTCCGTGTCTGGAATGTGAGTGACCGGGGCTGGGGGATGCCAGGAGACAGGGTGAGTCAGCGCAGGGCTGAATAGCAAGATCTACATGTAGATGGGTGGGAGGGGTCGCACCTGGGCCCTGAATAGGACAGTGCCTTCCCTCCACAATGCTGGCTCCACCTCCTGTGGTGCGTCTGATGTCCCTGGCCTACTCACTGAAAGAAGGGACGGAGACTTGTCAACAAAGTGCTCCAGAACTGGTTTGGACTAGGCGAAGGCCTCTCTGCCTTCAGAGAACAAAGGAATTTGGGATATAAATATTGGGGCCCTGACCCCATGAATTTAGATCTCGCTGGAATCAAGGAACCTGCCAAGACGAAGAGCTGGAAGAGCTGCCAGGAGGAGTACTGCCCCTTTGCTGTGTTGTTGCTTTGTTGGGCTGGCCTGCAGCTGCTGCTTCTGCCTTGGGCAGTGAAAGGACTGGACTGAACTTTCTACAAACTTGTGCTGAGTATCTCCAAGGGCCAGGAACCGAGCTGGCCTCCTGTTAAGAAGTCTCAGGGACTGCAAAGACTTCACAAGCCTCTGGGTACCGCTTCTGGAACGCTGTTTCAGTTGCCAAAGAGGAAGGGAACTGCAACCGACTCCGTCAACCGAATCCATCCCTGGCCGGTGACCTGTTTGCACCGCAGACCGCATCGCCCCGCTTCGCATCGCAACCCTGGTCTCACTGTGGGCGACGTCCGACGCCGCCAACATCGAGCCGCTGCTTGCACCGTGACCTGTGGGCACCGCAGTTCGCATCGCATCGCTTCACTGGGCCAGCCGGACCAGACCGACACTGTCGCTGCAACTGGCTCAAGAGTCGAGACCGCACCGCATTTGGGGCACCGCTCGCACGTCTGCGACGCACCGCTCCGACTCACACCGCTGTCCGACGCCAGCTCCCGCACTCCGGCTAGGTCGCCTGCATCGCAACCTGTCAGCACCGCATCGAGCATCGTCTCGCCCTGCATCGCACGCCTTGGACTCACCGACTCCGTCTGCACGACGCTCATCGAGCCGCTGCCTGCACCGCATCGAGGGACACCGCACCTTGCATCGCTCCGTCTTGCACCGCAACTGCGACGAACGCCGACCGGCTCGTACACTCCGTACCAGCCACAACGAGAAAGGTACTGTAACCGAGTCTGTTCATGACTCTGCTGGCCCGTATCGACGCGGTCGGCTGGAACTGTTAGACTCTGCGGTTTTCAGCATCACGGTAGGCTCGGACGGAGCTACCGACTCGTACGAACTTTGCTTTTGTGCTATTCCTGCAAAGAAGAAGTTAACGTATCAAGTATTCATTCGTAAAGTATAGTATTGTGGATTTTTGTCGTAATTGGTCTTGTCTTGAGTATATAAAATAATGGTTATTTTTCTAAACTGGTGTGGTGTCCGTTTGTAGTGCTTACACTGTATTACTGTTGGTTATGTGCAAATGCTTTACACACTGCCTCTGAATTAAGCCTGACTGCTCGTGCCAAGCTACCACGAGGGTGAGCAGGGGTTACTTCACGAGTGTAACAACCCTTACCCTGACTAGGAAGAAGGGTCCCTACTTGGACAAAGGTGCAAGCCCTTGCCAACTAGAGATCCCATTTCTAACATTGGTTGTCAGCGGTGAGGATAGGACTTGTGTTTGCACTTGACTTACAGTGATTGGTGTGCACTACTACCATATCGCAGACCATTACGTACCACATACTGGTTCTTTTTCTTTTGGCCTATTTTTGATCTTGCCAGTTTTCAACTCACGACTTTTGTCATGCCTGAATCAATTGCATCATCCGTTGCATCTCTGGAAGTTATCTTTGAGGAGGACAGGTTGGAATCCTACGCCGTAAAGGAGTTACGAGCGATTTGTAAAAACCTGAAAGTCCAAATTAAAGGCCTCACAAGGAAGGAGGAGCTACAGAAGGCGCTGAGGGCCTGGGTAGCAGCCAGACATGCCAATGGGCAGCCTGGTGATCTCAGTGAGGAGGCGGAGGAGCCTATTTCCAGGGTGGATGTGCTTTTGGGTAGGGGGAACCCGCCAGGTCAGGCAGCAGCAGTCTGTCCCCAGAGGAGCTGGAGGACAGGCGGGAGGCAAGGCAGTTCGAGCTGCAGAAGCTCAGGCTGGAGAGTGAGTGGGAGGAGAAGAGATTGGCCATAGAGGAGAGGAAGTTGCTCTTAGAGCATGAGAGAGAACTGAAGGAGCTAGAACTTAGGAGTAAGTCAGGCTCAGATGGTGGCAGCAATTCGTCCAGAAAGGCAGACAGGATTGTGCACATTCCCAAGAACGTAGGCAAGGAGTTCAAGAAGGGGGATGACATACAAAGGTGGTTCCAGGGTTATGAGGCAGCCATACACATGAATGGGGTCCCTGAGGAGAATTGGGGAGCAGGATTGTGGCCACTTTTCCCGGAAGAAGCAAGGGATGCTCTGATAGCTTTGGGTAAGGGGTATCACCTCACCTATGCTGACATGAAGGATGCCCTTCTCACGAAGTATGGTCTTACTCCTGAAAAGTACAGGGATCAGTTCAGGTCCAGTAAGAAGTCTGATGCCAACACTTGGTTGGAATGTGTGGATGTGTTCTGCAGGTCTCTGGATGGTTGGGTGAAGGGCAGTAGTGTAACAGATTTTCAGGGGCTCTACAACTTGATTGCATGGGAGCACTTGTCTAGTCTATGTTTTGCAGATCTGCGCCAGCACCTAGTTGATAGTAAGCTAACTGACCCCAGGAAGCTTGCTATGGAAGCGGACCGCTGGGTGAGTACCAGGGTCCACAAGAAAGCGTTTGGGGGAGACTCAGCCAAAGGTGGGCAGGGTCCCCAGCAGAAAGGTGGGGGGGACAGGGGTAAAGCACAGGAGTTCTCTAAAGGGCCCCAAACTAGTACCCAGGGTAAAGGTTCCCAGCCCCCGGTGATAAGAAGAAAGGGGTCTCTACAGGGAAGCCTGTTGAGACCGGCCCCCGCAAGTGTTATGCATGTGACCAGGTAGGTCACTTTAAGGGGGACCCCAAGTGCCCGAAGGGGACACAGCCACCCACCGGTGGACAATCCAAAGTGTTGGCTAGTGTAGCGCTTGGGGAGGAGGGGTGCCCACAGGAGGGTGGGGATCCCGCAGAAATGACCCTTGTCTCACTAGGGGACAGTGAGATGGTCCCAGGAAACCAGGTGCCCCCTAACACAAAGAAATATAGCACCTGGGTGACCATTAATGGGAACAGGGTAGAGGCTCTCAGAGATACTGGAGCCAGTGTGACCTCAGTCCGGTGTCACCTGGTGTCTGAGAAGCAAGTAGTCCCAGGAGCATTCCACCAAGTAGTTGCTGTCGACAACTCAGAGCGCCAGTGTATGGTGGCGCAGGTTCCCTTTGAATGGGGGGGGTCTCAGGTCCCTTGAGGGTGGTTGTGAGCCCTACCATGCCTGTCGATTGTCTGCTAGGAAACGACCTGGAGCAGTCCTCATGGAAGGAGGTTGAGCTCAGGTCTCACTTGGAGATGCTTGGGTTGCCAGAGTGGGCATGCGTGTCTACTCGGTCAATGGCGGCCAGAAAGGGTGATCAAGAGGACTTGGAGCCTGAAACAGTGGCCCAAGTCCCTGCAAAGAGAAAGGGCAGGGGGCGCGGGAAACCGGCCCCCGAAGCTCCCACGGACCGGGAGGAGGCGGACCTCGAGGGGGACGCCCCGGTGCCTACAGGGGAGCAGGTAGCCGAACTGGGAGACATCTCTGAGCTGACCCATTGGCAGCAAGAAGGGGGTCCCACCAGGGAGGAGTTCTGCAGGGAGCAGAACGAGTGCCCTACTCTGGAGGGTCTGCGGCGGCAGGCTGCAGACCAGGCAGCTGGTAATCAGTCCGGGTCACATCTGATCTACTGGGAGAGTGGTCTCCTATACAGTGAGCCTAAGGTTGCTGAGCCTGGGTCAGCCCGTGTGCTGGTGGTACCCCAGCGCTTCAGGACCTTCCTACTGGGTCTGGCTCATGACGTGCCTTTGGCAGGACATTTGGGGCAGGACAAGACCTTTGACAGGCTTGTCACCCACTTCTTTTGGCCCCAAATGCGAAGGCAGTCAGATGCACACTGTAGGTCTTGCCAAACTTGCCAGGCAAGTGGTAAGAGTGGGAGGAAGGTCAAAGCTCCTCTCCAACCTTTTCCGGTTGTTGGAACACCCTTTGAAAGGGTAGGGATGGATATTGTGGGGCCACTGGATCCCAAGACAGCCATGGGCAACAGGTACATCCTGGTCTTGGTGGACCATGCCACCCGGTACCCGGAGGCAATCCCTCTCAGGACAACGACGGCGCCAGTGGTGGGCCGGGCGTTAATGGGGATCTTTTCCCGTGTGGGATTCCCCAGAGAGGTGGTTTCCGATAGGGGGACCAATTTCATATCGAAGTATATGACATCCCTGTGGAAGGAGTGTGGGGTAACCTACAAGTTCACCACTCCTTACCACCCACAAGGAAACGGTCTGGTGGAGAGATTCAACCAGACCTTGAAAGGCATGATCAAGGGTCTAACAGAACCCATGAGGCGTAAGTGGGACGTCCTCTTGCCATGCCTACTCTTTGCGTACAGGGAGGTGCCTCAGAAGTCTCTTGGGTACAGCCCCTTTGAGCTCCTGTATGGCCACCCTGTCAGAGGACCTCTGAGTTTGGTGAAGGAAGGCTGGGAGGCGGCTCCCAGGAAAACTCCCCAGGATGTATTTAGCTACATGCTGGCCTTTAGAAACCAAACTGCCCGCTTCAGGAAACTCGCTCAGGCGAACCTAGAAGCAAGCCAGGAAGAAATGAAGAGATGGTATGACCAGAACGCCACTCTGGTCGAATTTCAACCTGGGCAAAAAGTGTGGGTAATGGCCCCAGTGGCACCTTGTGCCTTGCAGGACAAGTGGACTGGGCCATATGAGGTAAAGGAGCGCAAAAGTGACGTCACCTACCTGGTGGATTTGCAGGCTCCAAGGAACCCTTTGAGGGTCCTTCACGTGGACCGCCTCAAGCCCCACTTCGAGAGGTCCGAAGTGAGTATGCTCTTGGCGACAGATGATGGGGTGGAAGAGGAGAGTGAGCCTCTCCCGGACCTCCTGTCTACCAAGAAGCATGATGGGTCAGTAGAGGGTGTGATCCTCTCCCCTACTCTGACTCAGGAGCAGCAGGGGGACTGTCGCCAGTTGTTGGGACAGTTCGCCCCACTGTTCTCTTTGACTCCCGGTGTTACTCACTGGTGTACCCATGACGTGGACACCGGTGACAGCCATCCTGTGAAGCACAAGATTTACAGGTTGACTGACCGGGTCAGAGCCAGCATCAAGGAGGAGGTCTCTAAGATGTTGGCGTTAGGGGTGATTGAGCCCTCCCACAGTCCTTGGGCCAGCCCAGTGGTCTTGGTCCCAAAGGCTGCGGCGCCCGGTGCCACTCCAGAACTCCGGTTTTGTGTGGACTACCGTGGGCTCAATGCCGTCACCAGGACTGACGCGCACCCCATCCCCAGAGCTGATGAGCTCATTGATCGGTTGGGAGCTGCCCGGTTCCTCAGCACGTTTGATTTAACGTCTGGGTACTGGCAGATTGCCTTAACCGATGGGGCCAAGGAGAGATCAGCATTCTCAACCCCAGAAGGTCATTACCAATTCCGGGTGATGCCCTTTGGGTTGAAGAATGCCCCTGCCACCTTTCAGAGGTTGGTCAATCAGGTGTTGGCTGGGCTGGAGGATTTCAGTGCCGCCTACCTGGATGACATTGCTGTGTTCAGTTCCAGCTGGGAAGAACATTTACAGCACCTTGAGAAAGTGTTGAGGGCTCTGCAAGGTGCAGGCCTCACGATCAAGGCCAGTAAGTGCCAGATCGGGCAGGGTTCGGTGGTATACTTGGGACACCAGGTAGGAAGCGGCCAGGTGGCGTCCCTACAACCCAAGATTGACACCATTCTGGCTTGGGAGCCCCCAAGACCCAGACAGAGGTGAGAGCCTTCTTAGGTCTCACCGGTTATTATAGGAGATTTGTTAAGGGCTATGGCACCATCGTTGCCCCCTTAACAGAGCTGACCTCTAAGAGGCAGCCCAGGAAAGTGATCTGGACTGAGTCCTGCCAGAAAGCTTTTGATGCCCTGAAGGCAGCCATGTGCACGGCGCCCGTGCTCAAGGCACCTGACTTCTCCAAAGAATTTGTCGTGCAGACTGACGCTTCAGAGCATGGTGTGGGAGCGGTGCTCTCACAACTGAACGAAGAGGGCCTGGATCAGCCTGGAGTCTTCCTTAGCAGGAGACTACTTCCCAGGGAACAGAGGTGGAGTGCCATAGAAAGGGAAGCTTTTGCTGTGGTCTGGGCGCTGAAGAAGTTGAGACCATACCTGTTTGGGACTCACTTCCGGGTTCAGACAGACCACAGGCCCCTCAGATGGTTGATGCAAATGAGGGGTGAGAATCCAAAACTGCTGAGGTGGTCCATCTCCCTACAGGGAATGGACTTTACGGTGGAGCACCGTCCTGGTACAGAACACGCCAACGCAGATGGTCTGTCCAGGTTCTTCCGCCTTAGTGAAGAGAACTCCCATGGGGTTGGGTAGTTCTCCCTACTTTCAGCTGGAGGGGACATGTGTTAGACTTGGCATCTTTTGGCGTGTTTCCCCTGACTTTTTGCTTTCTGACCTCCCGGTTTTGACTCTGTTTTTGCTGGTGTGATGATTCTGCGCACTTTCCTCACTGCGGTCCAGTGGGAAAGTGCAAGTGCTCCTGTATAAAATGTGTTATGGATTGGTGTTTCCATGATTGGCCTATTTGGTTTATGTGTCAGTCCCTTGTAAAGTGCACTGCGAGTGCCAGGGCCTATAGACCAAATGCTGTTGGTGGGCTGCAGCACTGGATTGTGCCACCCACGCAAACAGCCCGTAAAGTGTAACTCGGGCCTGCCATCGCAGAGCCTGTGCGCAGCCTGGGGCTGCCATGTCGACTTGGCAAGTGCACACACTTGCAAGTCCCTAAACCTTCCCTTTGCTACATGTTAGTCACCCCTAAGGTAGGCCCAAGGTACCCCTGTGGGCAGGGTGCGTTGTACGCGAAAGGTAGGACATGCCCGGGTGTGTGCGGCATGTCCTGATAGTGAATTACAGCCTAGTTCGTTTTTCACTATTGCAAGGCTACCTGTTCCCCTAGGCCAGAACGGGCGGTTTTGATTATTACAGTATATAATCCTAACTGACCCCGGGAACATGGTAGAAATTCGAGTTTAGTATGCCTGGACTCAGAATGATAAAATGCAGCTTTTAGTAAGGTTGGTTTTACCATTCTGGGTTTGAAAATACCACTTTTAGAAAGTGGGTATTTTCTTGCCTAACCATCCAAGCCTGCCTCTGCGAGGTTGTGTATTCCGTCTCTGGAATGTGAGTGACCGGGGCTGGGGGATGCCAGGAGACAGGGTGAGTCAGCGCAGGGCTGAATAGCAAGATCTACATGTAGATGGGTGGGAGGGGTCGCACCTGGGCCCTGAATAGGACAGTGCCTTCCCTCCACAATGCTGGCTCCACCTCCTGTGGTGCGTCTGATGTCCCTGGCCTACTCACTGAAAGAAGGGACGGAGACTTGTCAACAAAGTGCTCCAGAACTGGTTTGGACTAGGCGAAGGCCTCTCTGCCTTCAGAGAACAAAGGAATTTGGGATATAAATATTGGGGCCCTGACCCCATGAATTTAGATCTCGCTGGAATCAAGGAACCTGCCAAGACGAAGAGCTGGAAGAGCTGCCAGGAGGAGTACTGCCCCTTTGCTGTGTTGTTGCTTTGTTGGGCTGGCCTGCAGCTGCTGCTTCTGCCTTGGGCAGTGAAAGGACTGGACTGAACTTTCTACAAACTTGTGCTGAGTATCTCCAAGGGCCAGGAACCGAGCTGGCCTCCTGTTAAGAAGTCTCAGGGACTGCAAAGACTTCACAAGCCTCTGGGTACCGCTTCTGGAACGCTGTTTCAGTTGCCACAGAGGAAGGGAACTGCAACCGACTCCGTCAACCGAATCCATCCCTGGCCGGTGACCTGTTTGCACCGCAGACCGCATCGCCCCGCTTCGCATCGCAACCCTGGTCTCACCGTGGGCGACGTCCGACGCCGCCAACATCGAGCCGCTGCTTGCACCGTGACCTGTGGGCACCGCAGTTCGCATCGCATCGCTTCACTGGGCCAGCCGGACCAGACCGACACTGTCGCTGCAACTGGCTCAAGAGTCGAGACCGCACCGCATTTGGGGCACCGCTCGCACGTCTGCGACGCACCGCTCCGACTCGCACCGCTGTCCGACGCCAGCTCCCGCACTCCGGCTAGGTCGCCTGCATCGCAACCTGTCAGCACCGCATCGAGCATCGTCTCGCCCTGCATCGCACGCCTTGGACTCACCGACTCCGTCTGCACGACGCTCATCGAGCCGCTGCCTGCACCGCATCGAGGGACACCGCACCTTGCATCGCTCCGTCTTGCACCGCAACCGCGACGAACGCCGACCGGCTCGTACACTCCGTACCAGCCACAACGAGAAAGGTACTGTAACCGAGTCTGTTCATGACTTTGCTGGCCCGTATCGACGCGGTCGGCTGGAACTGTTAGACTCTGCGGTTTTCAGCATCACGGTAGGCTCGGACGGAGCTACCGACTCGTACGAACTTTGCTTTTGTGCTATTCCTGCAAAGAAGAAGTTAACGTATCAAGTATTCATTCGTAAAGTATAGTATTGTGGATTTTTGTCGTAATTGGTCTTGTCTTGAGTATATAAAATATTGGTTATTTTTCTAAACTGGTGTGGTGTCCGTTTGTAGTGCTTACACTGTATTACTGTTGGTTATGTGCAAATGCTTTACACACTGCCTCTGAATTAAGCCTGACTGCTCGTGCCAAGCTACCACGAGGGTGAGCAGGGGTTACTTCACGAGTGTAACAACCCTTACCCTGACTAGGAAGAAGGGTCCCTACTTGGACAAAGGTGCAAGCCCTTGCCAACTAGAGATCCCATTTCTAACACAGATCTTATCTAAAAAGGCGGACACCGGCGGTTAGCACTCTTAGACTTTTCCCCCAGAATTTACAGTGAGTGAGACTAAGTCTGCCTCACTCAAAATAATAGACCTAAACCGAGTAGTCAAAAAGTGAAAAGTCTGGGGGGATTACATGGCCAGAACCATTTTGCTACACTGTTACGTTAAAAGTTCTTGTATAGCGCACGTACACCATGCGGTTTCATGGCGCTGGCAGGCAGAAAGAAGGTTGCAGAAAACTGAGGTTAGGTGTTAAATGATTGAACAAACAAACGGGTTTTAAGCATTTTTCTGAACTGTGCGTAGGAAGGAGTCAGTCTAATCTCCGCGGGGAGAGAGTTCCAAAACTGTGGGCCTAGGACAGCAAATCTAAGGCCTTCAAGCTTTTTACGTTTAAAAGAGGGAATGGTCAACAAGTTTTGGTGAGAAGAACGCAGATCCCGGGAGGGGATATATCTTAAAATCCTAGATGAGATAAAAGCAGGGCTGCAACCGTGTAGAGCTTTAAAAATGGTGCAACCCAGCTTGAAAGCACACCTTTTGGCCACGGGAAGCCAGTGTAAATTTTTCATTATGGGAGTCACATGCTGCCATTTGGGTTGATGAAAGATGAGTCTGGCAGCTTGGTTTTGAACCAGCTGAAGACGTCTTAGTTGATAAGAAGGAATGCCACAGTATAAAGAGTTGGCATAGTCCAAACGGGAGATCACCAGAGCTAAGATGACCAAGGCTTCCCTGGACAGAAATCTGCTGATCTTCCTTATTCTCCGTAATTGGAAGAAACTTGCGGAAACTACTGAGCTTATTTGGGCATTCATTGATAGATCGCTGGAAATCACGATGCCTAGGCTTTTGGCCGAGTCTGCAGGCTTCGGGGGGTTACCTAAAGAAGATGGCCAAAAATTGGAATGCCATGGATTGGAGGGACCAGCTGTGAGAATCAGCTCAGTTTTATCGGGATTCAACTTGAGTTGGTTGAGATTCATCCAATCACTAATAAAGATCATAGTAGATTGAAAGTGAGTAACTGACGATAATGACGAATCAATTTCGAACACCAATTGGAGATCGTCAGCATAGTTGAATGTCCCAACCCTTTTTTCTCTTAAAGATCGAATTAGAGGGAGAAGATACAGATTAAAAAGGAGGGGGGAGAGAGAGGAGCCCTGAGGGACCCCACAGGTTAGTTCCCTCTTGTTGGACGAAAAATTAGCCAACCAAACTGCCTGACAGCGATTACTAAGAAAAGAGGAGAGCCATCTCAACGCCAGACCCTGGATCCCGGCACTTCTGACACGGTCAATCAAGATATTGTGATCGACCGTGTCAAAGGCTGCTGACAAATCCAGGAGAACCAGAGCCTGGGGGATGCCGTTATCGGCTCCTCTTCTTAGTTCATCCATAACAGTAAGTATAACTGATTCAGTGGAATGGACAGGTCTAAATCCTGCCTGATGAGAATCCAAAATCTGGTGGTGTTCAATAAATGAACTAAGACAGTTGGCGACATATGCCTCGAGGACTTTGCCTAAATAAGGCAAAAGGGAAATGGGGCGGTAATTACTTAGAACTGACGGATCCGCACCAGGTTTCTTCAAAATAGGGACAATTTCCGCACTTTTGAATATGTCGGGAACCACACCGTGTTTAAGTGAATTGTTAAGGAACGAAAGAGGGCGGTCAGGGCAAATAGAGAAAGCTTCTCGAAGAATATAAGGGGGGCAACAGTCAGTGGGGGAACCAGAGTCAACCTTTTTAAGTAAATCAAGAAAGGTCTCCTTCGAGATCAAAGGAATTTGATCCAACTGATGTTCATTCTGACAGATGTTTGAGTCAGATAAAGGGAGACTAGATGAGGGAATGCTAGCTTTAATGACTGCGATTTTCTCAAGAAAAAAGGAGTTAAGGGAGTCACAGAGGCTTTGTGTAGGAACTGATTTTGGCATGATCCTGTCTGGTTTTGAAAGCTCATTCACAATAGAGAAAATTTCTTTGGGTTTATTGGATGAATTCAGAATTTTATTTGAAAAATAATCTTCCTTAGTTCGGAGGATCTCCTTTTTGTATTCTTTCTGGAGAGCTAGATATATAGCCCTCTTATCAGGCAGATAATGATGTCTCCAACTGCGTTCGGCCTGTCTTAAAATGAGTTTCTTGTTTCTTAAATCATCAGAAAACCAGCGTTGAGCGTCATGAGGTCTTAAAATAGTGATTTTCTTAAGAGGAGCAATGCGATCACTGACCCGCTCAAGCCAAGTCTTGATGCTCTCTGCTTGGGTTTGAAATGCCTCCTGTGCAGATGGAGCCGTGTTAATTAGTAAGGATCTAAATTGATCAGTATTCATACGTCACCAATTTCTTGACAACACGTTCCTTGAATGTTGAGATTTCAAGGGGAGGGCATTAGTAAGAGAGAAGATTATTAAAAAATGATCAGACCAAATACAGGGGGAAATCGATAGAGTAGAGATCTCCAGATTGTATGTCCATATTTGGTCAAGGACATGACCCTTTATGTGTGTTGCAGTCTTGACGTGCTGGATGGTAATTTGGCTCCAGCAGCCAAGCCTCACTCCCCTTTTTTCTGTCAGGGAGGAGCTCCTCTCTACCAAAACTTACCTTTCCCTTCCCTCCCCTACTCTTCACAATATTCTCCTATCACGACCCCAAATTACCACAGAAGCATACATTTACCACCTGCTTAGAACAGGTTGTAATGTATGCAATAAAACCCACTGAATTGAGAATTCTGTGTGGTTTTATGATCAGTTAATCTGATCCCACCTGGTAATTCCCCATTCCATTGGGTTTCACTTGTGATTGCATGTACTGGTGTGGATATACTGCTTAATAACAGTAAGTGTGCATGCACATGTATCGTACCACCAGTACCGTGCAACTCAGAATCCTATAGGGCTTAAAGGGAAAAATCATTCCATCATGTCTTATATGGATACATGCTTTTTAGATAGGGATAGAATGTAAATGTTCTTCTCATGACTCGGGACTACCTACAAATAAATACCCTAGCCAGATGGGATGGTCGGTGATAAAGGCATGTTTAGAAATAATCAATCTGTCCAAGGACAGCCACTGAAGTGCTCAATCAAAAGCAGTTGAGCGATTATTGTGGTGTGTTGTCACTCATGTGGCTTCATGAAATGCTGGTCCACTTGGCCCGTGGTACTCTTGGAAATTAAAGCCAGTATCCATTGCTTAATTTAAGCCGGTGGTTGTTGGTGAGGGTCACCGGCGAGTGCAAGAGAGCGAAAAACACACAAATCAGAAAGGTCGGAGCAAGAGAAATATGGCAAAACTGTCATAAAAAGGGAGAAAGCAGGAACTTGCAAGAACAAGAAAAAGTGGCAGGGAGTGTCTGGTAGTAGATTAAAGTCTGCCAGACTTGATGTTCAGCACCCTGGCGTTTAATTGCACCTGCCGCCTGCTTCTAAGCAGAGCTACCAGCACTCTTTCTTTCACAAATTAAGCGCTGCCAGAATCACAACTACCCTATCAGTCCTAGAAATGCCCAGAACGTGGACTACATTAATTATTTCTAGAGCACACATTTAATCAGGGCTATGACATCATTGTTTAAGCCACAGGTCAAATTAAAGACAAAGGCCATCCATTCTGCTCGTCCAGCCCACATTGTAACAATATGATTAGAAGCTGGCTGAGACAAATAGATGTAAAGATCGTATGGAAATACATTTACCCCAATTGGTTGTGTTGCCTTATATGCCATGTGAGCTCCTTATACCTTCACAAGGAGTGACATCACATACCGTTTGCCCAGCTCATGATATCACAGGATGTGATAAGCTTTGTCCTTTGAGATGACAACACATGAAATTTCAGCACTGTAATCAGGAAAAAACTCAAATGAAGACAAAAGTCCCCTCAGACCAAGCGTGTAACTTGTCTGATACCCAAAACTGATCGTAACTGCTTATGACATGTCCTGCCTCTTCTCTGTGTGGTACTGATCATTGAGCAAAGCTTTAAATCTTTTCACTATTCACAAGTCGAAACGATTCACACCCTCCTTCCCCCGCTCCTGCGCCATCACTTTGACTTCCCATGACGAAGAAGCCCTTGCACATGAAGAGTCGGAGCTCCTGGCAGGCATGCTTTCCACCTGAATACATCGACTGGATACTATGATTTGGGTAAACGACTTTCTTTTTTTCTACCATGACGTGTATGGAAAATTGGTCCATTTGGGTCTATTGTGAAGGGTGAAAAGCACAGTTTCGCTTCCTCTCAGCCTTGCGCAAGAATTCTCTTCACTGCCAGTGTAAGTCGAGTAAGTGGAATGGAATGGAAGGACATTTATAGAGCGCGTAACTACCCTTAGGCTTCCCAGCGCTATAGAGCCAATACAGAGGAGGTCAGAGCACTAAGAAAACAATGCTGTCTTTAATTGTTTACGAAAGGCCAGGTGGCCGGGAACTGTCCGAAGATGTAGGGGCAGGGCGTTCCAAAGTTTAGCGGCGTTATAAGAAAACAGCCGACCACCACTTCTGGACCTCTTGATCCTCTGGATCTCTGCTAAGTACAGATTATTTGACCGGAGGTTCCTGCTTGCTTTGTACGGGCAGATCATAGTTGAATTAATAGGGGGCCCTATCCCTTGCATAGACTTATGTGCCAGACAAAGGGCCTTAAATCTAATGCGCTCCTGTACTGGGAGCCAGTGGAGAGAACGAAGAGCAGGTTTTGCCGATTGTCTGTTGCTTGTGCCAGTTAATAGTCTGGCAGCGCTGTTTTGGACCGATTGAAGTTTGGCAACTACTGAGATGGGAGCTCCTAGGTACAAAACATTCCCATAGTCCAATCTAGACAGTATGAGTGATTGGACCAATACTTTTTGGCCTGAGGTTGGAGGAGAGGCAGAACCTTTCGAGCCATTCTAAGTAGGCCATAGCAAAGGCCTGCCGTCTTCCTAGCTTGTTTCCTAAAGCTCATATCTTGATCCAACCATATACCCAAGCTCTTAATCTCTGACTTGGGTATATGGTGCCTTCAGCCAATCAGATATCGATCTCGTATTCTTTCCAAGTGATGCCTCTCCCACCTGAAGCGTTCACATTCAGCATGAATGAAATGAAAAAAGAAATAATGAAACCTACTTTTTGAAGAGCAACACAGTTTCAAAGGGGGTTTTTGATAGAAAAACGGATATTGCACGCATCCTTGTGGATGGAGAACTATTCAGCTTCGCTTGAGTATCAATCAATCCGCACAATGAAGAAGCTCTGTTTCCCCTGCTTTGTTTCCAATAGAAGTATTTCTGAATTTGTAGTTCTTGACTGTGCAGCACCTCATCACAAAGAAAAGACAGGCACCTGAGAGGACAATTCTGCCATTCGTGACTGAGGATACCCGTAGCATCAATGGAGCTGGTATTCGCAGGGTAACGTTTGAGCTTCAAGAGCATCGTGGTGTATTTAATTTCTGAGAGACACAGAATCACTTTCAGTGTCTGCAGTGCCCATTACATATTTGTCAGAAGAAGCCCGTTCAGAGGGGCATAGGCATGCAAAAGCTACTGCCTAGCAAAAGGTACTGGGCTCAACCGTGGATGTTGAGACCTTTTCCTAGGTCCCAGCCTGCTATGGGCTCTGAGGAACTGGCCCAAGTATCACTTCAGTATTTGATTCTCAATGGTAGTGCGGCTGTAAGGAAGTAGGTGTAGGATAAAACAGGCTCACTACTTAAAATACATCCAACAACCCTGATTAAATGATTGTCCAGTCAAATACTTGCTTTTATGTGAAAAGAAGTATCTATCTACAAACAAAAAGAACAATACAACGCACCACAAATAAAGTACACAGACAGGTACACTAGTGTTACCCAGGTCTACTCTCGAGTCCCACTTCCGATCTAAGGACTGTAGTTATTCTCCATTTACATGAGGAGACATCCAAGTTATGCCCTGTTACTGAGTTCAAGTCTTAGACGTTCCACAATGACTTTGAGGAGCCTGCAGACATCGATTCCCGCTGTGCGGTTGGCCCCGGACTTTGCCTTTCACCTGCAGCTGGAGTGGGACTATGTCCCCCAGCTGCCCACTGGCCACAGCACAGAGGAGGGGTCCATTAATGCGCTAAAAGTGCTTTCCTACTCCTGTGATGCAGGAGCCTGCTGACATTGATTCCTGCAATATGGGTGGCCGCGGGATGGGACTCTGTTCCCCAGCTGTCCTCTGGCCACAGCACACAGGAGGGACCCACTAATGCGCTAAAAGGACTTTTCTACTCCCGCAGTGCGGGAGCCTTCTGACATTGATTCCCGCAGTGCGGGTGGCCACGGACTTTGCCTTTCACCTGCAGCTGGACTATGCCCCCGGGCTGCCCACTGGCCACAGCATGGAGGAGGGGCCCACTAACACAATAAAAACTTTTCCTAATCCCGCAGCATGCAACGAGCGTGGGATGCGCCAGAGCAAAGAGCAGGCATGTCTACGTTCGTCCGCAGCCGGAGAGGCTTGTCTGGGCCACCCCTCTTTCTTCCAGCCTTCTTGAATGGAAGACTTTCCTACAAAGGGTTCCCTAACTTGTTATTTTGGCTTCTAGTGTTCCTGCTTCCGTGTATTAAAGACCATGGGTAAAAGGAAAATCTAGGATCCTGGTGGACTAAGTTTCCTCGTCAGTAAATACTTCCTCCATCACAAACTATTTGTCCTTCATAACGGTTGATATAAACCCTGAAATCGGGAGGGTAGAGGAAAACATGTATGCAGTCCGGTGGCAGTTCATGCCCTTGTCTATTGCCCCCCAGCCACAGATACAGAGAGACTCTAGCAATTTAATAATCCTGGACAAAGACACATCAGTCTGGATTAGTGATGGAATGGATGGCCAGTTAATTGTTTCAGTCTTAATTGTAGCACGACCACTAATTCTATCAGGAGGAGTTGTGAAATACAAGATTGTGGTCATTCGGACAGGCTGCGTGAGGTGGCTATCTCCACCATGGACTTGACGACTGACATTGCAGAACCCTATTCCTAACCAAATTCATCCCCTCCAAAAAAAACAGTAGATATAGTAAGCGGGTAGCTACCAAAACGAAACTTCAGCACCAGTCAGCACTTCTCCTCTGGTGGTGCAACTGAGTGCAGTGTTGAAAGTCCATTGTGATGCTTTATTTACCAGGTTGGAAGTATTGTTAACATCTTTGATAAAGGATCTAACAGCTAAAAATGTGCAGGGGATTGACAACATCCTGGTTTCCCACGGTCAATCGAAGCTTAAGCCAATGGTTGAGGAACATTCAAGAAAAGACCAACCTACCCTAACATTTATAAACCAGGCCTGATGACTTGCCTACTCAGCTCCTTTCTAGACCGGTGGTAGTAACCGCGCCTGCTTTTTAGAGGACTAGCAAAAAACACTTATGGGCTTTATTATCAGTAGTCCCTCGAAAAGGGCGGACTACCCTACTGCTACGGGGGAGTTACTCCCTCAGGAAGGTGGAAGAATATTACATACTTGTCCATACCAGCAGTACTTACATCCCCCCGAGTCAACTCCATTTGTCTTCATTCTTGATCAAGTTCCCTCTCTAAATGCAAAAAAGAGAGAATCTGAGGTGGACCTGAAACACAAAGTCATGCACTGGCTCAGAGTTAATTTTGGATGGGTGGACGATATCACAACTGAGATACTGACAGTTGAAAGAGTTCCGGGGCTTGGCCACAAACTAAAATTATCACCAGGGGGCTGCGTGGTTTCAAATTTTAGGACTCCATGGCTGGTGAGAAACTTACTCTCAGCTCTGAGTCTCTTAGCCGACTCCTCCTGTCGAATTAGAGCACTTCCTCTGGGTTATTTCTACAGACCTTTATGGCCATTGCATAGAGTGGCAGCCGCTGACCGGCAGGGTAATGGCAATTTGGCGGCCCATCCACAATCTCCTTTGTTTCCCCTAAGTAATCATTTCCTGCTTCATGTAATCTACAAGAAAAGGATTGATGCCCATTGCTGCACCTGCAGAATGGTTCTGTGTCCGTCACCATAGCCTCCGACCCTTCTTCAAAAAAGTTTGGGGCTCTAGCCCAGCCAGAGAAGTCAGGTCCAAGCGGGAGCTTTGCATCTAGAATATCATACCCTGAAAAAGTTCTGAATGCACTATCCTGGAACATTGCTTGGATTCGTTCGAAACTTTCAAATGCTAACTGGGTGGATTTTATTAAGGAATCTGATTGGGCTCTGGATGACTTTCATATAAATGGTTTTGTCTCTTATTGTAACCCTGCCATATCTGCGGCCTCTGGGAGGGCGATGGGAGGTGTAGCCATTTTTATCTCTATTAAGCTTACCAGGATAAATGTTAAATCAGTTGGTTCCTCCCCCTGGTACCAATTATTACTGTTTCTGGGCTAGGTACTCTGGACATGTTGATTGTTGATTTTTTTTCACAACTTATTGCCCATCACTGTACAAATGTTGTAAATATACTAAATGATGCGATTGTAAATGTGAGTGCCAAAAGTCATACATATGTTTTGCTCTGGGTAGGCGACTTTAATTGTTCAACATGCAAACTCAGCGATTTGAGGGTCTGTGTCCTGGAAAATAAGGATGGTCAGGTGGAAATAATGATGATCAGGAGCTGACACACTTTAGACACTCAAAGTACGGGGATGCTCTGAGTAATATTCTATATTCTAATGATTTAGTATTTCTGAATGAATGTGTTAAAGTTAGCCCTAAACCTTATCCAACCTTTATAGGAGGGAACAAATCTACCAATGTTTTTACTTAGTGGTCAAGTTTAAAATTATTCCAAATCGTGCTAGTGACCATAACGCCATAGTAGCTTCTCTCAAACTAGATTATGTGGTAGCCAAGCATAAGCAGACTGCAATGTTTAATTCTTTATTGTTTGATTACTTAAAATCTTACAATATTGTACCAATCATTTCTGTTGTTATAAAATCCAGTTCTAAAAAATAATAAAAATATGAATAAATAAACCAATAATTCATATTATCAAATATGTTAAACTTCATAATACCAATTGCATAATACAGATTACATTTTATATATATCCTATTTTACATCTCGATTTGATTTTGCTGGTCTAACTCTGTTCTTAGTATTAATAAAAACTTTACAAAAGCTGAGTTCAGTATTATACCGTCTGAGTGCAGACATCTTATCAGTGTCTGTCTACAAGTCTGTATTCCTCGCAAGTTAAAATGCTGCTTAAGTAAGCAGACTGTGACCCCCTATTACATTCAGTATTAATAAAGAGCAAAGAATGAAATGGGAGCAGGTAGACACAAAACATTTTGGGGGAAAAATTGTGACTGAAAATTATGAGCTAATAAACAATTGCTTGTCCGTGAAGCCTTCCCTTGTTTGCTTAATTGAGGATTTTGAGAGTGTCTACTCAGTCATATCGCAGGACCTAACAGTAAAATGTTCAGCTTCCACTCCTTCCCTTTTTAGGCGGTGGTTTAACACAGCCTTTGCAAAATTGCATAAGCAGTTAAAGATGGCCCTCAACTCTGTCCTAAAGAACAGGGAAGCTATTGTTGTTGTGCGTAAAGCATATAGAGCCACTATTAGGGCTAGGATGGACAAACTCGGAAATGAGGCTTGGTCTGATTTGTTGGCCGCGGGAGACTCAATGGACATGAAGCGATTTTGGGAGGTTGTGAACGGACCTTATTTTTATAAGGACCAGCATCCAATGTAGATTACCTAATCCCAGAGACAGTATGGGTCAAACCTTTTAGCCAAATCTTTAACCCCTTAAACAAGGATGTCGGCCATCAAGAAATGGGGATTCATAAGGGGAGAGATAGGGAATTGGCACTCCAGGTTAGCCTGTCCATCACAGTGAAGGAAGTGAAGGTAGCCATTAAGCAAAGCAGGTCTACAAACTTTCCAGGGCCAGTTGGAGTCCCTGTGATTCTGTGTAAAGATACCCTTGATTTCTGGGCCCCTATGCTCACTACTATATTTAGAGCTGTCATTATTGTTCCACTTCCCTCAACTTGAAAAGAGGCCATTGTGGTACCGATTTTTAAAAAAGGCTATAAAGCCTACCCAGCCCGCAATAGGCCAATTCCCTTATTGGATTCCACAGCTCAGATCTTGGGAAGGATCCTTTTGGCATGACTAGAGGGGCAGGCTACCTTAAATAACATTCTCTCAGAAACCCAAAACGGTTTCAGACAAGGAATGGGCATGGTAGAGCAGTGTTTAAATCTATTGCCCATTGTTGGCAAGTACACCAAGTCCATGAAAGGCTCTTTCCATCTAGCATTTATGGACCTGTGTTTGCTTTCTTCATGGTCATCTGGTCTCAATTATGGGACATGCTGGGCAATATGGGGGTAGAAGAACCCCTGGTTAGTCCCCTTTGGCTATTGCATTGGAGCACTTCTGACAGGATTTGTTTTGGTCCCGGATGAGAATGTAGGCCATCTATATATTCAACCCAAGGTGTTCGGCAGGGCTGTATTTTAGCCCCTTTCATGTTTGTCATCTATATAAACAGCTTAAATGCCCACTTACTCCAGAAGACATTGGATTTCTGAGGACAGGCACATGTTTCATCCCCACCCTTCTTTATGCAGATGATGTGGTCCTCTTAGCAAGGATCGCAATTAGTCTGCAGAAATCCTTGGATGACTTTGTTGATTTTATGTCATCCCTAGACTTGGAAATTAACCACCAGAAATATTTTATAATTGTTTGTGGGCCAAAAAAACAAACAAATCCAAAACTTTATATAACCAGGCAGCCCCAGTCACTAAAGTAGTAAGTTTCTGTTATCTGGGACTTCCTTTTAACTCATAATTAAATTGGAACGCACTTTTGGTGTTGAGGGTGCAACAAACAGAGTTAAGGAAGCAATCTGTTGTTTCACTGCCAAGTTAGGTCACAGACCAGTGAGGGAAATGATGGCCTTATATAAAGCTATGTACCTCTCAATTGCAACATATGGGGCTGGAGTGTGGGGGCACTGTGACTCTTCTAGATCCAAACTCTAGAGAACTGTTGAGAACTGTTTCCTTCGAAGACTTTTTATGATCCAGCAGTGAACCTCAAGCTTATTTTGCCACTCGGAGGTGGGATTAAATTATGTAGTGGATATTCTGGGTTTGGCACCACAATTATTTTGGTTACAAATTTGGCAAACACCAGAATTAGAATTCTCTAAATATATTGTCCAAGACTGTTTGGCCCTGGACAATGTGGAGTCCATACCATGGCTTGGGTACATGAAGCGTACTCTTAGTGGGTTGGGATTTGTAGGGCTTTTCGAAGATCCAGCTCAAATTTCCCACCTAGCTAGAGCCCAAATAAAGTCAGCCTTTTTTTTAACAAGCGCATCTTAAGTGAAGGCACCAAACCGCTCAGCTCACCTCACCTCTCTGGTAAATTTTCACACCATTGCACTTAGCTAAGCTTCCCCAAATCAAGGGGGATGGTTTGAGAACTACCCCCCTCTGCCCTTGAGTTGGAAAATTGCCCTCTCTGAAGGGTCACCCAAAATTTTTTGCCTCGGTCCTCTTCTTTTTGCTGAATTCTTTGTGCTGGCCTTAGGACTCTGAGCACTTCACCACTGCTGACCAGTGCTAAAGTGCATGTGCTTCTCCCCTAAACATGATTACATTGGTGTATACCTGATTGGCATATTTGATGTACTGGTAAGTCCCTTGTAAAGTGGTATACCATATACCCAGGGCCTGTACTTCAAATACTACTAGCGGGCCTTCAGCACTAGTTGTGCTACCCACATATGTAGCCTTTCAAACCTGTCTCAGGCCTGACACTGCAGTGCCTGCGTGCCACTGCAGTGCCTGCCACTTCAATATTAAAACTACTAGCCAGGCCTTAAACTCCCCTTTTCTTACATATGTCACCCCTAAGGTAGGCCGAAAGTAATCCTAAAGGCAGGGTGCTATATAAGCAAAAGGTAGGACATGTGCCTTTATGTTTTGCATGTCCTGGTAGTGACAAACAGCCTATTTAATTTTTCACTACAGTGAGGCCTACCCCTCTCATAGGCCAGCATTGGAAATTCCTTAATACACTTTTAAGCTGTAATTCCTGATCAGAGAGGAGTGGCTTTTTCATGTTTAGAATGGTAATTATAAATCCTCCTTACTGGTGAAGTGGATTTAACATTACTGTTTTAGGAATGCCACTTTTAGAAAGTGGACATTTCTCTGCACTTACTGCTCTATGTGTCTGACAGCCTATCTCCAATACACGTCTGGGGTGGGTGACAGCTACACTTTGTGCATTCCCTCTAGGCAGCCACAGACACCGGAACGTGAGGCTCATCTGCATTCTGAGCATTCATCTGCATTCAGATGGGTTTTCCTGGGCATGGACGAATGGGAGGGGCTGACACTTGCACTTCAATAGGTAGTGTCATGTCCACACACAAAGGAGTGATTACCTCCCACAGATAGCCTGGCAGACAGGACTTGGTTGACAGGGATCCTTGTGCTTCTCAGTGAGCTCCTTTGAAGTCACCCCATACATCAAAGGCACTTTTGGGTATAAGTACTGGGTCTCGGACCCCCTAAAAACAGACACTTCTATATTGTGAACTGAACCTCTGTCAGAAGGACTGCTGTGCTTCTTTAAGGACTGTTTTTGTGCTTGTTGCCCTGCTGCTTCCTGACTCTGCTGGGAGGAGAGCTGGACTCTGCCTTCCCTGCAAGTGACCTCCAAGGGCTTGCTGGCTTGTCTTCTGTTTTCTTGGACACAAACGACTTCTTGTAATTCTGCTGGTGCTGCTGGACTCTGCCTTATTTGAGTCCTACCCTTGCCTGAGGTGCCCCCTCCAAGTTCTAGGCCTCCAAAGTGGGTTCTGCAGCTGTTTTCTACAAAACCAACGCATCGCCCTGACTGCATGAGAAACTCCGCCGCATCGCCCTTCAATGCCACCATAGAGGCTGCTCAATGACATCTGATCCCCAGCCTACAAGGATCAAAACGAAACTCTGCGCTGCTCGATGATGACGTATTGCATTCACTTCAACAGAGCTCAACGACGACACAGTACCCCTTTGCGCAACTCAAAGAGGATGCAGTAGGCTCTCGACCTCCACACTTGCTCCAGCCAAGGTATCTCTTCTGCATGACCTGTCTGGGTCCTGTAGCCAGCCTGCCGTTGATCGCAGTTGGCTTGAACTTTGGATTTACTCAGGTCTAGCGCAACCTCAAGTAGCCTTTTAGCGATATTAACTTCTAAGCACTATGTTTGATTTAATCTTTAAAAATTCATATCTCAACTTCTACTGATTGGATTTGTGTAGGTTTGCTCTCCTCATTTTGCTCAGATAAATGTTCTCTGTTTCTAAACCCGTGCAGAGTCTTTTAGTTTTGTTTTCATTGTGTCACTGTGTGTGTGTGTGTGTGTTGCACAACTATTTTACACATTGCCTTTGTACTTTTTGCTCTTCTGTGCACTTTATAAAACAGTAATATCGAATTTTCTAGTCCTACTTCTGTGCTTGCTCAGTTTCTATTAACATCAGGAAGGTTTTAGATTTTTACTGAATCTTGATTCACCAGAGATTTCTCATGCTATTACAGGGTCATTTTTTTTTAGAAAAGATACTGCTTAGCGGGCTATCATGTGAGGCTGGTTTTGGGCTTATCTAATATTGTAGATGTACTTGTTTTAATGTTGTTTTTATTTGCCTAATGTATGAAATGGACTATATGTGTTATATGTTTTGTGCTATGTTCTTTTATTGTTTTTCTAAGACTAATATGGTTTAGAACTGACAGACTGAATTTGAGAAAGTCAAAGCCTCCCTGCGACGTAGTGCGTTAGCGTGAGCAAGTTCTCCCCAAGGTTCCGATTGTCTGAGCTCGCGTCTACGGCACTACGCAAATTGGTGACACAGCTTAAGAGTATTTCTGAGTCAACTGCAAACATACTGTCTCTGGTTCGTTTGGTGGTACTGAAGACCTCAAAGAGAATTTTGTGTGTTAAGATAGCCTTGAAATCATCAATTTCAAAGGCTTGTAACTTGTTAGAAATCAAAATTACTTCAGTCAACTGGACATTAAACTTTATTGGATGCCAGAACATTTTGTGGAGGCGTGGCTGTTGGGAAAAAGTTCTCATTGACAGTGCTCATTAGTATCTTAACTACATTTTGTGCACTCATGATTACGCCTGTTTTTCTGGCCAACTGTCTGGTATCTCAAGGCTAGGGAAAGACGCTCCTTTCACATTTGGATGGCTTACACAGCAGACAGCGTCACTTTTCTAGACCAAGCATACAGCCATAATGTGCCTCTGCCCATTGTGGAGGATGACTACTGTCCTCAAAAGGTTCGGAGAGACTGACAGATGGTGGCAGCCAAGGGCGGCTCCTCCACTAAGGCAGAGGGGCATCGCCCCACTGCTTTCAGATCAGGAAAAATAAAATGATAATGTCATTATTATTTTATTTTTCAAAGGTTTGGGCGGGTTAGGATGGGGCGGGGCTGGGCTGGGGGCACAAGGGGAGGAGTGGTTCATGCACTTAAGTGCATATGACTATTTGGCCTGTCGCCTTGGGCCGGCCAAACAGTCGTTTGCACTTTGCATGTTCCCCAGTAGGCCACCAGGCTGTAATGCACAGCCTGATGGGGAACATGCACAGGTTCCCTATCCCCGTCTTAGCACGGAATCACGGCGCTCAGACCAATCACAATGCTGCACTGCAGCGTTGTGATTGGCTTAGGGGAGCCTGTGTGCTTACTGCTTCAGGCACTCGCCAGTGGACAGACGGCTGCTGTTAGGAGGTAAGTGCTTTTTTAGGTCGAGCGTGAGCCAGCGTGCAAGCGCTGCTCTGCGAAGAGCTGTGGTAGTTCAGTACGGAGAGAAGCTTTGCCCACTCCCCCCACCCTTATTTTTAATTGGCTTGTGTGTTTGTCCTTTGTAAATGCTGTCTTCTGATTCATTATGAGGCTTGTTAGTCCCTCCTTAGTAGGGCCAAGTCGTCCTTTGTATCCTCCCATGGCTACTGGCCCCTTTACTTGGTTGTTACACGGGGCGTGTACTATTTCCTTTATTAAGCAGCTGGAGCCGGAGCCCGCCGCAGGACATGGACCAGGTAAATGTGGAGTGTGTAGAGGGGCACACGTAGCGTCACGCAGCTTTTCAAACAACATGGGGGGGATGTGGGGTCTAGAATCGCGCAACACAACATTTTTTGGTGCCTTCTACCCTCTTCCCATTGTCGTGCCTTCTTCCCCCCTCCACCCTACCTCCCGTTGTCTGTGCCTTCTTTTCCCCTCATGTCCGGGCCTCCCTCCCGTTGTCCGTGCCTTCTCCCCACCCCCCGTACTCCCTCCCTGCCGATGTCCGTGCCTTCTCCCCCGCCCTCCCTCCCGTTGTCCGTGATGCCAAGTTGCCAACCATTTGCAATGCAATAGGTCTCGCGTAAATTAGAGACCTATTGCATCGCAAATGCTTGTTAAAATAGAGTGCACTGTAAATGTCCTGTACACATTGTGAATACAGAGCACACAGGCGCGTCACTGGGTGGTCTGCGCATTATATATATACAGTGCCACAGGAAGTTGCATAATTTGCCTTTCCATGCCCCATGATTTAGATATCCCTGCCGCATAATTCAGTCCTCCCTTTTTACACAATACCAGTGGCCCTGACAAAGAAATAGCTCTATATAGTGGCCTGGAGGCAGGCGTTTTTAGGTCTCGCCTACGCAGCGCGCATGCGCTGCTTAGGAGGGGACTTTTTGGAATCGATCAGCATTTTGGCTAAAAGCGTGCACGTTTTGCATTGCTTCCTATTGCAACGCGTGCCCGTTTGGCGTTTCCCTTGCGGGAGCGAGCTTTGGCACCATCTGTTTGTAATTATCTTGAAAACAGATGGTGCCCCTGCTCGCTCCCGCAAGGGAAACGCTGTGTGTGTCTGGTCCCTGTAAGCAAACATTATCGTGTCCATCCACAACAGAAGTTGTAACCGCTTTTTTCCGGTCCAAATACTCCCTCCCTCCACCTGCAGTCCTTATGCGTGTCCATCCACAACAGAAGTTGTAAGCGCTTTTCTTGCGGTTCAAATACTCCCTCTCTCCAAAAAGTCACAACAGAAGGCGGCAGACTTTCTCTTTTTATTGTCCGTACACGCTGGTACCGTGTTTCTTTGGGTAGTGTTTTTTCTATGTCTACTTGTGTCGTCAGCAGTTCCTACGAGACTTTACTTTCGTTTCTCATGCCGGTTTCTTTTTTGCAGATTTATATAGCGCGAACTCGACCCGAAGGTATTGGAGCGCTTTATTCGTCTTGCTTGTTACATGAGGACTTACAAACGGTTGTATTTGTGGTTTACAGTGGTACCAGCTGTTGAAGGAGGGGAAGATCTGAAAGCAGCCACTGGATGAATAATATCCGCAATTGTTGAGTTGCTGGCCTCTCGTGCGTGCTAGGTCCCCCAGGCAATATATTAAAGCACACTCTGACACAGGATGAATAGTGCTTTACTGACCACGAGGCAAAACCCATCGGGCTTATTTATGAACTCGGCGGTGACGTGTCCACAGCAACCATTAGTGTTAACAATGGCCCAAGTAAACATCCCCGTAGGCATGCTTCAATGCCCCACATAGGGGTAGTAGGCAGTATATAAATGCTGCAATACAGTACCACCATGGGTATCAACAGGAGAATATTAAGCACAAATATTGTTTTCTGACATGGGTTGATCCCTTAAAGGACACACCTAACTGGCAAACTCAACGCTCAAGTTAGAGTGCCCAAGGTCACACGTCGCCTTACTGCGAAGCTAGTTTCTTAGCCCAGAAACTCATTGAAAACTAGCAATAAAAGTATTAATCCTATTAATGTCTTTATGGACCAGGTCCCGCCCCCCACCCCCACACACACACAGACACACACTGGTCAAATAAAAATGAGCCCGTTTGTCAGCCCATGGCGAGCATGCCCAATTGACAGGGGTCACAGTGGGCGATGGGCATGCACAAGATCACATGGCGCGGCCGCAGACGAGCCCTCAGCGTGCATTAATTTTCGCACACCCACTCACTCGCTCTCCCCGACACCCCAGACTTTTCTAGCAGATTCCAGAGCCAAGTACGCGGTACGACAAGCTCGAAAGAAACCACCACAACCCCGGAAGTGACCTTTACACCAAGGTGCGGTGAAGGGGTCTCAAAGTAAAGCTGATAATCTCTTTCCTGCGCATATATATATATGTATATTTATATATATCGCGTATTTACAGACGTTTATCTGAACCCCTTTGTTCAACTCATTCAATGAAATTGGGCACTGATGGGATTTTGGGAAGGAAGGCAATGTACCCAGAAGTGGGTATGGGTCGTAAAAGATATATTCGCCCCCTTTAAAAGAGAAAGGAAATCTTCCGAAGTACAGAAGAACGAATGTCTTAGTCAGGCCCTTGGGGCTTCAAATCGATCTGCACTCGGATATTTCTGCAGCAGATAATGCATCGGAGCTAAATAAATGGGGATTTTACACCAATGTAATTGCACTGTCGAGAGAAAAAAACCTCTCTGTTACAAAGTTCTTTAGGGGGGGACTTTGGAAATCATACAAATTCTGCTTTTCGCAGTCAACGACAAATCGATTCCATTATCATTTTAATTACAAAAAGAGAACTAGTAATACAGTCGCCATCGAATGCCGGGGTTAACATAGCCAACCAGGATGGTAGTCGGAACTGGCTACTCGCCGTAAAGTGCTCCAACGACTCGTCAGGGGTAGTAAGCGCTATATAAATGCAATTCCCAGTTGCCCTTGTAATACAATAGGCACTACCCTGGGATTCGGCAGAACTCCCTTCTCACCCAAAACTGTTTAATATACATTTGCAACAACAGAGGCCAACTGACAGAACACACGACTTACATATAAACACTGCGCAGACAGGACTTACAGACAGCTCTCACCAGCAGTTCTGCGAACAAGAAAACACCACCAAGCCCAGACTACCGCTAACCACCAGAAAAAGGCATATTGAAGCCCCCCAACACTTTTTAAACAAGCATTGGCATAGCCAATAGGTCTCGCCTTTGGGACCTTATAAGTGTTTAGCCATGCAACAGTTGGTGTTGTTGCACCAAGGATATTGTGCTGCATACCTAAATACTTATAAGGTCCCAAAAGCGAGACGTATTGGCTATGCCAATGCTTGTTTTTTACAGCCGTCTATTGAAAGACAGCTAGTTACATAGGGCACCGCATTCAAGCTGTAAATTATCTTTAGGCCATTCATTTCTAAATTAAATAACTTTATGTTCTTGAAATATGAATGAGCACGTTAATGATGCAATAAGAGCGAAGAACAACATTACTGTAGCATAGTCTTTTGGTCTGGAAGGGCTGCAGTAATGGTATGAAACTTTTTTCTCTAACGTTAAAATTACCAGGAACATAAAACGTACAGGACAGAGGCACCTATCAAACCATGCATCCGAAATCTGGCTCACAACACCGGGTTTGAAATCCCTGCGTCGAGGCAACACGAAAAAACATTATGAAAAGACCGCGAATAAAGTCTTTAAAACGGGCTCGCTGTTCCACGATGTATCCAACTGAACAATACAAGCCATTACCCCTTTTAATAGCATTAATAAACGTCCCGCTCTCATGTTACCAGCCCTCGTTTCATACAAATTGTGCATTTGACCTCTTTACTCAGTGTTGTGACTACATGAAGTGCGGAACCGATAGCTCGGGGAGTGAAGCTCCCGTCACGCCGCTCAGGTCTTCACGGGTCTGGTTACAGCGGCTTCTGACAGCAGTGTGTCCCCTCTCACTCCCAAGGGAGAGGCCTCGGAGCTCCGAAGCTGCTGAGACGGATAAAGACTGCGTGGGCCATCGAACCACCCCCACCACCGCTGCTAAGAAAAAGATATCAACTTGGGGCCAATTCGGTCTTTGCTTCTCAAGCTTACATTACTTCCTGGTCTGTTCCATGCCTAGTTCTTGACGATTCGTAATGTAATCAAAGTACACAGCACCCATACCACAAGGGTTGCGTTTGGGGTGATGGGAGGGGGGTTAATGACAGTCGGCACAGAGTCTTATCCAACAGAAACAAGCGCGCGCGCCTCGCGCTAAAAGTAAAAAAACACAAGTGGCGGCAAAAGTGAAAGCGTTTCCCTTGCGGAAGCGAGCAGCGCCAGGAGCGATAATTGCTAACACATGGCGCCAAAGCTCGCTCCCGCAAGGGAATCGCCAAACGTGCACGCGTTGCCATTGAAAGCAATGCAACGCGTGCACGTTTTTGCCTGCAAAGCTGTGTCGATTATAAAAGGTCTTTTTCCTATGCAGCGCATGCGCGCTGCGTAGGCGAGACCTAAAAACGATAGCACCAACCCCATTATCACCAAACACCCGCCAACAAGGGATGTCAGTTCCCTCTCAAACCATCCACAGCAATCACATATGACCCTTGTATATGCTAATCCAACGAACAGCCTTGCCCCGCACCAGTGTGCAGGACTAGAACAAACGGTCATTGTCTTGAGCGCGGCTGAAAACTCGAAAGGACATGGTTTGCATGACAAGTGACAGCGCTACGAAGGCACACTACTAGCAAAATAGGCGCTACGTAGGGTAAAAAGTTCTTATCCATGGAACTGCCTCGCAACAACGGACATCTGGAAAACCTGTACATTTTGGCTGCGCAGCTGACTGTGGACAGTACGAACAAGACAGGCTCCAGACAAACTGATCCCAATCCCAACAAGCATTGGCATAGCCAATAGGTCTCGCCTTTGGGACCATATAAGTGTTTAGCCATGCAACAGTTGATGTTGTTGCACCAAGGATATTGTGCTGCATAACTAAATACTTATAAGGCCCCAAAGGCGAGACCTATTGGCTATGCCAATGCTTGTTATGATGAAGCACACGTTTCAAGGGGACCTATGACATTTTTTCCATTTTTCACAATCCCCTGTGAATTTTTTATTTTCAACCACTGCGTTTTGTGCAATGAAAGCAACCGAGCATTTAATGTGCGTTGTTTATATATTTTTTTATAGGCACATGGTTTGCATTTTAGTGTGTTCGTGTCGAATTATTATTTACTGCTATAGTTAGTGAAATAGAATAATCCAGCTTTCTTCCACCCTTGGTTCCCAAGTTATCCAAGAAGTAGTAAAACAATGCGGCCACAGCTTTCCCTTGTAAAAACATGTGAAATTAAGAAAGGTGATTCAAACCATTAGCACGGTACAAAGTACAGTGCTGGATCACAGATACAATGTGCCTCCGGTTTCGGACAATACACAGTATATTTTGCAGTGGGATGAAACAGGTTTCCTGTCGTTTGTAGCGCCACTCCGCCTGATGGCGCTTTTTAATTCCGGTCATGTGAAACACCGACGCATGGCTCTGTGAGTAAGTCAGTTTACGACATGCCATTGTGTACGAAAAGTAATCCTGCAGTGGATAAATGCAATAAAAAAACTGTGTTACAATGTAAACTGTCCAGTTACCAGAGACCCGATAGAGTCAGTACAAAACCAGAAGATATTGTATTGCACCTCTCATAGCAATTACATATACAACATTAACAATTGAAAATTAATTTAATTATGTACAGCATATTACACCATACTTTTACAGTTTGTAAGCGCTGTAAATAACAAATTTTACAATTACCAAATCTAGTTGCACTGAAATTACCAACCACACATGTGAGGAAATCTGAGTTGACCGTAACAAGATTCAAACTCGACCTCCGATCACTGCACGTGTCAGCAGCGAGCGTCAATTCATTAAGTCGTCCTCCATAACCGGACTGGTGTTTTATATGTGTAGAAAGTTTACTCACCTGCAAGCAAAGAGTACTATGAAAGACACACACAATCAAATTATCTGTGGTGGTCCACTGCACCCGTCGATACATGGCCACAGCAATCATCTGCAGAGGTGCCATACAAAATATAACCGCATCATATAGATTGTAAATAAGTAGAAGTACAAATTAACAAGATTTGCTATGCATATTGTTTGTATAGGTATTATATAAATATATTGAGAGATGCTCTATAAGGGGTTAATGGGCAACTGTGTGATAATGTCCTATATTGCCATTGAGGATTTCTCATGACATCATGAACCACGAGGAGTGATTTGTAAATGTCACCACCACCCCACAATGAGACCATGCTACCTGCGCCTATATGTTTCTTTATATAGCATGTTTATTTTGGGGCATCAAACTCGAAAACTTGTGTTTTTTATTAAACAGGGAAATGTTTATTCCAATTTGAAAGTTAAACCCTGGACGATACTGTTTGGTTTACTGTAGAAAACAAGCATTTGCAATACAATAGGTCTCGCATTTACTAGAGTTTAAGCTATTGGCATTGTAAATGACAATGCCTTTTATTTATGTTTTAAAAACCAAAACATAAATAAAAGGCATTGTCATTCACAAAGCCAATAGGTCAAACTCACGTAAATACGACACCTGCTGCATTGCAAATGCTTGTTTTGTATTTTGTCTGCTACCCTCGTTTCCTGACAGCCGCTATTGGTGGCAGCAATTCCAGATGGCAAGGGCACAGCGCAATTTGCAGTTATATGCTCACAGGTAAAAAAGTAGATCATGGTTATATGCACTAGTGATTAATCATACTCAGTTGACTAAACCGCTAAAACCCACATGGCTAATAAACCGTCTTCCAATTCTTATTCTAAATGCTTCCAGGTAGACAATGAAATAAACAAACACTGTCACTTGTATGGGCAGCTGACAGAAGCCCAGTCTACACCCACAGATTCTACTTATTGGGGTTTTTTGTTTGTACGACTGCCAACTAGAAAGTTATGAAAGAAGAACACATCTTTGATGTTTATAACTCCTTTTTGGTGTCTCAAATGTATCTTGGCCAAATGCTGTTGTGCACCTCTAGCAATCTGGGGTCCCCTCAATAGTGTGGTTATGTTTCTTAGGTCTGCACATTATTAGAGAAAGTGTATTATATGCAGAGCTGTCATGCCTGAATGTGTGTCAAAATTAAAATGTCATCCAATGCAGGACGCACGTGTTTGTGTTTTCCTGAATACAATGGCATGTTGAAAAATAAATTTTTGGTCATTTGAAAACATTATCTAGCTTACCTGTGGCTTTTTAAACGTATAAAGTTGCCTAATTTTAGTGTATTAATAAGCAACTAATGGTACTTGCTTTCATCAGGACTTAAAAGCAAATCCATATCTTATATACTGAAATAGAATATTGCTCAGCGTTTAAAAAGGATTGTATTATGACCCCAAATGTATCGGGCAATTGTCTCTTTTGAATACAGGCTATAGATTACTGGAACATTACACTGGGTAATTCTCGAAGTGCCCCGTCAGACCGACCTGTAAAACATTTTTATTTTTTGTCAAATATATTAGTAAAATTGTGACATGCCATGAACAATATTCCCCATTTCCCCTACCTTCCCTTCTGCGGGGGGAGGAGGGGGTAGGGACTTCCAGATTCCGTGCTCATGACAAAGATTGCTTACTCTACCTATTCATGCAGTCCTAGGCAAGTAGGTGGGATGGTGAAAGTCACAAATTTATCTTGACCAAGGAAAACACTGTGCTTCAGAGTACTTGAAGAGCTGCTGTCTAACCAGGGCTGGTGTCTGTCAGAGACAAGGGAACATCACGAAAGCTACTACTTTCTGTTGGTGGAGGTGAGGATGGACCTGAAGAAGCCTCGAACACTGCCTGCCTGCAGAGACAGGGAAGAAGGGTGACAGGCGCTACTGGAGGCACACTGTCCAGGAAGGAGAGGCCCGTCATGTTCACTGCTTGAGGAGCACCCAGAGGAAGAAACTTGAAGGAGTGATCTAGGAGGGACCTGAGCTGTAAGGAGATCCAGCAGGTCTCGGTGCAGTGATAGTGAAACTATGCTTAAATTGTAACATAACTGTGGCATGTGTAACAGTGTGACATCTTGGCGTGTGGTGAAGGATCTAGTACTGATGCTGCCAATGATGACAACCAGACAACCAAGGTGTTGCTGACCACAGCAACAACCTTGTGATCCAAAAGGGCTCGGCTTGGAGGCTGCAAGCCCTGCCATCTGAAGTGCTGGTGCACAGTGACTCTGGAGGGCTGCCCCTAAAAGAACTGGTGCCCCATAAGAACATGCCTGAGCCAAGTCTCTGGCGATCATCCTGTTCAAAGCTACCTGTGCAGTGAACGCGTCCCGCAGGAGGCTGCACCATAATGGCAGGAATTCCCCCACTGCAAGCCTGGATGTCCACCAATCAGATACAGGTAACTGTGAGTTCTAGTGGACTAGATAGACTGAGACGTGTAGTTGCAGAAAGTGTGAGAACTTGAGAACCGCCTTAAAGACTTTGAACTGAGTTACCTAACAGATCCAAGAGATTTTTGAGCAATCTGTACCTGAGCCTAATCCCAGTCTATTTCCTAGTACACAGGACAGAAATAGCAGTCTCTCCAACCTCAGAGAGAGGGAAGTCGGGTACTGGGGAAGGAAGGGAGGCATCCCACATTTTGTGTGTGGAGAAATACACATAACACATGAGTTCTATATCTACATGCCTTTGTTAATGTCTTTCCCACATACATTATTCTGTGCCTTGTGTATGGTACCACAACGATGCCACCCATCACTCTAGGCACTGTGTCCCCTTTATCATTCCACGTTTCCAAACAGTTATGTCTAGGCTGCACACGTCCTTGCACTGAGCTACTACTGGGTTAGTTTTCTGCCGTTAGTGACAAACAGGAATTTACAAAGCAAAGGTGTAGAAACAGCCATCCCTGATCCATCATTTCACTGAATGCCCTCCATCCTGCTGCTGAATTTGACAGTTAGCCCTGCCCCGCCTGTATAATTTTGTTACATTTTCCTGACATTTCGAGTAATTTTAGGAAAAAAGTTACATGACTACGTGCACCCTTCACAGTTACATGTGAATATGCCTATGTAATGTCAGACCAAGAGCTAATGTATCATGAGGCCAAATTTACAATGATGTTCTATACAAGATATTATGCTACTTTTTGCATACATTGTTAATGTCCATTAGAGTCTACACATTTTACATGGTTAGGAAGGCTAGTGCCGCATAGGCATATTGTATTAGAAAGTGAGTTGTGTACTGTGGCACTTGAGAAACGACAGCAGAGGTTCTTTAGTGGTTGGGACTTGGCTTATTTCCTATTAAAGTATAATGATACAGTCTATCTCCTTCTTGGTCTTGCTTCAGAGGTCCTCAGGGGTTGATCTGTCTTGAACTCGTCAGTCAGGGGTGTCCATCGGGGAAAGAAAAGGGGACTTTATAAGGATGGTATCTTTATATAGAAGCTTGTTGGGAGTTAGGGAGTGGAGGGAGGATCACAAATCACCCGGTTTTGCCACCACCAGTGTCGCGCTACATGCGAGGGTTTGTACAGGGCTAGCCTATTTCATCAAGCAGAGTTATACTGGCAGCCACCCACCCTGTGTGCAGCGCGGTTAGGTATCCTCTCCCTTTTTAATCGGAGGTGTGTTATTGCCTCCAGCACCCGTTTTGAATAAGCTGCTGAAGCGAGCACGTACCTCAGCGAGCCACTCTCCTCCTGGAGCGCGGCGGGACAGCTCGTAGTGCCGAACAGGGTCTGGCTCCCTTCTTGGCTTTGCCTCCCTGGACCTCGGTCTGTAGGTGGGCGGCGGCCGGTCTTCTCTTTGGTTCCTGGCGGTCTCTTCGTTTGCGGGGTCGCTCAAGCAGGCTCCCTGGGCGTCACTTTCGGAGTCTTTCTCCCGTCTCCAGTCGATGCCGCCCTCACTGAGGGACAAGCCGCCTATCAAGGAGGTGGTGGTCTCTGTAAGGCTTCTGATTGATTCATGTGACCAGGTCACGGGGGTCAGTCTTGGATCAAGGAAATCATTTTCATTAAAGGCGCCGCGTTGTTCTTGAGCTCCTGGGCCAGGTGGGGACTGTAAATAGAGGAGACACATAAGGGGGAAACTGATCGTCATCGTTCTCTTCTGTCACGAGACTTCCAGGTACGTCGTGACAGTACTTATATGAATCGATGAAATTTATTGTAAAAAGCGTACACCTGTAAGCGCATGCCCTGTGTCCATCGTGGCCCATTCCTTGCAGGTGAAGTATGGTCCTGTCCCACCCACAAACGAGCCTGTTCCTGAGGCGGCGATTCAGGTGGTACTCATTCCCATTATGTGGGATGGACAGGAGCTTGAGCCCACCACCAGAAGGAGACCATGCCTGGATTCTGGGAATGACTTCTAATTTGATTCAAACAATTTTGGACTTTTGCATTCAGTTGGCTTTCGTTTTGTTTACATAATTTTTCCCGGCGCACAAAAAATAGACTTTTACTTATTTTACTTTTTTGTTTGCTCTCCTTCCTCAATGTTTTTCTACCAGGTACCAGGAACTATTGTATATATGTATTGCTGTCTTCAAAGACAGGTTTCACACATCCCCTTCACCATCGCCCAGAAGTAATGCCCCTCGATTTAACATTTTTAATATTTAACCATACAAACATTTTCCTATTTTAGTATATTTTCGTTGTGATTATTCTGTGTGAGCATGTGTGAAAATTTGAAGGAACTTTGCACATGACCACGATAGGTTTACACATTACATTACAATTGTAATATACTCGGATCTTTAGATTTCAATACAAATCTGATGATACATTGTAGAAAGGTTGGTTCAGAAGATATTTTTTGTCAAGCAAGTGCTTGGAAGGATCAATACATATCTTCAATGGTGGGATAGGCTAACATACACATAGGGTGGTTACATGTCAAGGTGGGTGATTGTATAGTGACTGCATTGTTCAAGAGGATAGTGATTGCTGTCAATGCTCATGAGAGGACTTACAGTGGGATGAAGATCAGGTTGTGTATTTGCAGCACATGGGTTGGTGATTATTGACCATCAGTTTTTTGAAGTGCTTGACTTGACTTTGTAGCTAGAGATGTTCCCAGTGTGATTCAAAGTAGTGAGGTGGGTGGAATATAAGATTTGCATCCATGGTCTTTGTTTTTATGCCTGTGAACTTGCAATCTGGAAGATTAGCTAACAAGGGTGACTGCTAGTCGGCAGTGTAGTGTTCTGTCAGGTATAAACCAATGTGGGTCAAAACTTCTTCTCATCTTCTGCAATGCTGGATGCGGCTGTGAAGGCAGCCATTTTGAGCGTGGTGGTTTCTCACTGGATCCGCTTCTTCCTCTGTTTGTGAACGAATGGCTTTGCCTGCAGACTCATCATTACCAGGTGCTCTGATGGAAGGTAAAAAAAGAAAATGTTAGACGTTTGATATTTTTTAAAGGAGCAATAGGATACTAACTCCAAGAGCACTACACCATGTTACTTCACTTTAAGAGCAGACATGACATATTGACTAACAGGATCTGAAATTGGCTTATGTGAGTTGATGCTGCACGAAACTGGTGTATGGGCAGCAAAGCGAATAGTATCTTGCCTGGTAGTGCCCCAGATGCTTGCTGTTTGGAACAACCCTATATTGTCAGCGGCTGACAAACAATGACTGGTTGCGGACATGTGTCCTTTGATGCAGCAGCCAAATAAATGATCAGTGATACATCAGAGTCATGGCAGTGTGACTGAGAAAAACTGTAATAAGTGTGGCATGCTGATTAATGCTAAATGGGGACTTGGCACATCCCTTTCACATGGATACATTTAGAACTGGACCACTGACATAGTGGTTAAAGTGTGATTAGACAACAGAAACAGTATGTGGATTTGGTAGTATGTCACTATTTAACATCCACAATTGTGGCCTGGGTCTCTTCTAGTGGGACTATAGAGGTGTTTTGTAAAACAAATTCACATATCATGCATCCATAGTAGGTAAGGTGACATTAGACTTATCAGGCTATAATTACCTGTAGTGGTGTCTCTGGTACAATGTGTGAGTGACAAGTCATTATTACCAATCATTCATGGTGTTTCAAATCAGGTGGAGACACAGATGTGTTTTCTGTGGAAACCACAAACATACATGCATTAACATGGAAAGTTGTTATGTACTGGAAGATGGCGATGGTATTGAACATGCATGTGTGAGTATGGACTTAGAATTCTGGACACACACAGACCCGTTACTTCAGTAATGACATATATAGGCGAGGAGTACAGAAAATAGTATCCTTTTAGTTTTAGTGATCCAGAGTGATCAGAGATGTTGACATTGTGAAATGAGATTGTGTGAGTTGCACATTTCACATATGTGTGATTGTGACAGGCATAGTGATGACACACACCTGGCTGTGTGACAGGGATGTATGTTAATGCCAGAACTGCTTTGGGCCTTGCCACAGGGGAGGGGGTGCTCTCCCTGCTGCTATTGGTTGTTATGTAGAATGCATGACATCTGTTTTGAAAATAGTTGAGACTGACATCAGTATTCCAGTTTAAAGAGGAGGGAATCACGCTGTGTGACAAAGGCATGTGTATGATATATGCCTTGTGTTAGACATGACTTATCTTCAGTGTGTTCATATGATGACAAGGTGTGGAAGTCAGGCGAAAGGTGAAAGGTATTTGTGTGTTAGCCATACTTCTCCTGATATTGGTTTTCCCTGGAAGATGCAGGCCATGCAGCAGGTCAAGGAGCATAGTAGAGAGGATTCATTCATTGAGGGGAAAGAGACAGGGTTATGATCTGGGACTCCCACAAGGAGTGGGCTTTGCCAACAGGATTTCTCCAAATGCAATCTCCACCCATGTCCTCTTGTCTTTTCATTTCTTTTGAATGCCTGACGTGGCAGACCTCAATTTTAAAAGTAGGCACACTGCCTGTGACCTCCTGCCACATGGCCACCCTCTCTACTCCGCTGAGGTGTGTGTGTAGGTAGATCAGAAAGAAGATCACAGTGATCAGCTTCATAGTTCATCAGAATGTCTGTCTCCTCAGCAAATGAACTCTTTCTCTTGTGTTGCATGGTCTGCACCATGGTGGCTGTGGCTCCATGACATCTGAGAGCGCAAGGGGAAGGAGTCAAAACCATGGGTAAGCAGTAAGCACCCTATTTATGTGTCTCCACTAGTGATGATTGTCAGTTTTGTGTGATTCTTAGGCAATTGCCATTTTCCTCAGGTGATTGATGTTTCCCTGCTCTTTTCAATTCTGAGTTCAACTTAGCATAGGTTGAGATCGTTGCCTATGCTATGTACTATTTTGTTTGACTGGAGTATAAAATAAACATTCCTTTAAAGTTACTGGTAGTAAATTTACATCTTACTTTGTATTATACCCCTCATATTAATGTATAGGGATGCATACCCCTACTACTAGGCATAAATCTCCTCTTGGAAGTCACTGAATTGCATTTAGGCAGAGTCTTATGCTTGGGCATTGAAGTAAATTTATATGTGTGGAAATTTTAGATTCACCTTTATAGATTGGACTTATAGTATGGGCTCCCATTCAGTTGATTTTCAGTCCTTAAAAGAGGTTTAAAAGAATACAATTTTTAATTGTGGAGTTGAATGAGGGTGGTATGAGTTTGACCAAATGACTGAGTAGTTTGCAAAGGAGCCAGACCTATCATTGAGCAGCATTAAGTGTGGAATAAAGCTTTCTTTCATTCAAAAACAACATCATGCCACCTGTATGCTGTAGGAGGTGCAAATGTTTGGCATTCTCTAAGCTTCATGCCATGCTTTGCTTCTGTTGGTCAGAGGAGTAGCACATTCTGTGTCATCTTTAGTCTTGATTGTGTTGCCTGAATCTCAGCAACTGACAAAAAGATTTGGCAGTCAGATATCCATGGCTTCTTCAAAGTGTTAAGATAAATCAAGTCTCAATCCTCTATCACATGATCATTAACAGTTGATATTGTCAAATGGAATACATCACAATGATGAATATGATTGTATAGTGATATAATTCTCTTACATTGCATGCTGGGTAATTACAATGAATTTCCCTGATTATAAATATTGTTGCATGTTCAAGGGGAGAATTGTTGCTGGCAATTTCTCTCAGCAGCCAATTTGTGCATAGTTCAGAAGCTTTGCAACTTGTGAAAATGTGAACTTTGCACAACCTAAAAGATGGTTTTCAAACTTTTCACATTCCGAGTCTGCCTCTTATGGACCCCCTAGTTTATGGGAAATTAATGTCTTTGTTCAGATCACTAAGTGTCTATGAGCTTTTGTTAAAGACATTACTAAACTAGATCTAAAAATCAATCGGGTATAGAATATTTCTCTTTTTAGCTCTAGACCAGGGGTCTTCAAACCATGCAGTGACGAATCCATGGCTGCAGAAAGGAAGAATGAAGCGTCTTCAGGTTTTCCACAAGTGTGTCTGGAAAAAATATTCTTTGGCACTGTATTAATAAAATGTGTTTCTGAAAGACAGAGCTGAACATAAAAATAGCAGTGTTTAAAAAAATTAAGTTGTGACATTTTGTTCAAGACTGGATGCTTACCCATAATCCAGATCCAGGTCTATCACTGTCACAGGTAAAGGTGAATGTTTCCCAAAGCCACAATGTCACCCACAGACTGGAATATGTGGTAGGCAAGTGGCCTCAAGAAATTATCACCGTCTCAGAAGGAAAAATCGAAATGCATAAAAAAGCACTTTGCTGATGAAGCCTTCACGGGGTTGGAGAAAACCAGGAGACTGCTTTAGATTAAGTTTGTAACATTCTGACAATCCTGGACTTACCTCTGCATTAAAGGCCATTTGACTCAAGACTAAGGACCTCATTTGATATGTGGTGGATGGTCCACTGGGTAAACAGTGGGGTGTGCTTCACTGATGTGGCAGAAGACTGCCTACCATGCTTAGACATTAATGATGGGGATTGCTGTGCCTTCAGCTGAGCCTAGGTGGCAGCTAGTCTGAGAGGCACTGAAGCTCTGTTGAGCAGGCACCATGTTTAATGCTCCAGCTCATTCAGGAACATTTTTAGGTCAAGCCTAGGCAGCGTGCATGCGCTGTCTTCAAGCCATGCTGTATTTAGTCTATGGGCTTATTGGATAATGGTTCCTGCTTGCCCCACCTTCTCTCAATTGTTAACTCCCATGTAGGATTGCCGGAGGACTTGTCCGCTTCCACTTTTGTCATTGAATTTCGTGTCTTTTGCACCTTTTTCAATGTAGAACGAACACTTCTTCAAAGTGATTGTGTTTTGTTGTTGTCTCAGTGCTGCGCCCATTTCATGAGCGCTGCACTGCTTTGGTGAAGGTGAACCACGTTCACAGTGTTCTCATCAGCGCTGAGCGACATTTTTTCTTTCTATTGCGTGTTCATACTGCTGCCTGGTTATTACTATGTCATCGGAAAACACACACTTTGAGGAGAACTACCTGCTCTGGATCAAGCACAACCTCTCAAATGTATTCACTTCCCAGATGACGTTTTTTTCTTCCATGCGTAAATCACATGCACTGCTGTCCCAGTAACAGCATATGCACCAAAAGGTAAAAAACTCACAGGGGAGACATACACTGAGGGCTAGAATGCAAGTTACAGAAAATACAAGCAATTTTGCCAAAGTGATAATGCAAAATGGGTCTTATTTCAGGAGAATTCACATGGGGCAGTAAGTGTCTGCTTAATCAAAAGAAGACTCTAAATACGTATACATTTTAATAATTTGGTATCTAGCATGCCATACAGTGCATCTGCAGGCCGTTTGCACATCATTGCTTGCAGCCTACCCCACTCACTAGTGCATCCTCATTATTGCTTCCCTCCTCCCTCCTCATTGCTTGCCCATTCCCACCCCCTCATGGCTAGCTGTTTAACTTGTCTTTTCACTCATTTCCCCCATCGCTGCTTGGGCATGTTTCACTGTCAACATGAAAGTTCTGTTTTTACTTAGAATAAACACCCCCTGTGTGCACTGTATTGCTTCCTTATTTTTATCTTTTGAAGATTGCTTGGCTTTTCTTTGCTTATGTTTGCTTTGTTGTTAATGCTGAACATGGATGGCATTCAGATACTCTTTTCCTAAGGCATCATCGGCAGCCATCCTCAGCCTGGTCCTAACTGGAGCCTCCTTTTATCAGACAAGTCCTTTACTGTGCATGCCTATTGAGCTACATATTTGGAACACTATCGCATATCTAGCGCTTGTTCCAGTTTCTTCGTTGAATCTCTTCCATCGCAAGAGGCTTTCCAGAATACCATATTACTGATTTTAACATTTAGCGGGACCAGGTCGCTTTTCAAATATACCTACACGAGACATCTGACTTTTTCGTGAAATCGTTGATTTTAATATTAATAAGACATCGTTGCACATTCGGTGCACTGCATTTTTATCAGCCATTTATTAGAATCAAGAACATCCACCAACTATGGAGTTGCAGGTTTTAATCACTAGGAACTAATTTGCAACAGGATCTATAATTGTGTGGCTTTCCTGAAGAAGGCGTTGTATACGCCGAAACGCGCGTCGAGTTAATAAAGATATTGCCACTTTTTAACCCTTTATTTATATCTATTGATTAAAAGTGATGTGTTACATATTGTGTTTCATTTTTTAAATGTTTTGTATAAATATCATTTGTTTAGACAATATGAGAAGAAATTATTAAAATGGTAACAACTTTGAACATATTTTTTCTGTCTTCCTTGGTTTTCTTAATGTTACAGATACTGTGTATATTGTTTGCTTTATTGACATTGCCTAGGAGTTTTTGTTACTACCATTTAAGTCCCTGTCCTAGGAATTGAACTATCCATTGTTCAGGGGGTCCTTGTTTTTTCTCATTTGGCATTCACATACATACACTCCGCTTCACCGAGCGTGACACCTTCACCCATCTCTGTAGCCCCCTCCCACAACACTGCTTTCCTGCCCCACCAACCTTCCGAGGCCCACATTCACAACCTACCAATTTCTCAGGGACTATATTGTCAGTTAAATCAAATCGTGGCCAGTATATCAGAGATGATTTAGCTAAAAATTTGATGTCGGGAGAATGTGCAGAGGGTTACAATAGTAGTAATTAAACTCGGGCGTTTACATCAGTGGGTGTGTGCAGGAGTTATTTATAATATGCTGCATGACTAAATACTTATAATGTCCCAGAGGGAAACACATAGATAAAAGACATTATCCTTTACAATACCAATAGTTCTAAGTCTCGCAAATGCGACACCTATTGCATTGCAAATGCTTGTTTGTTTTTAGAAACAATCTCCCAAAGTGAGAAAAACAAAAAGAAATGGCCCTAACCTACTGAGATATTTCTCCCAGCATGGGGCGGCATTAATTTGTCATGTTACACTGCCAGGCTGTCCTGGGCCATTGGTAACAGGAAAAATATACATTAATTCTCCCTAAACAGAGAGGACAATGTGATATAAATCAGCGGATGGCCCAACATCAGATAAGCCATCACTATAAAAGGTTTCAGCTGGTGGAAATACGACACTAGGGGGCTCATTACGCTGTCGGGCGGAAACTTTCTGCCTGACACAGACTCGGAATCAGGACCGGCCGACTCGCGGTTTACAGTTCCGCCCATGCATTACAATGCGACCAAACACTGTTCAGTCGAATTCACAATGTTTCCTATGGGAGTTTCTGTTCCGCCCGACAACAAGCCGTAGCATAGGCTCCTATGGGGAAATGGGATGTGTGTGTGAGTAAAACCCTGTACCCTGTCGCGGGCACCCCATGGTGCCTGCCACACAGTGCAGGGTTTTACAGGGGGTCCCTTAGGTACCCCCTCGGCTCTCAACCGGAGGATACAGGATGAAGGGGGCCCTGCCAGGGGCCCCCAAAGTCACTTTCCGACAGTCTTTTCGTGTCAGACAGGCCGACGCAGAAAGGCTGTTGGAAATCGACATTGCAATCCCGAGGTCGGAAACGCTGTCGATAGGGGTGTATGATGCGGTTCCCACCGACTCAAATACTCAAATGCGAGCCGGTCGGAACCGATTCGGAATGACCGCGCGGTTTACCTTCCGACTGCGAACATTGTAATCAGTCGCGCGGATTGTAAACCAACTGAGTTGGTCGGAAGGGCTCCGACACGGTTGAGGAGAATCCGACTGTCAGGAGGAGGCTTTCCACCCGACATCGTTATCGGCCCCTAGGAGTCCCACCCTCATTTTTTGGCAGATGTTCCACATTTGCCTCACTCTAAATGAAGCCCTATATTTGATTGTTTTTGTAAATTTACTTTCCCATAGCGGCAAGCAGTATCTCTTTGTAAAGGTCATTCACAGTCTGGAGTCTCTTTATCGAACCGAACAAGTCCATATAAGTAATACTGGTTACAGGTTTGGCACGGATATTGTGACGCCTTATGCATTGTTTCTTCATAGAGGCTAAAATGAATAAATAAATGGGAAACAAAGTTGCGTGCAGGTGATGATTAATTAACTACTTCACGTAGATGCATCTGAGACTGCCTCCTCTCTTTCATTCTCTATAGTTCTATTCTTTTTCTCCAAGATTATTTTTTTGTTACATTAATCTTCTTTGCTGTATGCCGCATTCATAAATTATGTTTGGCGTTTCATACTATATTCTCGAAATCTCCTATAAAAAGGACTTGCCTTCTCCAGTTTGCCAGGAAGCTGCCCATAAATATGCTTCCGATAACAATCTTGGTGCTATAACCCCATAGATCAACTACACTCTACGTGTATCTGGCCTAACATCATGCAGCAGTGCTGGGACGAAGTCATGCTTACATCAACATCAACCAATCAGGTGGACACGTAATAGTTGTAAGGAAGCACTTGCCTTACTCTCACTATTTTACAATAAGTAGATCAATAAATAAATGTAACAAAATCAAAATTCATCCGTAGACAAATGTTTGCACCATGTACTTGTCCCCAGAGCACAGTCAGTTCTTGGGACAAGTTCTTGGTTGCTGCTGAAATTCAGCGAGTATGGCTACTTCCCTATCAAACTGGCTGTTGTGCAGGTTGCCTAGCGCGGATAGCATTATTCTGCAATAGATAATATTGTGCTGTCTTGTGACTAGTTGTGTTTAACTTCAGGTCGCTGTAGCTGTATGTCTGCCATGTTATCCCCCTCTAGTTGCTGGTCGTATTCCTGCACCACTGCTCCCATGGTGCTTCTGCGATTAGAAGGGCATGGGGTTAGGATACCCTGATAAACGCCCCAACTGCCACCCCATTACAACACGAGACTGTTTGGGCTGAACCACTGAGTTACACCAGATAGAGAGATTGGAACTCTTCTAGCTGCAGGCCTCTGTCTTCTCAAGCGTTGTTAGTTGTCTTCATTTTAACAGTTTTATTCTGAGTGGCAAATCATAAAGCGAATATTGGTCACAATGTTCCAAATTGTTGTCCCAACTACATGAGTGTAGCTGTCTGCAGTGCAGCAGGTGCAGTGGTGCTTTGCTCAAAGGAAGTAGGGGCCCTCTGCACTACGTTTGGCTTCATATTCATGCTTCCACCAGAGCCTGTTGTACACGTCCTACACCACTGCTCCGCTCCAGTAATTGAGGCTCTTTGTCAACAGTAATTGCCGTTAAAATAACTATCTCTAGCACCTATTGTACTGGCCTCGGCAGCAGAGTGCTATGCTTAACTTTTCCCCGCCTATCCTCGAGTGGGCAGATGTATTTTGAACGTAGGGCAGTAGCTGGTGAATTATTCCCGAGCTCCTGTACAATAATGACATCACTGTACCCAAGGATGGAATGTTTTACCTATAGTTCTTTTTTAAAGATGGCTTCGTAACAGGCTAATCTTGCAGAGCCTGATCGTAACTGTTAAATTGAATGTCTCAAATAGTGTTTTTCAAAGGTCAATTGTATTATGTCCTGCCCAGTAAACTTTGGTCAAACTCTGATAATACTCAATAGTTTTGTGGCTACCTCGGGTTGTGAGTTTGACACCCATTCCTCCCGCTGTGATATTAATCCACTGGTTTCAGTCCATTGTTATCCTTGCTATTGTTCACTCCACTGTCATGTTAGTCGCTTGTACTTTTGTCGCATTGCTTTCCCATGCTGTGGCAATGCAGCTTTAGTGAAGTTAGTTCAGTGTAAAGCCTGCTGTGCAGCTTGTTAATTCCTAGATCTTCTTTGCTGCTAATTTGTTAGTACACATATTGTAGTATGAATCCATTATCAGTCCAGTTCTACTGCAATTCTGTTATTCGCTGCGCTGTGTTGCTCCGGTGTTGGAGCTTTTGTGGTGCTAATCCATTTACTGTGTTATGTTAGCCAGTTCTTCACCCTATAATGCTACTGATGGAATGGTATTCCTTCTGGGCTCTTAGTTCATCATTAGTTAGTGTGGGTGTTATTCCTGTGGTGCTGCTATTTCATTGCAAAGTGTTACAGCAAACAAATGTTTTTGCATTTGTCACCCCGAGTGGGACGGGTATGCCCAGACGTGGGTCCTGTGCTCTCCATGCCACTGGAATCAAGCTATCCTGGCTGAAGAGGGGTGAAACCCCGAAACCGGTCCTAGGATGCTTGTTTCCAGTCCAGGGAGGACCTGGCCTGGCAGTTCAGGCTGGACTGTTCCCATGGGGCACAGGGTCAAGACTGATTTGCATATGGCTGGGTTCAAACTGGAATGGCATGGTGAGCAAAAAAACGATGGATTTAGGCCCAGATCTCTGTACTGGGGTGAATGTATGACATTGTTCTGCATTCTGTCCATCAATTGTTGTTTTTGCATTTCATTGCTAGGCATGCTTTTCCAGTAAGTTCTGCTGTGGTTTTAGTTCAAACAAACCTTTCTGTGCTGTTGATCAAAAACTGCTGCGCTGTTAAACCGTTGGTAGTTCTGCCACGCTATTAGTTCATTGTTACCCATTTGACGCTGTTTGTTCGCTAATAGCCTTTCCATGATGTTAGTTCATTAGCTATCTGAGGCTGTTTTATTCCACTGTTAGCTCGTCAATGTAGTTAGTTCATGTTAAGCCCTGCTGTTCTGCTAGTTTGTTGTTAACCCTTCAGCGCTGTTAGTTTATTGCAAGCACTTTGCTGCTGTGAGTACATTGATCACCCATCAATGCTGCTATTTCAGTGTTCCCTCTTTCATGCTGGTGCTTCATGGGTAGCCCTGCTGTACTCTTGGCTCTTTAATAGCCGATCATGGCTGTTAGTCCGTTGTAACCCCTTTAAAGCTGCTGGTTCTTTGTTAGCTCTTTGGTGTTGGTGATGTCATGAGCTTGACTGCGGCGTCGGTTCATTGAGTGCCTGTTGAAGGTCCCTCCGCAGATGCCAGAGATCCATGTCCGGACTCGTAATTGCTTCAGAGCTGCAAACCTTGAGCTATACATGGGAACGGTAAACAAGTCTTATGTCCTGCTCCTTAAATGTAGGACGTTATCCCAGCATGACCGACGCACACTTGATATTCATTATCATAATTATTCTTTTTATTTCTGGAACAGTAGCCTTAGGCGAGACCTTTTTTCCAGTTTTAAACAGATATTCCTCTGCATCCTCCACTTTCCAAGTAGGCAAACAAGCATTCCTAGAATTCTCATTTGCCTGCCATTGAACTGAACTCTTAACAAAGTGTACACACTCACAATATTACAGATATCTGGACATTTCTCATCCAACGAGCTAAATAAAGTGTTGTGCTGGGATTATGATGCGGGCATCTTTCAGCTAATTCTGTCAAATGCTGCATGTAAGGATTAATATTCTATACCCTTCACACACACACGTTTTTAGATTGGTTGTACTGCCATGAGAACTCTTTGCGCTGCGACACTGCCACTCAATGCCACAATGCATGTGATTTTCCCTTGAAACATAATGCAAGTTGGCTGTGCCGAATTGACTTATTTAATCTCTCAGTATGGCCAGCGCGTGTTGGCGTGGGGTATGCACCAGTAGTGTTGACGTTAACTGTCACATGCGGCCTGCAGTGCATATGTACATCGCCCAGAAGAAAAAAGAGTTTGTCCTGGCTTGATGCAGTTTTAAATCCATTGCAGTAGCAGCAGCATATAGTAGAGAAGAAAATCTAATTTTAAGTATTTGCTAATTTACCTCTAACTGTGCACTGCAAGCCCATTGGGCGATTAATAATGCATGCTAAATGTTATTTCCACACAGTGGCTAAAAGCTCTTTGTCACTGTGTCTGTCAAGTTATATATCTCTATGAGAAGACCTAATTTTGAATACAATGCTGTTTTTTAATGCTTTTGCTTTGTGAAATTATTTTCAATTTTTAACAAAGATTACTTCAGAGGTGAGAGTAGATTTTTGATATCTCTAATGGAAAAGCATCTTTTAAAAATACTTTTAGTTCTACCTCAGAGCCAAACAGAATTCAGCCATTTATGCAGTCCTACAATTACTCCAATCCTGTAAATTCCCAATAGACGTTAAGTGTAGGCCTGCCAGAGGACAATACAGCCGTCTCTAAAAACCAGGAAGAATGTGAAAACATTGGCCACTTTGCTGATTTGGGCACTTCTTGGAGGGACAAGACCGGAAATTTAAAACACTATGCCCAACTGAATTTGTCATAATGATTGATGGAAAAAAACACATTAATTTAACTATGTACAAAATTGCCTCAAAGATGAAAAGTAAGGTTTTGTCATATTGAAAGAGTAAAGGCCTTATTTAGAGCTTAGCAGGCAGGATACTCTGTCAAAACAAGGTGGAAATCCTGTGCACCATATTACAAGTGACCACGTTTTTATTGCACTAGCATTATGGCGGACTGGGCATCCATTTAAGATGGAGTACCCATCCCTCAAACTCTAAATAAGGACCTAAGTTAGTTTTATATAGTCTGCTCTTGACAGTCGCTGAAAAATACAAGATCTACTGTGCTTGTAATCCTGGAGAAGGGCAGGTAAAAACAGGTGCTGCTCAAATAGTGCACTATTTAAAAGCACAAACAATATAAACTGTGACACTGACAGTACTGTTACAACTGCCACATGTCCAGAAAGTGTCAAGAAAGGATGTCACATCAGGGGCTTTCATATCCAGCATAGTCCTCTTGTGGAAGTCAAATGAGCCACACAGAAGCTCAAGTTAGAAGAAGAGCCTGTGGGGCTCAAACACTGGAACAAGAGCCTTGCTTGGATCCATTACAGAGGCACCATGACTAAATCTGCATTGTTGCCACCTCAACCATTCCTTTTGCAAATGAGACGCAGGTTTTCCACAAACTCACCTCCCCTTAAACAGGTGCCCAGGGCATCCACTACCGTGGCTACATCAAACAGTCATCACTCAACTGCCCTAATTTAATATCTCCTTTCCCATCTACCCAAACCATATGCCCCTGTCGTTAGAATTATAGGAGTCCACATCTGCCTATATTTTTAAAGATTATAAGAATGTCACACATGAGAAAACTTCACTGTAAACCATCCATCTTCTTACATTGTTTCTCATGTCTATCATGCAATCTGTTATCACAGAAAATGCTTTGAATGTCTATTTCTTATTTAACATCTAAATCATCAGAGCAAACGTCACCTTGCTTCTTGCACCCCTCGTTCAATTCTTGGTCAGCTTCTATTACTTCACTACATTGAACCTTCTGCATCTCCCTCCTCTCCTGTCTAATTAAATATTTTCAATCATCTTCCTATCGAATACTTCCTGTTCCCATTTAAAGACCTCCTCCCCCAAATTCATTAAACTTTTCTCAACTCAATCTATTCAGCACATCTACATCAACTATTGCTGTAAACCGCTGATATTAGGCTTTTATCAAATGCACTGCACGCAGGCTACTCTTGCTCAATTGTCTCTTCACCTTAGTCTTTACTACAACCGCTAACCACAGTTAACTTTCCTTCCAACTCCTCCTCCTTGCCATCTGACCTACCTTCAATGTGGTCACCCTAATTATGCATCAACATCCACACACATAACTACTTTATCCCAGCTTATTCCTCTCGGGCAATAGGCTCCCCTGCCCCTTGGCTAGCAGTCTTAGGGTGACCTTGGATAGTCACATATGTCCTTCCCTCTTCTTCACTTCTAGTATGACCACTCCCTTATACTGACTTCTCAACATCTCAAAGCCCTGTCTGCACCTAGTATCCTGCTCTTGAAAGACTTTGACCAATATTGTAATCCTCTGTATATTGGAGTACTGCATACGTCTGCTCATTTGTCTACATAAAGCAAATCCTTTTTAAAATCCTCATCCTCCCTTGCATTGCTCTGCTTAATCTCTTTAGATTCTGCCCCAATTTCTCCTTTAGCCACTTAGAAGCTGAGTCATAATATTGGATAATTGAACAGGGACTTATACACAACTTTCACATACAAATGTGTCCAAGGACTCAATGGTTCACCTACACAAATATTATCTACACCTATATGGTAGTAGCTACCTCTATTCACAAACCGAAGACCGTCTGCCTACCCTAAAATGTCAGGCCCTTTGCTCTGCTTGCACCACTCCACTAAAAACCTTTCCCTCTTGAACTTCATGACAAGTACTTAATGGTAAGTACTACTAGCAACTGTCTTTTGCTGATATATCTGTTAAAACCTAATTTCTGTTTTCCATCACAACACTAGTATGTGTGTTGCAAAGAACTCTACCAGAACTCGACAGACGCTAAATAAAGTGAGTAAATGCAAAGGCATTACTGGCACCTAGCTTAGAAGAATGGGTGAGTATTTCCCATACGGAGTGGTTCGGCTGACCAGAGTACTAGAATACGGGAATAGCATTTTAGGTTGCAATCCATGTGACACAGATTACCTGCCTCCATCAATATTCCTCTTTAGACATTTCATGAATGAGTCGGAGCAAGCTAGATTGGTGCCTATCCAGGGAGCTCTGTAAAAGATGGGTTCACGCAGTTCGTGTCAAGCATCAGACTTTAATAATAATAGCTCTTTACTGACATCAAATCTTATTTGCTACAACAGAAGGAAGCAGAGTAGGTCATTTAGTATCTTAGATATTACAATGCTTTTGCAATAATATAACCACAGGAAAGACTTGTTTGTCATTATTTTAAGAGGTCATTTATTATTAAAGCCATTCATTAGAAGTTCAACATAAAATGGAACACTTTTGGGAAATGTCTCTCTATCAGCCCATAAGTAGTGGAAACACATGTCAGTGTAATCTGTTCTAACGCTGATCGAAACATAGGGCCTTATTACGATGGTGTTCGGACGAGTATCTGACCGCCATCGTTTAGGAGCAGGAACCGTCCGACAATGAGTCAGCGGTTCCGCTTTGCCTATTACGATACAACTGCTGTACAGGTGGCCCTAAAATGCATTTTTCAAGTGCTGCTTAGGCTGCGGCCCAGGAAAAGGGTTGCAGCACAAGCTGCACTTGAAAAATGCATTTTGTGCACATCCATGCACCGTGTGCCAGACACCGTGCATGGATGTGTGGGGGTCACTAAATGTGCCCCCGGACCTCATAGCAGAGGCCCATGGGGACGGGGGCCCTGCTATGGGCCCTCAAAGTCCCATTCAGCTGCCTGTTCATTGCTGTCAAACCACCATGAAAAGGCAGTCGGAATGAGCCATCGTCATCCCTACGGTGGTGCCTCTGCAGACACCGCCCCATTGTACAGAATACAATCCTACTGATCGGTCGATGGAGTCCGTCAGAAGTATTGGTCGGTCCCTCCGACAGATGCAGTCTGACCAACCACATCATAATTCGGCAGTCGGACCTCCCTGCTAGATGTCAGTCAGACCTCCACCGACGGCCTGTCGGTGGCAGTCTGACCGTCATCCAAATCAGGCCCATAGTTCGTAGCCACCTGATGATTGTAGAAATCCTTACTGATCATTTTGCAATGAATCACATTAATTACAATAAATCCTAGGCCTTAGTGAATTTTGGTTTTTACATAATTGACCTGACAACTCATGCTGGGTCTATGGCTGTCTGAAATTTGATTTGGCCTCAGACTTTTGCACCTGTTCAGACATGCCAGGATAGGTTCTTCAGATTCAGGAGTGTATAGAAGATTTTTTAAAGTGTCCCATACAGGAACAAAGTTTGAGAACGTTTAACTAGTAAGTTGTTTTCCATGATTCTCCTCAAGGATATTAGCACCACTGCTTTTTAGGTCGAGCCTCGACAGCGCTTGCGCTGTCTGCAAGACCTGATGTATCTCTTCTATTGGCTTTTGGCACACCCACCAATTGCCATTGGTTCTTTCTTGCGCCATTCCAAATTATGGCTTTCTATTGGTCCATTCCCCTCAATTGTCCCGCCTATGGGTGCTTGTTTCAGCCGAGGCAATTTCACTTAGTAATTGCTTTTGTTGGCCATCCCACCTTTCTATTCACACAGCGTGCGATGGACCCACCCACCCCCTCCTGCCCCCTAGAACACTGCTTGCCTGACCCCATCACAACACTGGAGCCCGCCCCCACCACCACCACCTCTCGCTCCGAGGTTGCTGCTCACAGTTCCAAATTTAAGGCAGGTTTGTTTACTCTGTGCACCACTTGCACCCGTTACTTAATGTCCAGAAGTACGGGGACAGCTGCATTTGTTGTCAGAAAGGATTAGAGTGCCTTAGTTTTTTCTGGGGCGGGCTGGGTACCTTCTGCAAGGGTCCCTAAAGTTATTTTTACTAAAAATAATTTTTAATTAGCATATTGTACACTTGTCATATTTGTTTTAAACAATAAATGTTGTGAGGAGGCATTCATCACCTCGGACCGGCAGGCACCCCTTGCAAAATGGCCGTTATATGTGCGCAGGCCTCTCCTCTTTCAGTATTCGTCATTGGATTAGGCCGAATGACAGGACAAAGCACTACTGTGCTATTGGCTGGGCTAATTACGTATGCTGGTGCATGCAGCCATTATGCGAATAGAGCGGGACGTCTGAAAACCTGGAGAGTGTGTGAGAGGCCAAGGAAGGGGCACCTTGCAAGACTGAGGCCGTCGGCCGGTACCGGTGGGCAGGACAAGGTAAGCTGGGAGAGGTGTTGAGTATAGGTTAATACCCCCTTTAGACTGCACACACGTGCCTGTCATGGGACGTTAGCACAGAGCATAACAGTGGTTACAGCCTGCAGTGGTTAATTTGTCAAATAAAAAGTGCCGGGGCTCTCCTCAGGAAGCAGCGCTAACAGGAGAAATGTGCTGGTGCCCCAGCACTTATTAACGTGGAGAGGACTTGGCCTAATGGGTAGAGCTGAAGATTTCAGAGCTGGAGAACCCGGTTCGAGTCTCGGCGTTGCTCAACATCCTGTGAGTCTGAGTAAAATCATGTGCCTTCTAAATAAGTGTGTCTTTAACTGGTGCTATAAGCACCGGTGCCGAGGATTAGGTGCCGGTGCTGAGCACCAGAAAGCACTGGCTCAAATTAAGCACTTTACAGGTCTTTAGATTGAGTAAGGGGAACAGTGGGTGACGGTGTAGTGTCGTATTTAACTTTCAGTCTGAACGCAAATGTATCACAGGCCGGCGTGTAATCAATCATGCACACAGCATTAGGCCGGGCGAATCTTTGCAGGCATTTCTGTTTCTGTATAGACACATAGAAGCATGTGTACAGCGTCTGCATCCGAAGGAACACTGGAAATACTTGATAATTGACATAACTAAATGTAGCTATTTTCTACGGTCCTGTCATTCTGTTGCCCTACCCCTTTTGTCTCCAATTTATATATTTGTCACGGACCGAGTTTGTTTATTTTTATGGAGAGGAAATGTATGTGTTGTCCCATTGTGATTGCACGAACCTCAAAAACATGACAAGAATGCTTGCACTTGACAGTACAATTACAGATTTAGTAGAACCTGGGCACGGAGAGGCAACTCCCCGGAGACGAAGGGCATGATTACATTAGTAGATCGTGGTAAATAAACAGCAAGACTTGGGCCTGGATGTGCGTGGCGCTGCCCTGCTTTCTGCATCGAGGGCTAAGTGTCATTAATCATGTAGAGGCTAGAATTTGAAATGAAAATGTGCGCACAGGAGTTCAAGATAACACTGTCACCGTCTATCATTCTCCCGCTTTCCCAGCCGCTGATAATGACACAGATCAGTGACTGATTTTGTATATCTAAAATTTAAAAAATGTATATGTTAGAGTCCATAGAATGAACTACACCTAAACAGTGCCACAGCCCGCTAAATCATGTGGCGTAAATAGAGATTTATTTTTCTAAAAGACATTGGCTATATATGTATTTGATTACACCGTTACACATCATCATATGCTGCAGAAGGTATTGCTTCAAACCCCTGTAACACTCCATTAGACTCCTTTTCTAGGTGTACATAGATACTGTATATGGTTTGCAGTTTATTTGCGTAGTACCATATACTTTTCTATAATTTATTCTATCCTATACATTGGCACTGTTATTTTTCGGAATGGCCTATACACCCATGTCAGCTGTCGTGCCAGTCTCATGTTTTTCAAAAAAATCAAAAATACTTTCAGTTCAATGACCTGTTGAGTTGGTTGTTCACATTTTGCTTCTGCTCACCGCAGCAGGCAACATGGGAGAGTGGCACAGCTCACCTCAGGCATTGGCTGCCTCGTACTGTTAATGGCAGTATTCATCACATGTGGACAGCAGCCGGAAAACAAGGCTAGTGTGTCTGACAAGTAAAGGAGTTGTTCAGCAGTCCAAACGTGTTAGTGTATTGCATATATTTGCAAAAAATAAATAAATAACATTGCCCAAGGCCAAAATGACGAGCTTTCCTTGGACCCGCTTATCCCGGGTTGAGTAGAAACGAAACAACTGGAGTACAAAGGGCCCCTTACACTACTGGGCTACGGTGCCACTGTGCCTGTTGAACTACTTGCAGCTGTTTACGGCTCTCCTTCTGCTTCCAGTCTGTCCCCGCTGTGCTGCTGTGAACCCACAGGACATACTTGTTGCCTCCCCCATCACCCCAGCGCCCACCGGCTCCAGCTCACGAGAGGCATTACATTCCATGCATCGTGAGAATGTATTTCTGAAAGGAAAGGGACGCACAGCTTCTCTCGCACTGTCTGTCACTGGAAGCAGCATATCACGTTGTACAAAAAATGTCAGCTTCGTTAATACTTCTAAGGTCCCAAATGCGAGACCGATTGCATTGCAAATGCTTGTTCCTACTGGCACAACCTGATCAAATGCTCTGTATCAGAAGGAAAGATCAGCCTGGGGTATTTAACAAAAAGACCAAGTCTCAACTCTGAATAAAAAACAAAGGGATGATCCAATAACCCTGAACAGTTTCTGCCAGTTCACTAAACTCCAAAATCTGCCAAAGTAAGAATAAGATTCATGGAGTCCCACTTCAAACTTTTCATTGGAGAAAACAATCTGTTTGATGAGATGCAGTAAGGTTTCTGGTCTGGGTGCAGTATCCAGATTGGAACTTTAAAAATAGTTGACAATGCTCTCTGAAAAATAGACCAAAGGGACTCATGCCTCCTTAGTCATCTTCCACATGCCTCAGTCATCTTCCACAAAGTGCTCCATGTCCACTCCTTAAATTTCTCAAGGAACAAATGAGACTGAAAGGTACAATTCTCTGCTGGAAATCAAAGCCTGTGTGTCACGCTTGCTAACTTTGTGTTCAGTCCAGTGAGAGGCTATTGAGGTGTCCCTCTGAGATTTGTGATCATGCATCAACGTGTCCTACACGATCTATTTTTTCTACCTCCCTTTTCAAAATAAACATGTAGCCACTAGCCTCCATTATTAGCAGCTACAAAATCTCATGCCACATCCATGCTGAGAACATACAACTATATCTGAGAATCTCCTTCCCTGTAGATGTTGAGCACATGATCATTGTCCTTAAGGATATTCATGCCTGGAAGTTTGAGCACCACCTAAAGTTTAATTCATTTTAATCTATTTAGATAAAAAACACAGTCATCAGTGCTATAGCAAAAGAAGCACAATGTCAACTCAAACTCCTCTGTGGAATCAAACATTTTATCTCCTTGACAGATTTCAAACTAATAATCAAATCGCTTGTGGTATCAAACCATGACCACAGAAACCCTTTGCGAGTAGTAATTCCGAAATGACATCTTGCTCCTCTCAAAGCAGCCCTTTATGCAGCTGCTAGGTTGATCACTGACATCAGAATGTTTGACCACATCTTGCCTATTCTGAACTCACTGGAATTGCTAGCCATTGAAGCAAGAAGCATTGCTTATAAAGTTCCATTTCAGAGAACACCCACATACCTTGCCCAAATGAATATCAATTGTCCCACCAATTGTATTACAATGCATACCTTTACCATGCATATAATGCACAGCATTGACCTTTACAGTGCATTTTTTTAAATAGTGGTATTTTACAACACATTGGGTCTAATTAGGATGTCAGTCGGAGCTTCCTCCGATTGACATCCATGCGGTTTTGAGACCGACTGACCTCGGGTCGGCTGTCCGAAACCGCAATTACAATGTGACTGCACATGGTGCGGTCATAGACTCCAATTTCCCTATGGGAGCTTGTGCGGCGGTCGGAAATCGGCTGCAACACCACCTCCTATAGAGAAATGGGGGTCACTGTGAATCCCTGCACCTTGTGACAGGCACCTGACAGTGCCTGCCACACAGTGCAGGGATTTACAGGGGGGCACCATAGGTGCCCCCTTGGCCCCCAACAAGAGGCCGCGGTAGAAAGGGGGCCCTGCTAGGGGCCCCCAAAGTCACTTTCCGACAGACTTTCCATGTCAGAAAGCCCGACATGGAAAGCCTGTCTGAAACCGACATCATAATCCTGACGGCGGAAACACTGTCCGTATAGGATTATGTTGCGGTTTCCGACTGGCCTACGGGCTCCTTGAGCCCATCGGAAGCCAGCCGGAATGACAGTCCGGTTTGACTTCCGACTGCTGTAATTGTAATACGGCGGTCAGATGTCAAACCAAGGATGTTGGTCGGAAAGCCTGCAATCTGCGGTCGGAAGCTTTCTGACCGACATGCTAATTAGGCCCTGAGTGTTCTAACAACTCATATATATGTGTATTTGTTAAAAAAACTCAAACACATGCTAAACGTTTTTTAAAAAGGCTTTATTGAAAATATTTCAGCACTATTATTGGGGGGGATGGGTGAGGCCCTATTCCCAACCCCATGCCATGCACGGCAGAAGGATATGTGCAGGGAGGGGTTTGGCATCTACATGGGTAGGGCATAAGGCCTTTCTGCAGGCCTCACCCTGCACCCTACCGCACACTGTGCACGGTGCAGGGTTTAGGCACCTGTGGGGGTTGGGCGCAGAGCCTGGCCCTAGACCAGGCTTTGCGTCCATCATCACACCACACATGGTGATAGACATCTTACTTTACCTTAAAAAAACATAGAAATTCACTGAAAAAACTAGAGTTCACAGTGACTTTATAGTTAGGAATTGTAACAGTAGGTTACTTTGCATTTTAAAAAAACTAGAAATTCAATGTTAGAGCTCGGTGAAAATTTCAGTTAAAACATACAATTTTAAATCAACAAAACCACCGAAATTCACCAGTTCTAGTTGCGTTCTCGCCATGCATTGCTAAATACCTCACATGTAACATCACTCATGACATGTAGAATGACATCATTCATAACATCACTGCAACATATGAAATTACATCTTTGATGACAACACTGTCCATGTCGTGGGAACGAGTTAAAGTTACTTTAGGGCACGAGTTATAATTACTTAGTGTAACTATAACTGGTAAATTTCAGTGGTTTTATTTTTTAAAATACTATGTTTGAACTTGTAACTGACATTTCACCTAATTATAACATCCCTTTAAACTCTGGTGTTTTTCATTGAATATATATATGTATGGTTCTATGACAGGAAGAATATTGAGAGAAAGAATATCATGACACCAGAATATTGTTTAAAAAATATTGTCTACAAAAATATTGAGTTTCCATACGTAAACGTAAAATATCGTGCCAAAAATTTCATGGAACAGAATATCATCAAAAAAAGTTAAGTATATTGAAATATTGATGTATGTATGTGTATTACAGAGTGGCAATAGCCACTCTGCAGTTATAGTTAGGGTGACGAGAGATAGGGATTTTTCGGATTTTTGTCCTATAATAACTTTGCTCCTGTTTGACGAATGTGTGTTTCATTTCATTTTGGAAGGACTGAAAGTTTTGTGGTGTTTGGTCAGGGGGTGCAAAGAAAAAAGAGGGGTACTAAAACAGGGTTGAAATCCAATGCATTTTCCATAGACTTTTGTATTTCGCGTAGCTCGAAAAACATCAGCTTAATTTTTATAAAATATGGCACTGTTACATATTGGAGACGAAGATGATTCTGTAGGGTACTGCAGGTAGGTAGAATAAGTATTTTTTAATTTACAAGGTTTTTTAACTTAGTGATATCTTGTAGCACAATAGCCCTAAAAGTAGCAATTTTTTATAAATCTGACACTGGAATCAGTGCAGGTTTATTATGCTGAGATGTTTGGTACCAAATATCCCACACTTCAGTGAAGCCATCATGGAGCTGGGGAACTAGTAATGACGAGTTTCCAGCCCACGTACTTACTATGGCTTCCCTGGTCACAACATGGATATTGCAAGGGCATATCTGCTCATGGAGAGGTGCCCTCACAGGAGATAATGTGCAACCTGCTAGAGGGCTGTTTTACCTATATCTCATGCAGTGTCTAAAGGCATGGCACACAGGTATGTGTGCCATGTCGACTCTTCAGTTTTGTCTGCACCAAGACACGCAGTGGCTTGGTGAGGGGTCCCTTCAGGCAGCACAATTTGTGCTGCAGCCCTTAGGGATCCTCTTTAACCATAAGGCCCTTGGTACCAGGGGTACCTTTTACTAGGGACTTATATGTGAGCTAAATGGGTGCCAATTGTGAAATGATAGGTACAGTTTAGGGAAGGAGATCTGGCACAGTGGACCTGGTTTGCAGGGACTTGTGCACTTCCTGCCAAAACAACATCATTTTCCAGGCAAAAAGTGGGGGCTAACCATGTCTAAAAGGGTCTCTTTCCTACACACATAAATAACGAATAGAATATATCTTTATTTACATAACTTTCTTTGCATGCTCTCTGGCTCATATGTAGCACAATCCTACTAAAAGTAGCAAGGAAGCACAAAAAATAAAGGAGACTGCATATGTAAAGTTTCAGATTTACTACATAAACAACTGAAAGACCCATTTATGGTCACATGCTAATGAAAACCTATAAACAAATACATAACAAATAGAATACATCTTAATCTACATACATTTTCTACGCATGCTCTCTGCCTCACAAAATAAAAATCCAATAAACAAAATACAGAGCAATTACAAAAGATAAACATAAATAAATCGCATTTCATTTGTAGGTATAGTTAGTATTCCCAAAGATAGAAATTCCTAGGATATTAGCTCCCTAATAACTTTCCACCCATTTGACGAATCACTACAAAACTTTCTAGACCTATAGCATTTTCTACATTTTGCGACAATGTAAACTTTTGTGGTGAATCATTAAGGGGGTGCATAGATAAAAGGGGGTTCCAAAACAGGTTTTTCCACCAATGCATTTTCCATAGACTATTGTATTTGACGTAGCGCAAAAATGACAGAATGGATTTACATGAAATTTGTCAGGATTATACATTATAGTGCAGAGATTATGCTTTTTGGGTACTGCAATTAAGTAGGGAGAGTTTTGGTATAGCATGGCCAAAATTATAACTAAGGCCTAGCTGTATTATTGGGTTGTGGTACCCTTGCGTCACTCATGGTGTTGCATGGGCAATGCACTGCTTAAGTCAATTTTACAAAGGAACGCAAGACCAGCATGCCTGGCCCTGCGTTGACTGGTAAATCTGGAGAAATGCAAGTCAGCGCAATTCACTGTTTTGCGTTACTCTGCGCACCATAATCTACATTGCTGCTATATTTCACATACATCCGTATGCCACGCCACTGTAGCCATTCTACTATACGCTATTCCACTCTACGCCACTCTACTCTATGTCTCTCCACTGTACAAGACTCCACTCTGTGCCACTCCACTGTACGCAATGCCACTGTATGCCACTCCAGTCTACGTCACTCCACTGTGCATCACTCCACTGGATGCTACTCCACGTTACTCCATTCTTCTTCCATTCCTCTCTATGCCATTCTACTGTAGGCCACTTCACTCTACAAAACTCCACTTTACACGTTTCCACTGTATGCCACTCCACTGTACGTTACTCCATTCTTCGTCACTCCAGTGTATGGCACTGTACTCCACGCTACTTCATTCCACGCTATTCGATTGGACCCCATAGGAGTGTACGCCACTCCACTGTACGCCTCTTCACTATACACTATTACACTCAGCGCCCTCCACTGTACAACACTCCACTCTATGCTATTAGACTTTATACAGCTCCACTTTACGCCAGTCCACTCTATGCTGTTACACTGCATGCAACTACACTCTATGTCTCTTCAGTGTGAGCCACTCCACTGTATAGCACTCTGCTGTACTCGACTCCAGTATATGCTATTCCACTTTATGCCATCTCGTTTGCCAATCCACTCTATTCTGTTCCACTGTATAGCACTCCACTGTATGCTGCTCCACTCTACGCTACTCTAGTGTATGCCACTCCCCTGTACCCCACTCCATTCTATGCTATTACATTGAACGTCACGTCACTGCATGCTATTACACTCTAACCCATTTCAGTGCACACCACTCCAGTCTACACCACTTCACTCTTATGCCACTGCACTGTACGGTCCTCCACTATATGCTATTACACTCAACGCCACTCTACTGTACAGCATTCCAGTCTGCACTACTTTAATCTACGCTATTACACTTTATGCCACTCCACTGTACACTACTCCACTCTACACCACTCCAGTGTACTCTCCTCCACTCTTTGTAACTTCACTCTACAAAACTCTACTACACTTTATGTCGCTCTACTACACTCTTTTCCACTCTATCCCTGTACACTCCACTGTCCAAATTTGCAGTTCACTCTATGCCTGTATACTGTATTTTACAACACTCTACAACAGTTTCCAACACTGTACGACACAGCACTCCACTCTACTGTATGAGATGCCATTCCAATTTATTACAGTTTCCTTGACTCTACACTATGCCACTTCAATGTATCCAACCCCACTGTACCCTAATCTACTGTACCCTACTCCACCCTACGCCACTCCACTGAACACCACTCTACTCTTCAATATTTCACTGTAAGCCACCCCACTCTTCTACACTCCACTGTGCAGTATTCCACTGTACACCACTCCACTTTACTACAGTGTACTCCACTCCATGCGGCTCCATTGTATGACTCTGTATAAGTCCACTCTATAAAAGTCTACCACACATCATGACACTCTACCACATTCTACTCCACTCTATCCCAGTACACTCCACTGTCCAACTCTGTATTCCACTCTATGCCGGTACATTCCAATGTGAAACCCTCTATTCCACTATATGACACTTTTCTATATGACACAACACTCCACTTTACTGTATGAGACCCCACTCCAGTTTATAACAGTTTACTACCTATGCTACGCCAGTACACTCCACTCTATGCCACTCTACTGTAAAACACACCAATACACTCCATTGTACTTTACTCCACACTACGTTACACCTCTCCACTTGACTCTACTCCACTGTACAAGACTTTACCTTACTCTAAGCTACTATACAACAATCCACTCTATGCAGCTCCACTGTTTCACACACTTCTGTACTCTATGCAACTCTACTCTACGACCTGCATGCCACTCCCCGACATTTTTCTCCTGTCTATACGCCTTCACTCCACTATACAACACTGTACTATACTGTATGCCACTGTACAACACTTTACTCTACGATACTTTAGTCCACTACACGACACTGTACACAACTCTTTGTATGCCACTGCACCCCACTTTACTCCACTCTGACACAGTACTGCTGTTAGAAATGGGCGTCTCTAGTTGGCAGAGGTAGGTATCTTTGTCCAAATAGGGACCTTTGCTTCTAGTCAAGGAAAGGGGGATACACACTCTAGATAACCCTTGCTCACCCCCCTGGTAGCTTTCCATGAGCAGACAGGCTTATTCCAAAGGCAACGTGTAAAGTATTTGTACCAACACTCACAGTAACACAGTGATAACACCTCAAATGGACACCACACCGGTTTAGAAAAATAAAGTATCTTTATCTAAACTTAACAAGACCAAAATGACAAAAATCCAACATACAAGTATTAAGAAAAATGACTTTCAAAAGGTTTTAGCAACTGAGTCCATGGAAAACTAAGGATGCGTGATTTCTTGCAATGTAGCTGTCGTTGCGACAAAATTCACCAAGCCAAACAGCCTCAGCGATGAGAAGCGTTGAAAAACAAAGAGATGCATTGATTCCTGAGACCTTCGTGGATGCGATGCAACAGTTCCGCTGGAGACAGGGGAGCGGGGCGTAGGGTCCGTTCTGTAGGCGGAAGCGATGCGTCGATTCTGAGACGGCTCCGATCCGTGGGGGATACATCGGGGAAAACTTGCCACACAGGGACGATGCGTGGAAATCCGGGATGCGTTGGCGACTGATGCAGCGGCGTCGAGCGGCGCTGTGTCGATTTCTTCAGCCGCGATCCCTCAATGCGTCGATTCTTACAGCTGCGGCAGGCGCTGCGTCGGTTTCGGCAGCGGCGCAGCGATGCAGGGAGATTCTTCTTGCACCACGGCATTGCGTCGGAAAAACTGTCGCAAGAAGAACGATGCGTCGAATTTCTTGTTGTTGCATTGCTTTCCAGCTCCCAGCAGCAGAAACATCCTCCAGAGGCCCCACACAGTCACAGGCACTCCTGGCAGGTCAGAACTCCCAGCAAGGAAGTTCAGGGAAGTTGGGGGTGAAATCTTTAAGTTCCTTAGACTTCAAAACAGGAGGCAAGCTCTACTCAAGCCCTTGGAGACTTTCCTTAAGCAGGGGGACACAGCACACAGCAAAGTCCTTCTCCTTTCCTTGGCAGAAACAGCAACTGCAGGCCAACCCCAGACACACAGCAAGGGCAGTACTTCTCCTCAGTTTCTCCAGCTTTTCTCCTTGGCAAAGGTTCCTACGGATTCCAGAAGTAGCCTAAAGTTCAGGGGTTTTAGGTCTAATACTTATACCCCAAAATGTATTTGTTCTCTTTGTGCAGAGAAGCCCTCTGCCCAGTCAAAACAATTTCTGTCCTCTCTGGTGCCGCTTCCTGGCAGGAGGTGGAGACAGCATTGTGGAGAGCAGACCAGGCCCATTCAGGTGAAAGGAAATCTCCTCCCCCTACTCTAAATGCAGCCCAGGTCTACTCAGCCCAGCCCTGACTCATCAGGCTCTCTGGAACCACTGCTCCTCCTCAGCCCCTGACACTCCAAACCCAGACAGTCAATCCACATCCTAGCAGAGGCACACTGGATGGCTAAACAAGAAAATACCTACTTTCTAAAAGTGATATTTTCAAACACAGAATGTAAAAGTCACCCTCACTAAAAGATGCATTTTAACAGTTCAAGCATACTAAACTTTACTTTCCTACCTTGTTCCCAGGGGCAGCTATGTTTATAAGATGTTATAAACAAACTCCCCATTCTGTCCTATGGGAACAGGTAGCCTTGCAATGGTGAAAAACGAAATTGGCAGTAATTCACTATCAGGACATGCCACACACATCAGAGCATGTCCCACCTTTCACATACACTGCACCCGGCCCACAGGGGTACCTTGGGCCTACCTTAGGAGTGACTAACATGTAAGAAAAGGGAAGGTTAGGGCCTGGCAAGTGGGTGCACTTGCCAGGTCGACAGGGCTGTTACAACTGCTCACAGACACTGCAGTGGCAGGTCTGAGTTACCATTTCAGAACTACTCATGTGGGTGGCACAATCAGTGCTGCAGGCCCACTCGTAGTATTTGATTTACCAGCCCCGGCACACTCAGTGCACTTTACTAGGGACTAACCAGTAAATCAAATATGCCAATCAGGGAGAACCAATCATAATAACAATTTACACAGGGAGCACTTGCACTTTGACACTGATCAGCAGTGGCAAAATGCCCAGCAAAAATGAAATCCAGCACAGTATCAAAAATACAGGAGATAGAGGCAAAAAGTCAGGGGAAACCACGCCAGTGATGCCAAGTCTAACAACTGCACCCTACACCACTGAATGCCACTCCAATCTATGTCACTCAATGCCATTGTACTCTAGAACACTGCATGTCAATTCACTGTAGAATACTCTACAACACTGTACTGTACACCACTCCACTCTACAAACATCATCTAGACTGTATGCCACTCTACTCTAGTCTGCACCACTTTCCAATACTGTACAAAACCCCACTACACTCTACTGTATAACACAGTATTCCAATTTATGGCACTTCAGTCTACTGTATGCTTCGCTGCTCCACTCTACTGTAGTCTCTGATATGCCACTCAACTTTATGACACTTTAGTCCACTCTAAGCTACCCCACTCCAGTGTACTTCTCTCCACTATATTCCACTCTACCACACTTTATCCAACTCTACGCCACTGTACTATACTCTGCTCTATGTCACTCCACTGTCCAACACTCTACTCCACTGTATGTAACACCACTCTACAACACTGAACTATACTCTGACATTGTACTCCACTAGGTGCCCAACCACTCTATTCCACTGTGCTATTCTGTTTGACACTCAATGACATGCCACTCAACTTCTCTCCATGATAACCCACTCCACTATATGACACGGCACTCCACTCTATGATACTCTCCTCCACTATACTCTACGGCACTCCGCTTGATGATACTCCACTGTATGATACTCTGCTTCACCTTACTCCACTCTAAAACACTCTACTCCACTCTATTATAGTTTACAATACCCTACTCTACTGTTCGACATGCCATTCCACTGTACAACTCGCTCCTCCAGTCTACGATACTTGACTCCCCTATATGAGACACCATGCCACTACACTATATAACACTTTACTACCCTATACGATACGGTAGTACACTCTACTTGATTCCAATCTACAATATGTCTAGACTTTACAACAGTCTCCTCCACTGTCCTGTATAACACTCCACATAACACCTCTCTACTTGTGATACTGGACTCTACGATTTGAAACACATTTGTATTTTTTTTAATTTTTTTTAATTAAACTTTGAAATTCAATGAAGAAGCTAAAGGTTAAAGCTAGTTATAGTTAGGAAAACACATTTTCCCTATACAAACCAAGAATAAACTGCACAAACTTTAAAATTTCTAAAGTTATAGTTATAACTTTTATTTGAAATTTATCCACCACCTTCAAATTATTATAAGTAGAGGAACTTGTTACACACTCTGTTCATCTCGCTAACCAGACAACACTAACTATTGCTCACCACTCTACCATGCACTTTGTTGTGACAAATAATAATAAGGCAACAAACATGAAAACACAGTTTAGGGAAAGGTAAACACAGTTTCAAAAATGTCAACCTGGGCTCAATTCCTCGTAGCTATGACACATAGCATACAGGCTTAATTTAGGAAATGTGATAAGTATTTAGCAGTAACAAAACAGTTTAAAAGTCAGAATACAACACAATAAAAATCCTGCAACCAATTTAGGGAAGTTGAGAAATATTTAATGGGCAAAAGGACACCAAAATGTAAAAAATCAAATTTTCTGTCAAAAAGGGTTATTTTGACAGGTTTGGATGCACGTTTAAAAGCTTCAGTATTCAGGGTACACAGGTAGGTCTGAAGCCATGTTTTCTTTGTCAGCCTTGTGGATGGCGCAACATGTGCTGCAGTCTTCAGGGTTTATTTTTTACTTTTTCATGTCACTGGTGATTTTCTTGCACCATATATTACTAGGAGGTTAAATATGTCTGTTAGGAGCTAGACAATTTTACCATGTTTAGGCATCAGAACACATACACTGTGGAATGGACAGCGGTGCCCCAGTGTTCAGAGCTAAACAAGCATTTGCAATGCAATAGGTCTCGCATTTTTTAGAGTTTAAGCTATTAGTATTGTAAATGACAATTCCTTTTATTTATTTGTTTAAAAAACCAACACATAAATAAAAGGCATTGTAATTTAAAATCCTAATAGCTCAAAATCTCGCAAAAGCGAGACCTATTGTATTGCAAATGCTTGTTTATGAATGAGAAAGCGATATCTGAGTAGATAAGTAGTTATTTACCTACATTGATGTGACATTTGAAATGACTTTTGTATACCCTTCAGAGTCCTAGTACCCGCCATGAAGGGACTGATGAAGGTCAAGCTTGAATAAGTGGTCTCGAAATGGTGAGGCTACAGATTATTGATATATTACCTGGTTACATTACGTTTGCAGTGTTGGTGATGGACACTGGTGTGGTGAGGCACAGAGAGTATATACTGTGTTTTGACCTGTTTCTTATATCTTTAGAGCATCATGTGGACCTAATTAGAAGTTGGTACCACTTGCAGACCCCATACTAGTGAAAGTATGGCATTTATGAATTGTTAATTTTCACATACATTGAGCAGAGTGACATATTGCTTGGTCCTGACGAATGCTGAGACCCTTTTGGTCTTTAGAGGCAGAAACATGTTGTGATGAGTACCGTTGGGTCAAAATAAACATCTCGTAGTATTAGGTGAACATGCGATTTAGAAATACACGTTATGTTATGACTGTGGGCTGTCCAACCATGGGCCTTGCACAGGCCAGGTTTTCTGCACAGTTTCTTGAGATATATTTTCTAAAGTTTCCCTAAGTTAGAGTAATTGGTTATCCTGAAGACCTGCAATGGATCGTCCATCCATGCACCAATATTGAAGATAGGAGCGCATATTCAAATACAGTCCAGCTCCACCCTCCCCCCCAAAAAAAATCTTTTATTCACGGGATGTCCGTCATCTCAAAATTAGCTCGCCTGAGCCCTATAGGCAAGAAACAGCAGTGCCTGAAATCTGATTCAAGGATGATGAAGTTCAAAGATTACGTAGCCTTGCCCAAACTAAGAATTGAAGAATCCACACCTCTAGCTTGTATTTCCCCACCAAATGCAGGGTACGCAATGCCTCGCCATAAAACAAAGCCCTTCCATCAAAGAACGAGGCGAAGCAAGGCGCGTTTTTTTGTTTTTCTTAATAAAACATTGGTTTATAGAAAAGTAATACTCGGAGACACGAGAACGTCACATACGTACATATGACTCAAACATTCATACTGGTGGTACGGTACTCTAATCTCGTCTTTCTTTTTTGTGTATTATCATTAAAATGGAAACTGAAGCTCAATGCCCGCCCACCCAAGAGAGAATGCTAGCTGTGCTTTATGAGTGTGGGTGTCCCAAGCCCCCTAAGGGCCAGCGCTCAAAGGAATTGTTCCTTTCACGGCTTATACTCCCTTAATACTGTCCAAAAAACTCATTGGCAAAGAACCAGTGTTTGCTTTTCGTTTTATTTCTCTCTGTTGCTCCTCTATTTCTCTTTCTCGTGCTTTTTGTTTTCCCCCCAAACCTCCTTCCTCTGAATTTCTTTTGTTCTCAGTTCACCTTTCTTTCACTTAGTTTGCCCTCTCATCTCTTTGCACTGAATTGCTGCTTGTTCTTTTCCCTCTTCTTACGTGCGCGTGCTCTCTCTTCTTCACGTGCATCTCACTCTCTCTCGCTCCACCTTTCATACCCCACTTGATGGGCACTAAAAGTCACTGTAGCTTGCCATCTCTCTATAGCTCACTGACGCGCCTTCACACAGCATCCTTACTGCGCTAATGGAACCCTCTTAGCCTCGTGAAGCCCTACACCCGCCTCCTGCATTCTACAGTCAGTGTCTCCACAGAACACAAATAACAGGCACAATGTAAGTGAGTGAGTACTACTTACCGAAGACCCCCCAGAGCCCCAGGAGGGTCCAGAGGCGAAGCATAGCTCCTAGAAGCAGAGCAGGTGAGGGGTCCCCAGCGTGGCGCGTGGCTCCTCGGCTAGGGCGCAATATGCAGCTATACCCTCAGCTAAGGTTGAGGGCTCTGCTCCTGCGCTGACCTGAGGTTAGGGGTTCTGCTCCCAAACGGGGGGTTCGGGGGGTTCAGTGCTTAGCTCCTAAGCCTGAGGTGCGGCGCTGGATGCTCCTGAGCTGACGGGTGGTGGGCTGTGCTCCTGAAATGTGAGGTGGCGGCTCTGATCCCGAGCTGAGGGGTAGAGAGGCTGTGCCCCCGAGCTGCGGGCCCCTGAACTGGGTGGAGGTTCTTCTCCTGGCGTGGAGTGTTTCTCCCGTGTAGGGCTGCGGAGTTCTGCTCCTCAGCTGGAGGTGTTTCCCCCGAGCTGTGGTGCTGCTGAGCTGTAAGGGGCTCCGCTCCTGGGGAGAAGGTGCTGCTCCTGAGGTGGGGGTGTCTCCCCTGAGCTGGAGCCGTGGCTCTCCGATGCTGGAAGGAAGCTCTGCTCCTGAGCCAGAGGTGTTTCTCCTAAGCTTGGGATGCAGAGTTCCGGAGTTCGAGGTAGGCTCCGACTGCTCCTGAGTTGAACGGAGGGTCTGCTCACGAGGCTGAGGTGTTTCTCCTGAGCTGGGGCTGCAGTGCTCCTGAGGTGGACAGAGTCTCTGCTCTCCAGGCGGAGGTGTCTCTCTTGAGCTTGGGCTGCAGCGCTCTGCTCCCGAGCCCCGGCCAGCATAGACTGTGGGACTCAGCTGCTCCTGTGGCAGTCAGTCGTGTGTGAGTCACAGCGACCTGCCCCCTCCACCCCCGAGTCAGGCGCACAGCGCCCTGTGCACCGGCAGGCACAGGGGGCAAGGAGAGGGCGAATGGACAGGCGCCCCTATCACCAACGATGTCATGGAGGACCGGATAAATTAAAAGAGAACGGGACGGGGTTTAGTACTCAAGATGAGACGGGGTAACTGTGTGTGTGTGGGGGGGATGTTCCGGGGAGGGGGTGGGGGGGACACAATTGTGAGGGTGTAAGGGGTGAAGGAGGACCAAAGTACCTGCGCTCAGTGTAAGCCAAACAAGCGCTCGCCAGGCAGCCGCTGTTTATTTTTGCATCACGCTTTCACTTTAAAGTGAAAGCACGATGCAAAAATAAACACGCGGCACCATGTCTCCTTTTTTGTCCGTCCCATCCGGACTGGATCGGAGGGCTTGTTTACATAACACGCCTCTGCGATAGGAAACTGCTTCACGACAGCCATGAAGCAGGAGAGCCAGTCCGGGTGGGCCGGGTAAAAAAGCCAAAGGGAGGCAACCCAGAAAGCTCATTTCCAATGGCAGGCCACCGTTTACCATAAACGGTTACGCCAGCCAATGGAAATGAGGGGCGGGGCTTAAAGCCCTTTTCTGAAAGTCCTCTCTTACAAAATCTCTTGCGGAGGCGGAGCAGCGCTTTGCGCTGCAACGCCCACGCGAGACCTAAAAACCAGCAACCTCAGTCCAAAAAATGAGGGTGACTGTGCAGAAAGAGGCAATTTCTGACACAATGCCTCTAAAATAAATCCCTACCTTTAAGGGCTATGAAAAACAGCTGCAGTGCCTGATAGTACTAACTTTTAAATGTAATAATCATTTGGATTTTCCAGAGGACCTAATATGGCAGACCAGTACATCAGGTCATCAGAAGTGATTAAAACAAGTGTTATCCAATAGTGGTCATTGTTTGGACCTCAGAATGAGGATAGGTTGAGTCATTCCTGCTGAGATAAACTGCAGAATAAAGTGGGAGTTGGGCATTTTACGAAAAAGTGTTAGGCCCCTTTAAGTGATTCTTACATGTAGTTTACACATGCAGTGGTAGTGTATGTTACATGTTGGTTGTATTTTCCAGTAGATTTAGTTTCTTGGAGAATGAGGCATCATTTTACAACAGTGGGTGATTTTTAGGTCTTGTCCACACAGACTAATTTTATTTGTCTGTTGTCGCAGACCTATTGTAGACAATACCAATACAGACAGTGAACATTGGATCATAACATTGCTTACAATTGGGTAGCTCTCTTGTAGGCCGTGTAATCTCTCATAATTCCTTGCATTTTGCTTTGTTATTCTTACATAATATGCTTGAGATTACAACAGTATGGCACGTCGCCTAATTGAGAATTAATTAAGGTAAAAATCTTATCGCTGAAGCACAGAAAGAACGTGAACAAACCAAATGCATACAGCTGTTGCTCATGTCACATATGATTTTGCACTTTTGTGCCAAAAATGCACATGAGGACACATTTCACACAAGAATTTTTTTTCAAAATGCTGAAGCCAGTATTTTACATAATGACGCATAATCTTGCATCATTTTTGCAAAGGAAATTATGCAAATTTCACCTGTACCTTCCTTTATGTTAATCTAATTTATTTACTTCTTATTTGATGGCTTTTCTTCCTTCTCTTGTGTTTGTCCATCTTCTGGAGCAAACCTTCTTTAACATCCTTTTAATTGGATCACTTGTATCCTCGTAACGATGCACAACAGAAAAACTTCATTTTTAGGTCTCGCCTAGGCAGCGCTTGCGCTGTTTCTATGAGACATGCTGTATTCAGAATATTGGCTTAAAAGCTCTGCCCATTTTCAGGGACTGCCCTCATTACATGTGTTGTTACTCAGAGCTTGTGAGTACTATTTCTTTCTTTAACCTGGACCACTGGAGACCAGTGCTTGTGGTTTACAGAGCTCTATTGTAAACAGGGCTGTAAATCTTGCTCTAATCTTGCCACATTTACAGTGCATTCAAAGACCAAGGTCTGTTTTGGCAGCAGCTCCCTCCTCCTCCTTCCTCCTCCCTCCTGCTTTTGAAAGGCACAGCTTGGCATCAGGATCCCTTCCTTCCTATGGCTGCTGCAGCCTCTGCCTGTTTTCTTTTGTGATTCCATGAGTGCGCATTTTTCTAGCTCTGTCTCACCTACCCCCAGATTGGAAACGAAAAATGTTTGTGAAGCAAGCCTCATGGTAGGTCAGCTAAAATACAAGGACACATATGGATGAAATTGCCCCGTGCTAAGGTTTGCTACCAGTAGACTAATTGTTCAAAACAGCACAGAAATGTTCCACTTAACTTGAAATTGTGTATGGAATGAGGTCTGGGGGCATGCCTTTTGTTTACCCCATGTCTCACTGTGCTGTCTGAAATCTCACACAAAGTGTTCTAAAGAGGCGCCCTAGCTTCTGCCCCTGTCACCTTCATTCTTCTTTTCCAGCCTCGCATACGGAATGTTATAAAATGCAGAAATACCGAGTCGGCTTTCACCGATAATAAAAGGAGTTTTTCATTCATATTTTTACTCACAACATGATTTCTTTGGAGAGTTGTTGCACTTTAAATGTTATAGTACTTTATCCTGCTTTTTGTGTAGCTGCTTTGTAATTAAACTGTATATGATTTTGCTTGCCAAGAAGGGCAGTCGCTTCACAAGCAAATAATGTTTTTATTTTTTATTTTACAAAATGCCTACTGTCATGTGTTTTTTAATGGATACGGTCAATGCCGCTGCAAGTACACAGGATGAAACAAGCATTTGCAATGCAATAGGTCTCACATTTGACAGAGTTTAAGCTATTGTAATTGTTTATTTATGTTTTAAAAATCAACACATAAATAAAAGGCATTGTCATTTACAATGCCAATAGCTCAAACTCTCGTAAATGTGAGACCTATTGCATTGCAAATGCTTGTTATTTTTTGTTTTCAGCGCTCCATGGAAGTGCATGTGTTTTCTTGCACTCTCCTCTCTCTGCAACTTTCCTCTCACATCCTTCCTTCTGCTCACGCTTCGTATGCACCTACCCCGTTGTTTTCCTATCCAGTATTTAATTTTTATTTTTTAAAACCCCTCCAAAAGTCCCTCTCTTCCCTGTTCCTCCACTCTATGTTGCTCTCACTATGGCATTGACTTGCACCACCCGCTCATGTTCTTCTCCCTCACCTCTCCTGGTTGTGTTTTTCTTTTTTAAGGTTTTTGGGGAGAAACTGTTAGCTGCAATTTGAAAAAGAGTTGCTCTTTTATCATTGATGTGCTTTTGCAAATATTTTTTCATTTACTGCTCCAACATTAGCGTTCACGTCTTGCAATGATAAATTAAAAGTAAAAAAAAAAATCATAACATTCCTGCGTACACTTAATGATGCCTGCGAGCATATATATTATTATGATGTGGCTGCTATTTTTGTTGCTGATGCTGTTTTGCATTTGCAAATAAGCAGTTTTTTGCTTTTTGTCAATGTGAAACAGCGTAGACAAAAGGCACTGGCAAATCACCAATGAAAGATGAGGCTTATTGGTTTTGACAATGCTTCTTAGTTAATGTACACCTATATCTAGACATATTTAATCAGTGTTTTATGTATTAAGGTAACACACCAATCCATTAAATTCGGTTAGTCATCGTAATTGATAGAGTCGTTCAGGCCTGTCTCGTTCGTGTTTTCTGACTCCTACCAGCTGTAGACATCGAGGCGAGTAAAGGTTAAATTAATTTTATTTACTCTTTTCTGCTTTCCGTTTTTCATAGTCAATTCTTCATTTCATGCACGGACGCCTTTTGAATCCTGTATATTTTTGATGCACTTTGTCACACTTTCTTTGTAGCTTATGGCTGAAAGGTTTAGTAATAACGTGCTTTTCTGAGCCCTTTTCGCCACATTCCTGTCTTTTCTAAGCCCTGTTAAAAATAAGCTTTACTAGGTCTCAACTCAATTTATCAACGTGGGCATTTTAAAGGGAGCTTTAGCCTTGGCGGGAATTGAACGCATGACCTTCACGTCAGCTCGCAGTGGAATTGCCAAACTACTCACTTGACCTTCACATAGAAATTACCACTATTTTGCAAGTACAATTCACTTACATGTCTTTCACACACACTTTGAGAATCATCCAAAATGCGTGGATGACAGCTTTAGAGGCATTCGGCTTGAAAACAGTTTGTGAACCCACCTTACAGTGTTTTGAAGGGAGATCAGGGTGTGCAGCGTCATCTGGGAAGAGATGAGATATTCTGTAAAGGGGTTGCGCCTGGCCTCTTAAATGCTTGTTGCAGTGCTGATGTAGCTGGGATTAATCACAAATCCGCCCTGCAGTAAACAAGCTGTCAGTTAACAGTATTCATCAGGGTTGAGACCCAGTGTAGACTATGTGCTCAACAAAATGGTAGTCAAATGCTAAAACAGTCATAGACCCAAAGTCTTTTTTAACACAAGCTTTCTGCACAGTCCATAGCAAATGTTAAATTGAAAGCACAGTGTCTCCGGCTAGGCCCTAAAATAACGTGTTTGCAAATTTATTGCCAGGCTTTGGAATAGGGAAGTAATGGTTGCCACTTAAGTGCATACTGTCATTATTAAAGCCGGTAGCCATTAATAGGTATTCCTGGAAATTCAAGTTGCAGAGTTGTGTATGTTCATATAACAAAAATGCTCCTTTCGCCACCTGTCCATCAGCAGGGGTGCACTCAAGCTGCCTCGGAGGGGGGGATGGGGGTAACCAATTAATAGCGAATCAGGATACGCTTAGCGATGGGCAAAAGGCGTGATTTCATTGCCACACCTGTCAAGTACCGGTTATAAACCCGGCATCACCATGACCCTGCAGCGCATCTCCCAGTAATGTCTGTTAATTGGAGCTGTTTGAGCCTTCCTGTGGTGGAACATCTGGCAGGTGGGCGGGCCCTGCTCTCAGTCACGCCTCCTGATGATGACTGACAGCAGCAGATGTGAGAAAGTCGGGAGGGAAGTCTAGATTACAGTGTCAAACAGGCATGGTATTTCTCTACTGTAATTTTAGCCAAGTTTGCTGATTTTCGTCACTTATCCTGCTCAGCACGGGTGTTTCAAGAAAGTTTTTACTGAACTCGTGGCATTCTCTTGGTTAATGTCTACAAGTCGGATGTGTCTTTAATATGTACTGCCGGATATAATCGTAATTCATGGGTTCTGATATACTGGAATAACCGTCTGTTCCCTTAGGGGCAGACCGTTGATTGCTCTATTATTTCTGGCAGTGCTTGTTTTATGTATTTATTTTTTTATTTTATGCAGTGTAAGCATCCTGCCCAAAAGCAGCGTGCATCTTCCCAGCCGTCCGTCTGCTAAGCATTTGAGTTTTTTCTCTGTTATTGCCATGGAATTATCAAATTGGTCTAAAACAAAAACACCCTATTTCAAGGATGTCATTGATTTACTGCTCGGTGCCTGTGACTTCGCAGTCTTCAGAATATACAAACTCTGTGAACATGGCCTACTTGCATGGTGTGCTTCTTAATTTAAAGTTGTAACCAAGCATTGCGAAAGCTAATTGGCCTGACCTTGGCATGTGTCGAGTTTATTTATTTTATGTATTTATTTATTTATTTATTTTCAGGAGTGTGCAATATGCAACAAAAAATCAAAAAATATAAACAGTAAAGAAATTACTTAGCAGCCAGACAAAGAATTGCACCCCTTTTTACGCAGTTTTGCACATGTGATTAGGCAAAATGTCACTTGCTGCGTGAGAGAGCCAATGGCAGACATTTTGTGGCCCATTTCATATGCAGTGGTATGGAGAAGCAGAGACTCGAATTCTGTTTCCCCCAAATTGTGGCCGAGAACATGGGCCGCATCACATAAAGTAAACACAGGGAGTGCTAATTTAAGACATAGGGCCTGGTTTAGAAGTCGGCGGAGGGGACACTCCATCACAAACTGAGGGATATCCCATAGGCCGTATTACGATCACATTCTATCCTGTGGGGATCGTAATACAGCGGACGGGATATCCGTCACGTTTGTGACAGAGTATTTCGTCCGCTGACTTCTAAATCAGGCCCATAGTCTCTGTCACAGTTTTTGTCTGACTGTTGTCTTAAATAAAAGAGGCGCTGAAGCAGTGCTATTTTACCACCTTAGGCAGTAGTAAATGGTTGCTTGCCAGGGGAACTTTAAAAGCATGTGCTGCTTTTGGTTGGAAATGTTGAAGCTTTTATTGATATATTTAAAGTAAACAATGTAGCGTGACGCAATGACATAAACAAAGAAAACCTAACACCGCAATTAAAAGATAGCAGGGCACAATATAACAAAACAGTATAATACAAATCACAACACAATACATTCTCATTGCAATGGTGCAGCACGAATGCACAGCACTGCAAAAACAAAATATCACATCACTATTACAACAAAATGCAACCCAAGAAATATGCACAAACATTCTAGTTATACATTAATATCTCCAGGAATCCAGCTTTTGTAATACAGTGGTTTGCACAAAGTACTGCCTTAATTTACCACTAAGTAAAAAATCCTTCTTCCTCCAATTATAGATAGGAAACAGACTAATAGATTTATTGTTATGAAGGAACACAACCAGCCCCGGATTCACCTCAGCAGCAGCTGCCTTCGATTCCCCACAAAGGTTATATTCTCATTCTACACTCCATAAAGGATTGCTTACATCACAAATACAATAATACAACACACCCCCTTTTCTATGTAATGCTATGAGCAAAATTTATAAAGCACAACAAATGCCCATAGGCGTCAATGCGCTGTAGCTTCAGAGACCTGCTCGGCAGGGCAGCTGGTCTGACAGAGATGCCAGACAAAATAATTATCTCTACAGGGTGAAGAGCCAGGTCTTTAAGGCTTTCCTAAAGGGACAGTGCAATTTAATACAAGTCAGCTAATGAGAGAGCGAGTTCCGAAGTCTCGCATCCATGACGAAGAAAGTTCTGCCTCCTCATCTTTTCTTCCAGACTCTCACACAGATACCAAGTTGTAGTGAGCTGAACGGAGATTTCTCCCCGGGTATACCAATGAAACATAGCCATAATTCCCTCCAGACTAACATGATAGAGGGCCTTATGTACAATGCAGAGTGCCTTAAACATTATACACTTTTTTATTGGGAGCAAGTGCAGGTCATGTAGTCCCTTGGACACCGATTGCCATTTCAGAATATCCAAGTTGAGCCTTGCAAACACATTCTGCACTAGTTGCAGTTTGGCTTGAGTGTTATTGTTGGTTTCAAGGTAAAGTGCATTGCAATAATCGATCCTTGAGGAGACCAACTCCAAGGCTACTTGTTTCAGTGCTGAAAAGGGAATGAATAGAAAGATTTTCTTTAACATTCTGATAATCCAGAAACAGGTAGTTATAGTGGGGTTGACCTGCTGGTCAAGTGAAACCTCACTGTCCAGAATGACCCCTAGGTTCTTGGTCATGTCTGTAGGAGCTGATAAAGTACCCAGTGTATCAGGCCACCAGTTATTGTTCCGCAAAGAGACTTGTGTTCCGAAGAATATCACCTCCATCTTCTCCCTGTTAAGCTTCAGATACTTTTTCTCCACCCACCCAGCTATGTCGTGTGGTTTGTGGCCTCATGGGCTGCCCTGCTAAGTTAGCTGAGGCCTGGCTGCCATGATGCTTTTTCTGCACACGTTACTTTGTGACTTTGTGACTTTGTTTTGCAAGCCTCTGCTTGTGCCGGGCTATATTAGGACTGTCTGCATTTCTGCATTTCACCTTTTCTCCTGTTCCCTGTGGTTTACATCTGCACAACATGTACAAGGTCGAAAAACAACGTCCCCTGTTCTTGCTGATCTGGCCAGTCCCTTGCACCTAGACATAACACTACTTACAGCTGCACTGGAGAAATTTGTGTGCCTTTTAATATTGTGATTTCATTGTTAGAGGCACTTGGAGAAAAACCTTTCCAGAGAGAAGACCTGTGCTTGTCTGATGATGTAAACCTTGCATCTAGATATTGAGGTATGAGGGTCCGCCTGACAAAGCCCAGAGGTTTTCTGTTTATATAATAAACTAGCACTAGCACGGGGAGGGTGGTATGGTCATTTAGCCCTATATCCACAGCTTTATGAAATGCTTTCCCCGTTTGTATTCTATGGAATTGTGACTATGCTGATTATTTTATCATTATGCATTATGCTGATAGTACTGGCTTGTGTACTGTATCTTAGAGCACGATAATTGAAATAAACATTTAAACTATACTGTGTCTCTTATTACGCGCGTTGTGGACTGGTATGAGTGAGTTATGAAAGGGTGTTCTTGCTACCGCGAGTCCTGAGAGAGAGATACCATGTTCTGGGTTGTCTAAACATTGGTAGCATCGCTGCTCATGAGACGCTAAGGCTAGTCGGATTGGGATTGTGGGTGCAGAGGGGTATGGTTGGCTCACCACTACACTCCAAGGTCCTATTATCCTGTGCATAGCTCTGTGTATGTGCAGAATCCCTACAACAGCTACTGCTGTCATACAGCGTTTAAAGTTGGGTGCAAGAGCATGAATGTCTTTAGAAATTGACACGATTATCTAGGTGTCATCAGTATATGACACCGCTTGTAGCCCAAAAAAGCATATGAGCCTGGCCAGTGCAGAGATGTAGAGATTAAATAGCGTGGGGCTCAAGGAAGATGAGCCCTGCAGCACCCCGCAAGGCAGGGAGAACAGGTCAGATTCGAACTGATTCACAGAAACCCTTTGAGATCTATCCTCAAGGAATGAGGATAGCAGTTTCAGAGCCCCGTCTGTGATACCCAAATTCTGTAATCATTCAATCAGCAGGAATGGGGAGATGGTATCGAAGGCTGCAGACAGATCCAACTGGATCAGCACCTCAGCCTGCCCTGCATCCACTAAGCATCTGATACTGTCAGTAGCAGATAGAAGAGCACTTTCTGTACCATGATTTTTCCAAAACCCAAACTGAGACATGTCCAACAGACTCTGTTTCTCCACATGAGCCATCAGGTGTCTGTTGAGATGTTTCTCCAAGATCTTGGCTGGAACTGGGAGCAGAGAAATAGGACGAAAGTTCTTGAGGTCATTGGGGTCAAGTTTGGGTTTGTGAGAAGTGGGATTCACTATTGCTTCCTTCCAAAGCAGAGGGTAGCACCCTGAGTTGATAGCTTTGTTTATCGCTGCTGATAAGTTTTGAACTTTCTTAGCTGCCATGATTTAAAAAAAAATTGGTGTATATGGCTCAAGGGGGGAACCCGATTTGGTTCTGAGAGGTGCAATTCAACAAGCTCTAGTGTAAGACATGGGAAACTGCAAACATCTGTACAGGGTTATCCTTGACTTCTGTAGATTTTAGGGAGAGCTCTCTACTTGAAGTCAACGTGTCAACAGCTTCTGTTTTGGGGAATTTGAACTCTTTGTAAATATTTGAGATTTTAATTTGAAAAAACTCTGCTAACTGGTAACAAAGCTCCTTTGATTTCTGGTGAGGCCTGAGGTGTAGATAGTTGCTGAATAATTTAAAAAAGTTATTTTGTGAAATTATATGGCTCAATTTTCTTCATGCAGTAGATGGCCTTTTTTTCCTCTGAGAACTAATTAGTAGTCTCTGATCAATATCTTATATGGCAATCTTTCCTGCACCTCATAATGTTTCCTCCATGCACGTCCCTGATGATGGAAGACCTGCCTGAGGAGCCTGTCTTTCTGTAAACAAGGGGACCATATGCAGTTTCCTCCTGGGTTTGATTTCCCATATAGGTGCTACCTTGTCCACTTTTAAAACTTCTTAAAAGTCTAGTATTTACAATACCAACTAATATCATTACTAAATCAAATCCCCAAAATGCAATGTGTATTACCCTAACTGTTATTGCTTATTGTAAATAAATATGCAGATTCTTACGAAATTTTTAAATGACACATAAAGTAAAACATTAAAGATAAAATGATTGATAAGCAACACCCTCAATATATAATTTCCAAGTTTCTTTTATACCTAGTTTCTCAATTTCAAGCGAAGGCTTATGTGATGTTCACTCCTACATAGTGACAATGGATTGGTAATTAATTATTTCCTTACATTTCCTTCCCATTTTTTTGATTCCATTCTTCCATATCTTGTTACATTCCTCAAATGCCATTTCTTACCATCTTCTAATATGACAGAATATTTTTTCACTTCTTGAACCGGTTTGGACTCTGACCATTTTAAAACTTTTTTCTTCACCCTATTAAACCTTCTCACTCATACAAAATCACCCACCTTCAAATTCATTGCCCTACCCACAATGTCCTCTTTACCAACTTTTTTCCTTATATATCAATCATCCACTTTCTGTTTCCTCCCTTTTTTCCTCCACACTGTTACTGCCGCTGTGCAAGGTTTTCGACCCATTGGTAACATAAAGGAATTTCTTCTGTTACTGAGGGTGGGGTTGCCCTATAATTCCACATCATTTTCTTGTTCTCCTCTTCCAATCTAGTCTATTCTGCACCAAAAGTTGAATATTCTCTCCCAACACCCTGTTGAGTCTCCCAACAAGACCATTCTTACGGTTTTGATACACAGCTGTATTTTTATGACACACACCACATTGCTCAATAAACTTTTCAAAATCTTTTGATACAAATTCTGGACCATTATCTGTGATCAACTCCTTGGGATATCCCTCCCTTCTAAAAACATTGTTACAGAACTCAGTCACTACATTTCTTTTCACTTCATTCACTAAATTAATCTCTGGCAATTTGGAATAATAATCCACTAATACAATAGTATATTTTCTATTTGATCCTGCCACTTCCAAAGGTCCACCTCACAAGAGTTTCCTTTACAATATGTAATGTATCACTGCAGGCAGAAGCTGCACATCCTCTGACATACCTTTCTACATCTCGATCTAACCCTGGCCACCAATAATCTGACCACACTTTGTGTTTCATGAAAGACATTCCCCCATGACCCTCATGTAAAGCAGATAGTACTTTTGTCCGTAAACTAGATTGTACCAATAACCTGTCACCTCTTCTAAGAATCCCATTCATGCATGAAATCTCTGACCAATAATATTTATAACTAGATTTCATGCTGATTTTATATGAATCTGTCATCCAAGTTTTAGGTAGGAATTTAGTCATCTTCTGAAAGACCTCGTCTCTTTCCACTTCAGTTTTCCATTCTAGTTCTGTTATTGCTTTCAAACTGACTGTTATTACGTTTTCCACTAACCAATCATCCTCCTTCTCTTCATCCTCATATTGCAATGGTAATCATGATAAGCAGTCAGCATTTACATTTTTAAGACCAGGAACATATCTCATGATAAAGCTGTATTCTTGCAACCCAGTCGCGGTCCGTGTAGGAGTGCCGGCCGGGCGGTGACGTGGGGCGGGGGAGGGGCAGGGTGGGGGGTAGCAAAGTACGGATTGCGGACCAATACAGGTAAGTAAACATTTAAATCAATAAAACGAATTTCGTTGTGAGCGCTGCATCGCCAAATGCGATGCAGTGCGCGCAACGAAATTCGTTCATTGATTTAAATGTTTACTTACCTGTATTGGTCAGTAATCCGTACTTTGCTACCCCTCCCCCGCCCCACGTCACCGCCCGGCCGGCACTCCTACACGGACCGCGACTGTTGCAACCTGAACAACCAGTTGGCTATGTGCTGCGTTGCTTTTCCTGCACCTTTCGTTGTAAATAAATCAATCAATGGTTTGTGATCAGTCCTTAATTCAAATTTAGTGCCCCACACAAAATGTCTAAAATGTTGAACACCCCACCAACAAGTCATTTATTCTTTCTCAATTGTGGACTAATTAATTTCAGCCCTCCTTAATGTCCTAGAAGCAAATGCTATCACTCTATCATGACCTTGTTTTTTCATGCATTAATACAGCACCTAGCCCATGCATACTTGCATCCATCACTATAATCAAATGATCTTTTATATCAAATGGTTTTAATACTACAGCATTTGCTATACATTTCTTGATGTCCTCAAAAGCTTCCTAACATTCTTGGGACCATTTATATCTCAGATCTATTTTAATAAAATCCTTCATAGGTTGCACTCTGTCAGCAAGATGATCTACAAATTTAGTATAATATTCTGCTAATCCCTAGAATGACCGAAGTTGGTCCTTATCCTTAGGACATGGGGCATTTTCTATGGCATCTATCAACTTTAGTTTGGGTTTAATACCTGTAGGAAATTGGGCTATTAGTTGTGTGGCCTGCACAAGTACTAGGTCCACAATTGTCCTTACTGGGAACCAAACACCACATTGTAGCGCTTGACTCTCACAGGGTAGTGGAGCGGAGCGGAAGAGTCCAAGGCCTACTCACGGAAGTAGTGAAGTGGTGTTGGCTAGTAATCACCAATAATGGGCACGCAATAATAACACTCAATAAATGATTGTCCAGTCAGTACATTTTCTTTAGAAAAAGGAGAACTACATTTAATACACACACACACATACTAATAAATACTATGCAATAATTTACAAGTATGCACATTGGCAATGGAGCATACCACAGATGACATTGTGCAATCACTAGTGACCCCCTAGAGGGGTCACCCTAACATATGAAGTGAGGTTATTCATTTTGTTTTGGAATAAAACGCATTTTGATACTTTTAGCTGGAATCATTGTCATTATTGTAGTGATCAACAAAGCATTATTGATCACTATAGCGAACCAACACGATATGTGCAATCATTGTGGTGAACCAATAAAGCATTTATGAGGAATCAACCCTGTATTTTTCTATTTCTTAGGCATTTGATAGCACGCTGCAATTATACAAATAGCCCCTAGAGGGTATCACGTTGAGATAGCATTGCACTGCAACCATACAGTTAGCCCCTAGAGGGCGTAACACCATAAAAATTGCTTTTATGCATTTTCAGGCCTTCCAGTTCCTTCTGATTGTCACCGTACACAAGGCCCCTAGAGAGCATAGCACTTCTGGCTGCAGATCAAAAGCTACAGACATGGGAGGGAATCCAGGGGAGGCAATAATTTTGGAGTCCCCTCCAGCTTAGGATGGGGGCTCAAGAGGTCCATGCTGGAGAAAGGCAGCATCCTCCTGAGTTGATTGCGGGTAGTCCAACCATCCTGGGGCCACCACAAAGGGAGATATGGGCCAAAAAGCGGGCAAAACAATAAGGCCCTCAAAGCATTATGGGGTGATTTTTTTGTAGGGCGGTGCATATTATAGCAGCGACTCTCCTGCTGTGCTGAGGAGAGCTCCGTCATGTTTCCTTGTTTTTTATTGTTGTTGGCAGCAACCTCGTGCTGCATCCTTTGCCTCTTGGGGGTGCCTTATCTCCACCCGGGCACTTACGAACAGTTCCCTCGTTGGAGGGCCTCTTAGGGAGCCGACCACTGGCTGCCCTCACTGGCAGCATTCCAGCATGCTACGGCGGGGGCCGGCAGCATTCTGCTGGTCTTCCCTCTCCTGCGGGCAGGCACGTGTGTTTGTGGCTGGCCTCTCACTCCCCCAGTCACGAGCGTGGGGAGCCAGCCGTGTGGGGGAGTGCGGCAGTGCTCTCCCTCCTCTCCTTGCTCCGGGGCCCAGGGATGGGGTTTTGGGCCCTTCCCGCCTTCTTGCGGGGGTGCGCAAGCGTGCTTCCCACAATACTGAAGCTTTGAGAAAGCTTGACAGCTCTTCCCCACATCGCTGGAACTCAGGGGTCCGGGGATGAGGTCCCGGCCCCCGGAATAAAAATTCACCCAGGGGATGGGGTCCCCAAGCAAAATGAAGAAACAGGGGGGGGACATGCATGCTGTCTTCCCTCTCAATAGCAAGCAGCTTCTTTGTGCTGTTTCCCAGGTCCTGCCCACCCTGGAGGAATTTCACCAGCTCTGAAGCAGAGCCCCATGAGCTCGGTGGAAGGTAGAAGTCAAAGGTCACTAAACTTTAAACAGACATAACTTGGGCCCGTTAGGCTGATTCGGACGACCCTGGGCTCATTGTATTCCTAGTGATGTGCTCTATCCACCAGAGGCAGTTGCAGCAACCCTCCTCATTTTCAGAGTGGTGCATTCCTAAAAAAAACTGGTCTTCCTCGTTCCCTGCACCAGCTCTCCTCTTGATCTTTGCTTCTGGGCGCAAAAAAGTCCTGGGCTTCCCCCAACTAGTCCTAAGGGGGCAAAAAGGTGTCTAATTGGCTCCTGGGGAGACCCACTGATCCTGGAGTCCACTGGGTAGAATCCGTAGTCCTGGGTGGGGGTCAGGAGGTTCCTCCTTCCAGTTTTCCATGGAAAGATCCCCAGGAAAGAGACAGTCTTCACCTTTTGAAAGAGTTTTTAAGAGCAGAGGAAGGTTCCAGAAGACAGGCCGCCCTGGCCAATCCTAGGGCACCACATCACCTCTCCATACCTGTCCCAACCCTCCTACACAACAGTCCAAGATGGCATCTTCCAGTAGCCAGTGGTCACATCAGCTCCTGAGGTCTCAGCTCCACCCCTCACTGACAACACTGCCAAGGACTTGTAAACTGGAATTTCAAAGGGAGCCCCCCCCTCTCCGGAGGTTTGGCTCCAGTTGTCTGTGCACTCTACTTTGTTCAGTGGGCTTGGGCCGGCCCATCCCTGGTACAGTGTGACAGCTGGATGATTGAAACAGATCGCTCCTCAGGAACTGGGAGAAGAACTGCTAATTGCTCCTTTTTTGTGGGGCGGCATTTGTTCCGGCTGCTGGTGAAAATGTAATTAACTGGGCACAGTAGGATGACACTAGGCCAGGGTCTGATCCTGAGCTGAGCCAGGGAAATATGAAAATTCTGGTTGACCCATAAGATGTTCAGTACTCATTTTGGAAGTTAAATATTTAGTTTTCTTCGACAGGTTACACTTCATTTCAAGACGCCAATGGTCTCTGTAGGCCAAGGGGGAGTAAAACTACTCTCTAAGGCATTTCTCTCCCTATGTGTATAATGGGATGCCACTACAGGCAAAAGAGTAAAGCACACTGACTTTCCCTATTAGGGTACACTACCCTTATAAGGCCTATCTCAGGTGAATACCTAATCCTGAGGAGTACCCATTGCGCCAGCCTATCTGTGCGCTGTTACAGGGCTGTGCATGACAGTAGTCTCCCACGTGCAGTCCGCACACGAGTGCACACGCATGCACATGTGTAACCAGCCAAGTGCCCCTTACCTTTGCTGCGTTGCAGCGACCTTATCCTAAAAGGCAAACACTGGTGGTAAGCACGCGCAGTCAGTTTACTATGTGATTACTGTAGGTGAGACACCAAACATGAGACTCACCCACAGTAAAAAGTCCAAAAACCGAGTGATCAAAAAAGCAAAAAAATCCAGGTGTACTGAAGAGACAGAACCCTATTGCAACAATACCATTATTGTCTAGAGTATTTCCTTAAAATTCCACAACTTGAACAGCACACTTATACACATCTACAGTAAGACCAGATCTTCTAATATTTTAAGTACATTCCTTAATATCACATCATGTTCTTGTTTGTTAACTCCTCAAACCAGAACAACATCTTGAACAAGTGTCACTTGTTTTAACTCACCCGACAACTTTAGCATTTCCTGCTGGAAAACTGCTGAGGCCAACCCAAACTTAATTCTTGCAAAATGGTAAACTCCTTCCAGTGTAGCAAATTAAGTCACGTGTTTGAAACTAGAATGTAATAGGATCTGATGGTATGCTCTAGATAAATCTATAGTGGAATAATATTGACTCTTTATTAAACCAGAGAGTAACTCTCAATATTAGGCAAGAGATGCCGATTCTCCCAAATATTGTTGTTTAAACCTTTCAAATTAACACAGATTCATATCTTGCCATTGGGTTTACGCACTATGACTATAGGACTTAGCCATTTTGACTACTCTATGGGTTCTATTGTGTTTTGTTTGCACAATCTTTCCAATTAATCTTTCAATGGAAAGCTTAATGCAATAGGAACAATCGGTATTTTATGTACAATCAATTTAGCATTCTTATTCAAAACTATTTTGTAAGTAATTCTTTTAAACATCCAAGTTCTTGTCCAAACCAAGTTTGGAAATTCAGGAACCCAATTTAATATACCCTCTTCAGCTGTCACCAAATCCTCTTACTTCTTGATGGGATCTAATACCATATCTAAAGCACGCTGTTCTCTCCATCCCAACAATAGTCTCCCTTCGTTTTACAACATTAACTTTTTCCTAAAATGCTCCTGTTCTTAAAGCCATTTGTGACTGAAAATAACCTATAATTGGTAATTTACACCACAATAACCTTCCGATTCAATATTGGCTTTGTTTAAACTCACCCCACCTAAACTCACCCATGTCTCTGTCAATCAAAGTGTATGTTGAGCATGATTCCACATCCAAACATTTGTGCCACATATATTCACCTGACATTTAGGAGGACAATATAGATCATCAAAATTTGTGCCAGATATATTCACCTGACATTTAGGAGAACGATGTAGCTCATCAGTGACAAGTCTCCTTTTCCAATTAATTCAACACCTCATACACCACCAATACCTCAACATCATCATCCATGTCCAATCCCAGTCCTTCTCTTTCTTTCCCATCATCATTGTGTAACAAATTCACAGACTTTCTGGTTTATACACTCGCACCATTGCAGACCCTTGTGAGGTGTCCTGGTTTTTACACTAATAACACTTCGCCTTCATGGCTGGACAATTGCTCAATATTTTTTTTTCTTTCAGAGTTTTATATAGCACAAACTTGACCCGAAGGTATCAGAGCGCTTTACATGAGCACCAGTTGCATTATATAAGGACACATTCATTTTTGTTAGGCACGGGGAGATTAAGTGATTTGCCCAGAATCACAGGATATTGAGTGTCGTTGCCGAGACTCGAACCCAGTTCCCCTGATTTGAGGTGGACCGCCCAAGCTGTTAGGCTACATACTCTGCCAATGTTGCTAAAAAATGTACACTACCACACCTATAGCACATTTTCTTATTTTTATTCTCTACATATTTTGTACTTTCACACCCTTTGAATTTGGATTTGCCTGCTGGCTCCATTTTTATTTAATTTCAAAAACATTATCCCATTTTTTCAACTCTTATGCATAACAAGATATGTTCTGTATAGGTTTGGCTACTGAAATTGATTTTTCCAAATAAGGCACTTTCATTCTTAGTAATTTTTCTTGGATCTTCAAATTATTATTACAGTTAATCAGCCGATCATAAATAATCTCGTCTTGTAAATCTATACATTTACATGTGCCAGCTAGATTGCTCAACACTGCTACATATTGACCAACAAATTCGTTTGAACCCTGTTCCCTGCAAAAAGTATATGTCTTTCTACAACCACACTGACTGTTTTTCCAAAGATTTCATCTAACACTTTCATGGCAGATATGTACTCATCATCAGACTTATCCTCCATGTCAGAATTATCCTCGTTTTCTTCTTCATGACACTAAATATCCAGGCAATGCTTTTAAAATCTTTCCTCCCTCCACCCCTAAACTATGCTTTAACATATCCACTTCATTTTCATAAGTTTCAAAGGCCTCTTTCCAATCTTCCCATGGCATTATAGGGTCACCAAGGGTAGCCAGAAATGTAGGTGGTGCAGGAACAGACTGCATATTCAACCACAAAAAACTATTGTGTACTGTTAGAACTGGGGGTCTCTAGTTGGCTGAGGTATGTACCTTAGTCCAAATAGGGACCCTTGCTTCTAGTCAGGGTAAGGAGGGACACACCCTTAGATAACCCCTGCTCACCCCCTTGTAGCTTGGCACGAGCAGCCAGGCTTATCTCCAGGGCAATGTGTAAAGTATTTGCAACCACACTCCTAGTGACACAGTGATAACACCACAAATGGACACCACACTGGTTTCATAAAAATAGCAGCATCTTTATAAAAAGAAATACGATGAGACCAAACGATAGAAAACCAACATATGCGTATTCGTAATAATTCACTTGGCCGGTAATTAGGCCAGCAATCACTTGTAGGTTCTTGCGGTATTAATGAGCAATTTACGATCCCTAATGCAGTCCTCATGCAATGCTATGCAGTTTGTAATGCAGCTCGTAATGTAATACTAGGACAGTCCCTAATGCAAGAATCAGGCAGTTCGTAATGCAATAATAATGCGATTCGTAATGCAAGAATCAGGCAGTTTGTAATGCAATAATAATGCGGTCTGTGATGCAATAATCAGGCAGTTTGTAATGCAATAATAATGCGGTTCGTAATGCAAGAATCAGGCAGTTCGTAATGCAATAATAATGCGATTCGTAATGCAAGAATCAGGCAGTTCGTAATGCAATAATCATGCGATTCGTAATGCAAGAATCAGGCAGTTAGTAATGCAATAATAATGGGGTTAACTCGGGCACCACTAGGCCCCAACAGCAGAGACAACGGTCATAGGCTTACAGGGGCGGCCCCGGTCCTGCTGGGCAGGTCCGGGCCGCTCGGGGACTCAGCGCGTCTAACGCGGTGCAGCGGGAGAGAGCTCGGAGCACTCCTGTACTCCTCATGCATGCCTCCCCAGGCCACTCACGCTTGCGGCTCCCGACCGGAGTCCAAGCCTTACCTGGGGGGGTGCGCTGCCTCGCTCTCTCTCTCTCCCCGCTCGTCGGACGTCCCGCTGGGCGATCCCGATCATGTTGCGGCTCTGTTGCTAGGCGACGCTGTAGCTGGACAGGTACGGCGCGGCCTTCTCCGTCGTTGATGATCTTGGGCAGATTCCTTTCGACGAACAACGATCACGATCCCTTTCACCTTGTAGCTTCCTTAGCCTCAAGGAATCCTTTAGCACGTTGCGGCTCGGGCCGGCAGCGGTGATCCTTCCTCACAGCCTTAGTTACGATGACGGCTCGGGCCACAAACAGCAATACAGCAGCGTGGACGATGTTTCAAGCTGCAGGGGCCATGCGAACCCAGGGCACCTCGTAGAGAGTACCACGTACCACACGGCAGTCTCAGGCGTGCAAGAGCACCACGCACACAGCGTCGCTGAGACACAGTCCTCAGTTTCAAGTGCCCCGTTAGCACGTTGCGGCTCGGGCCGGCGGCGGCGATCTTTACTCTCAGCCTCAGTTACGATGATGGCTCAGGCCACAAACAGCAATACAGCAGCGTGGACGATGTTTCCCCCTGCGGGCAATGCGATCCCGTGGCACCTTGTAAACAGTACCTCGGACCACACGGCAGTCTCAGGCATGCAAGAGCACCACGCACACAGCGTCGCTGAGACACGGTTGTTAGTTTCACACAATCCTTGGGGACGTTGCGGCTCGGGCCGGTGGTGGTGGTGATCCTTCCTCACAGCCTCAGGTACGATGACGGCTCGGGCCACAACAGCAAGGCAGCAGCGTGGACGATGTTTCATGCTGCGGGGCAGTGCGATCCCGGGGCACCTCGTAGACAGTACCACGGACCACAAGGCAGTCTCAGGCGTGCAAGCGACCCACGCACACAGCGTCGCTGAGACACGGTTGGAAACTTTTGTGTTCCTGAGTTTCCACAACAGGGGACCAGCTCTCCTCAGGCCCTTGGAGACACGCTACTTCAGGACACAGCACACAGCAAAGTCCTCACAAGCAGGGGGACACAGCACACAGCAAAGTCCCTTGTCCTCTCCTTAGGCAAATCAGCAAACTGCAGGCCAGCCCGAGAACACACAGCAAGGGCAGTCCTTCTCTTCAGTCTCTTCAGCTGTTCTTCTTTGGCAGAGGTTCCTCTTGAGCACCAAGTAGGTTCAATCCTTTTTCAATATGGATTTCAGTCTTGAGTTCAGGGATTTCAGCTCTTACATTTATACCCCTAAATGCCTTTGAAGTCTTTGTGTTCAGGGGGCTGTGACCTCGGTCCAAAACCAGACCTAGGTGTCTTCCTGCCAGTGCACACCCTCCTCCTTTGATAGTCAGGGTCTGGGGCCCAGACGCTCAGCAGGAGGTGGAGCCATCCTTTTGTGGCAGCAACACAGTCCTCTTCACATCCAGGGGGCTACTCCTCCCCCTCACATCAAATGCAGGCCAGCCTGTTGCTGTCTCACCTTCTCCTCGCTAAGGTCAGGAGACTTCCCAGACCCTGTCACATCTAAACCCAGGCAGGCAATATACAACCAGGCAGAGGCACACAGGATGGTTTAAGACAAGAAACCAGCCACTTCTGAAAGGGTGGTTTCGAAACACACAATTCAAAAACCATCTTCACAAAAAGATGTGTTATTAAATTCTGAGTTCGGGCACACTAAACTCCATCTCTCCATCTTATGCCTATGGGAAGATATGCTGAAAACGTGGGACACAGCATTCCTCATTCTGTCCTATGGGCAAGATGGCCTTGCAACAGTGAAAAACGAATTTGGCAGTATTTCACTGTTAGGACATGGTACACACCTCAGTACATGTCCTACCTTTCACATACACTGCACCCTGCCCAGGGGGGTAACTTGGCCTACTATAGGGGTGTCTGATGTGCATAAAAAGGGAAGGTAAGGCCTGGCAAGTGGGTGCACTTGTCAGGGCAACAAGGCAGTTAACAAACTGTGCGCAGGCACTGCAGTGGCAGGCCTGAGATCTCTCTTTAGGTTTACTTGTGTGGGTGGCACAATTAGTGCTGCAGGCCAACTAGTAGCATTTGCATTACCAGCCCTGGCACACATAGTGCACTTTACTAGGGACTTCACCAGTAAGGCAAACATACCAATTATGGACAACCAATTACCATAACACTTTATACAGGGAGCACTTGCACTATGACACTGATCAGCAGTGGCAAAGTGCCCAAAGCATCTAAGTCGGCAACATGATGTCAGAAAAAGGTCTAGGAGGAAGGCAAAAAGTTTAAGGAACTTTAGCCAAAAAGGGCCAAGTCCAACACAACCCCCTCCCAGCATTAAAGCCAGGGTAGGCCAATCACTACCTTGATGGACTTCCCTGCTTGGGGCGATAGAACCCGGACGCGGGCCCGCTACCGCAGGGACACCCTCCTGTTCTATGCCTCCCTGACCCCAGGGGGTTCCCTTGGTTACAACTCCCTGGGCCAACTAAGCTACGCCACTGATACTTCCTGGCAGTCGTTGGCCCCCTAGGGGTGCTTGTCCCCTGCCAACTCCAGGCGGGGTTACCCTGGTGACTTCTAGGGGACCCAGCCCTTCTGGCTGGGCCTTGACCCACGGGTTCTCCTACTGGGGAATACCCCCTCTCAACCTTTCGTCTAGACTTCTGGGCCTTCAGGACCACGTGAGCTCTGGTTACAGATGCCCCACGACCTCCTGACGCTAGGTGTTCTTCCTCGTACAGCTGGCAAGTAGGTTCTAGACCTCCAACCGGGTGTTCTCCTAAGGAGCCCTCCAGTCTCTGGGGCGGGGCTGCAGAGCCCCGGGGACACCGCTTACACTCTCTCCCTCTCCTTTGAGACAGGGTGCTAGCCTGCACGCCCCCCACGTCTCTGGGACCTGACTGCGCCACTCTGTCCTTCTTCCCTCCCACGGACCGGAAGATTTCTGAGTTGCTGCTGGGATTCCCCCTTAGTGCCTCTTCAGACCCTCTGTTCCTTAACCAGGGGTCTGTCTCTGGTGCCAGCTCCTGGGAATCAAAGAGCTCGCACTCTAACAGGTGTTGGCGCAACTCTGAAAAATGATTACTGAGCCGAGGCTCCCTGGGGCCCAAATTGAGCAACCCCTTCAAATCATTCGCCATGCTAACCATCACCCAGTCATCCAGTGCACGCGTGTACTCATCCACAGCCCCACCCCAAGGACTGGATTTTAGTTCCTTAAAGTTCCTGAATTTCTGCCTGTACTGTTCAGGAGTGAGCTCATACCTGAGGCATAAAGCCTCCTTCATATTGGCGTAGGTCAGGGTTCCCGCCCTCTCTAAGGGTGGTAAAACATCCCTCCCAGAAGCCTCAAAGTGTTTCCGTAGGCCCGCACCCCAATGCTTCTCAGGCACCTCATTCATCCTCAGTGCGATCTCATATGCCGTGAACCACGCATAAATATCATCACCCCTCTGGTAATCTCGCACTAAGTCTTAGGGAATGTACACCTTACCCGCTGGCACTGGCGGTGCGCTGCCACCATTCGAACTGGACTCCACCTGTTTAGCCTTAATGTCCAGTTCCCTCATCCTTAACTCATGAGCCAAGAGAATCTTTTTCTCTTCCAAGGCGAGAGCGTTCTTGCTCTCCTCTGCTCGCTTTTCACTTTCAATGAGCAGCTTTTTCTCCTCTGCTTGAGCCTTAAGTTTTAAAACCTCCAACTCATGCTCTCTGACCCTTTGGTTTTCCTCCAGCTCCTCTGGGGAAAAGCTCCTCCCTGAATGGTTACTACCAGCCCCTCTGGCTGGTCCTTCCACCTGCAAATCCTGTGGACCAAATCCATTCCCTGGGTCATCCTCATCCACCTCATCATCACCCGTCTCCTGAGCCTCTTTGGCTTCCCACTAGGCCCTCAAGGCCGTTTGCAGCTCCTCCTTCTTGGCGCTACTTTTCATGGGACATCCCAAAGCTCTGCAGAATTGCCTCAATTGATCAACTTTGTAGGTAAGCAATGCCTCAATGTCGAATTCCAATTCTGCAGCCTCACTGGCTACTTGACTCCTTTGAGACATGATGTGTGGCTTAAAGGTCGCTTAAAAATAGAACCAAAAATCAAAATACAATATGTGGTTGCGTCGTGGTCTGCACTAAACTAGTGATGTACACCAATCACTGTGTGTCAGTTGTAAATACACGTACAAATCCCCAACCGCTGACCACCAATGTTAGAACTGGGGGTCTCTAGTTGGCTGAGGTATGTACCTTAGTCCAAATAGGGACCCTTGCTTCTAGTCAGGGTAAGGAGGGACACACCCTTAGATAACCCCTGCTCACCCCCTGGTAGCTTGGCACGAGTAGCCAGGCTTATCTACAGGGCAATGTGTAAATATTTGCAACCACACTCCCAGTGACACAGTGATAACACCACAAATGGACACCACACTGGTTTCATAAAAATAGCAGCATCTTTATAAAAAGAAATACGATGAGACCAAACGATAGAAAACCAACATATGCGTATTCGTAATAATTCACTTGGCCGGTTATTAGGCCAGCTATCACTTGTAGTTTCTTGCGGTATTAATGAGCAATTTACGATCCCTAATGCAGTCCTCATGCAATGCTATGCAGTTTGTAATGCAGCTCGTAATGTAATACTAGGACAGTCCCTAATGCAAGAATCAGGCAGTTCGTAATGCAATAATAATGCAATTCGTAATGCAAGAATCAGGCAGTTTGTAATGCAATAATAATGCGGTTTGTGATGCAATAATCAGGCAGTTTGTAATGCAATAATAATGCGGTTCGTAATGCAAGAATCAGGCAGTTCGTAATGCAATAATAATGTGATTCGTAATGCAAGAATCAGGCAGTTCGTAATACAATAATCATGCGATTCGTAATGCAAGAATCAGGCAGTTCGTAATACAATAATCAGGCGATTCGTAATGCAAGAATCGGGCAGTTCGTAATGCAATAATAATGCGGTTAACTCGGGCACCACAAGGCCCCAACAGCAGAGACAACGGTCTTAGGCTTACAGGGGCGGCCCCGGTCCTGCTGGGCAGGTCCGGGCCGCTCAGGGACTCAGCGCGTCTAACGCGGTGCAGCGGGAGAGAGCTCAGAGCACTCCTGTACTCCTCCTGCACGCCTCCCCAGGCCACTCACCCTTGCGGCTCCCGACCGGAGTCCAAGCCTTACCTAGGGGGGTGCGCTGCCTCGCTCTCTCTCTCTCCCCGCTCGTCGGACGTCCCGCTGGGCGATCCCGATCACGTTGCGGCTCTGTTGCTAGGCGACGCTGTAGCCGGACAGGTTACGGCGCAGCCTTCTCCGTCGTAGATGATTTTGGGCAGATTCCTTTCGACGAACAACGATCACGAACCCTTTCACCTTGTAGCTTCCTTAGCCTCAAGGAATCCTTTAGAACGTTGCGGCCCGGGCCGACAGCGGTGATCCTTCCTCACAGCCTCAGTTACGATGACAGCTCGGGCCACAAACAGCAATACAGCAGCGTGGACGATGTTTCACGCTGCAGGGGCCATGCGATCCCAGGGCACCTCGTAGACAGTACCACGGACCACACGGCAGTCTCAGACGTGCTAGAGCACCACGCACACAGCGTCGCTGAGACACAGTCCTCAGTTTCAAGTGCCCCGTTAGCACGTTGCGGCTCGGGCCGGCGGCGGCGATCTTTACTCACAGCCTCAGTTACGATGATGGCTCGGGCCACAAACAGCAATACAGCAGCGTGGACGATGTTTCCCCCTGCGGGGCAATGCGATCCCGTGGCACCTTGTAAACAGTACCTCGGACCACACGGTAGTCTCAGGCATGCAAGAGCACCACGCACACAGCGTCGCTGAGACACAGTTGTTAGTTTCACACAATCCTTGGGCACGTTGCGGCTCGGGCCGGCGGCGGTGATCCTTCCTCACAGCCTCAGGTACGATGACGGCTCGGGCCACAACAGCAAGGCAGCAGCGTGGACGATGTTTCACACTGCGGGCAGTGCGATCCCGGGGCACCTCGTAGACAGTACCACGGACCACACAGCAGTCTCAGGCGTGCAAGCGCACCATGCACACAGCGTCACTGAGACATGGTTGGAAACTTTTGTGTTTCTGAGTTTCCACAACAGGGGACCAGCTCTCCTCGGGCCCTTGGAGACACGCTACTTCAGGACACAGCACACAGCAAAGTCCTCACAAGCAGGGGGACACAGCACACAGCAAAGTCCCTTGTCCTCTCCTTAGTCAAACCAGCAAACTGCAGGCCAGCCCGAGAACACATAACAAGGGCAGTCCTTCTCTTCAGTCTCTTCAGCTGTTCTTCTTTGGCAGAGGTTCCTCTTGAGCACCAAGTAGGTTCAATCCTTTTTCAATATGGATTTCAGTCTTGAGTTCAGGGGTTTCAGCTCTTACATTTATACCCCTAAATGCCTTTGAAGTCTTTGTGTTCAGGGGGCTCTGACCTCGGTCCATAACCAGACCTGGGTGTCTTCCTGCCAGTGCACACCCTCCTCCTTTGATAGTCAGGGTCTGGGGCCCAGACGCTCAGCAGGAGGTGGACCCATCCTTTTGTGGCAGCAACACAGCCCTCTTCACATCCAGGGGGCTACTCCTCCCCCTCACATCAAATGCAGGCCAGCCTGTTGCTGTCTCACCTTCTCCTCCTTGGGGTCAGGACACTTCCCAGACCCTGTCACATCTAAACCCAGGCAGGCAATATACAACCAGGCAGAGGCACACAGGATGGTTTAAGACAAGAAACCAGCCACTTCTGAAAGCATGGTTTCTAAACACACAATTCAAAAACCATCTTCACTAAATGATGTGTTATTAAATTCTGAGTTCAGGCACACTAAACTCCATCTCTCCATCTTATGCCTATGGCAAGATATGCTGAAAACATGGGACACAGCATTCCTCATTCTGTCCTATGGGCAAGATGGCCTTGTAACAGTGAAAAACGAATTTGGCAGTATTTCACTGTTAGGACATGGTACACACCTTAGTACATCTCCTACCTTTCACATACACTGCACCTTGCCCAGGGGGGTACCTTGGCCTACTATAGGGGTGTCTGATGTGCATAAAAAGGGAAGGTAAGGCCTGGCTTCTGGGTGCACTTGTCAGGACAACAAGGCAGTTAACGAACTGCGTGAAGGCACTGCAGTGGCAGGCCTGAGATCTCTCTTTAGGGCTACTTGTGTGGGTGGCACAATTAGTGCTGCAGGCCCACTAGTAGCATTTGCATTACCAGCCCTGGCACACATAGTGCACTTTACTAGGGACTTCGGCAAACATACCAATTATGGACAACCAATTACCATAACACTTTCTACAGGGAGCACTTGCACTTTGACACTGATCAGCAGTGGCAAAGTGCCCAAAGCATCTAAGTCGGCAACATGATGTCAGAAAAAAGGTCTAGGAGGAAGGCAAAAAGTTTAAGGAACTTTAGCCAAAAAGGGCCAAGTCCAACATGCACTTATTCAGTTTTTCTATTTTTTTATATTTACATAACTAAATCACATTGCCTTAAGCCATGCATAAATCGCACATATGAGCACCATGCAAAAAATAAAATAACATAAAAATGCAGTCGATCAGTCAATAGCTTTATTCAATCATTTAAAAAAATCATAAAAACAGCAAATATAAATGCATTCAAAATAAAAAACATATAAAAAGCAACTCCCAATACAGTTCATCTGTCACATCATTCTAATGTTAAAAAACGTATGAGCGTTATAATAAATAAGTAAAGCAACAATTTCTTTCTGTAGTTTAGAGCAGATTTCGAAAAAGAGCAAACACTCGAGCACACTAACAGTGACTTAAGGTGTTGAAGAAATTGCAATGCAGGCTTGCATGATACAAAACCACTTCTCAACACTGGGATTAACATATCTTTGGCATGTACACAATACAATTTGCAAAAGAAAATAAAGTGCAATAGAGTTTGAGTGGAACCCTCATCACATAGACATGTCATAATAGAGGATCCATCAAATTGGCCCAGTGGGAAACTTAGGTGCCCCCTTATGATTCCAAACCTTAACATAGTAAGTAAGATTCAATCCCATGTATTGTATACCATATCAAGATATGGCTCTATAGATGTTTATTGTTTCCAGTCATAGCAAGTTCCATGGCTCCCCTGGCATCCCTCCTCATGGCCTTATAATTTACTTTCAGCCAACCTATATCTTTGGAGTTTAATGCCCTGGGATTAGAAAAAATTGATGGCCTTCCCAATTTATTAGCAGTTTGTTGGTTGTAAGAAAACCAGGGGATACAACACCCCTGAGCACAAGACAAGCAGTCCTCAATGACATCCGTATTGAAAATAGCTTGTGGATTACACCAAATAGTGCACCATGGCAACAAAGGGGCGAGATTGATAAGATCTACCACATATGTAAGACTCAACTCCTCATGGATTGCATATACAGGACAGCTAGCTGGAAGGCCCAACATCGATCCCTGTTTTCCTCTGTCTGCAGAGCCCTTACATTCTTATATCACCATACTCCTGATCCGTGGATCAAAACAGGTTGACACTTTCTTTTATAGATTTCTAAGAGCGAACTAACAGGCTTCCTTCCAATTGAAGATACAAGGTTAAACAGAAACGCTATGGCACTTGAAAATCTCAGGGTCCATTTTGTAAGGCACAGTGCCCAAGGTCCTTTTGAGTCAAAAGTAGCACCTAAATAAGAGAACTCATATATTCTAGTGATGGGCTTGCCTTGTATAGCTGAACTACGGGACTAAAGATTTCCAGGCCCGCAAAGCACAGTATAGGTTTTGACCAAATTGGTTTCCGGACTCAACTGAGCGATGAAATCAACAAATGCATCAAATAAAAGCTTGAGCCCATTTGAAGTTCTCACCAGCAAAACAACATCATTCCTCATATAATAATACCTGCACAGCCTTGTTCTTAACCATGGTCATATCCCTGCCTTGTTGACTAGAGTAGCCTCAAGCCCATTAATGTACAGCAGAAATAACCACCAGGGGCAAGCTCACACCCCTGCCTAACCCTCACAACAGTTTAATCGTCCCTTTACATTCCCCATTCGGCTCACATCTGACTGAAGCTTCAAGTTCACAATGGAGGGCATGTAAAAAGAAAACAATGCCCTGATCAACCACCAAACACTCTGGAGCTTCCCACACTTTTCACCTCACAACAGTATAGAAAGGCACAGGAGAGATCCATGAAGGCCAGGTAGATGGGACTGCTCTATAGAATCATATATTTACTAATTGAAAGATGGAGATTAAGACATTATGCTATCATACCAAGGCCTTTACTGAATACATACTGCACCCTGGATATGACTTAGTTCTCATCCATCCACTCAGTCAAGAGATCAAGCACCATCCTACCCATAAAATTCACAACCGAATCCAACAATGAAATGGGATGTTAACAACTAGGACTAGCACGATTACCCTTAGTTGAAAGCAGGTACAATAATTGCACAGTGCCAGGAGTAAGGGAACCCAGACTCACAAGCAGCATTGATAAAGTCAGTTAGTAAGAGTGACCAAAATTCTACATTTTCCTTATATATGTACATAGGGACACCATCTGTACCAGGGGCTTTATTGGCAGCGCAATTAAATGAAACAACATAAAAATGTAGCCACCATCGTCCTACGATTTCCTTAGATTCTATGTTGATAGATTAGTGACAGTTGCACTGACTATGCTAAATTCCAAACCGGAAATGTTTCTCCAACAGCTCTGTGGCGTTACAGCCATGAGAACAGATTTTCATCATCCAATGAAAATTCCAGTAGGCATCCAATAAGCTTTGAGGAAAAATGTATCTTGAACAGGAACGCAGTCCTCTTTGATGCGTGCTCCCGTTTTAGGAAAGCAGCAGTAAATTTAGCTTCAAATATTGCCACGCACATCTCCAAAATGCTGGTTGAAGGCAAAAACCTGGCTGAGGAGACCGGAAAATTCAAGTTGCTATAGCGCTTCTATTCAATGTTGCAGCCACTGTGATAACTGTACAGCAGCCCTGCATGAACACTGCTCCTCATGAGGCCCGTAGCAAACACCACAGCCGCAGTGCTCACGCGCGGCTCACCACGCAGCAGTGCTGTGTCAACACTCTTCCTCGCACGCCAGCAGCCAGTGTCACAGCCACTGGGTTTGCGCTGACTCCAGCCTGCTTGAACGTTCATCCCGCGGGCACTGAAAGAGCACCACTAAATTTAATTTAAATATTGGCAGGTAGTTAACTGAAATCAGGGCTGATCCACTCACCATAACCTAGGAGCAGTAACTCCTTTTTTTCTGCCCCAGTTCACCACAAAACGAATGTCTAATTTCATCAGCTGCATCACTTCGGTTGACTGTCTCCAGATAAATCGATAGATCAGGCTGTTCCTAACAACTGTCGGTGCATCCCAGTCACCATTAAAATATCCTTCTTCCTCCAATTATCGACAGGAAACAGATCAATAAATCAATCACTTTATTGGTATCTATATGTTTTTTCTGTAGGTTAATCACTTTTCTTGGGGTCGTTTTTTTCACTTGCCATCTCAGCTAGCACCAAGACACCTTCTGGGTAATTGAGCACCCTACAAGAATACTTAACATAACATATGAAGGAAGACGACCAGCCCCACAAATATTCTATTCTCATTCTACATTCAATTTATTCCTACTTACATCACGAATGCAAGATTACCACACTAAGGATATGTATGCAATAGCACCAGTCAAAAAAATGTCACTGTGTCTTAAATTAACACTTGCAGTGCTCAGTTTATGTAATACGTTCCAACATATACAAAAAAGCAGCATACATACAATACTAACACTGCTGATGATCGAACACAAACTACAAGAAAATATAATCTGTCCTCTGACAGAATCCTCAAGAGCAGGGCAAAAAGATGCCAAAAGTTCTGTGTGACCATACTAATGACATAATGCGCAGTATGTAAATCTCCATAGCATAACATAACATAACATAACAATATGTAAGCATCTCTTTAGAATAGTTCGGAATGTAATAGTGCTTTAAAGTAGTTCAAAAAATCTTCACTCTCATTTCAAGTTGAGCACTTTTCCCAAAAGATTAAAACTAGCAGCAATAGTAGCTAGAACAGCAGTTCTTTATTTGGGGTCCATGGCCACGGTGGGAGTGGGGTGGGGGGGGGGGGAGGAATTGCCTGCTCAGGGGATATGTGAATGTTTTGAACATTAAATTATATTAGCAGAGTAATAAAGCATACTTACATTAAAAACGCAAAGATTTTAAAATGCTCTTAAGTAGTGGCTAAAAACTAAGATTGGTAGCCTTGGTAGAATTCTGGAATCAGTATAAGTACAGCAAACAACAAACATACTATAGTATAGATGACACGTGGCCTCACCAGAAATAAAGGCATGCACAACCAAAAAGAGAGCATGCCTTAGGAGGAGCAAAAACCATAGCGATATGCTAGATTGTAGCATATCACTTCATCTTTAGAAATAAAACCACATTTTAAAAGCTCCAACCTTTCCATTAAAATTATAATTTCAAGTTTTTTAAATAAGGTTTTTGTTTGTGAATTAAATGAAATATTTCATTATCTGTCCATTTGATTGATGCATAAAAGTTTTTGTATTTTTTGTTTTCTTTCTACGTTCAAATAATTGAAATTGCTTAGGCCGGGCTCCCTTGCTGCCAGTTGCTGATCAGTGGGCATCCACATAAGTCAGAAGATTAAGAACCGCTGATCTAAAATAACAGCATGCACCTATTTGCTGCACAGTGTTATTTTTGCAGGCCAAACTAGCAAATACATTACATAAAAACACCTGTGCTAATGCTAGCTGATTACAACTCTCCTACACCCAGAATCGGGGAGGGGGGATGTATGCTCAGAACAAGCTCATTGCAGAATATTACGTCACTCACATCCCAACATAAACAAATCCAAACGTAACTTCAAATACTAAAAAAATAAGCATTAACAAAAAGAGTGCGTTTTTGCCATCCTAAACTACTGCCTGTGAGAGCATGCATCTCAGAAACAAAGTACATAACATAATCTCTTACTCCTGGTACTCATAAGAGCCAATCCAAACCAAAAGCACCCATGTGATAAAGACATAATCAACACCATAACCGTCACATACCATAATCAGAGGTACCAATTCTGTCTAACCCTTATATGAACTCATTTAAGCACACATATACATATACATCCACACACACGACAACACAACAATGAGGCTTCCACAGTACATTACTTTGCGTTGCCACAAACATCCTTCCTGTCACAGCATGCTTGAAATGTATGAAAGAGGAGCAGGGGGCAAAGCTCAGCTCTGCTGGAAGAGGAAGCATATGAACTATGCCCAGATTTTAGGTATTCACCGGCTGGACATGGACGATGTGAATGCCATGTCATTAATAAGGGACAGCCATGAGCCAAACAACAACATCCGGCTTTTCATACTACTGTTCATGAAATTTAAGACAGCAGTGATTGGGCACTTTCTGAAAATGGCAGCCATGGGTTATCACAAAGAAGTTTTCTTCTCACAAATTCTGGTGCAGTGCACCAATTTAGTGCTCAAGCATGTTGATAGCACATCACACTCCATAGTGGCACACAAAAGGCTAAATTATATGGAATGGGCAGATTATCAAATGCATCAAGCACGATGAATGCACCCGTATACCATGGAGGTCAGTTCGCCAAAATGCCAGGTGTAGCGGAAGTGATGTCACGTGACCTTTGACCCTACATAGCACAGGAAGTTAACCATTTGACCTTTGACCCTTGATGATATTACAGGAAGTGACATTCCATGACCATTGACCCTCGTGCTGTTACAGTAAGTGCCATCATGACAACACTCCACCAGTGCACCACAGAGTATCACAAAGAATGACATCATGGAAATGGTAAACAAATATTAGATTGTTTTCTCTATAGCATTTGCTGATATTTATCACCTTCATGAAGCAGATTTTAAATAACAGCAATAAACACCTAGAATTAGGTAAAAACATTCCTTAAAGGATCCGCTAATTTTGGGTTTGGTGGGTTATATCCCATTCCTGGCGTTTGTCATAATTCTCATTAATTCACGAAAAATACAAACTGGAATCATTAATTCCAGCCCTATATCTCCCCGTAGAGTCAATGGGGAGCACAGAATGTGGTCTTAGATTTATGTCACAACATGTAATATTTAAATTCCTGCAAAATCGGTTCTAGAGTATTTCTAATCTTAATTTGAATGTTCCATTCCTATATGTCAATTTACAATGCACCTCCCATGGCCCTGGTAGAAGCTGAATACAAAAATGCCGCCATCATGAGAGACATAGCTGTCAAGAACCTGCATGTTATGTGTTCCACCTTAAGTCAGTTATGGTGAACAACAGGCATGATGGGATTTTTAAGCATAAATTTACAATCTTAAAACATGTATCTACAAATCCCAGAATGCAAACTGCTTTGGCAATGGTAACCAGGACCTGAAGACAATGTCACATGACATGAGGTCCCTGAGAAACCATTTAGGGGTGAAATATACCCAAACAATATAGGGGGAAAATAGACCAGGCCTGGAAAACGTTTATGTCAAAGAAAGAGATAAGCCAGAGTAGCAGCTTCTAAATCTGATTGTTTATAAGTGTGAGAGAGGGAGTGGACAACCATGAGCAGGTATTGAACGAAGTGAATACTCTGCCCTGTGCAAAAACTGCGTTTTTGAGCCCGTTTTGTTGAGTGAGTCTTCTGGGGACAGCTTTACCACCTGTGTCTGTGTCATCAGGGAAAACATATAATTCCTCTCCCAACAGGTGTGCACTAGTGGCTTTTCACACAGGCTGACAGTTTGTGGCCCTTACCTGTAACAGCCATGTTTGCGCATTTTACAGTGCCTCTGTGGTGCTTATGCTTCTAGTCCAGACCACATTCAGCAATACCCAGTCTGCAGCCCACCCTTATTCATGCTTGGTGGGGCCTGGGAGACTTTAAAAGTGTGCTGGTTGGTAACCCCTTTCATGCTCACGTAAACTGCAACAGTTACAAGTTGAACAGTGCACCGTCTCCAGCGATCGCATTGCAGGCACAAGCAGTTGCTGTTTATGAAATGAAAATGAAATAACCTGGGATCGATGGGAAGATTAGTCTCCCAGTTCTCCTTTTCGTGGTACTGTCTTTGTGATCTCTGAGGCCAGGAGTGCTAAATTTGAGCCGGTGGTTTCCGGTGCCTCGCACCGGAACTTAATCATCAACACCGGTGCTATAGTTTCATGAGCACCAGTTAAGGACACACTCGTTTTTGGGAGGGAGGGGGAGATTAAGTGATTTGCCCTGAATCACAGGAGTTGAGCCGATGCCGAGACTCAAACCTGGTTCCCCAGTTCTGAAGGCAGTAGCTTTGGCCATTAGGCCACATCCCCTACCCAGTTCCTGGTTAGTAGTTGGCTCTCTTTAGGCAACTTTACAAGAGAAATGGGCTGGTGCAAGCTGCTTCTCAACGGCAGTGCCCGGTGGGGTCGCAAGGGACAAGCCAGGGGTCGTAGCTGCAACCCTTGACAAACCCTAAATGATGTCCAGGCTGCATACACTGCTACTTCAATACCCAGAGTGTAGGCGTTTACCCACATATTGTGATGTCATGTGACGCTGAACTTTTCTTTACTTATTATTGTGCTAATTTGATTTGTCTGGTTTTCATATTGATAATCAACTGAACAGTGCTCATCATGGACATACTATATTCACATAGAACTTGGCTCTTGAAATACTTTGGTCCAACACAAAGAAACTCGCATGTAATATCCTGTAATGCTGCTCATAGTCTTGCCTGTACGCAGATCACTAACACATTCTGCATTTGTCCCACTTTGCAGGAAGTGGTCATACCATATTAGTGTTGAATTAAAACTGCAAAAATACAAAATTTACATAATATAGATGGATAATTCACATAGTACTCCTGACCACTCGATAAGACCGACTGCTTTCTGAGGTGTACGCTACTGCCGAAGGTGGGACTTAGAACAACAGTCCAGTTGCCTCCTCAAGGTAGCTGTCCCCTCTATTGTCAGAATAGCTAATTCATTTTGCAGCATGAGAGATTCAGGTCAGGATATGTTAAAATTCAAGTGTGACCTACCGCATGCGGTATGCCTCGGCATTCATTGTGCTTTATAAATGTTTACTTACTTACTTTGTTTACATTATAATTTATGATAAACTCACCTTCGCCAGGTTGCATGATGCCACAGTCCGCAAGCCCGCCAGAGAGCCCCATCACTCAAATGATGTTCAATATAGAACATTAACATGAGCAGACAAGCTGGTGCCACAGACCTATCTATGCCTGCTTACACATCATTACGGAAAAAACACCCAGATACCGAGAATTAACAAACATGAGTGATCTTAGTTAGGAAGCCCTTTGTGAAAGTAAGAACTTGTTCATTGCTTCAATCGCCTCCTACACTGAACCCCTAAACAACACTTTATTGTGGCTTCACACTTGCAGAATTTGCCTGGAATGTTTTCCTATCTGTATACTGTCAAACAGTAATGTTTATTTGCATTCTTTCTCTTACATATTAAAGGTAACATTTCCTTTTTCTAGCAGTTGTCCCGGTTTCACTGATAATTGTATGTGTAATAATGTTCTTTAGCCAGGAAAATAAAAATGAATTTACCTGTTAGTTCTACTTATAGGAATCAATTGTCATAGGAAATGTTTTCATTTGCTATTTAGTGTTAGCATGCTGCTGGAATAGCACCATAGCTTTTGAAGCTTTTCTATCCCCAGTGCTGTCCCGTTTTTTTGATAGTTTGAGTTAATCGGGCTTGCACCTTCGTATTTTTTTTCTCCCAAGGTATCCATGCCAAATTTGCTTCTTTTTTCCCCCTCAACATCCTGGTGATTCTTAGGATACTCAGACCATGTTAAGACCTCATGAACTTTGCTTTCTCGCGCCCCCCCCAAGAGGGCACAATACGGGAAATCCCCAATTAGCGCAAACCTCTTAGCCTCTAATGTCACTTCTCGGATAGGATTGTTGGCAATGCAGAGTGGGCCACAGCATCTTTTTTTGGGGGGCCATTTCCAAATCTCTGGCATCTAGTGGACAATCTGCCCCGAGGGGCAAATTGGGGAAAGCTCCTATCTGCCCCCTGGGGGGGTAGAAAGCCTGTATGGCCCCTTTTTTGCAACCCAGCTGTAAAAACCCCTTTATCCAGTGGGCTTTCTACACCTCTCCTAAGGTCAGATTGGAGGCAAACTCCCACTTTCCCCACTGGAGACAGAAAAGCTGTCTTGCCACTTTTGGGGTGAGATATAATCCAATGTCTGGGTGGAACCTCCCATCACATTTTTCATTTTTGCCCAACTATAAAATCTCTGTTGTCTAGTGTGGTTTCTATACCCCCGGGAAGCAGATTAGGGGCAAACCTCCAATCTTCCCCGTGGGGGAGCAGAAAAACTTGACTGCCTCTTCTGGAATTGCGGTAAGACCCAATGCCAGGGTAAACCACCACCATCTTTTTTTGGGCCATTTTGAAATTCCTGGTGTCTAGTAGGCTTTCTTTAAAAAAAAATCTTTTTATTGATTTTTTCAGCAGGAAAGTAACAGAAGCAGGCTTCAACAAGCCTTATATCACGACACGATATCAGCATTGTTGAAAAAACATAATATCCACAACAGATTACAGATCTTGTATGCATTTGCATTAGCTTAGCTACTAGCTACATCACATTTGAATCATGCCTACCTTCTCGACTACACTCTATACATTCCTCGCGGTTACCCTCCACCCGTCCCAATGCCCACCCTAGTTTTTGATTACGTGACCTATGGGTTTTCAGTGCTTCTCTCTACTGTTTCCGCCTCATCGGATCGTGTCTGCAGGTATGTTCGTAAGGGTTCCCAAATGTCTCTAGGGCGGGACATGGGTGGCATCAACTCTGCATATATAGTTAGCTGCTCCTGGCAGAATATAAGATCATTTAGCCAATCCTTAAACTTGGGTGCCCGTCCCTTTCCCCATCTATAGGCCACCCTGCGTTTAGCCAGAAGTAAGCCTAGCGAGACGTATCTTCTGTGATTGAGGCTTCGAGATCCTTTGTGTATCCCAATAGTGTGATGAGAGGGGTGCTAGTTATATGGGTTCCCGTCATCTGGCTCAGGGCTCCAAGTACTGTATCCCAGTATTTCTTAATGGGGGCACATTCCAAGGCTAAATGTAGAAAATCGGCTCCCTCCTTCTCACATATGTCGCAGTTATCGTCCTCCCTTAGACGGAAACTGAGTAATTTTACAGGAGTATAATAGAGGAGGTGAAAGTATTTGAAGTTTATGATACGCAGTCTACTACTGGCCGATACTCGCCTAGTTTGGTGGCAGCAGAATGTCCATTGATCATCACTAAGGGGAGTTTCCAGGTCTTCTTCCCATCTAGATCGCGCTGTCTGGGCAATTTGTGGGCTGTCTGTCTGGGTGGTCCGGTACAGCAGGGATACCACATGTGCAGGAGTGGACCTTTGGAGTAAGGCATGCAGTGGGGCCAGAATGGGAGGTTCAGCTGGAAAGTCAGGGATGGCAGTCCTGACGTCATGCCGGAGCCTTACATACATAAAAAGCTCAATGAAAGTGGACTGACAGTCTTTAAAGAATTGTTCACGTGTGCGAAAAGTCCCCTCTTTGTACAGTGCCCCCCCAGGTCTGAGCTTCGAATTTGCGAAGCATTTGTCGACATCTCCCCTCTTGCATGACTGGGATATCTAAGCAGCCTGTAATGACAGCAGGGGAGAATATATTGTGTCTACTTTCAGTCGATTGGCTATAGCCCTCCATGCTCTATTTGTGCATTCAACTGTGGTTGCGTCTTTACAGTTAGGGTTGGTCGGTGCACTTAAATATGCCGTGTATGGAGTTGGTACCATATGCCAATGTTCTACTGCAAGGTGTGGCATGTATGCTGGCGGAGTGCATCCAGTATGCAACGAAATGCGCCTGAGCACAACAGAAGTACATGTCTGGCACCTCAAACCCGTCTTTGGCAAAGGGTTGGGTCAGTATCTCCCACTTCAGGTCAGTCGGATAAGTTGAGATTTGAGAGTTTTAAAAAAGTGTTTGCTGGGCGCATAGGTGATGTTTATAAAAAGATAGAGCAGCTTAGGAAGTATTGCCATTTTTATCAATGATACCCGTCCTGCTAGTGAGAGAGGCATAGCAATGCATCTAGTGATGGAATCCGTCAGTGTTTCAAGCGCCCTGCCATAACTGACTCTCATAAGTTCTGCCCTGTCTCTAGTGACTACTTTCCCAAGGTATTTTATTTCGCTATCGCACCAGGATAAGGGGTAGTCGGGTCGTATCTCTTAACCGCATCTGTGAGGGGGAAGATATGGGACTTGCTCCAATTGATATTGACTCCAGAATACATTCCAAATTGCAAAAACGCAGGCAGTCTTGGGTTGAGGCTAACCTCAGGGTCGCGTAGATACAGTGTAAGGTCAATGGCGTATAATGAAATTAGGATTTGCCTTTCAGGATATTGGAGAGCCTATTCACAATGGTGCTGTCGGAGTTTAGCCGCTAGTGGCTCCATGGCCAAGGCAAAGAGGAGGGGGGAAAGCGGGCACCCCTGTCTCGTCCCTCTTGTGACGTGAAAGCTGGAGGAATACGTCCCATTTATGATCACCTTAGCCTGTGGTTTAGTATACAGTAGTTGAATCCAGGCTTGGAAGGGGGAGGGAAGCCCATACGTTTCAAGACGCCCGCCAGGTAGTCCCATTCTAGAGAGTCGAATGCTATGGTGGCGTCCAAAAAGACAGCCACCGCGGCAAGGTCTGGGTCGATGTCTTGCATAAGGGCAAAAAGAGTGCGCAGGTTGTGCGAAGTCACTCTGCCAGGCACAAAGCCCGACTGGTCAGGCAATAGCAAAGCGTTCATCAGGGGGCTTATTCGATTTGCAAGTATTTTTGCAAAAATGTTGGCATCGCGTTTTATGAGTGAGAGCGGTCGGTATGAATCACACCTGTCTCCTGGCTTCCCTGGTTTTAATATGGATATGATGAGTGCTTCGCGCATTGTTTGGCGGGATTATGCCTGTCTCTCGTGCCTCCTTGTAAACATTTTTTAGGATCGGGATGAGGGAATCACTGTACGTTTTATAAAATTCTGCAGTGAGTCCATCCGGGCCAGGGGCCCGGCCAGACTGTAGCTGCATGATTGCAGTGCGTATCTCAGCATCTTCAAAGTCTGCCAATAGAAATAAATTCTCTTTGGGTATCCCCCAACCATCCCAATGCTATGTCTTCGAAGTATGGCTCAAACTCTACCGGTTGCGTTCTGTGCATTGTGTAAAGGGTGCTGTAAAATGCGTGAAATGTCTTTAATATGTCTGGGGTGTCTATTTATTTGTCCGTCTGTGCCTATAACTTCCAAGATGGTGCTGGAAAATCTTGGTTTTCGGGTTAGGTCTGCCAAAGCCTTCCCTGGTCTTTCCCCCTCTCCATATTGCCGGGCACGGTGATATTTCCCCCGGAATTTGCATTCCCTATCTGCTGTCTCCTGATATTTTGTCAGTGTCTCCCTGAGTTTTCTCTGCAGTTCAGCGCTGGGTTCAGATTGCATCTGGGTCTCTAGTTGTTTGAGTTTCAGTCTCTAGCTTCCAAAGCATATTTCGGATATCCTTCAGGATTCCTCCCCCCTTTGCAATACATACTCCCCGAATGGTTACTTCAAATGCTTCCCAAACTGTGGAGAATTAGGGCACTGTGTTAATGTTGCGTGGGAAGAATTCCGTTATTTCTTGTTCCGGTTCTGTTCGGAATGGAATATCAAGCAGGGCATTTGCCGGTAGTCTCCAAGATTGGTAGGGTGTCGCTGTACAGGGTGGGGTGAGAGTCATCAATACAGGTGAGTGGTCAGAGTATGTGCGCGATAAATGTCGTGATTTAGTTAGCCATGTTTTTAACCCTCTGGACAGAAACCACCCATCTATACGTGACCATGAGGAATGTGCCATGGAGTAGCATGTGCCCTCTCTGTCAGCTGGGTGTAAGTCCCTCCAGGCATCCAATAGCCCGTGTTCAGTAACTATCTCTCATAATTGGCGTTGGGCGTTCGTGTAATGATAGGGTTGTGGGTGCAGCCAGTCCATTGTCGGGTCTAAGGTGACATTGAAATCGCCATCCCAAACCACGTGAGTGGAGCCTATGTCTAAAATTTTACCCCATAGTATATTGAAGAACTCGGGGTCATCAGTGTTGGGGCCATACCAGCATGCAAATGTTATGGACTGGGATGCCATCCTTCCCCACATGATGCAGTATCGACCCTGTGGGTCTGTTATTGAACCTATTGCTACATACGGTACGTTCTTTTTAATGAGAATTACTGTCCCTCGAGTATAGGTGGAGTATGCCGAGAAGCATCTATGCGAAGCCCATCGGGCCGCAAAAGTGGTCGGAATGGAGGGGCCAATATGAGTTTCCTGTAGCATGGCACAGTGTATATTATGTCTGTCTAGGTGTGCTAAGACGTGGCGGCGTTTCCGTGGGTTCCCAAGGCCTCGTACGTTCCATGTAACAAAGTTATAGCTAGGTGGGTCTGGGCGAGTCATTTATTGTGTGCAGGTTATAATTTGCGCAGTGTGCAATCTTAGTACGGCTTATCTGGGTAGCGTAGTAGCTTACAGTTGTTCCTGTGGTCATCGCAATTTTAGGTGTCGCCAACAACCCTTCCCTCCCTCCCTCCCCCCACCCACATCAGCAGCCCAAACCTGCCGTGGTAGTTCCCCTCCCTCTCCCTCCCCTGAAACAGTCTAACTTGGTCCTCGTCGGGAGCTTGCCACAAATTAACATTGGAAAGGTTTTTTCTAGTCATATTAGGGGTGTCCTTCTGGGGTAGCGCAGGAGTACGCAGTGGTTCTTCCTCGTGGTTGCGAGGGTGCTCAGGATATACTTCTGAGTCCCTTATATCTGATTAGTTCAGTGAAAGATCAGGAAGTGGCGTTGGTGGCATTCCATTTTTTTGTGGCATCTTCAGTCCACATGTAACGTCTCTCAGTGGGTCAGTGGCTTTGGGTTCAGTGTGTGGCAAGAGGCTGCCGCAAGTTCGTTTCAATTGTGTATTGTCTTGTCTCTTTCTCTGATAGGCTGACAGCCGTTGATTATCCATCTTCACAATCAATGTCGGAGAGAGCAGCTGTGGATCTGGATAGGCTAGAGGCGGCTTCATGTCAAGGTGATCTTCGGGCCTTTGTTTTCAGGAAGTCAGCCACTTGCTGTGGATTTGTAAAGAGAAGTTGACCTAACGGCTAGGGCGGTTGACCTCGAATCTGGGGAACTGGGTTCGAGTCTAGGCAATGACGCTGAACATCCTGTGATTCTGGGCAAATCACGTAATCTCCCCGTGCCTAACAAAAATGAATGTGTCCTCATGTAATGCAACTGGTGCTATGTAAAGTGCTCTGATACCAGATTCGGGTCAAGTTCGCGCTATATAAAACTCTGTTAAAAAAAAAAAAAAAAAGATGCTCTGTTTACCCTGGTGCGTAACACGGAGACGCGCTGGGAAGAGCATAGCGTAGGCGATGTTTGCCTGCTGGAGCTTCTTTTTAATCGGTATGAATTTCTTGCGGGCTTCTTGGACCGCCATAGTAAAGTCTGGATAGATTGCCAGTTCCGTGCCTTCAAAGGAGAGAGTTTGTTTTTCCCTTGCTAGTCTCAAGGCAGTGTCTCGATCTCGGTAATTGAGCAACCTGGCAATTATTGGTCGTGGGGGGGCTTCAGGCGGTGGTCGAGTGGCCAACGACCGGTGGGCCCTCTCCACTATGAGCATCCACGAAAAGGCAGTCCTGTCAAACACCGTCGTGAGCAGACGTTCTACGTAAACCTCCATTTTGCCCGTATGGGTGGATTCAGGTATTCCCAGGATTCGTAGATTATTGCGGCACGATCTTGATTCCAGGTCTTCATTTGTGGCGGCAATGACTTTTAAGAGGCGTTCCATGTTTAGTAACTGTTCCTTGCGGCCAGTAGAAGTGTCCTCCAGGTCAGACATGCGCTGCTCTGCATCTTTGATGCGTTCATGGTGTTGGTCAATCTTGTGCATGATATTGTCCATGCACGTGCACATATTGTCCATTTTGGCCTCTATAGAAGTACAGCTGTTTTTCATAGAGAGCAAAAGTTCTTCAAGGTCCTCTGCAGAGGTCTGGTTGTCTGAGCCTGGCCCTTCTGCCGTTGTGTGCTCAGGTTCTTCTTGTGTTCGGGTGGATTTGCGAGTGTCAAATTGTAGTTTGGTTTGCTTCCCATCTGCTTTCCCCATGTTGCTGCATCTCCGCGTTTTGGCTTGTTATTAGTTACTTATGACCAGGAGGAAAGGATTGGGAGTCTTGGTCCGATGGGAGTATTCCTTATACGTTTATTGTGTGGACTCTGGCTCCTTGTAATTATCGTGGCTTCAGGGTGCCTTCCTTGTTTATCCCTGTGGGCCTTATGTCAGTCTCCTGAATATCCTCTGCTCTTTTCCTTAATTTATAGTTGTGCGCGCCTCATTGTTTGATCTATTTTCTTTTAATACCGGCTGTTTCTTTGTACCTCCTTCTAGGTTGGGTTGCTTTCAGCAGTCTACTTCCACAGACCGCATGACTGAAGTGATTTTGCGCTTACGAATTGTCCGGGCCCAAAACCTATGGCGCTGCGTCTGGCCGTTAGGGCCTTCAAGTTGTTTCCCCCAGGGGATTTGTAGAGTCCATCTGCCTCTGCGGTCTTCCGCAGCTTATTTTATCTTCCCTGGCTCGTGCAACACCTCCGTTACGTGGGCAGTTCGTAGCATTATGCCAATCGTTTTCGCTTTTTGCAATGAGTGTTTGCAAGGGCCAAATAGCTGCTGTGTACTGGCCTTTATCGTGCGTGCGGCCCGTGTATTACATGTGGGTTGCTCTCCGTTTAGTCCCCGCTTCGCTGCCGCATAGGTCTCTATGAGCGCAATACTTGGGACTTTCTGCAGGGAGTGCTCCTTAATTATTTCCCCTCAGTGCAGTGTGTTCTCCGTGCGCGGCGCGCTTTGGTCTTCCCCTTTTTAAACTGGGCACAGGCGAGTTGGGGCCGACTCCAGCCGCTGTCCTTTTCTGCAGTCAGTTTAGGCCGCACTCCAGGTAGAAGGGGGGGATTTGTGTCCTTCAAACCACACAGTTGAGGGAGCTGACCTTGTTGCTTGTCCCACTCGTCCGGCACTGTGTTGGTCCTTAACCGGGGCTTCTCTAGTATCGTCCGCGGGGGAGAGGGGGTGCCGAACTTTGCCACCGCTGTCCGCGGTCTTTTACTCACAGTTCAGCTGTGTCTGGCCCCACCGATCTCCCTGCTTGTTTCTGTGGTTGTCCGCCGGATCTCTCCCACGCTCTGGGATCGTTTCTTTCGCCTCAGCGCCGCCTCCCTGCCGCACATGCTATTCCTCATGGCAGACTCTCTCTGTCACTCGCTGCTTCTTCAGCAGTCAGTCTCGGGCCGCCTCTGCCATCTTAGGTCTGCTCCGGAGCTCTGAGCATCAGTCCTGATTTCATTGTGCAGCAGTCGTTTTTCTTGGCTCCTGTGATTTCTCGTGGCGCCCCGATGGTCCGACACCTGTATCAATCGTGATTTTCCAATTATCTCGGCATTCAGGCAGGATTTTGATGTTTTTTGGCCCTGAACTGCAAGAGCCTCACGTAAGTGCGGCCATCTTGCTCGGCGCCCCCCGTCTAGCAGGCTTTCTGCCCCTCTCAGGGACGAAAGTCTCCATTGCCCCTTTCAGGGAAGCATGGGCCTATGCAATGCTGGGCCACCCCCACCCCTTTAAAAGTTTGGCTATAATTTCTTAGTTTTCAATGAGCTTTGTAGCACCGCAACTGCCTCTCTGGAGGCAGAAAGACTGCAATGCACCCTTTTGGGTGGGGACAGTACCCTATGTCAGGGTGGGCCGACCCTTTAAAAAAATGTCACATAATTTTTCTCTCTCTGGTGTCTAGTGGGCTCTCTACTTCCCCCCTCCCCAGGGGAGTGTGGGAGTTTAAGGGCAAACCCCCCAACCTGCATCCCTTGAAGGGGGGAGGGGCAGAAAGACTGTGTTTTGCATTTGGGATGGGGGCATGTTTCTATTACAGTGTGGGCAGTCTATTCCAAATATTTTGCCTAGAGTCTAGTTAGTTGGTTTTCTGCCCCTGGGAGGACATATTGTGGGTATGTACCCCATGCCCCACAGAGGGAAGTAGAAAGAGTAACCGAGAAGAGGAGGTGTGTGGGGAGCAAAGATCCATGCCCCAGGGGCTGCTCTCCAATTTAAAGTCATCCCTGTATTTATGTTGGAGTGGAACCCCTCAGGGTGACCTCCTAGCAGGGATCACCTAGGGACACACAGTGTTTGAAAGGGGACACTGTTCACTTTCCAATACTGCCTCCCCTGCCCTGCTTGGTGCAGGGAAAGCAGAGTTATTCCCACCAGGATCAATCAGGAAGTGAAACCAATGGGCACTAATGGAACCCACTAATTTCACTTTCTGTTTGTGACATCAGCATGTTGTACAGCGATTGGGCATCACACATGGGGTGGGGGCTGAAGCAGAAGTGATTCCATTTCAGCCCCAAGCTTTAGGGGGAAAAAGGTGTTACTTTTCAGGCGTCCCCAATGTTGGCGGCTGAATGACGGCCACACTGGAGAAATAGTGTGAGCATCAGCTTGGGCAAACGCCTGCACTAATGATCCTGCCTTTTTATGTGTCCTAATGAAGACATGGATTGCCGATTATTCCTTATAGGCGATGAAACGTGGATTGACTTAATATTAGAAGGTATGGAAAAGACTAAACTGCTGTCCGCTAATGACTGCAATGAACACTGGCATGCTTTCCTTGCCAGAATAATGTTATTTTAAAGCAACTACAGCATATCTCCTCACTGTCTCACTTTTACTCCACTGGGCAGCTTGGTCTTTGTGTCACATAAATATTGTCAGTGTATGGCTTTAAGTTACTATTTTTGTCTTTTAGAAGTTTCAGGAAAGTGGATCAATAGTAGGTCGGTGTATTCAGAATCAGCTAGTAATAATACAGCAATCACTAATGGGTCCAGTCAAACCTCAATAAATTAATCCATGCTCATTCCTTGATAACTTGGTAAATGAGCAGCCAGGCTTAACTTAGGAAAATGGCATGTGTAAAGCATTTAACCTCACCAAAACACTGAATAAGTAAAAGACACAATTCAATAAAAACCCAACCCCAATTTATAAAACTATAGAATATTTGTATCTTCACAACGTCACCAAAAACAACAGAAGTCCAATGTAGGGAACAGGAGATATGAATTTTTAAAGATTAAGTCAAAAATTATGCATTCTAGTACCAAAAGCTTGAAGCACCACTTGCGGCTATCTGGTTGAACTGGACCGGGACAAAGTCAGAGTTTTAGACTGACAGCAATGGAGCATGGGTTGGATAGGCTGAGTGCGAGGGCCATGCCAAAAGTGTACCTTAGGACTTAGGGCCTGATTACGATCTTGGTTGATGGGATATCCCATTCACTGTATTACAAGTTCCATAGGATATAATAGATCTGGCCAACGAGATGTCCGTCACGTTTGTGAAAGAGTTACCCTGTCTAACATGATTTTAATCAGTCCCTTAGTCTTTTTCTTTGAGCTTTTCTCTCGCCGACAGGCTTGTTGGTCCTCAGGCTTTTTGGATCCAAAGTTCGATTCAATGACAGTGGCCTGCTGCAGCGCAATGCCTCAGTGAGCCTCTGGAAGTCTTTGTCCTTGACGTTGATGGTGAGGAGTTCTGGAGCTATCAGCGGGACAAACCAGCGCTGTCAGGTCAATTCGCGACTCGACGAAGGCGGCTTGACTCTCAACGTCAAGCCAGTCTCCTCCTGGAGCTTTCCATAGAAACTTTGCAGAAAGTTTATTTTCCGCAGATCTTCCTTGTGGAGGTTTCCTTGGGGAAATTTAAGGTCCATTAGCTCTGGCCAAGGGTTCAGAGATTATGAATTGCATCCTGGGGGCTCGGTGCTCAATTTCCCACAATGCACCTGCACAGTGCAGGAAAAGTCCAGGTACAACTATTCAGCTGGGGTCCTCTCTTTGGCTTTGCAAGTGACTTCCCCCAGCTCTGTCGTACCTGTTGTTGATCAGGGAGTCCACTCCTTTTCCTTTAAGAGAGGCACAGTCCTTTCTTAGTGGAGCCTAGTGATTGCAGCAAGTGCAGTCCTTCTGAGTGCAAGCCTTCTGTGTTGCAGTCCATGAGCCCAGAAGGGCAGTCCTTCTACTTCTGTTGTTTCAGGCATTGTTCTGAGGAGACCCTGCACCTCTCCCATATTTATCTTCCATTCTGGGCTGGCAAGGGGGGCACCCGAACCAATAGGGATAAAGTTAACTCCCTCTGCTATGACCACTTCCTGCAAAGTGTGACATATTTTTCACCCAGAATGCACTGTTCTTACAAAAATCAAAAGGGAGAAAATCTCTTCTTGGTGTGTGTGCCTGTGACCCAACCCAAAGGTGTGGCTAACAACTCACTACACTCCCCTTGCAGTTCCCCCTCCTAATTAACCCTGGGCAAAGCACTACGCTACGCTCGCGTAGTTTGCGAGATTGCGCTACTTCGCTACTTGAAGTGCACGTAGCACAGTGCAAGCACGCGTGAGCGTAGTGCAGCGGTCATTTTTGCTTGCTCGCGATCCTCAACGTCAAGTTGGCGACCGCGAGCAAGCAAATGACTATCCTGGCGAGACTTTTTCCTTGTTCGCGATCAGCAACATCAAGTTGCCGATCGCGAGCGTGGAAAAATAAACCTCCAGCGAGATTCTCAACGCGGGAGGTCAGGTTTCTCATTGCGAGTGAGTCGCGTATGCTCGCGACCGCTCGCGATGAGAAAGCTACCAGTCCGCGTTGAAAGCTGCCGCTCGAGTAAAAATCTACTCGAGCGGCAGTAAAGACTAGCTCGCACTGTGCAAGATGCCGTTTTCAATGATTGCACAGTGCGGACAAGCATCCGGCACTGTGCAATCATTGCAGAACAGTGCACTACGCGAGACCGCGTGAGCGCTACAGCGTAGCTCGCGTAGTGCGAACTGCACTTTGCGTAGCTTCGCGTAGCGCTACTTCGCGAACTACGCCCAGGCTTACTCCTAATCTAATTGTGTGGGGCTCCCATCTGGCTGGGGATAAAGGAAGTGGGGGCTGGCCTGGTTCCTGTAACACCTGTTCTCCTGCCTTTAAAGTCCATCTTATCTCCCCAGCCCCCTTCTTATCTCCTCGCTTTTCCAGGAATCAAATCTCCTCCCACCAAACAGCTGTACTGTTTCAGTGCCAGGCCTATTCACACCTACTCAGGGAGCAGCTTGTCTCAGGTTGTCAAAGGCAGACCAATCAGAAAAGGCTGCTACAAGGCTGCTTTAGGTAACTTCAGGATAGTATGTTCTAAAACTACTTTCCTGTAACAAATCTGATCTTAGCAAGTTGTTGAATTTATTGTAACCATTATTTCAATACTTTCAATGACATTGCTATCTAGCTCCCAAGTAAAAATAGACTTTATTAAGTTGAATAAAGCCTTCCCTATGTTAGCCTATGGGGCTAGCAGCACTACACAAGGGAAAACGACTTTGGCTGTTTTTCCCTACCAGGGCATATAACACATCTTTTATATTGCCCCTGCTTTTTATAACAATGCACCCTAACCTCGGGGCACCTAGGGCAGACCTTAGGGATGACTGATAAGTTCTAAAAAGATAGTTTTGGGCTTTAGAATTACTTTTAATTTCAATGTCCAATTTGGAAATAGTTTTATTTTAAAACCAGCCTGCAAGGCAGGCCTGGTTTTACAATGACACCAGACACCCTAGCAGTGCACACCTAAGTGCATTAAATCCACTGGGGTCTCTAAATCTACATGCCCAACCATATACTAGGGACTTACAGATAGGTTGTCTTTTCCAATTATAATTACGCCAACCACCATATACCTTTAGAGGACAGAGCACTGACCCTGGGCCTGGTTAGCAGAGCTTAGGGCACTTTCAGAGTCAGTAACTAACAGCATCAGTCATAAAATGGGGGTGATCAGGACAAAAAAGGATGACTTTCTGACAGAAAAGGATAATAAATAGTTTCAGTTGTACGATACGTTTGTGTGAGCAGATTTTTAACATTAACAACACGTTCTTTACCTCCTATTGACACACAGAACAAATATTTCTTTCCATTGCTTTAAATGATTACCTCTGCCAAATTTCCCTTCAGCCCCCTTGCCATCACTGGCTAACTCTATGTCTACTGTACATTATTTGTTTATACTTCATAGAAATTGTTTACTTTTCCCGTGTCTTAGTGTGAGCTGTTGACATGATCCACCTATTGCTGCTAATAACTCTCACCTGTGTTGGGTATCCTGGCTTCTCACCTTCCCACTTAGGGCTTGTTTCCCTTTTATTCAAACACTTGATGCTGCATTGATTGGTAATAGTTACATTTACATAGGTGTGTTTTGCATGCCGCTGCCAAACCTTAACTTTTGGGCTAGTCTTGGCTATACGGCTTACAGAGAGCAGGGCTTCCTCTTTTGTGATCTGGCAGATTCCTAACAGAAAACTTAATTTTCAGCTGTCACTCTGGGATATTTGGTTGGAGAGCATGGTCAGGTGCCTACATTGTATATTAATATTGCTTTATATTCTACTTCCAGCAAAACCTGCCTGCTCGATGTGAAATGGGATCAGAGCAATGTAACAGTTGTGCCATCATTTCTTGAGTCCAATTAGTAGGAAACTATGACGTGTACACGGAGTCCTCTCGTTATCATTATAGCAGCTTCTGTTGCTTACATCTCCATTTTGCATGCTTGAGCGCAAACATACTGTGACGTTTCCATATCAGATAAATGGGCAAACCATGGGCTGTTTGTAAATTAGCTTCCTTTGGCTTATTGAGTGTTCAGAACACAAGGTCCTATTCAGAGGAAGTCTGCACTTTCAACTGAAGTTCAGTACAGGACCTTAGAAGGGTAGGATCTGTGGTGAAGAGGCCCCGTTCTGTCTTATTGCCCCCACTTGAAAAGGAATCTGCTATAATGATAGATAACACTTCTGATGAAAGTGGTCATGCTGCTCCTTGGGCAAAATACTTGCGGTAGGGGGTTTGCTCTAATCTTGGATATTCCAAGTTCACATCGCAAGCCCAGTGGTCCTGCACGGTTTTTGTACCTTAAAAGTCTTGGCCAGAGGAGAAATATGTCAGATAGCACGGAACAAGCTAATAGGAAGCTGGATAGGCTTCCTTAAATAACCACAGTTTCACGTCTAGTGTCAATGATTGATTCTGCGGTTCACTTTTTATGGCAAATTCACTCTGTGCCGAACCAAAGCGGGACGTTGGTTTTAGGGCCCGTCTCCAATGCAGCTCTTGGATCATCTAGTCCGCCTTCCTTAGTGACTGATGGCTGGTCCAAAGTATCTCCCTGTCCCGGAGTACTACCTTCCTGTAGGGAGCATGGGATCTTCAGCACTAGCTCTGCAGTGATTTTCTACCCACTCTTCCACACGAGGCAACTTTGACCTGACGCAGAGGTGGTGAATGATGGAGTGGAGAGAAAAAGTCTCTCCCTCATCAGGAAGTACAAATGTCGGAAATAGGATCCAATGCCACGTTTTCTGAAGAGGCATATTCTCTGTTGTTTTAGTCCTAAAAACATAGCAACTTGATTTTTCATATAGTGTGACATATGGTACCTGTAGTGTTTTTTATGTTGTGTAAATGTATATTAGGAGTTACTATTTCCCAATGTTTAGGGGTCGTATTCAATGGGAGGATAGAAGGCAGAATCGACTTTTGAGAAGATTTGACCTTGTGATCTGCATATCACTGCAAATCTCATCAATCAGCATCCAGCTCACTGAGCCATCCTGCCTGCTTTTTACCCTCAGTTAGATTGTTACACTGAGATTGCCTTTCAAGAATGTTGAGAATTTAGAGTGATAGAGTGTAGATTACTCAAATCGGTCAGGCATGGGAATTGTGAATTGTATTTTTTTCTCCAGTTTTGCAGTTTAGTTGCTAGACAAGCACTCCTGTCACAGTTAATGGCATAGTTTGTTATGCTGAAAGTTTCACACTGTAATATAAATTATTTTCAATAAATGTTCCTATAAAGCAATGCTTCAGGTGTTGTACATTTCATTGCCTGGGTCAGAGACGTATCTTTGACAGAAAACACCAAAAATGCATTAAGTGTGTTGAAATAAATCTGAAATTGAAACAGCAAAAAGTACACGATTGGGAAGATGAAAAATGCAACACACTTACCAGCCTAGCAGCACATGGTATCACGGTAGATGTTCGCATGCATAATATATACATTAACATATTACAAAATGTGCCCTGCTGTCTGGTACATCTAATAAGCACACCAGGGACTTCCTGTTTACGCCCTTCACCTTTTCTCATTCAGAGTTTCTCTTCGACTTTTCTTTTCAAGCTGAAAAATAAAGGACTGCTCAGAAGACAAAGAACACTTTTTTAGATTCAATCCTTTTTATGTATGTTTTATTGTATGACAAGATGAGGCAGACATACCTCTTAACAAGTCTTACCCTCAACTACCCTCCTCATTTGTTTGTATCAACAACACATTGCCTCCTCCCTCCGAGACCAACGAGATGCATCATTCATCCCCTTTCATTTATTTGGTTCACCTCAGATTAACAGGAATTATTTCCATCGGTATCTGTCTGCGGTTTCACTGTTCATCAGTCTATGGACTCTCAGGTATTTAGGGCAGGTCAAGTTTCGACAGTCTTGAGAGAAGAATTGTATTACTGGACCCCAAAGCTTCCCGAATCGTATCTATTGCATAAGCTAAGCCCCCCCCCCTGGCCTTCGGATGCACTCACATGTTGAACCTCGAGGCTTCTGCTTTCCCCCCACAGAGTAAGTAAGCATGTTATGTTGGTAGTAAAAGGAAGCAGATTGTTTTTGCCTTGGTATTATGTAACGGATAGGTCTCCTCTGAGGGTGCTCCTGAAAGGACAAATGAAGGGCACCTAGCGTGGTATGACCTGATGATCTTGTGAATGCTCTTAAGAAGCTCATCCCAATAGATATTTGGATGTGGCATCACCACAGGACGTGGGTGAGTGTCAATTTGATGTAGTCGGTGTGGAGTAAGGTGACATCTGTATGCCACTTTGCAAGTGTCTTTTGCCCCTGTGTGTGCCTTGCAAAGTTGTTATGTCTTCGAGGGAATTGGTTCCATTGGTCTGTATATAAGGCAGTGTGTCAGTTTTCTTTCCTGTTGTTCCCGAAAAGAGAATTTTGTTTCCTCCCTCGTGTTTACCAGAATCGTATATATCAGGGAAATAGCCTTTGCTTGAGCAGTTTGTACCTTAATTGATTTCTTAATTGGTGCGAGCACCCTTGATTTTCCTAACCTGATTTGTGTTTGCACCACCCAGTGCTGTACTTACAACTACCACAAACTTCCTTTCTGTTGCAACCCATATTCCTCTTTAAGCTGTTGAAGTTATTGAGTAGGTCTCCTAGTGTGTCACATCCTCCATCTTTCCAATTTTGGAAGGCCTTAGTGTCCACCCCTTTAGCAAAATCAGTATTATTCAATAGTGGTGGGAACAGGCTGAGTATGAAATAGTGATTCCTCTGGAGCCTAGCAGGTCCCAAACCTTTAGCATTTATCTTGTGGTATCGGGGATTCAGAACCTGGGGTCTCTTTGTGCTTTAAGAGTCCAAGCCACTTCCCAAAGAGAACCTATGCCAACGCTTGGTCTGCGAACCACCACTACTTCTGTGTTTCCATATAAAACTCCTCCAACATGAATCTCAGAAGTGAGGCTTAGTAATATTTAAATAAATGTATTATACTCAGACAGGGTCTCTTTCTAACAGGGTCTCCCCCATTTTCCCCCCTAAATATAATTTCAGCACAATGGCTGTAATGTGTGTATCTCTTTCTTTGGGATCAATAATGGAAGAACGTGAAAGAGATAAAGCATTTTTGGAAGAATTGTCATACACCCAACCAATATCCGACCAAACTAGAAATTTGAAACAATGATTACCACTTTGTCAGCTCGGCTTTGATTATATGGATGAGTTGTGATACAATTCAAATTTGTCTTTCAAGGAGTGATTTAGATATGCTCATGTCGTTGATTCAACTTTGCACCATAGTGTGTATGGGGTGTATTGTGTTCATAGTGCGTATGGGATGTTAATACTCAGTTGTTTTTGTCAGCTTAATCTTGAATCCAGCTCTTGGCTCTGCTAGGGCTGGGATTGATGTCTCGGGGCTAGACAAGATGAGCATTATATTGCCTGCAAATGCTGTTGCTTTAAAATTGTTTCAGACCCCATATATTAGGATTGTCACAGACCCTCTGCAGAAATAGCTCTAGGGCAAAGGCAAATAAATAGAAGCGACACGAGACAGCACTGCCTCATCCTTCCCCCTTTACTGATCCTTCTGGGCAGTCTACTTTTGATTCTTATTTTGGATTGAAGGGTCTGTGTCCTCGTTAGGCCTGGGTAGGTGTGCGTCTTCCCCCTCCCTTCTATCTCCTGCAAGAATGTAAGGACCACAGGTGGTGTTAGACCTGGCACCATTGGTGTGGGTCTCCCTTCCATTTTTTGCTGTTGCCTCTTATGTTTTTGCTGGTTTTAGATGCTTTTGGGCACTGTGCCACTGCTGTTCAGTGCCACAGTGCAAGTGCTCCCTATGGTAAATTGATGTATGGATTAGTGACTCCAGGATTGGCTTGATTGGTTTACTTGTCAGACCCTAGTACAGTGCACTGCGTGTGCCCAGGGCTTGTAAATCCAATACTGCTGGTGGGCTTGCAGCACTGGTTGTGCCACCCACCGGAGCAGCTTGTAAAGTGTGTCTCAGGCCTGCCATTGCAGGGCCTGTGTGCAGTCTGGTACTGCCATGTTGACTGGGCAAGTGCACCCACTTGCCAGTCCCTAAACCTTCCCTTTTATACATATTAGTCACCCCTATGGTAGGCCCAAGGGCAGGGTGCATTGTAGGTAAAAGGTAGGACATGCCCTGATTTGTGTGGCATGTCCTAATAGTGAATTACAGCCATTTTCGTTTTTCACTATTGCAAGGCTACCTGTTCCCCATAGGCCAGAATGGGCAGTTAGATTATTACATTTTATAATCCTAACTGACTCAGGGAACCAGGTAGAAATTCGAGTTTAGTATGCCTGAACTCAGAATGATAAAATACATCTTTTAGTGAAGTTGGTTTTAACATTCTGTGTTTGAAAATACCACTTTTAGAAAGTAGGTATTTTCTTGCCTAACTATCCAAGCCTGCCTCTGCTAGGTTGTGTATTCCTTGTCTGGAGTTTGAGTGACAGGGGCTGGGGGATTCCAGGAGGCAGGGTGAGTCAGCACAGAGCTGAATAGAGAGATCTGCATGCAGATGGGAGGGAGGAGTTGCACCTGGGACCTGAATAGGGCTGTGCCTTTCCTCCACAATGCTGGCTCCACCTCCTGTGGTGTGTCTGATGTCCCTGGCCTGCACTGTCAAAGGAAGAGAAGGAGTCCTGTAAACAAAGTGCTCCAGGACTGACCAGAACTGGTTTGGACTAGGCAAAGGCCTCTCTGCCTTCAGAGAACAAAGAGAAAAGTAGTATAAATATTGGGACCCAGACCCAAGAACTTTAGGTCACTTCTGGGAATCAAGACGAACCTTTGCTGAGGAGAAGAACCAGGAAGCTGAAGGAGGAGACTACCCCTGTGCTGTGTGTTTGGGGGTTGGCCTGCAGTGGTTGCTTCATTACCAAAGAGAGAAGAAAAGGACTGAGTGTGCTTTCTATCAACTTGAAGAAGAATCTCCAAGGGCTTGAACTAGAGCTTGCCTCCTGCCTGAAGTCTCAGGGATACAAGACTTCACCAACCAGCTCCCCCCTGAATTCCCTTGCTGGGAATTGAAGTGCCTGCTGTTGTGCTGGGCCTTCTGAGAGACTGCGTGTCGCTGGGAGCTGGAAGCACGACGCAACGATGAGAAGCGTGTCGCCGCCGCAGCCGCTGTCATCGCATCGCCGAGGAAGCGAGACGCCGCTGCCGCTGTCATCATCTCATCGCCGAGCGCGGCGCATCGCCGGAGAAGCGGGACGCTGCCACAGAGGTCATCGTCGCATCACCGGAGAAGCGCGTCGCAGGGTCTGTCGCGGCTCCAAAGATCATCGAGTCGCCGCACGGCTGTCGGGCGTGCACGCATCACACCAACATTGTCGCATCGCAACCAAGACGCCATTTTGTCGCATCGCACCGGAGAAGAGTATCGCATCGAGATGCCATCTTGTCGCATCGTACCGGACAGCAGTAAGAAACTGACGCATCAACTCCCCACACAGTATGGAAGCGAGCATCAACTCCCCTGCGCAGCAGTAAGGAACCGACGCATCCACTCCCCTGCGTGTAAGGAACCGACGCATCACCTTCCCTGCGACCTTTTTGTTTTCTTTGCGTTACGCATTCAAGGTACATTGAGAGTAAAGTGTCGCATTTACAACTTGAGAGAAGTGAGCTATTTTATAACATTTTAAAGTCTATTTTTGAGTACAGTATTGTGGATTTTTGTCGTTTGGTCTTGTGTTAAGTCTATATAAAAATACTATTTTTATAATACAACCTGCGTGGTGTCCATCTGTAGTGTTGTCACTGTATTACTGTATGTGTTCACAAATGCTTTACACAATGCCTCTGAGATAAGCCTGCCTGCTCGTGCCAAGCTACCAAGGGGGTGAGCAGGTGTTATTTTAGGAGTGTATCCCCTTACCCTGACTAGACGCAAGGGTCCCTATTTGTCACAGGTACCTACCTATGCCAAGACCCCCAAATCTAACAGGTGGTATTTACGAGTTAGTATCCTTTTATTTTATACACTCTCTGTGGGGTTTATAAGAATTGGTGCCAGTCTTTCCGGGGTAAAAGTCCTCCCCTGAGAAAGGTTTCAAAAGGATAGAGTCACACAGTGGGCTTCCTTGGGTTAGGGAGAGAAGGGTCCTCTGTTGCTTCTGTTCCCTGGATCTGTTTCCCTCTGCGAGGAGGGTTCTCTGTCTCTCCACAGGATGGGAACGGTAGGAGTAAGCTAAAAGAAAAGGAGAAAAAACAAAGAAAACAAGAGGTCAGAGCCGCTGTCCTGGCGGTACTAGGGGATAGGGAGAGTGCCACCGTCACCTTTATGCTGCTCCTCGTGATGTGACTAAGGGGGGGGGGGATAAAGTGCTTCACTGTGAAGTGGCTCGTGCTCCCGCCTACCAGCCCCAAAAAGAGAAGGATCCTGGCACTTGCCTGTGCCCACGGCCCTCCTGGGCCGCTGGAAGGGGAGCCACGGCCTCCGCTTCTCTTGGTGGAGTGCCAGACTCGTGGGCGTTGCTCCTTGAGCTGCTCACCGTGGCGTAGTCGTCCTCTTCCACCTGCTGCAGGCTTCCAGGTAGCGGCAGGTCTCCAGCTCCTCCGTGCAGGATGCAGGTCTCTTCCTCGGCTGCCGACGACCTCCCGTCTCTCCCGCTGCTGCTCACTGTGGCGTCTGGCGTTCCCGGCGTAAAAGCTTGTTCGTCAACTCCGCCCCTTGTTCCTGTAGGTTCCCGTCTGGGCGTTGGGAAAGCTGGGCCATCAGGCCTCCTTCCGGTTGGTGTCTCCGCGGCCACCATGTTGGAAAGGTCGGCTTGATCCGTGATGGGGGTGAACCCACCACAGTCTGATACTGCGCGTTGATGCCTTACATATAGCGCTGATCCATTCTTATCTTCTCCGGTACACTTGTAAGAATGTCCAGTCTACACAGTTAAATGCCTTCTTGGCATCTAAAAATAACAGCACCATTGCTTTATCCCCCTTCCAAACTATGTTCATATATAGAGAGGATTTTCGTTGTATTGTCACATGTGTCTCTCCCTGGTGTGAATCATGTTTGGTTGGGTGAATAATATCTTGCATTTATCCTCCCAGTCCGGATGTCCATATTTTAGTATACATTTTGAAACCTTAGTTAAGTAGTGAATTAAACCTGTAGAACTGTCACTTAGTTCGGCGTTGCCTAGTTTATGAAATGGTTTACTGTTGGTACTGCTTGTCTTTGGGACCAGACTAAAAGAAACTTTTACTTGTCTTTTTTCTGTTTCTCGTGGCTCTCCTTCTGAAAGAAAAGTGTTTCTCTTGCCTCACAGCAATTGGAGTAGTCTCGACCAAACATAGGTCTGAAAAGTTTGAGTTTTAGTATCAAGTAGCATGTAGGTTACAAGGAGGGTGCAAATTAGACTGGGGATGGTCAAACAGCGGGTGGTGCACTCAGTTCCAGCCTACCAGTGAAGGATCAAGAAACCTTAGCCCAAGCCCCCATGAGGGTGTGAACGCATATGTGGGCTTGCCCCTCTTTTAAACCATCCCCCCTTTCTCTTTTCCACATGCAGATAATACTCACTTTAAGCTACAACCAGGCCCCGGGTTGTTGCGTCAGGAGATTCAACAACCAGCCCTGCTAGGAGGCTGGGTCTGCAGGGGCTGTAGCTGGTAGCACTTACAAGCCATGCAGGTGAGCCTTGTGAGGTTGCTCGGCTTCTGGGGATGAGCTTTGTTCCTCCAACGATGATTGTTCTCTGGTCACAGCATGGCTCTTGGTGCTCATCTCCTGATTCACCAGGAACCTCATTGTCTGTTCCAGTGCATGGCTGTTGGTGCCCTCTTCCTTCATGGGTGTCCTCCTCTTGGTGCCCTCTTCCTTCATGGGCGTCCTTCTCTTGGCGTCCTTCTCTTGGTGCCCTCTTCCTTCATGGCGTCCTTCTCTTGGTGCCCTCTTCCTTCATGGGCGTCCTTCTCTTGGCGTCCTTCTCTTGGTGCCCTCTTCCTTCATGGGCGTCCTTCTTCATGGGCGTCCTTCTCTTGGCGTCCTTCTCTTGGTGCCCTCTTCCTTCATGGGCGTCCTTCTCTTGGTGCCCTCTTCCTTCATGGGCGTCCTTCTCTTGGCGTCCTTCTCTTGGTGCCCTCTTCCTTCATGGGCGTCCTTCTCTTGGTGCCCTCTTTCTTCATGGGCGTCCTTCTCTTGGTGCCCTACTAGTGGTTCATCCAAAGGCTTCACTTCTCCATGGTGACAACACTTGATACTGGTTCTATGAAGGCAGAGGCCTAGGAGGGTACGTGACACTCTTCTCTGGAGCAAATCACATATTGTACAAACTAGTGTCTGATTATTCATTGAAATGACTTGGGAGTATAATTCATTTTGTAACTTTGGAGCATCAGAAGCACTATTGTATACAATTGTGCAGCAGAGGTCATTTTTCACTGTTATAAATGGATTGCGACACAATTCACATTTCCCTCGGTTCAGGTTTTAATGGGAATTTTCCGATGGGCTGTTTTGAGTATCATTTATACCTCTTCTGTCAGACCTCATTATTTATTATACAACCTTCCCCCCAATGTAGGTGTTTGTCACTGTTATTCAAGAAGCAGGGAACTATTTGCTGTTGTATGTAGTTGTGATGCCATGTAATTGAGTGTGCGAAGTAACAAATTCTTTTGATTCTCAACTCTGTCTACTTTTTATACTTGGCACACTTCACATATGGAAGGGAATGCAAAGTTTAATAATAATGAAGGAAGAGAAAATAAAGAATTGCAGTGCCGATGCGTAATAGTGGGAAACATGTCCACTGCTGCTCAGGACCACAAGCAGTCAAACTTCTGACACCTTGCAGTCATTGTCCTGTGGAACTGATTTTTGATGAAACCGTTATAACTAGATAAGCGGTGACCTAATTTAATTCAGACATTCATACATCACAAATGCCACTGTACTGTTGAAATTACTACAGTAAAGCCTCTCGTCTGGATTTTGTTATATTTATTTTGTGTTCAACTTCTTTATATAGGTGCATAGCAGACAGAGCCTTTTTGTGACAAAAGTGCAGAGGATGCAGCGAGTGAACAATGGGTGAAAAGGGACATATGCTGATTTAAAACAACACTGTACACAAACCCTGGTTTTTATAAGAGTGTGTCATAGGAACTGTTAATACTTCTCAGGTGGTCCCTATATAAAATAATCTTCATGCACTAGGGGATTTAGTGTCGGCACAGAAGTTATTGTCCCATCAGGACAAGTCACCTGACTATTGTGAGCAGCACAAGAATCATTGAGTGTAATGCCATAAATTCATTACTGGAGATTCAGGTGTTCAAGGTCTCTAACCCAATGAAACAATCTTCCCACACTATTTACTTCGCTCCAATAATGAGAGTCCGGATGTAGAACAACAGCAGGGTAACAAAAAATGATGGGACATTGCCCGTGAGCGGAGTGGGGCTCCACTGACGGATTGCCCCCCCACCCCCCAACTCCCACCATAGGGGCTGCAGGAGTCTGCCTTACCCCCTGTTGAACAATCGTTCCCTCCTGATATTTAGTCTCAGAGTCTGTATTCACCACTGCGTCTTCTTGAGTCACATTGCGTATAATGTGCAATTAATAGGGAAGGCACTATCCTTTGCTGTCATTCACTGTGAGGCTTTTATGCATGGCAACATTAGTAAGGGGAGAGTCTTGTCCCTTAATCTCTTACATTTTAAACTGTATATTTTAGATTTAAATATGCTAAAAGCAAAAAAATATAACAGAAGCCTTTACATTGACCCTGTCCTCCCTGTGAGTGTCTCACTTCATAACTCTGGGGTTACTCATGATTTGCAAGGAATACTTGAAGGGTTGCAGTGCAAAAAACTAGCTATAAACTCGATTTTCCCTGGTAACCACGGAAGCAATGAACTGTTGCTAAACATGATGGATATGGTGCAAAACACATAAAACTGCCGAACAAGAGCAAAATACATGTGCAGAGGAAGCAATACACCATGTAGAGGAGCCCCTCAGGCCTAATAGGCATCGACGTATTGGGCCGTAGGCGCACATTGGAAATAAAGAAACAGGCACGCAGTTTAACTTTACTCCTCGTGGCGTGGTACTGCTCTCGCAGTTCACTCCCTGTTCTTTTTATTGTGTTCCCCACGTCATCAGTGGGTTAGACCACCTGTGCACTGAGGGCGGGTTGGCCCTGTGCGCTACCCGTGCATATGGTGCTACTCTCAATGAAGTGTCATTGCTCTCTCGGAAACACTATATTCCTCCTTAACCATAAGGAACCATAACAACAAAACACACCAACTTTGTAAGAACAATATTACACAGCCTTTCAGGCTCCTGGGGTCACCTTGATTTTAGAGTACACAGTCCTTCAGCCGCACTGATAGCATTGGGTTGTTCCGCAGATGGTATCTGGTGTGAAAACTCCGCCTCTCCAGGGTCATCTCCTGGGATGACCCAAGGAGTGGAGGAGGCAGTGACACCAGGAGGCTAGATCCGTCATGGTGATCTGGCACGGTCGGCGTCTGTGGTGATGTGGGGGTGATAGGCCCTCGGTCTTTCTCTGGCAAACTTGAAAAACAAAATGTTACTGGTGATCTCTTCACCCTCATGCCTTGCTGTGATCATGGTGCCGCATCATTGGATTACCATCCAGGGGTGTTGCTCAAACGGCAATTCAAATTTGCTTCTTGTGTACCTGTCCTTGATGAGCACACGGTCCCCCTCCTGAATGTTGGCTACCTTGTCTCCCCGGCGCCTGCCCGCTTGGATGTTGGTGGGTGTCCACTTTTGCATCACCCTGTCATTGTTGATGGGAGGCGGTGCCCACAGTGGGTGGTAGGGAATGGTATCTTCGACCACCTGACCTGTAAGGGCATGTCCTGGGACCTCTCCTGCAGTGGAATGCAGGGTTTGGTGGTATTCATACAAAATTGCATATAAAGCCTACTCCAGTGGTTGCTGATTGGTATGGGAAATTCGGATAACTTTGCTGAATGTTCGCATAAATCGGTCAGCTTCACCGTTAGCTCAGTGCCACCTGGAGGTCACTTTCTTGTCCTTAATATTGCATGCTTGCGGGTATGTTGCTAACTCATGTCTTTGGAATGGCAGGCCATTATCTGTACGGATCTCTTTAAGCATTCCATGTGTTGCCATCATTTTTTCTAAGTTTGGCATGGTCTCACTTGCCATCTGAGAGGCTACTATTTCCACTTCCTGGCATTTGGTATAGTCATCTTTGATGACCACACAGTACCGACCATCCGAGAGGCAACCAAAATCAAGGTAGGCACATGTCCATGGCTGGGGTGGACCATTTTCCATAAGTATCGGTGCTGGTGGATCTGGAGGCCCAGCCACCTGACACCATTGGCACAAGCTTACCATGGTCTCCACCATTACATCCATCAACCGGAACCACACTTTGCTCCGGGGGCGATTCTTTGTCATCAAAACTCCTGGATGTCCTGTTAGGTGAGGCTTCTGGGGTAGACCAGGCATGTACCTTTGAGTAGGCAACCTTCAACGTCAGTCACCAACTCTTGGCACATCTGAAAGAGAAAGTCTAGGATCTGCTTTGCATCTGGTGTGAGGTATGCCCAGTGTGTTTTGAGGGTGTCCTACTTTCTTGTTTGTGGTGTGGCTAGAGCTCACTGTAAACACTCGTCTTCCCCTGTTACTGTGCGGATCTTTTCAAAGGATAGTGTTAATGGTCAGGATTGTTCCACCACATACTTGACACACTCTTCACTGTCCTTTGTTTCCTCTACCTTCACTCGAGTTGTGTCTCTCAGTTATCAAGAGAGGTAATTGGCCGGGTTACTACTGGGCTAGTACTCCACTTGGTAGTCGTAATCTTGGAGCTGGAGCATGTATTTCTCTATTCAGGATGGAGGCTTAGAGGATATGCCCCTGAATAGTGGAATGAGCAGCTTGTGATCTGTTTTCACAACAAAAGGGTGTTCAAAGACGTAAAGATGAAAACGCCAGCATCCCCAATGAATGACGAGTGCCTCTTCTTCAATTTGAGAGTACCTTTGCTCGGTCGAGGTCAGGGACCTGCTGTCATAGGCAACTGGGCCCCCTCTCCACCGGATTGTTGTTTAGCAAGAACAGTCCCCGGTCCTATCAGGCTGGCATCTACTGCTAGAATCATAGGCCTCAGAGGGTGAAAGAAGGCCATCGTGGTGTCTGCTGACAGGACATCCTTTGTTGCTTGAATAGCCTTGGCTTTGTCTTCGCCCCATGCTCATGTTGTTAGGGCCTTGGTAAGTTCTCTTAATGGCTGTGTCAAGTTAGTGAAATCTGGTATAAAGCGACCACAGTGGTTGACCATGCCTAGGAAGCTTTTAATTTCCGAGATATTGGCTGGTACAGGAGCTTCTTTTACATATTGCACCTTTTCGGGGTTAGGAGCTACGCCATCCACAGAGAAGGTGTACTCATGGAAACTAATCTGTTGTTTCAAGTATTTGCATTTATCTCTGGGTAGGGTAAGTCCTGACTCTTGAATCCTTTGCAGTACCCCCTTTTAGCATTTGTGGTGTCCTTGGATCGTGGTGGCATACACAAGAATGTTGTCGCTGCCATTGACAACTCCACACAAGCTGGCCAACATTTCTCTTATCGCATTTTGAAAAACCCCTGTGGCGCTGGAGATCCCAAAGTTTAGGCGGCGGTAGCGACGGAGTCCTACGTGTGTCAAGAAAGTGGTGATGTACCTCGACTATGAGTGCAGGGTTAGCTGATGATACCCTGACTGGAGGTCAACTTTGGAGAACAAGTTTGCGGTGGAGTTGGCACAGCGTGGCGTTGGTCTGCAGACATAATATTATTGGAAGTGCCAGTATCAGTGGTTGCTGTGACCAGGTCGGTTCCTACTTGTAGGCAGCATTGGGGCCGTGGTAATCTGGTGACAGTGGTGCTGACTGTCAATACTGAATGCAGCGTGTACACTACCTTGTCATCGTCCATGTCTTCTATCTCTTTTGCCTCTTCTGTGACTTTATTTAGAGTTCCTTTTGATGAGTCGCACAACTTAGCGATATGGTTGTATTTTCCGCATGTAGTGCACCGTTTTCCCCTCAATGGGCATTCTGTTGGCCTGTGGACAACCCCCACCCCCCCCCAGTATTCACACCTCCTGGATGCTTCTGGGGACTTCCTGGGATTCTCCGTTGGCTTCGATGGTTGGATCAACTTCACAGGTTCTGTTTTAACTGGTCTATGTAGGGTAGCCTCCATTTGTAAAGCTTTCACCTTTGAGAGCTCTTTCTGGATTCTTGGCGAATTTTCTCCTTTAGTTTTGTTGAGCCACACCCTTGTATGGTTTGTTCCTGGATCTCGTCCTGTTTGTCAGCGAATCCACAAGTACTATCTGGTTCCCACAGCCTGCTGTAGAAGCTCTCAAGGGATTCATCTGCCCCTAGGCGGGCCTGCCGGAATATGAACCTTTCATAGTCTTGGTTATCCATGGGCTTGAAGTGTGCATTATGGGCGAGGACAAGAGTTTTGTATGTTTTGGGCATACCCTCTGTGAGTGTCTTGTATAATTTGTGGATGCCTTTCTTACCTAGATGAAGTAGGAGTGCCCTCTTCCTTTCCACTTTCACCTTTGTGGCTTCAAAGTAGAGCTCCAGGCTCCCAACCCAGTCTCTCCTTTTGGGCGCTTGTGTGGACAGCACTCCCTCAATAACAAAGGGTTCTATCTCAGGTACCCCTCTCATGATGCTGGGAATGGGAGTTGCCCGCAGTCTATGACTTACTTTTCTTTATGGCGTGGGGTAGTACTGGCTTAGCTGGGAGTTGGCCTTCATGTCCAAAACACAGGGGCCAGGTAGCTACCTCTCAAGGCAATCAGGGCCTTTTTGGGAGCTCACCCAGTCATATGGGATTGGCACCCACACCACAGCCCAGTGTGAGCTTCGTATGGAAGCTTACTGTGGCTTTTAGTAGGGGTTGAGATGGAGTGGAGCTGCAGGAGCAGCACGAGCACAGCCAACGTGACACGTCAAGCAGTCACCTCGCCTGTGACCTAAGCAATGAGCACTGCCTGCATTTTACTGCCTGAATAATAGTATGTTAAGTACTATATAAAGTATTTCTCTGTAGATCTTTAGGCACTAAGTGCATCATTCATCTGCTTCAGCACTCATCACTTGTTCATATCCACATACTTGCTCGCACACCCCACTCGAGCCACCCCTGTACTGTTTGGCATTCTTGCAATCCCCTTCCACAGGGAGACAGCAGAGATGCCTGTCATGCCATGTTGAGTCTGCTAACAGTACTGTTCATGTATGTCCACAGCTTAATTAAATTTGAGCTAGTGGTTGCAGGTGTGACCCACTAGCACTCATTTCGGAGACCTGGACTTATTTGCCATTATGAGGCTTTGACCTAGAATGAAAGAGAGAAAGGAAGAAAAGAGGGAAAGAAGGAGAAATAGAAAGATGGAAAATCAGTGAAATTGGAGAAAGCAGGGATTGACAACATGAGGCTGCCTTGGAATCTTGATAATGATGGGAAATGGAGTAGACCTTTTAATGTGCACCCTTTTCAAATCGCCTGCTGTCACTGAAGTGCACATGAGTTTTGTCAGAGGATTGTTGTAGGCGGCACCAACAGCACTTATTTATTTTACAAACTACACAGAGGTGAACCCAGTGGTGAAAGTTGCCTGCCGCAAATAATTTGGACATCAGCACTTATTGATATATTTATTTTACCAATTCAGCACTGAACAGAAAGTAAACAGTACCCTGATGAGTGCTGTTTTTTTCCACCAGCACCCATTGGGCTATTACACTTTCTGTTTGGTACAGCAAATACATTCAGAAGTGCAGCACTGTTTCCAATGAAATAAATAAAAACTAAATAAACTTGTTATCATGCTGAATTATTGTGAAAACATGGGAAAAAAGCATTGGCAAAGTCAATAGGGCTGGCCCTGAAAAGTTGGTGAGATGTTTATTTTTTTATATTTAGAAGGCTATGCTACAAGAATGCAAAGAAAAAAACATGCCACCTAAACATTGCACCATATGCTTGCAATAACAATTTTAAACTAAAACACACTCGCATACATATTTAAGCATAGCAAGCCCTTTTTTGTTTTACCACATGGATGAATAAAAAAATCAAAAAGAATGAAAAGAAAAAAAGTATTGGAACAGTAAAGCATTGGCCCACCATCTCTGGAATCAAACAAAATCCTGCCAGTCAAGCTCAAGACAACCAATGGATAAAGAGGGCTGGCTCACTACTCCATACTTTTTGCTACTGTAAGTAGAAGCAAATGTGAAATACTGTTGAACAGACCAATGGAGGAAGAGAGCTGACCTAAAAGCTCTCTATGTATTGTTAGAATAAAAATGTCTCAGCTGTGTCGTTTACATATAGTGTTTGCATAAGTTAGCATTCGCTGCACCATTTTATGTTTGGCCGCCTTTTGAGCCATGATCGAAACTAGTCTCTCTCTGTCTCTACGAGAAGCAGCTTTGGTAATTCTCGATTTCTTCAAGGTTGGGCCTCGCTGTACTAATGAATACACTGTTCTTATTAGCGCATACCTTTCCCACTAGGTAGAGGCCTGCTCCCACTAGTCCAGCGATGGGCGCAGGCAGAACGACCTTGGCATAGAGATAGTGTGTGCCCGGTCTCAGGATCGAAACTTATCCTTCTGTACCTTCTTTGTGTAGCTGCCTTCATCTGGAAATTTCCCAGTCTGGGCGTGCCTTCGTTGGTTCTGAACCGTACATAATGTATCACCATGCTTGCTGATGTCAGTCCTCTCTGCAGCACCCCTAAGCGACTGGACAGATGGGGCCCCGCTCGAGTGTATCTGAATAAACATATACTTGGTTTGTATTCTCTACTGTCTGACCGACTCTTCATTTGTATGGAAGGCTGAGAGGTGGTCACGAGTGACCCGGGTGGCCCTAATCGGGTCACTTCCTTCAGTATGTATCTATTTATGTGTTTTTTTAAATATGGATGCGAAACAGCCAAAGTTGTCTCTTGGCCACACTTAATGATGTGTTTGAGAAATCTTTGTTTCTCAAATGTGATAGTTCCTTTCAAGTTTTCAAAAATCTAAACTTGTTAACAATGATAAGGAGAAAATGTAGCCAATAATATAGTCATATTTAATATGCGATCCACATGGATTAATACTGATGGGTGTGGTCCCTTTTTTCTTAATCTCTTTTTTATAAATCCTTGTAGTGAATTATCAATATATTTTCTCTTTGGGTTATACACTAAGTTTCAGTGACATCAATTATTGTGATGTCATTTGGGACAAAGTAATGTATCATCTCTTCCAGTGATTCAAGGTCAAAGGTCATAAAATGTCACTACCTATGATGTCACTTCCGCTACACCTGACATTTTGGTGAATCAACTTTCATGATTATTTTCTGTATTCATTGACATTCCTACTTGCCTTTGAAAATGGATGAGCCTGGTATGCTGCTGAATGTTGAGAATACACACATTAACCAACCTCTATCAAGTAAGTTGAGGTTTACATGCTGTTCACTTCTTGAGACATATAGAACACAAATTCCCTAAACATTGTCGCCATAGGATTGAGCAAGCAGTTAGGTCAAGTTGCAATCATAATCTCAACTTAATTCCAGTTGCGGCTGGCAACTTTAATAAATGTTGGAGCACTCGCCATAAATGTTGCTGGCTGCCAGGCCCTCCGTACGGTGCTCCTCCCATTGTGCCGATCCTGGGGGTGGTGAGGAGCAGGAAGGAAAGGGAAGGACTTCTTATCAAGTGCAGCGTGAATCCAACCAATCCTGGAGCTGCTCTTATGTTGTTTTCAACATGAGAGCAGCTCCAGGATTGGTTGGAGCAGGCTAACCCATCACTCATTTTGAGGCTGAGGGCCTGTGCCAGCAATCTCCCAGCTGTTTCTCAACCCTGGGATTGCTGGGTCTGAAGTGCGCATGTCTGATAGGTCAGATGTACACAGCCGGCCATTCTGACATGCGCACTGAGCCCTTGGAGACATCCTGCAATCCACATGAATTTGCCCCACTCCCACCGTAACACTTCAGCAGCGCTGGCCGGCGGCACACAAGATAATAAAATTATAAAGACTGTTTTATTATTCTGTGTTTACCCCTGCGCCTGCAGGTGAGGCGATGCTCCTCCACCCACGAAGAGAAACTGCCACTGCTGAATTCACATTTTTAGACTGTTAAAATGTGTACATCTTAACATCCAAAATGTTATAGAACAAACTTCAAGAAGAACCCCATTTACTCCATTGAATGCAAGCAAATATATTATATACAGATTCACGTTTTATTCCAGAAAGTTCTCTGAATATTTAATAATAAAATTCAATAAATGCTATCCACACAGCAAGATAGTTTTTATTTCTAAATATTTTCACAAATAAAATTAACTTGCTTTCAAACAAGGGTGTGATACACAAAAATTGTGAAGCTGCTTCACTGATGCTAATTTTTAGGTCGAGCCTAGCGCAGCGCGCATGCGCTGCTCTATGGAAGGCTTCTTGTGAGCACTCCAAACTTCCCCGAGACTTCTCCGTGTAGGTCTGGCAATTCCCACACATTCCATTGGCCTTTGCGTGTGGCTTTCAATAATGAAAGCACGCAAATGGCCAAAGACGGGTGCATGTCCCGCCTTGTTTCTAAACGTCCACTCCCATGGCGTTTGGGTCTCGGGAGCGAGCAGCAGCGCGCAGCTGCATTCCTCCCTTGTTGTTGTTGTGGATCATGTTACTAATTAACACAGCGCGGTCGGTTTCACTTCCGCGGCCGCGCTTGTTAAGTAGTAGCTGTGCTACGTGTATAACGTCCCTTCTGTGGCTCTCAAAGATTTGCTTTTGCTAATTAGACCCTCGCTGTGTTTTTTAGATTTGAGTCGGGGTATTTACTCTGCAGAGTCTTCAATTTTGAAACAGATGGAACCAGCTTCGAGTCCCGGCGTCGGCTCCACGTCCTGTGATTCTGGGCAATCAATTATTCTCCCCGTGACTTAAAAACAGGAATCTGACTTGACCTAAACACTGTTAGGGCAGTGTTTTCAGTCAAATATACTATATTATGGCAGATTTCACTAACTGGCTTAAGATTTAACATAAATAGCTGAAAATTGTGCCCCCGACTGGCATGTTGTCTCCGTTAATTTGCTTTAAAGTTTGAGAACGTACACTTGAAATGTGCTACGGGATTAAGCACATACGCAGAGATATACTACCATTTATACATTTAGAGAGATTATCCACGAAGAAGATATAACTTAAGGTCGAACTAAACGCGCTTGTTTAGATTCGAGTCGGGTATTTACTCTGCAGCGGCGTCAATTTTGAAACAGATGGAACCAGCTTCGAGTCACGGCGTCGGCTCCACGTCCTGTGATTCTGGGCAATCAATTATTCTCCCCGTGACTTAAAAACAGGAATCTGATTTATGTAATGTAATCTGGTACTCGTGTAAAGAGCTCTAATTTGGTCACGCTCGCGCAATATAACAAGCATTGGCATAGCTAATAGGTCTCGCTTTTGGGACCTTATAAGTATTTAGTTATGCAGCACAATATCCTTGGTGCAACAACATCAACTGTTGCATGGCTAAACACTTATAAGGTCCCAAAGGCGAGACCTATTGGATATGCCAATGCTTGTTTCTATTTTTCATGTGTTCTATAGCTTCACTAGGCCACCTTTTGGCCATTTCGGTTAGCTTCAGGACCCCATAGCATGATGGGGACAGAGGTAAAAGAAAACAGATTAGTAGTTAAGATGAGAAACACAGGATATGCAGGCAGAGGAGTATTGCGATACATAGACATGAGGAATGTCAAGTAGATACATCAGAGAGCTTTAAGAGCTTAGAGTTTGTAGGAAAAGAGAGGCAGCCTGCAGGCATCAAGAGTGTAAGCAACTTGCAATATAGGTGTATTGTCAACATTAAAACAGGTTTTATTGGTAACTTAAACACAGTCAATTGAATAAAAAGTGCTACTTCATCAGTCTTTTCTTGCAGCAACAGATAGCCTGTGTTAATCAGCTCCGACCTCCCTCTTGCCTCTGTTCACTCTATTGCAACAACAGGGATAATGATAGAGTACCTGCCCACTTAAGTCTATCCACCCTCAGCAATACTGTGGGTGTCTTTGTAGTAAGTTCACTGAACACTGTAGAGTTATTCACTAAGTTATTTTATTCAGTCAGGAGAAAACCCGTTCACACCATCCCAAGCCAGGCTCAGCCATCAATTGCCTTGGCATATTTCAAACCGCCAAGAACCCCATGATGTCATAAGGAGTCCTCATGGCAAGCATTCTATCAGGAAAACACAAAAATGGGGCCTAGAGGAGGTTTAGAGACCAGTGAAGGTATACTTCCCTTACTCAATTTATCAAACACACAAAAGCCCTTGGGTATGGACAAAGAGGTAAGGCTAAAGGAAACCACACAAAGACCGCAAAAGGCGTGCCTTTAAATGACGGTTTCCCTCAACCACCAGAGGTGGCATGCTTCATTATTGGGGAACATCCTCTCACCATGAAGCCTAGTCATGGTGCGGGCTTTGACCCTCTCACTGAGAGGGAGGAGCTCAGGGATGTTTTAGTTGCTAGGAGGATATTTACTAATTACCGCACCATGACTAGGCTTCAAGGTGCAAGGAGGTTCCCCAATGATGAAGCATGCCACCTCTGGTGGGTGAGGGAAACCGTCCTTTAAAGGGATGCCTTTTTGCGGTCTTGTTTCCTTTAGCCTTACCTCTTTATCCAGAACCAGGGCTCTTGTGTGTTTGAAGCATTCTATCAGCCCAGGGGCTGAGCTGCGCAAAGCTCAGAAGATTATACAAGCTACTTATAGCACACTTTCTGCATGAATCCTATTCAGGTATCAAGGAATAGCTGTGATGAAGAGATAGCAATGGTTTCGAACTCCTCAATTCTCACTGTTCTGTATGATATGTCAGTTGTTTCTTGCTCCTTTAGTCTCTGTTGGCACTCAGCTATGGCTCATATTTCTCCCTGCCAGAGCCCTACACCATCCTCCTTTGGTGGTCTCATTTTGATCAGGGATTCATAGGCTACTTGAATGTTTCCAACCCCGAGCCTCTCCTTACTGCACAGTTCACAGGACTTCTTTGTGAAAAATGATGATGCCTGTGTGAGTCCATCATACCTGATGGCCTCTTAGCCACACTTTTCCTTTCTTTTGTTATTATAACTAACCTATCAGTTTTTTTTGCTTCCTCCTTGTTTTCTTATTTTAAAACTTTTTTTTTTGTGGAATTTCTTTATTGTTACATCACATAAAACAGCAGTTATTAACCATTGTCTAATGAATATTCTGTACATCGTTCTCACTGTTATAATATAGCGACTGATTTAGTACAATAACGATTCCACTTTTTTCAATGTGCTCCAAAACTTTGGGGATCATAACTTTTAAAACACCCCTCAACTCTCCTCCCCCAACCAGCTTCCCTCTGTCAAGGTTAAGTGTGTTTTTTTATGTTCGGTTCGGTGTTCAGAAGTCATCACACGTGTCCCTAGCTCGTCCTTCCTGACCTTGGGAGTCCTCTGTATTCCGCTGCTCTCCCTCCCTTGGATCTAGTTGTGAAGACTGGGATGTGGCTACCACCTACTGTATCATCATTCCCCATGCTAACAATACCTCTGGTAGTCTCATCATGTCTGGTTTTCCTCATATGCTCCGCCCACCCGCCATAGCAATCATAGTGACTAGTGTTTGTGAGTGTTCTGGGGCCTCTGGAAAGGTAGGCCAGAGCTCTCTCGCCGTGGCTGCTATTTTGGCGTATTGCAAAAATTGACCGGCACCCAGCTCAAATGCATCTACCGCGTCCTGATAGGTTATGAACCTGCCTTCTGGATATAGGTCCGCCAGCATTAGGCAGCCTCCATCTCTCCATTTTTCAATTATCATTATGTGCTCTCTCTTGGCGAACTGTGGTGTGCTCCAGACATCTGCCTCCGGTGCAAAGGGCTTCCTCCTGATTATCGTTTTTACCGTTCTATCCCATACACTGGCCATTAATAGTATCAGGGTGGGATCGTCGTGACTGGCCTGCCTTTTCCCCTCATGAGCAGGGCTACCAACTGCCGACCCCCGTAGGTACCCTCCAACAAGGTTCTCTCCCAGGAGGAATCCGTATCAAGCCATTGGATTGCGTGCTGTAGCTGTGATGCCAGGTAACAGAGTTCCAGGTCTGAAATTTCCAATCCCCCTCTGTCCCACTGCCTTTTCATTACCTCAAGGCTCACCCTGCAGTGCTTCCCGTTCCATAGCAGGGAAGTCAGCAGCACGTCTAGTTCTTTGAAGACCTTGCGCGGGATCTCATAAAAGGACCCCTGCATAACGTAAAGGCATCTAGGAAGAACCACCATTTTTATTAAGGCCCCTTTACCCATAAGGGACAGCTTTAGGGTATTCCAGAAGTGAACACTTCTGTGTAACCCCCTTATGATCCTTCCCATGTTCAGATCATAGAACCGATCCCTGCCCCTTGCGATATGTATGCCTAGGTATCGATCTGGTTACAATTCCCAGGGGAGCTCCAGATGAGGAAGTTGCGACCCATCCCACCTTCACGGCGAGTTTTGGGGTATAATTGCGACTTCGACCTGTTGATCTTTATACCAGAGGCTGCTGCAAAACTATCCAGTGCACTAATTAATAGTGTAGCCGACTGCCGCCGGTGGTTTAGATACACCAAGGCGTCATCCGCGTACAGGGAGACAACATGATCTGATGATCCTATCTTAATACCATGTCCCCTGAGTATCTCTCTTAGGTGGCAGGCTAGCGGTTCCATTGCTATTGCAAATATTGGCAGGGAAAGCGAGCACCCCTGTCGTGTCCCTCTTTGGAGCCCTATGCTATCAGACACATAGCGTCCGGTACGGATCCTTGCCATTGGCTTTGTGTATAGCAGCTTTACCCATTTGATGTACTGCTGACATAGACCCATCTTTCCCAGTACAAGCCAGATATAGTCCCATCTTATGGAATCAAATGCCTGTTCTATGTCTAAAAAGGCCAGGGCGCTATCCCCGGTGTCCCTTCCAGGGTCTGCATGACATGTGCCAGGCGGCGGATATTTTGCAGGTTATTCCTGCGGGGTATGAAATCCGATTGGTCCTCATGTATAATCCGGGGCAGATACGGGAGCAATCTGGAAGCCAAGACGTGACTTATGAGTTTCAGATCCACATTTAACATAGATATAGGCCGTTATGAGTTCGGGAGCATAGGGTCTTTCCCTGCCTTAGGGATGAGCACTATAAGCGCTTCCCGCATAGATCTCGGTAGTACTTTCTTCTCTTGAGCCTCGATTAAAGTCTCGAGCAGTCGTTCTGCTAGTATATCCGGGAACTGTTTATAAAATTCAGCCGCCAGGCCATCGGCGCCCGGTGACTTTGATGTTTTCATCTGTTGGATCGCATTCATTATTTCCATTTTGGTCACTGGGGCTTCCTGGGCATCCTGATCGAGGCTGGGCAGTATAATGCCCTCCAGGAAACGCTCCATAGTCAAGGAGGGTGCCTCGAGTAGGGGTTCTGTGTAGACTCTCCTTAAATGTTCCATAAAAACAGCATTGATCTCATGCTGAGCGTACTTTGTAATATGATCCCGGGGTCCTTTATAGCCAATATTGGTTTGGGTTGTGTTTCCATTTTTATGTCGCGCCAGTAAACGGCCCAATTTATCCCCTTCCATATTCCATTGTTTCCTGCTTTTATTACGGTCAAATTTGTCCAACCTATCCCATAACTCTCCTATCTTTTGCCTCTGCTCTGTCCATCCCTGGAGGCCCCCTTCCTTTGTGGGGAGTGTTGCTTCTATCGTAGCCAGCTTGCGTTCTTGACCCTGCAGGTCTCTTTCTAATACTTTCCTGACTCCCACCTCTGTTGCCATACATACCCCTCTAATTACCACTTTCATTGCGTCCCACTCTGTCACTCTAGTGTTGGATGTCTTCCAATTGGTATTGAAATATCCACTCAACTCCATCTCTATAGCAGCCTTATATACTGGATCCAACAGTGCTTCAACGTTAATCCTCCATAATGGTATTTTGGAACGGGCCTATTAAAAGTGTAGTTTATCAGCAAGGGGGAGTGGTCAGACAAGTATCGGGCTATGTATTGCGTTTCGCCCACTCTATGGATGGGCTCTACCTGCATGAAGAAATAGTCTAGCCTACTATATGTGTTCGTCGCCAGAGTATGGCAGGAGTACGTTTTTTGGTGCGGATGCTGGAGCCTCCAAATATCTACTAGGCCGTAATTAGATTGCATTACCCTCATGGCCTCCCTCACCTTGGGTTTAGCGCTTGGTCTCGGTGGGAGCCTATCTAGAGTGCCATCGAAGGCGCAATTAAAGTCCCCCGCTACCACTAATTCCAAGTCTGGGTTGAGCTGGGCTTGACTAAGAGTCGACCCTAGGAAATTCCCATCATCACTGTTAGGAGCGTGTATATTGATCAGGCACATATCATGACCATCCAACGTGCCTTCAACCAATACAAATCTGCCATATGAGTCCAGCTTGGTTTGTACCATTTTAAGAGGGACCCCCGGTGCCACCCACACCAATGCACCCCTAGAGAACCCGGAGTAGGACGTCGTGTATATCTGACCCCTCCAGCGTCTTTGAACATACTTGAGAGTCACCCCAGATGTGCATTTCTTGCAAAAATGCTATTGAGACCCCATATTGTTTCATGTAGGCAAATATACGGTTGCGCTTAACAAAATTATTCATACCCCGGACATTCCATGTTATAAACTTGTAGGTACCTCCTTTATCCCTCATGTCACTGCACTGTCCCAGGGCATCTGATTGACTCTCACAGAAGGCTCTTGATTATCACAACACCTATTATTAACAGCCCTACATTTCTTGCTCTGCTTGCCAGAGCTCCTGATTTTTCTGCTGTTTTTTAACATACCCCTAACACAACGATTCCCCCAACTTAACCCTCCCCCCGCCAACAGGCAGTAGCTCCCCATCCCCTTACACCAACAATGGCCAAAGGACCTGGGCCTCCGCCCCACACTTCTTATCCTCCCCCTCCCTTATTCCTTATGCCGTGCCAATTTGAAACTGACATAACTAGATCAGCGTAAAAAAGCCCAAACTCAATGTTACTATAGTCTACTTAAATAACTTTTACAATGTAGCAGGCCACCGGACTCCGTGATACCCCGCTGGACCGTTCAGCCCCGCTGGGCCGCTCACGTGGGGAGGCAGCTGGGAAGTCCTAATAAGTCTTAGTGGCGGAGCCACGCAGCATAGCGTCCTGATAGGTATATTTCTCAGTGTGTACCCGCTTCCCTCCCTTGTGCCTTACATCGCACCTGGGACCAGCATAGTGTCCTTCCACTGCCACGCTCCATCCCCTCTGCCTTTTCCCTTACTCACAGTTCTTTATTGTCTCTCGAACTTCGTCTGGAACCTTCATCTATCACCGAAAAGGACACTTCCGTCCCTTTATTTTATCCTTCCGGGGTTCCCTCTGTCTGTGATTGAGTTTCTTGCACCAGGCAGAGAGGGGGGAACTGATTCTGGAGTTGAATGGCAGCAGATTCTGTTCGCAGAGTACCATCTGCGTTGACCAGGATTCGTCCCGTCTCTGGTGCCTCTTGCTGGGAAACTCTCTGTTCCACGCCGTCTCGGTGCTGCCCTCGTTGCCGTCGATGGCGTGACCGCTGTTCTCGCCATCCCTGGTTCTGGTCTGGCCCCACCAGGCCCATCGACTCCATCCAGTCCACCACGTCTTGTGGCGTATCATAGAAATGGACCTTGTCTTTATACTGTACTTGTAGTTTTGCAGGGTATAGCAGGCTATATTTGATGTTATGTTCCCGAAGGCATCTTTTGATTCCTAAAAAGCCATTACAAAGCTCTTGAACTTTCCTAGTGAAATTAGGAAATATTTGGAATGTCCGATCTTCGTACTTTGGGGGGACATGGGCACTAATATACTGGAGAATCATGTCTCTGTAGTTAAACAGGCGTGCTATTAGCGCTCTAGGCGGGGAGCCCTGGCTCCGCAGAAGGCCAAGGGCACAGTGGGCCCTTTCAATGGCAAATAATTTGGAGAGTCTGATGTTATCTAGGGCTGTGGTGATCCACTCCTCCAAGAAAATGTCCGCCGCCGGTCCTTTGGCTTTTTCGGGGAAACCCACGAACCTTAAGTTGTTCCTCCTCAAACGCCCTTCCGCATCTTCCACTCTATATTCCATCAGGTTGTACTCGGTTTGTAGTGTAGAGACCATTGTGCGGACACGATGGACCTCCTCTCGCAGTGTGACCACTTCTTCCTCTGTGCTAGTGACTCTGTCCACCACCTTCCGAAGATCAAGGCGCAGGTGATTAATGTCCATTGCCATTGTATCCATCTTTGTTTCTAACGCCACCCGGGAATCTCTGATGGCGTTCAGTATGTCTGTTTTGTCTTGCACCATTGTGTTATGATTAGTCGAGTCCTCCACATCCAGTCTGGGCTGTTCTGCTATGCCGGGTCCCGTTACTGTGTACTGTACAATTTTATTGGATTGCCCTCAACGTGCTGACTTATCCTTGTGGGGCAGCGCCTTGATGTAATTTGAGAGGGTGTAGAGTAGAGCTGCCGATGCTGCCCCGCGGAGTGGGCCTTGCAGCTTGCTGGTTTTGATTGCGGGCCTCACAGTTTCTCATTTTCGATCTCTGTATATCCTGTAACAGGGCCCATCAGAGACCCCCCTTCTGCTGAGCCGCACCTACCATATGGTGCTTTCTTAATGCAGCCACCGACCTGCCCTTCGCGTTACATACCCAAAGTGGGTGCCTGTTTTAGGAGTTGTGGCTTCGGGAACTACTTTCCCTCAGGCTATCCCCAGGAGTCTGGGCCGATGCCCCAGTGTTTCACTCCGCAGGGCCCCGCCGCGCCTCGAGGCCTGGGCCCAAATTGGCTCGCATTGGTTTCGCCCTCCGGCCTTCTTATGGGCCCCAGGTGGTCTTTTCTTGGACGTCCTGGCTCCTCCCCTATGTCACTTGTGCCCCTCTACTACTGCAGCCCCTCCCGGGCAGCAAAGCACCAGCCCACTAGATCACAACAGGTCTCTCTCTCTCGGAGGGCCTACCTCAACTTCGGCCCTCCGGGCCGTGACGCACATACGCTTCTTCGGGCCTCGCCTCGTGCCATTCAACTTTAATTCCGGGGGATTCCGGACCCTCACGGGGATCACCGCTACCTGCGGGAGCACCCTCCAGCCGTCCGCCGTGGCGCAGTCTTTTCTCCGCCCACCACCTTACTTGTTCTCTGCTTGCAGGTCAGGCACGGCCATTGCAGAGTCAGGCACACCTCGCTTCGCCGGCTCTCCGCCAGTCTGAGCCCGTTTCAGGTCGGCGAGTTTTCACCGTTTTTTTCAGTTCGTCTGGGTCCAGGTGGGCACCCGCAACTATTCCTGGGTCTGCTATTCTGCTACCGCCAGGATAAATTCAGGATTTCTTCGTTCACAGGACGGAGCTCCGCTCAGATGCGACTACACAGCCATCTTCGTTGGCCACCTCTTATTTTAAAACTTTATACTTATTGGGGAATCACGTTCAGGTTCCTTCATTGCAGTGTGGAATTTGACATACATATAGTATAACAATATCACAGATATTTACACAAGACTATATAAGAATAAGTGATCGACAATGCAATTTAAAGCACCATCCAATACAAAACAACACAAGTAGACAAAATCAAAAGGGAGTGAGGAATAGGCAATGAAAGGTACATGATGTATTATCCGTTTCAAACTACAATCACAGGCAGTTCAATTTTAATCCACACAGCATTAAACATATACATATAGGTCCAGAATGAATTCCCAATAGCCCTAACTTTGTTAAGCTGACCCCTCTATCACAAGGAAGATTTCTCTAAATCATCAGTTTTAGTAAATGTTAGAGCCTGCCTTCAACATGTGCTTTTGATGATTTTGATAGTCTTACAAATAATTATGTGGCTGTCATCAATGCTCTCATTAAAATGTGTGTGTTTCTAAGGAATTGTTTTCTTTGAGATGCTATAGTGTAGCAGGATAAGCATTTGCTGATTTCCAGTTGTTCGGTCAATCACCACTTAACTCTATGATCAAAAATTTGCTTAGGCAGTCACATAGATAAAAGAGGCAAGCATAAGCTCCCCACGCTACTTTTCAAGACCAGCACGGATCAGGTTCCAATAAATTCCAATGACGTCCCAAAGGATGTGTGCCATACATGAAAATGATATGAGCTATTGGTATAATCATACATTTGACGGTAAAATGTATCTTCCAAAATCATTGTCAACTTTTTTTTTATACTGGTACATTTAAGTTTTCAGACCGTACTAAGTGATTTTGTTTGCCTTGGTAATAAGGTGCTTCTTGAGAAACGAATTACTATAGAATATGTAGAATTTTGAATCTGATATCACTGATGTCTAGATCAGATGAATTAATGGTTGTTGTCCTGAGTAGAAAACTCCAAAATTCCCAAGATTATGCAGAGTTTTACATAAAACAAACTGTATTTTTTTCTTTTTCCATATTCATTCTTCAGATCTTCAAATGATGCAGGATCCCTTATTTTGCATGACATCTTTTAGATTATGACTGACAGCTTGAATTTCATTATTATTTGCATGCTATGTTTAGCCAAAGGAAAATATTTTAATAAAGAATATTCAGTTCTTTAATCAATAAGATTAATAAAGGTTCTAGTTGTAATGATATCCACTGCGTAAGATGATAATATGTAAAAGCTTTGAAATATATACCACAAGTTAGGAAATCCAAAACCATCATCTGATCTGCTCAATTTAACCATGTGCCTTGAGCATTTGGCTTTTTTTTACTTACATCCCAAAGGAATTCTCTAAACATGTTATCCATTGCCCTATTATTATGCATAGGATAAGGACATTAAAACATGCTCACAAATATACAAGTTTCAGCAGAACGTCCATTGAAACTATGTTTATTTTGCTCCGTAAGCTTAATCATAAATATTATGTATTACAATCTATTTATATGTGAGAGAGTTTCTCATAAAAGTGATCTAAACCTATGTTAGTGCTGTCTTGAGTAATCTTAATTTCCAAGGATGTAATAACGTTGTTTTACCGCCCCACAAAAGAAATATGTCTCAAACAAATCTGATATTCAATAAACGTAGTTTTTAAATATAATTTGCAACCCAAACGTTTGCCATATGTAGAAACATTTTGTAACCAAAATTGGAGAATATGATATGCACATGCATTTAATGGTAAGGTCAGCTCTTTTTGTTGTCAGGGGTTCCATTGCTAAATTATGAACACCGGAGAAATAGGACACACTTATCTAATATCCCTATTTAATATAAATGTATCTGACTTTATTCCATTGGATGATACAGTAGCCTGAGTATCATTTCATATCATTTGAATTAACTTAATAAAAGCTAGAGGTGAAAACAAATGTGCATAACATGTTATACATCATAAACAACTTTACCCTATGCTACAACCTACAGATTCCCTATTCACTGTTAAGTACCATAGATATGTGACATATTAATAACATGTACATACCTTTTTCTTTTATGATTTTGATTTAAACTTGACATTTATCTGTGCGCTTATGCATTTTTGTTTTAATTGCAAAATAGGTATACAAACTTAAAAAGATTTGAAAGTTTGAAATATGAGGCCTTTTCAATTTAATGTATGATGATGGTTTAGAATTGGTGTACTTTTATGGGGTATCCTGTTTTACGACTTTTGTATGTTTAAAATGTCCTCAGTAGGATGAATAATCAGTATAATATGAAGTATGCAGTGTAGACTTCAAAGAGCAGTAATGTATTTATCTTGTTTGAAATTGCACCATCATAGGACATTTGCGTCATGTCTGAGTGCTCTGTGAACCCAATGAAATGACAAAAGAGGGGGGGGTGGTCGTAAAGTTGGAGAGTAGAAGGAAAAGTGAAATAAAGCTGTAGTGCATAGCCAATGAGAGCTTGAGAAGGAGATAGAGACTCTTTAGAAGGCTTCTAAGCTTGGAGGCGGTGGGGGAGAAAGAGGGCATACCTAAAGGGTATTTAGATAATATAATATGGTAACATTGTGAGAATAGGAGGGAACAGTAAGCAGATTAGTTTAAAGCACTAAGGTATTGATAGTGAAGATGGCAAAGTATATTTAAGACTGGTAACCTCTTCGCAATGCTATGCTTCCTTTTTGTGATGTCACAGAAAAGAATCAAATCTAGACTGTAAAATAATAGAATCTGGTTTTGTATTTTGCATCCAAAACTTTTATAGCAGTAAAAATAGATAATATTTTTACTTTATCGGTTCTATAATTAATAAGAGGTTTGTTTTTTCTGGCTGTGACAATATTCATATTTCAACATTTTAATGCAAAGTCGGCTAAGAATGCAAACTGAGTGTAAACTTGGATCCTCGATCCATGTAAATGTCATGTGAAATATTAACCCCATAATTCCAAAAATGAGATTTCCATGAAAATGTGAACAATTTTATTGTAGCCAAGAGAGAGCAAGGGTAGGCACCCAAAGCCAACCATGAACGTACTTACCATGCCGCCTTCATAGGACAAAGCACAATATTTTAAGTATAGTCTCTCAATGGTGGATAACACCACAGTGAAATGGGAGTTACAGTTTTAAGAGAAGGTGGACAAAGTGCCAATTATGACAGTGCATTATACAAAGTACACTAAAGACAAAGAGTTTATGAACTTGCACCAACCACACCTTCAATCACACTCAACTCCTCCAGACAGGTGAGGCTTCTAAAGTCATCAAAGACTCCAAAGACCTTCAGGTGTGGATGTGGTGCCCCATCCAGTCAGGCATCCCCATGCCACAAAACAGCAAGAAGCCAGAGATGTGAGTGAATGACAACTTCCACACCAAGATCATTAGCAAGTAGCTGTGCTTACCCCACTGAATATTGTCTCCTTCCATATCCAGAGGGGTAAAACCATGATCATAGCCAGTGCCTATGAGGAGGCATCTGAATTTTCTTCCTCATCCTGTACAGGGGCACATGACCCCAATGGGAATCAGATGCTTATTCCCTCTGCCCTTCACCACACAGTAATCCCTAGGTTCCACGTGGCCATCATGATGGGTCAAAATGTACTTGGAACGTGTAGCTTGTTTGAAAAAAGCACTAAAGCATTTTGCTATGGCATGAGTTTGTACCATTCTATTGTCACCCAAATGTTCAGATTGGCTGATAGGTGCCTGATGCTCTGCTGTGGCATGCCTATGTTCAATATGCATCATCTCTCCATTTGCCCAGTGACCATACGTCAGCTCTGCACTGCTTCAATAAACATGCCCATAGTACCACATGTTCATTGTATTTTCCATAAAATAAAGTTAATTTTCTAGGTTATTTCTTCATTTTGTTCTTTATTTTGCAGACGTTGCAGCAAAAATGGATTTTAGAAGGGTATTTTTCAAGAATAAAAACTCTAGGATGAGTCCTTTGAAAGGACAGGAGAACTTTGAAACAAAGCTGGACAAAATCCAATAATCAGAAAGTAGTGCCTAGAAATGGTTAAGCGTCAATTTAACGTTGATGTGCGACAAACATTCCTCTAAAGAACAGCTAGTTGTGAATGCAAGAAATTCATTGTGAGTGCGCGTGCCACTTCTACAGAAGCAGAACGCTCCGAAGACGCGGTTGCCTGTGCAGAATGGGAGGAGAAATGGAGCCAGCGAACACCCTTTAGGACCCCTTAGATCAGAACAAGAAGCGGTTGGTTTTTCGTCTGTTTCTGAGCTCCTTAAAGCACAACTTGGAACTCTGTCTCCACTGGAACTTGTGAGTCGGGGAATACACTGAAACAAATGACTGCAGCAATCTGTAAAAGTGTCTGGACATTTCCATTTGTGAGGCAGAAGCCATTTAATTAACCTCTGCTGTCCCTAGGTTGATGGCGCAGTAGAAAATTGTTTACAACCAGCCATTCATCTTATTATCCTGAAAGCAAACTGCAGCGGCCTAGTCAGTGTCTTTGCCATAAACATGTTTCATGCAGAGCGCTGAGCAGGGGATGGGGGTTTGAGGGGCTTGGCTATGGGACAGATGCACAGTTTTCTGCCAAGCACAGGAGATTTTTGAGTGATAGAAAAGGGAAGTAGTCTTACCATTTCCATATCACCTAAACAAATGAGAAATTCAACTTTGTGTGTGAATTTAAGATTAGCCAAAGGCATCAAATATAAATTCAAAGAGGGGGAAGAGATGGTGAACTCTGAGATATGCCTCTAGAGACAGAATTAAATAGAGGCTCACAAAGGGAACACAGACAGACTGAACCCTGGTATACACAGGAATCAAGCTCAGGGGATGTCCGGGAATGCAAACTTCTTTCAGCCACTGGAGGAGGGAGGGGATAGTTGGAGAGAGCCGAGTGATCGACGAAAATTAAATAATCGTCAGGGCAAGCGGGGTATCAACCCAAGGGTCAGAATCACTGAAGATTAAAGATGGGCGTGGTTGCTATTGAAATATTCACTAGGTAAACAGCTTTGTAAATCAAAGGCAGAGATTGTCACAGACACATCTGAATTATCAAACTGGAGATAACATTAAACTATACTCCCCATAGAAAAATGCTGCTTATCTTATGACCTTTTCTATTAGCTCCTGTCTTGACACATCAATTTATATGCATAAATAAGTTCACCGAAAATAGTAATAAAATCCAGAGAAACTAGATTATGGAAATGCATAAAAGGCAAAGTTCATATCTATGATAACATCAGAAGTTAGGTATCTGCACCCCATTGCATACCAAACAGTCACTCTAAGACCCTCTAAAATAGAACAGGAATGTTCATTGCTAAAAACCAAAGATGAAATCATCCTAAAAGGCCTTTAAAGAGATAGGCTGACTAGCACTCAACTTCCAGATGGTAGCATCATCAACTTCATAATGTGGCAACAAAGTGAAATTCATAATTAGGCAAAAAAGTGGAATTAAATCCTCCCAGAATAGGAACTAAAGGTCAAAGAATCAGCACAGCAACTGTTAGTACAAGTGCAGAAGCCTGACAACAGGATCAGGCCATGGGCATGTACTAACAGTCTTACTTAGAGGTGCTACTGGTGTGGCCACTGTGCAGACCTACAGTGTAAGTCCTTAAAAGCACAGTACTTGCTATGTCAGAAAACATGTGGGCTGTCAGACCAAGTGAAGTATGGGTAATCATCAGCTCCTCCAAGAGTGGAAAATGTTGGAAAACCTTGACACCTCGAAGGATGTTGCCTCCAGGCTAATGTCCCAGCTCATGTGAGAGTGGCGTTTACAATTTGCAAAATAAAAAACAGTGTTAAAATATAGTAAGTTAAAAAGCAATGTGCAAGCCAGACCATCAAGATTTTAAACAGCATCTAGTTTATGTTCATAAATGTGCACTGTGAGTCTGTGGGGGCCCTATGCTAACCCCGTTAGAGAACATGTGTGCAGTCGGAGCCAGTGATCTAAAGCCACACATTAGCTCCTCCCTGAGAGGAAAACACTGATATGTTCAAATGGGAGGGGTGAAGGGGATACACTGGTGCATCAAGTGACTAAGGTTTGGTAAATTTCCACAATAAAATGTTGCCACTACGCCTAATGCCCAAGTGCAATAATAAAGTTTACAAAATGCATCGAAAAAAATAAGAATTAAAAAAAAAAACGAAATAGCTAGAAATTTGTAAGAAGCTATAGCAAAAAGTTTAAACAGCATCTTTTGTTATAGCAACAAGTTTTACGATTTTTATTTGGATAAATGCTTTTTGTTTGGTGGCTCCTTTCAGTTCCTGTAAATGGAGTAGTATAATGAATGTACTGATCAGATATGGACACATAATAGCCGTATATGCAGCAATACACAACAGTTAGAGAAAGGCATCTGAAGCTATTCTGCTAGGAAAGCAGTGCTAGAACATAATGCCTGTTCTTAAAACTCCCCCTGAACCCAGTTTGACCAAAAATGTTACTTATGAAAAGGCCATGACATAATCGGTGGATTACATGCACACAATCGGTGGTAGGATTTAAGAAAATTCCTATAATTACAAATCTGTGGGATGCAAAACAATTGGGGTTGGATCTAACTTTCACTCCTGGACAGGATTATCATGTATGAAGTACTTTGCACTCATGGGTCATTAGAACTGTATGAATCCATCATATAAACATATATCTATTCCCTCCGCACTCCATCTTCTATTTTTCTCAGTCACATGGTATTCTAGTTGACCCCCCCTCAGCTCCTCCATCCATAGCGCAGTGAAACATCTGCAAGCCACTTTCCTGCTAACCTAAGCTGTCATAGTTTCTCATGGGGTAGGAGTAGAAAGGATAGGCCTTGTTTTGACGGGATTCCCATATTTTGTAGCAAAAAGTGAAGTAGTGCCTCCTTTTCTTGAAACGCTAAGCTCACCCGGGTTTCTTGCTACTTCCACTGAGGTCTCCTTTATTAGGCATTTTTAAGTAATCTAATCTTTCTTAATCCATCTTCTGATAGACGTAGGGTTATCATGAAAACAGCTTAGTTTCAAATTCATCTACTTCAGACAGAAAAAGAACCACCCATCACAAAATGTTGGCGCTTCCCTTATGGACACTACATAACATGAGTGCAACATACAAAGGGTTTTTTAAATCAATTGTACAGATTTCTATAGATTAACATGATGAAACATCATTGTGAGCGGTGTTAATTTATTTCCTTGAGAAATCAAAGTAAAGTGACCTTTTGCAAGAGAATTTATTGGACAAAACGTATTTTTTTCAATTTGAAGAAGTACAATATTTTGCACAATTCTGATGGAACATTTAAAATGTCATAACCTTTGTTTAAGACACAAAGATAAACGTATGCACTCAGCCGGGAGAAAACATGGTTAAAAAGAATCCCTGGGTTAAGAAAAACAAATTAAGAATGTGAGGCTGTCACAAACTTTATGAATGTTTGTGGTGTTACATAGCAGACAAGTCCTATTTTCTGGTCATGCTGTTTGACTGGGCAGAGAAGAACAATAGCAAGGTGCAGATGGATAAAGAACTATGATCATCACAATATAGAGCTCCAAATACTTCTTCCTGTTTACCAGCTAACTTGGAGGGAACAAGAGCTAAAAAACTAAAAAAGAAGGGTAAATCACAAGCTGGGGGGGTCTTCATTTGAAAAAACTGAAGTAGGATAATAACGTATGTTTGCCTTTAATAAAATTCGGACTTTACTGCGCTGTGAAGTTGGGCAAATCAGCAGTTTTTAGCTAGAACACAGGCCCCTATTATGCTTGGATTAAAGTATATCTACAACAGTTATAGAGTAATACAAAGTATGTTTGAAATAGAAATGACAGCAAGTGTACTTGGTAGACCAGTCAGCCACTCTTAGAATGTCCTTCATGTTGACCAGTCTAAAAGTTTCTAGACACCTCAGTTCCAGTCGACGAGGTTCAAACTTGTTCCAAATCCAGACCAGCCAATTCTATTATCCACTTGACCCATTCAGCGAAAGAGCAGGAAGAAAATGGAGTAGGAGACTTTCTGAAGGGCCTAAGGTTTATGGAGGAAAAGACTAATGGTGCTGGATTTATTTTACAAACACAGCTTTTAAGGATTATGAAATGAAGGTTATTCTGTGCCTACTGAAATAGTTTTGGCACTTTTGGAAACTGAAAAACAAACACAGAATCAATAGATGCTTAGACCTTCCAACAGGTGGCTGAAACTCATTTTGAGAGACACTAAGTACGGAGGCACACCCAGTTTAATAAATAAATCACAGTTACTTAGCCAAAGAGAAAACAAAAAGAACCCAAATTGATGGTATATGCCATGGGATTCTCCAGACCAGCCAAAAAGTGTCCATGCCACTGGGGAAGATTTACAGAGAGGTAGGCTTTTAGCAGTTGCTTCTAACTGTGGCAAAACAACTGAGATATAAGACGAACCTATAATGAAGAATACTTTCTGTCTGCATACAGCTGCTACAAACAAGAGTCATAATGAAAAGATGAAAAGCACAATTCACTTCTTGGGACAAACCCATAAAGGATGCTTTGTATTTTCATTACTTCTCGATCCAATATCCAATTGAAAAAGAAACACACTAAAGCTGCAAGTTCAGATGTTTGACAAGGAAAATTATGAACAGATTTCGGAAAAGGTCAGTCACTGCATTAATGCCAATCTACTTCCACTCTGCTTAATGCAGAGAAAAGAGAGCCAGTGCTACAAGCAAAAGTCCCAAACTGTTTCACCAGCTCCAGCAGGTGTTTGGAACAAGTATCTCCAAGATAGTAGATGTTCCTCCTTGCCTAAAGATTGTTAATTCAATATTGCCAATAAAGCTGCAAGCAGCTATAGATAAATGGTGTATAATGTGCAACATAGATTTCTTTAAGGACTGGCTAGAGTCTAGCTCTGTGACTACAATATGGAATTTGCCGAAGATGCCTCAGGTGTTACATACATTTATGTGGTCCAAGCATAGGCTTAGTGATTTAAGGGCACTGAATCAATATAAGAAAGATAGCTTCAAAGAAGAATGTTCAACCTCTCAAGAAGGACAGGAAAGAGGGCTTAAATTAAAAGTGGTACAAGTTCATCACTCAACCAAATGTCAAATAAAAATGTGAAAGATATTAACTTCTCACCACAATTCCTTTTTCATGTGGTTTACTTTGGCAACCTGTGATTGTGGAGTTGCAAACTTTGTTTTTATTTAAGATACATTTTGAGCATTCCATCTACATAGGTAGAGTGATTTAAAAAGTTGCTCAATGTATAGTAAAGCCTAGACTTCACCTGCGATAGGATCCTTTACTAAGAAGGGATGCTGGCCTATGGACGACACATTGGCATATATTCATATGCATACATTCTGTGGCATTAAAATGGATGCACATTCTTCATACTGCACCTCACATCCAGTGAGAGACCAAAAGAGATGCATATAGACTTTTAGAGCACAACCTTTCACTGTAATAAAAGAAATGTCCAGTCATCTTGGGAAATGGAAGCCAAGACCATAGGCATCTTTCAGATCAATTTTCACCATTCAATCCATAGAAAATGGAAGTGATGGAAAACAATATGTTACATGTTTTACAGTGATATAGAAGAAAACCAATGAAGTAATGTAGATTTATGACAACGTGTAACTTTGTATTTTAATTGTGAACAGAAAATTGATATTTAAGATTGTCAAAAGATACAGAGATGCTGGTTCTGTGGCATCCTCTCAGTTCAAGTCTGTGTCCCACTAAAACAAGTCAAGTGGATGTGATTTTTTAAGGATTTGCATACTGTAGAACTCTAGCAAAAACACTGAATCATCTGAAGATTGTCGAATCACTCCCAGATTGAGAAAATGTCTACTTTCCAGTTTTACAGGTGGCAAATGAAAAGCATTCATAGGATGAGTCATCTCTTCCCATTCCTCCACATTAGCAACTCTAGAGACCTCTACTTCCTGTAGGAAAAAGATGAATCATTGGTGTCCAAAGTTTGATTGTTGCAGCCAACCTGGAACCACTGATTGGGTTTGAAATGGCCAGGAGAATTATCTTTTCCACGACCCCCTCTATTAAAAACCTTTTAATGCTATCTGTATTTGTAAAGCGCACTATCAACCACTAGGCTATCCTGGTGCTGTGCAGGTGTGTTTGCCTAGCCCTGCCTATATTAGGTTGGGTAATTGAAAAGACAGGTCTTCAGCTTCATGGGGAGTTCAAGAAGAGCGGAGGAGGTGCTGATATGGAGTGGGAGGCTGTTCCAGGCTTTTGGAGCGTGGTAAGAGAACGCCCTGCCTCCTCATCTGGTTCTGTTTACATGTGGGGCTTGTATGAGTAGGAGAACTGTGGAGCAGAGGTGTCTGGGTGGGTTATATTTAAGTAGGTGTGCCTAAGATGTGTAGTGCCTTGAATGTGTGTGTGGGGAGTTTGAAATGAGCTTGTTTGTTTAACAGGAGCCAGTGGAGCTCTCTGAGGTGTGGTGTGATGTGAGTTTCATATTGGAGGTTGGAGATGAGTCTGGCTGTCGAGTTCTGCATGGTTTTTAGTCTTCTAGAGAGTTGCTTGGTGATCCCGGTGTAGAGGTGCCAGCAGTCCAACTTGCTAATGACTGGCAGTTTTTCTTGTCTTGCTTGGGAGCCATTTGAAGATCTCCCTCAGCATCTTCTGGTTATGGAAGCAAGATGCAGCAATGGTGTTGACTGGTGCCATCATGTCCAGTTTGCTGCTGATAATTATTACTGGCTGGGTGTGGCTGTGGGCCCAAGTTCAGCCACCAGTTGGAATCCCATGGTGAGGTGTTCTTGCTGGAGATCACTCCTCTTTCTTATCAGTATAAGTTTGAGGCATTTGGCTTTCATCCTGTTAGTGACATCAGTCATGCAGACGGTGAACTTGTCCTTGGCATAGGAGAGGATGTTGATGTCATGTGTGTGGATGACATTGGCCAGAGGGATCATGTATGCACTGAAACGGGAAGGGCTGAGCGAGGAACCCTGAGGCACTCCACAGTTTAGTTTGGGGCTTCCGAGAAGTAAGGAGCTAGGCTGAAAGCTTGTGTTCTATCTGTTAAGAAGGAGCAGATCCAGTGGAGAGAGGTTCCTTGGATTCCAATCTCATGCAGCTGCCCGATGAGGATGGGGTGTGAGACCTTGTCAAATGCTGCAGAGAGGTCCAGGAGAATGAAGGGTGCCGTAACTCATCTGTCAAAGATCATGCATGTGTCATCTGTGGTGGTGATGAGTGCTGTTTGTGGGAGTACACCTATCTCATAAATAGTTACATCCAGTTGCCCAAATGTTTTGGGGAAACACCAGGCAAATCTGTTGTGGGACCCAGATGGCATGAGAAAAGCTAATGATCCTGCTTGCTTCATGATAAAGGGAGCTGAGTTTCTTCTGAATGATATTTGTACACAAAAGCAGCTTGTCAAGGACTTTGGCACAGTACAGATGTGATGGCTGTTACAATGTATGTGGGGAACTTTACATTTCACTTAGCAGATATCGAGACTGTGGTTTAGTTAGGCTTGATATACAGTGTTTGTGTGTTTGTAATAGTCACCCTATTACCATTCACCTGTGCTAATGTTTAAGCAATCCTCATAGTAGTTCTATTCTGCTTGAGGATAGCATGAAACAAGCATATAGGAATCTGTCTCTCTATATACTATACCAAAATGAGGTATAGTGTGTAGAGAGTCCATTGGATCCCCAGAGGCTAAAGTAGATAATACTAATGCTCTCTCTTGTGATAGTGTGGCCGAGTAGTTAGGCTTATCAGAAGCTAGGCTTAAGCATTTGTTGTACACACAGTGGCAATACATGAGACACACACTCAATGAATAAATCCCTACCAATTTATAAAAATAATACTTGGTTGTATTTATTTTGTAGAACCATAGAACTTCATCATGGGTAAAAACTATTTTCAATAGAAATACATTTCAGTTTAAAAAATGGACACAGTGCAATTTTCAGACTTAGCAATGTTAAGCTATGGGAGGAAGAAATCATTCAGCATACATAGGGATAACATTGATAAACAAGACCAGTCTGTGGAAGTTAAGGTCAGTATTGGATAAGGTTCAGTTCAGCACCAACAGTGCACTACCAGCAGCACAGGGGCAGCCGGGTGCAGGGTGCAAATTTAAGTTGAGCGCCCAATGCCCCCAATCATTGGGGATTGGGGGCAATCAGTCAGAGGCTGATTACAGGTAAGTAGCAGTGGCTTGGAGGCCAGTCTCCAAGGGTTGAAGCAAGCACTTGACGGAGCCCAGACAGCACCAACACTACACCACCAGTGGCACAGTTGCCAACACAGCATCGGGGGCCCAATGCAAAGCAATGGAGAACGGCCAAATCGAACAAGGGCTGCAGGCTCAGGCTCAGGCTAGGAGGCCGGTCACAGGAAATCAACAGCTGGGCAGGTAAGTTGCGATGCTCGGGGATGTAGGGACACCTTTGGTCTTCTTCACTGAGCCCCTAGGCGGATGCGTGCAGGGGTGCCTTTTGGTGTTGGAAATGGCTTATCACAAAAGGTCGCAATTGGGGCGGGGGCCTCCGTGCAGAGGCTGGATGCGACGTCGAGGAGTGCAGGAGAGGTCAGCTCATGGTGGACTTGGGCTCTGGAGCGCTGGGGAACCTTGCTGGAACCAGTGGGCCACTTGGATTTGGGCCCAAGGCATCGGGTGCAGAGGTGGAACCTTGGGCAGGCTCCACGGTTCTTCAGGTCACAGAGTCCTTACTTTGAAAATGGTTGCTTGGTGAACAGGTCCGCTGTTCTCCGGAGTCTTGATCTTTATTGAAGGCATCAGTCCTCCCAGGGTTCTGGAGGTCGCTGGGCTGCAGGACAAGTTGTCTTTTGGTGCAGGATTGTTGAGGGCTGCAGACAGGCAGGTACGACTGGGGCCAAGCCTGTTGGTCTCTGCGGTCTTCTCTGCTGGTCTGACTCTGTAGTCTTCTTAGGCGTTCTTAGGTCATCAGGAACTGAAGTTCAGGGGTGGGCCACCTAAATACTACATTTAAGGGCATTTAAAGGGTTACTTACCTTAAGGGTGACTACACCCTCTAAATGCTCACCTCACGTGGGGGATGGTCATATCTCTGATCCTGATTGTTGGAGTCCCACCATCTTGAAGATGCTGGGCACTGAAAAGTGTACTGCACCAATCCTCCAGCACCTGAGGGGTGGAGTTGACAGAGGGGGACACAGCTCCTATTCTTTCTACATTTTCCCGCCTATCGTCCCACCAAAAAGGGGATGAGGACAGGAAGGAGACCTGCTCCCTCTAACAGGAGAGGCTGGGGTCGCATTACAAAGGCAACAAGGCCTTTGAAGCTCCACTCCACAGATGGCTTCTACTGACCAGGGTGAGGTTTTAACTGGGCCTTGGCGGTAAACTCTACTCTGCTCGCTGAGTTTTTCGCGCTCCGCTTAGAGTGCAGAGTTTATAAAAACTCTGCGGCAAGATTTTTCAATGCGGACGGTCGCGGCAAGTTGCAACCCCTTGCGTTGAGAAACCTACTGCTCATGTTGAGGAAGCTGCCACTCGAGTTGAACATCTACTCAAGTGGCAGAAAGAAGCTGCGCCCTCTTGCACCACGCGTGTTGCAGTTTGTGCTGATTTTACAGCACAGGACAAATGTAGAACGCTAAAAATCAGCGCAAGCAGTGCCACTTACCTCACTCCAATGCTTGCAGAACTCCGCTGAGCACGGCGGAGTTCTTTTGTCACTTCACGGAGTTCCACATAGCGGAGCTCCGCGAACTCCACATCCGGCGCCAACGATGCCGCTGATGCCACGCAGAGCTGAACGGAGCTACCCGATGGCACGCAGGGGTACTGCTCACAGAAAGGTTTCCGGATCCAGTCTGACGCCTGGGAAATTCAACTGTATGGAATCTGCAGCTAGATATTGTCTCTACCAGATAATGCATTACCGAAGAGAAGTAACTTGTTCTTCCTATCCAATAAATGTAGCCAGAGGTGTGTTTGTGAGATACCTGGTCATTCTCTAAGCTCTGCAGGAACTCTGGCTATACTAACAACCCCTGGATGCCACAGGAAATATACTGGATATGTCCATGGAAATATCAGGATATGCAATAATTGAGCCTTGGAAATAGAGGAGGAAGCCCTCATATTCTTGCCCATCAATTGAATACATTTTAATACATTTGTCTCCTAAAAATATGTCTTAAGCATCACACCCTAATTCTGAAGACATCATCGCTTCCAGCTTTTAGTCTACCTTCATAAGTATCTACATCCTCCATTCTGAGGCTTTTTAAAAGTTACCGTCACCTAGAATAGAAAAGGCTCTTTACCAAATTGAATAGGGCATCAGTTGAAATGTAATTACCTAAAATCCCTGTCCCTCCCACAAAAACTAGAATCTTGTATGTTACTTAGTTTGCCAACTGTGCCCAGTAATTTATCTGAAAAACAATTACAAAGCATTGTATTTACTCCTTGTTTTAGTAGATGAACAAAACCACCAATTGTTGGCCAATAGCCGTAATGGCCACTAACTCTTCAGATATTTTAGGTATAGTGCATTCTACATTTATCTTGTTGCATGCCTCATTATCCAAGAGATTTCAAATTCCATATTGAATATAGTCCCTCATGCTGTAGGGAAGTCACTTCCTAGAAATTTGATGCTAATGCTTAACGGCATTGGACGTAGGTTCTCCAGCCATCCACTACTGCAGCAGAAACAGAATCAATCCTGGTGTATGTGTTCCTACCATAGACATTCATTTCAAATGTTCACGTATAGGTGAATTTGAGCATGATGAAGTTGAATAAGCTTCTCTATCAGGGTTAGGAGAAAGGAATAAGTACAGATTAGCCTCAGTATCAGATAAGAAATCTGCAATCTCCATGGGTTCTTCTTTACATATGTACCATTGGTAAACTCCCAGAAAGCCAACAAATTATTTGACTCAAAGTCAACACCATGGTCCCAAGTGAATTAGCTTGTTTTGTCACAAAACATAAGTCAATAAAGTGGAAGACTCCGGAGAAGACATCCATAGCCGACTTCTGCCGTTAAAAATAGTCTGGCCAGAGCTGGTTAGAGCTAGCTATGATATTTGGCACGAATTAACCATCTCTTTGACATCCATGATGGACAAAGCCTGGTGAAGAGAAGAGCACTGCAAAGTTAATAATGAAGTAATATCAAATATTTTCTACTCATCTCTGTGAAGACTTAGGTATTCAAAATCATGAAATTCTTTTCATGAAATTGTGTAAAATGGTGGGAAAATTTGGAGAAATTACACACAAGGAACTTTGGGGTATCACAAGGGAAAATTGAGTGGGAGGACATAATGCACATTCAAAAATCACTCAAGATGCCAGCAACAAGACTGGTTTGCAGAGAAAAAGTCTCATGATACACAAGTAATGTACAAACCACTCTTCTACACGATACTTTCTAACACATAAAATTGGGCAAAATGGCATGCTGGCCTAATTTCTGACATTTGCCAATAATGTTCGTAATCTGAAATTAAGCGAATAACTAGCATTTTGCGGGGGCTATGGAACATGTTTGACAGGCCTAGGGAAGTGCTTAATTTGAGCCAGTGGTTTCCGGTGCTCAGCACCGGCACTTAATCATCAACACCAGCGCTTGAGCACCAGTTAAGGACACATTCACTTTTGGTGGGCACATGGAAATTAAGTGATTTGCCCAGAATCACAGGAGGTGGAGCCGACACTGAGACTCGAACCTGGTTCTCCAGCTCCAAAGTAGGCAGCTCTGGCCATTACACCACATCCCCTCCCCACTTGTAGAGTTTGTTGGTTCTGTGTTAGGCAGCACTAACAGCAAAAATGGGCTGGTTGAAGATGCCTCCTGACGAGAGCCCCAGCACTTCTTTTTTTACAAATTAACCACTGATCAAGGGAAGCCCAAAGAAGCCCACTGACACCATATCACATTGTCCCTTTAAAACTAGTCTTAGAAACAGCAACTTCCATGAATAAAGGAAAGCTCCCTCTCTGATAATCAGTATTCAGAAGCCAAAACCCTGCACAGTCTTAGATCTGCCTGTTTGATGCTTCATTTTTGCCAACTGACTAAAATGGCAGCCGAGTTGCTGAAAGCTGACCCACGTGTGGAAAGAAGTGAATTTGAAATTGGCTCCCATAACACAGTCAGAATAGAGACCCAATAGAGTGGTTCCTTCAGTAGCCACATATGCGCACAGGTCGTTTAGAAATCAGTGGGCAAAACTCTGAGATACAAGAAAAATATGTACAAGCCAATGTAATAAACAGAGCTAACAAAACAAAATTATCCCGAAAACAAGTGGTTGTCACATACAGCCAATTGAATAGTAATAATTGTACTAGGCAAGAGATGAAAAAACAGAACACTTAACTTGGCTGGAGTAGCATGAAACATAGACCTGGCTTCTGCATTGGAGTGCAATGACCCTATGTGCCGTGTACTTGGATTTCGCGGTGCTCACATCAGAACATTTTTCGAATCACACACCAAATACACAGCAGCACTCTCCATCATAACACGTCATTTGATATCATTCATTTAATATCACACATACATCTATCTAACTCAGCTGACAAATGCCTTCACCAGGACACCACCCAACAGCACTTTTTAAAGCAATTACCTTAATAAGAAGTGTTGCAGGACAGTGCGCATGAGAGGTCATCTAGAAGATGCATCTACAGTTTGGTGGCATCACCCATTAAAGAGCGAGAACATTCACCTACAACTCATTAAGGTGACACATTCACATGCCACAGGAACATTCACTTTCACATTACTGTTAGCGCAATGTTCTGAAGCCGATTAAGACTCTGGTCTCCAATGGAACTCGAGGAACCAATTGGAAATTCCAAACAGACTACAAAAAATGCTGCAGTATCTTACTAGTGTCTGGTAGTGTGCATTACATAAAGCTGCATAACTTGTCTGGGTTATCTCAAAGTGATGCATATCAAACCTATATAGGATATGTTTGGCTAAGATGCCAATGACCCAAACAACTACCCACCGATCGTAAATGTCCCTTTCTAATCAAACGGATGGACTGAGCAGCATTCAATGAATTTCATCATTTATTAGAAACAGTGACCTGCTCTTGCACAATCAAAATGGATTCCGTCCTGATTGCGGCACTCAAACATCACTTATTGAGATATGAGAAGACATTAAAACAACTATAGATTCCAATGGTTACTTTCCCTCCCCCAATAGTTACTTTCCCTCCCCCTACTTGACCTCACCATCATCCCACACTCTTATATAGTCGTTGAGATTTTGGGATCCAAGGGAATGTTGTGAAACGGATCTCATCGTACCTCGCTGACAGGAGGCTCATCATCTCAGCCTCATCGTCTCACTCACTCCCTCCTTCTCTTCTGATTCTGAACCATTCAAACGCAGAATAGTGTACCTTAAGGCTCAGTCACTATCCTCTTCTGCTCAAAATCTACCTTAGGCAACTACCTGACATAATGTCATCTTTTAACCTCATCTGCTATACCATTGCAGTTGACACGCACATCACTATAAAGCTTGAGAGTCAATCTGATCTTGACTCCAGCAAGATGGTGAAATGCCTTGAAGCAACTGGCCATTGGAAGCTTACCGGCTAGTTTAAACATAGCTATTCAAAACAGATTTCCATCCATGCAGATCCTGTACCTGCATAAATTACACAGAATTGAGACTACTTGACCTCATTCCACTGAGAACCCATATTATGCCTGCTCTGATCTCGCTACACTGGCTCCCAGTGGCTAGACAAATTACATTCAAAGCAATGTGTAAAGCTCACCTGTCAATCAAAGGTACTTGTCCACTCTTCTTTCAACATAAACTCCATGACATCGCCAAGCTAGCCTTATGAGCTCAAGGCTTGCCCTTTACTCACTGTGCTTCATTCAAGAAAACTCGAACAGGTGGAGCCTCCTTCTCTGTCTAATCAACCAAACTATGGAACTGACTCCCTACACAATTTCAGAGCATTGTCAACCATCTTCAATTCCAGAAATCTTTAAAAGTCAGCTCTTCCCAACATTATAACCACAAAACGTAAATGCGATCTATACCAGCATACTTGATAACTTGGTATGCACTTCTGTATCTATCTCCACACTGTCCACAAATACTACATAAGTCCTGTGCTGCACTTCACAACATGTATAGATCATGTCTCTGAAGTTCCCACACTTCAAACAGTATTTTACACATAGGACATACTAGACACAACACCCTTCCAACTCAGCACTCTGAAAGGGCGCCCAGGTACTGATATGAATTAGGGGCTTCCTGATGGATTTGAAGCGCTATAGAAATGGGTCAGTACAATACAATTACGGCATGAAAATAGATACATGAAAAAGCAGCTCTACATCATATGTAGTGTACGCCACCCAATTAGGGTCTCACAAATCAAGGCCATCACACAATCAGTTATAGATTTTTATTAACTACGGCGCCCCGCCGAAATGTTGCATGCCTGACTGTGTAGCTTGTAGTGGGTATGCCGCCCAGCTCACATATTATGTGGTTCATGAAATTGCTTTAGCGCTTATCTTCTAATCTTTCAATCTGGTGAAATAGAATTGTTTATTTCTGGGAAAAGTCACATTTAGATGGGGACAGATGAATTCGCTTGTGCTAAACCTATCCCCAGTTCAATTGGTATGTGCAAGCTTTGGGGAACGGTTGTTAGATCTCATCAGGACCCTGAAAGAGACAAATCATAGTCTTTCAGCACCCGTCTAAACAAGGGTGTGGACGTACAACAACGTTCTTGTTCTTGCTATGAAAATATATAATTTACACTAAAATAAAAAATCAAGAAACGGATTTGGGTAAAGTGTTTACCAACTTTGGCTTTGTCTTAGTCTCGTGGCAGGAGGATTCCTATATTGTAAATAGCAGCCAGCGATGCTCCTTTCCTGATGGATGGGGAGGTCTTGGTTGAGAGTCCTAGGGCCTGATGTACGAGACTGTTTTGCATTTGCAAAGCCTGCGATTCACACAATTGCAGGCTTTGTGACCGCAAAACAATGATTTGCAATGCACTAAATGTGGATATGCTTTTAAGTGTGTGCAGTATCTTTTTCGACTCATTCCGAGTTTCGAAGAGGAGGGATATCCTGTTCGAAATTTACATTGAAATGTATCAATGTTACCACAATTGTGGTTCAAACCATTGAACAAATATCGACTCCCAAGATAGGGTGGAGAATGATTCGCAAAGAAAGCTTCCTCTTGAGCAGTCTCAGCCGTAGCAGTGGTCCCGGGGATCAGTGGCTCCTCTCCCAGATACTTTCTGAAATGGGAAACCTTTTTAAATCAGCACGTGTACCGGGTTTGCTTTAAAAAATATATATATTTCCTATTTGGGTACCAAATGTTTGTACAGAGGTCTGCTCTCTTTTGCAGGCCATCACCACTATATTCACAACCATTTGCAGGGGTCGTTAATTGTGACATGCCTAATTAATATTCATTAGGCAGGTCACTTTGTTATCCTTTGTGACATGATCATTTGCAATGCTACCTATTAGTACAAACTGCATCCCTGTTCGCTAATCGCTTGGCGCACAGTTTCCACATCTTGGTTTGCAAACAAGGATTCATACATCTGGCCCCTTGCGGTACGTTTCCCAAGGACATTCTTTGGCTCAGTGCTTATATTGTTTAAAAAAAAAAAAAGGAAAGGAAATAAAAATATAAGCCAGAGGCCCAACCGCATGGTTGCTGACTGCTGCGGATGCTGAATATCATTGCTTCCTAGTTGTCATTCTACATCATGCCTCTTTCTTCAACCTCTGTCCTACACCTCCTATTTATCTCCCATAGTTGCAGGTGCTTTTCTCTGCTTTCTCTCTTTTTCCCTGTTTTCCTGCCTTTTTCTTCCTTCTTGTTCCTCCCTTTTGCTTTGAGTCAAAGACTAATGCAAAATTAGTCCAAGTTCCCAAATATAAGTGCTACTGCCCACCACCTGCAACCACCGGCACAAATTAAGCTTTGCTTCAGCTGATTCTGAAAGTAGAAACTGATGAATGGCGTTGGAGTCTGAGATAGGGGTGATAACTGAAGGCGGCCACACACACATCCGCCATACCTTATTATGGGGACTCAACATGGGCGTGCTCCGGTGGATGCCCTGCTCACTCTACTTTCAAACTAGACGACTGAGCTTGATCCGAATCCAAGATTCCACCTGTGTTGTATTCCTCTTTGAACTGCTGCTAGCAAGACTAGCAGATATTCCCATTCCCCATCCCGGATGCACCATGAACTATTTTTATTAATCAAATATTGGGACATTAAGATTTCGGAAAGATTGAAAAGTATTAGCTGCAGAATTATCCACCATTTGTCTGATATGAGATACTGGAATATCACGTGATGGGAAAAGCTTCCTAGTGCATGCTATAAAATGTTTCAATGTGAAAGAATTAGAAGGGCTCTCACTCACAAAGTATATACCCGGCGACCTCCTAACTCCATGCAAGTATAAGATTGCATTGTCTTGCACTTGCTGCAAGAGTTCCACCACCAATAGACAGTTCCATTAAGCAGGTTCCATTTTATATTACGCTGTTGGCCTTCTCTTCTTCTGTTTGTGACTGTAATGAGGTAGCTCGCATTCAGGTGACATCTCTATACTTTGTGTCAGTGCTGTGGAAAAGCAGGGTGAGCTCGGTATATGGTGAGAGCTGTTGACGTGCTCTTTCCTCTGAGTGCGGACTTTGCTACAGCTCTGTGGATCACGAGTCCTTTTTGTTTGCAAATGAGGAACAGATTACATAGGGAGACCTTGACGTCACTCACACATAAGTGAGGTGAATGGGCTGCTTCTGTTTCCTGCAGTACCCTCCCCCTGGGGAATAATACATCACAACCGAGTGTACAGTAAAATGGCTCCCCTCTGCTTACTAAAAGCAGCATCCCTGAAACTCTGAACGAGTTCCCTCTTTTTAGAAGTCCACCCAATACCAGGCCACATGTCTAGAATACATGTACGAGTACACAACATTTGGATCTTTGTAGAAGCAGGATTAAAACATAGGTCTCCTAGTTCGCAGTTGGTATCTCAGCCCTCCCACAAGAGATTCTTGAGATTGGTAGTGGGAACTCTAAACATGAGTGGGAAACACACATATTTCAGACAGGGTTAAAGCCATGTTCTCATTGACCTTAAATCAACCTTGTACAGGCACATGCCCTTCATGAGCTGCTTTTACCAGAGCAGGTTTTAGGAGCTGGAGTGCCTGAACACCATTAAGAAATAATACAATTCCATTCTTAGAGCATGTACCATTGTGGCTGAACCCAAAACAAAACAACCAGGGGGAATCTGCCTGTGCATCAGCATGTGACTCCCCAATAAAGTGTTAAATGTGAATGCCAAATTCCAACAACTACTAGTTTTCCCATCATTCACTCATTATTGCCCTCAAAGTCTCACACTTGTTTTCTAAATTTGACCTTGCTGTTGGAGTCCACTGAGATGTTATCAGACTCCCGCCTCCTTCCCGCCTTAAGGTTTGCTTGCTCTCTGAAAAAGCCTGGTGTTTTGGTGTCTACTTGGCAACTGAAATCGTGCAGAGCATCATTAGTTGTACTCTCAGTGGCCTCGCAGGTGTATCGCGCATCAGTATGAGCATGCTAGTCTTCGCTGATCCACTCGAGGACCATTGCCAACTCAAATAGTGCTTTTTGTACATCTACAGGATGCAGACATCTCTATGAAACAGGACCTTCTACCATGCATCACTTTCTTTGGTTATGTCTTCATTGATGCAAAATTGATCCAGAAATAGTTCCAAATGACAAAGACTCTCCAACCCCGATGCCCATCAGGGAGAGGACAAGTTTCTTTGTTAGCTACAGCTCTAGCTTCACCAAACACCATAACTACTCCCACACAGAGTGATGTCTTTTAGGTTTGCCAAACATGGCACTGGCAGGTAAAACCCAATAGTTTTTCAAAAGAAAAAAGATATTCTTTGTCAGAAAACACATTTGTGGCTTACTCTGAACAGCACCAGACTGGCCCTAGTGGGCATTGGCCCTTTCCCCGGAGGTTGGAAGGGCGGTGGCTGGTTTTGCAGGTGTAGGGGGCATTTTTGTTTCTGGGGGCCGGTTTTGTAGCGGTGCTGCAAAACATGATCACCATTCTTCCTCAATAGTAGCCCTCCTTTTCTAAATCACAATTTTGCATTGTTTGCACTAGATTTGGGATATCACCATTGAAAAATCACTTTTCACTTATAGCTAATATTTGTGTGTCCTCAAAATAGTCGTGTGTACTCATCACACAAAATACAGGCCGCCATGCAGACATCACACAGTTTCTGCAGGTATACTGGCATTGCCATTTGCTACCATGGGCACACAAATATTTACTCTCTTTTGTGATGAGATCTTTTGCACCAAAGTCTCACAATCCAGAATGTAAAATCTGTGCTACCATCACGCCTTAACATGGTTCCCTCCACGAGACTAATAATGCAAAATTGGCAAAATACTATGCTGCCTATTACTTATTCAAATCATCGGGTACATGGTGCTTCTCGTCTACATATGCACACCACCAGAAAGCAGCAAGACTGTTGGCCCAAAAACCTCAGAGAACTTCACAAAATGTCCTTCAAAAGGCTGTTGGGCATCTAGCTAATGGCAACTCACAGACTACTGTGATCCTTCCACTCATTGACAGCTACACAGATGAAATAACCAAAAAGCCACAAGGTGCCTACCTGTGCCAGCATATCTGTAAAAGAGATACAACGTCTTCCTGGCCAATCTGAAGTGCTGACAATACTGGAAGGGAAAACTGAGTGGCGCCTACACCCTGCAAAACACCTCATGCACCAAACTTGATGTGTTCTGTGGGTTACTTTAGCCTAACAACTCCAATCCATCCCAAAAAATCTCTCTTGCTCATTGCTAAGTCATTTTCCTCTGATTCTCACCTTCTGACACTCTTTCAGGAAACATGTCTCATCTGATCCCAAGTCCCTGTCTAGAGATCCCTGGTGCTTCATTACAATTATCATTAGTACCACGGTGTGCGATGCGGTGTACATACACTCACACTCTGCGTGTGCATTGTCAAGTGATTAGGAAATAAGAACCTTCAATCATCTTTTGATCATTCCACAAATAACCTCCAGTATTATCTGTGCATTTGTTCACATCCCTGCCATTTAGAAAAGATGTCCACAATTCCTCAACCTTCCAGCTACTCCTTAGGCTCCCAGCTGCCTCTGCTACTCTCTCACCTCTGCTCAGATGAATACACACCACTGTATTTAGAGGTATACATTTGTACTCATTCAAAAATATGCAGTTCGGAAAATATAGTACATATATTGATGCTCTTCTCCTCTGTAAGCATTGTTTTTTTCCCAAGAAGACAACCAGACTGAAGAAGGCATAAGCCAGATGATTGCATCAGATTCACTGCACCATAAACATAGCCTAGTTCATTTGCCTGCTGAACAGTGATTTAATGCCGCATCTGAAGATCCGTACCAATCACAAGATCAGTTGACTGGTGAAGAAGGCCCTAAAGAAGGCCCTTCAATTCGCCATGGCTCCTTCACACTCAACTACCTAAGAGTTACAGAACCCCAAATGACATAACCATGCCCTGGCTGGAGGAATTTGGACCTTCCCAAAGTCCAGATTTAAACATCTGAATACAGTTTGACACAAGCGTTGCCTTGCACCAGCATTTTACTACAGTAGTTAAAAATACCAGCTTCTGTCTCATGTTTCTGAGAAGAAAAATAGTGAAATTGCAGAGATTACAAAACCATGCACCTAGAAAAATGATACAAATTACTCTGGAGGTTGAGACTCTTCATTTGCTCCCCATAGGCAAGGGAATAAAGTTGGAATTTCTGTGGATTATTTTGAAATCGCAGTGGGTAGGGATTACCCAAAATAACTATAGGTTCTTTTTCTAAAATGTATATAGAACTGGTTTATAAGGTCCAGAAATGTTAACATGTTCAGTCAGGTGAGATTCAAACTCATTGCAGAAGAGGCATATGGATACAGTTAGTGGATCCACCACTCCAGAACAGATTGTACCTACATCCTAGTCACCAACTTAAAAAAAAAAGCGAAAAACAGTCTTCTTCAAAGAGGCCTCTCCTTTCCACTATGACTACCACCTCCACTCCAAAAAGAAACTGTGTCCCATGCAGTGCAGTTTCAACCATTATGGGAGAGGATGTGGCGTTGCGACTAGACCTGCCAACTTTGGAGCCGGGGACTAGGTTCCAAGCCCTGGTGTCGGCTCAACATCCTGTGAATCTGGGCGAATAACGTATTCTCCCCGTGCCTACCAAAAATGAATGTGTCCTTGTGTAATGTAATTGGGGCACATGTAAAGTGCTCCAATACCTTCAAGTCGAGTTTGCGATATATAAAACTGCACACAAAAAAATACTAAATCCTTGATCTGATTATCTGTCAGGGAGTACTAACCTTGTACAGAGAGTCGAATGGAAGCAATGCACTCTTCCAGTTCTACTACTTCCACCATTGACCACATGCACAGGAAAATAAGGGCCAGCGATATAAACAAGGAAAGGGTTATCGGATTAGATACAAAACAGAGACACAGAACTCAGCAACTCAAAGTTGTCACTTTTGCTGATTAAGGATGACTCAGGATATAATTGATATCTAAAGGCAAAGATATATCTTTATTTACTTGCCATAATAAAATTCTGTACTTAACTGTTACAGAGAATGGATATACATTAGCAATATCTATGAGAAGCCAACTCACTATACTTTGATGTGGATCTTATAATTGCTAAAAACTAAACATATAAAGAATGAGCACCTTCAATATCTGTTTACTAACACTTTCCCCTATAACTTAAATGACCATTGGAAGATGAGTACTAGTGCCACCTCCTACTTGACTCGTAGCACTGCTAGATAATTGTCAATGTTAATATTCCGATGTTTCTGTAATTTAGCAATTTGTATAAACATGCTAGAACTCTAAAGCCTTTTAATCCGATGGTTCACGCATAGCAGGAGCAACAGAGTCCAGGCTTTCATCACAAGACAACTCTTAGTAAAATGTACCAACCCTCAGTCTTAGAAGAGTTCATCTAAATGTTCAGGATATACTTCAAATTTTGCTTCCACCAGCAGCACAACTTTCTGAAATACTTCTCTATATTTCTATTTCCTTCAATATAAATCTAGAGAGGAACACATACTTCTTGGCAAGGGAATCCAAAATCTGCGTTGCAAGGGCCTGGCTGTGCTACATTGTATCACAAATTCCTAGCACAGGTGCTGTGGGCCAAGAGCCAAGTTACACACAGATATCCAAGATGGCTGCCATGTTTCAAGACTATATAAGTGTTTATGGTCTGCTGGGAATTGTATTTCATTGTAAAGATACTATAATGTAGTGAGTTCTCCATGAACATGAACACTTAGTGACGGCCAGCCCTTGAATGAATGAATGAATGAATGAATGAATATTAATCTTATAAAGCGCAAACTTTGCCCAAAGACTGCAATGCGCTGCGGAAGGGGCCAGCAGTCGAGGTACGTAGAAGGCTCACAATGGTTAGATGGTAAAGAGCCAAGTCTTCAAGGCCTTGCGGAAGAGAGAGTGAGACTCTTGTCCAGAGATTGAGAGAGGGAGAGAATTCCAGAGCTTAGCAGCAGCAACGGAGAAAGCTCTCCCCCCCCCATCTGGCTCTCCTAAACCTAGGAACTACCAACCAATTTTTACAGGCAGATCTCAACTGCCTGGTGGGAAGATATCGTTGTAAGAGCCTTTTAATACCTTCCGAGCCTAGATTATAAAGTGCCTTGTGGGTGAGGCAAACGGCTTTAAATAGAATTCTCTGGCTTAGAGGAAGCCAATGCAGCTTACTAATAGATGCCGAGACTGAGTGGGATTTAGGAAGGCCCATCACCAGCCTGGCCATTGTGTTCTGCACCAGCTGTAGTCGGTGGATGAGTCCCATATTGATGTCCAGATAAAGGGCATTGCAATAATCCAATCTGGACAGCACTAGGGCAACAACTGCCTGCTTTCTGGAGGAAAAGGAAAGAAATTGAGAAATCTTCCTAAGGACCCTGATGATTCCAAAACAGGTGGACACCGTTCTGTTAATCTGAGGGCCCAGGGAGAGGGAGTTGTCAACTATGACTCCAAGATTTTTTGCTATGGGATCTGGGCAGGGGCATGAACCGAGCATATCAGGCCACCAGGCATGGGACCATATAGACTGTTGGTTTCCAAATACCAGGACCTCCGTTTTATCACTGTTAAGTCTAAGGTAGTTCTCTACCATCCAGGAGGCCACTGCCTGCATGCAATTTTTAAAATTGGTTGCGGATGCTTCTATGCTGTTAGTAATAGACACCATAATTTGGGTGTCATCAGCATAGGACAGCACCTCCAGCCCAAAGGATCTAACGACCTTGGCTACGGGGGCAACATAAATGTTAAAAAGAGTTGGACTCAATGAGGAGCCCTGAGGGACTCCACAAAACATATGGTTAGCGTCCGAGTAAAATTGTTCCATTTTTACTATTTGTGACCGGTCAGTAAGGAATGAGGTGAGCAACTTCAGGGCAGTGACCATGACCCCAATTTCCTTAAGCCGGTCCACCAATCTCAAAGGAGATATGGTATCAAAGGCCACCGTTAGGTCTAGAAGAATCAATAGCGTGCTGCACCCAGCATCGACCTGAGTTCGAATGTTATTGATTACAGAAGTTAACGCAGTCTCGGTGCTGTGGCCATTTCTAAAGCCATGCTGAGAGCCATCAAGCAAATGGTGTTCATCCGAATAGGAGCTAAGATGGGAATTAAGATGTTTCTCCAAGATTTTTGCTGGCACTGGTAACAAAGAGATGGGTCGATAATTGTTTAACTCAGAAGGATCCAAGGAGGCCTTTTTTAAGAGAGGTTTGACTACCGCAGTCTTCCAAGAAATAGGGTACTGCCCAGATGAAATAACTACATTAAGTGTAGAGGTAAGGTAAGGGACAATTACCTCACTTCTTAATTTCATGATCTTCAAGGGGCAGGACTTCAGCGGGGAACCAGGGGTAATTCCTCCGAACAGGTGATCTATGTGCTCCTGCGATAAAGGTGGGAAGGTGGATAAGTTGACCGCCTCCAGGAAGGTTGCGGGGGCATTAAGAGGAAATTGAGGCGTGACGGGGCCTATTTTGGATGCCTCAGAGTTGAGGATTTCCAAAGAGGAATATATTTCCGAAATCTTAGAACGGAAAAAGCTGGCCATTCTGTTGCAAAGATCCTGGGAGCTATCAGTGTGAGAAGAGGCTGAAGGGGAGGAGAGAGATTTAATTACATTAAAAAGTTTCCTAGAGGATCTGAGGGTTTCTGTCAGTCTAGAGTAGAATGATACTTTTTCCTCTTTAATAGCGATTTTAGATTCCCCTAACCTTCCCTGAAAGAAACTCTGTGCGGGTGGCTTGATGCATGGCTTCCCCATCATTGCCAAGTTCCCAGGGCTAGGCAACTCCACTACCTGGCAATATTCACATGAAATTCCATGGCCAACTCAACAACTTCCACCTACTATGTCACACGTGCATAATGTGCATAATGTGGTTGCTGTCACTAGCTGCTGCTTTGGTAAATAAATAAAAGAAATAGATGCATAAACTTTCATGCATTAACATTCTCTGATATGTGAGGATCTTTCTTGGTTGGGTAGCAAGAAGGTAATAGATTCATCTGTACTTCCTGCTAGTACGATGCAAGCAAGTTACTAAAAGCCCTTAATTTAGGAACATTTGAGCAAAGATTACTCAGTGCAAATTACCACAAGAGTGAGTGGAAGAATGACAAAGCTGTCAGTGAAAGCCATTGGCCTTAAAATTAAAAAGGAAACTCTTCTGTGAAACTATGGGCCTCATTACAATGCAGGTTGGACCGCAACTAACAGCTTGTCGATTGCGGTCTGACCAAGGCATTAGGATGCGTGCGGTTGGAGGCAGCAGTAGGAGGGACCGACCAACGCTTTCCAATGGGCTAATGGAGCCCGTCGGTTGGCCGGAAGCTCCTCATAATCCCTTAAGGACAGCCTTTCCGCCGTCAAGATTATGATGTAGGTTTCCAACAGCCTTTCCATGTCGAGTGACATTGAGGGCCCCTAGCAGGGCCCCCTTCCCCCTTGCCTTCTGCATCTGCACCTGGGGGGCACGAAAATCCCTGCACCATGTGCCAGGCACGATGAGGTGCCTACCACACTGCGCAGGGATTTTCACAAACTCCCATTTCTCAATGGGAGCTTGTGCTGTGGGCAGTTTCCTCCTGTCGCACAAGCTTCTATAGAGAAATGGGAGAATGCGACCGCACCATGTGCGGTTGCATCGTAATCAGGTGTTCGGAATCGCCGACCTATGGTCCGGCGGTTCCCTCACCGAAATGGTGTCAGTCGGAGGCAACTCTGACTGACATCGTAATCAGAGTTTATGTGTCGTAGTGGTGTGAGTAGCAGCAGACACAGATTATCAGAGGTAACATAATGTGTCTCTATTGAGCTCCTGTTTTGAAGCAGGTCTTTAAGAGTTGTGGAAAGAACCAACCAAGCCATTCAGAGTCAGAGATGTGTAAAAGGATGTACAATTTACCATCTTGTAAGCAATGGACCTCGTTCCCCTTTCTTCAAAGAATAATTGCAGTTACACTTGAGATTTGACGGTGAAGCACTCCTGAAAGGCAGTGGCATGGATGCATGCTGTATTTTCACTCTTTTGCCAGCATTTCTGGTATCTAACTGTTGTGCCCTCTGATGCAGCCACAAATCTGCCAACTTCCTTTTGCACCAAATAGTACAGGTATGGCTTGACATGCAGCCAAAAGAGTATTGCTCAATAGCTTTCCCACCATCAGCTGTAGTAAATGCTTACCATACACTCGAGCAGCAAGAGCGAAGGTAAAGACATTACAAATTGACAAATCCTTTTTTACTTAGTGCCGACAACCTTGCTTGATGCACTAAGGTGATCACAGGTGCTAATCTTGCGAACGGGGCCACTAGTGTAATATTGTCTGACATGTCACTATTACAATACTAATAGCATTAGTAGCTCAGGATGATTTTCATTGAGAGGGAGAGCGGGGGCATGCAGGCTGCCCCACATTATGCGCAGGAACCTGTAGAGCGTGCACAGGTCGGGGCAGGACACTGATTGTGGTGGGGCTGCATTGCTCACCCACACCCTGGTCCGTTGTTTCCTCCTCTGCAGCCAGACATCCCTGAATGATGGAGATCTCCCCCAGCTCCTCGCTGGCCAGCCTCCGCATCTGCATTGAGAAGAATAGAAGACGAGAACTCCGCGTCAGTGCTCCCATGCAGCAGCAGCACCACGACAACACCCCGCACAGGCAGAGCAGCAGTGAGAACACCTAGCTGGACCAGGTCCCCGTCCCATCATGGCTCCTGCGACTCCAAACTTTCCCGACACCGCCGCAGCCCAAAGTTCCAGCTAGTGCCCGCGGCCCCAGAGTCCAGCCAGGCACGTCCATTGCAAGGGAGCGAGTGCTTCACGCCAGGAGTCATTGGCGCCCACAAGACCATTGTCCACCACTGGCATAATCACTGCAAGTTCAAGTAAATGCCAGCTCTGGAGGAACTGGGGAGGAGGGCCGGGGTCTAAAGTGCAGTCCGGATCCCTCTTCGCTGGACTGGAGCCTGCCTCGGCAGCGCTGCCACCAGCATAACAACACGGCCAGCCCTGGAGGCTGGAGCACTGTGCACCACGGAATGTATTCTGCATTGCACAACTAGTGACACAATAAAGGCTGGAGGAGGAGCTTGGTGCGTGACATCCCACCTAGAGCTCAAGAAGGACACTGGAGAAAGCTGTCCATGGTCCTCGACCCGCCCTCCCAGCCAGGTGCCCTCGTCCGTGTGCTAGCAACACTGCTTGTGGCTCCACATTCCTCTCACTGCGTCCAGTAACTCCGCTCTGCTGGCACTTATGGAGTTTTTGCTGAACTCTGCGCTCCGAGCAGAGCATTGAGTGGCAAAAACTCTGCAAACCCCACCAGCAGAGTGTAGTTTGCTGGCCACCCCTAGCACAGATGCCCCAAGGAATGGTGCTATTGTGAACTGGATTGAAAGTGGTTGTCAATCAGACTCTTAGGCATGTGACGTTTGTTACATAACTTTGCTACTATGTCCTGTGGCAGCATACAGTTTCTGTAATAAAACTACTGCAAGAGATCAACACACATTTTGAGTTACAGTGCAGAAATGAGGAATAACAGCTTGGACCTCTTGTTTTAATATAGTCGTCTCATTCTTTTACCATCAGCCACTTGCTCTTAGTAACTTCTCACACAATCTCCGAGATTCTTTGCTGCATTTCGGCAAAGCTCTAAATTTGTATGTTAGTATCTTGTTTATAAAGCACAAGCCTAGCTACAAGGAGTGGAGAGCTCCACAGGAGTGGAGCTTTTAATGTGTAGCCAAACGAATAAGGGACTTCTGGAGGAGTGAAGCCCAGGGAGCAGGAGGTGTAGAGAGAACTGCTAGACCCAGAGGGGGCGAGGAAAGCTTGGAAGGAGGCTAAGAGATGGATGGATGGGTTGAACTGCGAGAGCGGAACAGATAAGAGATGCATTTCAGACTGAGAGGAGATGGGGTTAAACAGCAAAGAGATGCTGCATGAAGAGATGAGGCTCCAATTCCTTTCAGGCTAGAGTAGTGATATACCTGGACAGATTTAAACTGGAATGGTGTTCCATAGTCTCAGTTAATGACAGGAGAAAGCTGGACACTTGGCATTTCTTTCTTAAAATACCCAAATTCCAGGCTAGGAATGCCTTTGCTCTGTGTTTCCTATGTTCCACTGGATCTCTTGTTCTAGGCTGCTATGTATGGTGGAGTGTTGGTACAGAAGGCCATGTAGAGGATATATCCTCTCTTAAACATGATGCTAGCAGGTAGAGGGAGTCACTGGAGTGGAATTCTGTTATATATGTGAAGGGCAGTAACGAGGTTGTTGACTGCACATGGTACTGTCCTTAATCCTTAAGTGTGTCATTTGGGTTTTAGGAATGCAGACCAGCAGGACATTGCCTGTGTGGGAGCTCAACATTGTACCCCAACATCGTGACACCCCTGGCATTGCTCGAGGGACAAGATGGCGGCACACTGCTGATCACTTCTCTGACACCCACCCTAAAACCTAAGACCCCATGTTATGCTTTGGTTTAAGTGGCAGACATAAATGGTCTTATCCAAGATTGAAGAGACTATTGTACCTCAATGCATTCATATCACCCTTGGGGGAAAACTATAACAGATTGTTTTTCTTCTTTTTGCACTTACCGATGGGCTGCCACGCCGCTGCTCTTGCTGGGCTGGGGCTCGGATGGCTCAGCTGGCCTGCGCAGGAGACTGGAGGAGGAGTCACGACATGAATGTGTGCACAGGAGGGGCTTTGGCCATGGCAAACATCACGGAGCATGGGCTGTAGCCAGACGGGCGGGCCGGTTACCAGAGCCAGGTTGACGCGGGGCTCTCAGGGTCCCACCACAACTAGCAGTCCCTACAGCAACTGGTGATGTGGCTCTTGGGGATGATGCTGTGGCAAGTGAATGCATGAGGGACAATTCAGCTTTGGGTTCGCATTGTGCTACGTATCCCCGAGAACCTGCAGATCCAGTGCAACTCAAGGAGCCCAATTCAGCTATCCCGGAAGGGAGATCCAGAGAGCTCAAAGAGCCTAAGGTGCCAAAGGCATCTAAAGTATTGGATGCTCAGAGGCAGCCCGCATCGGAGCCCTTAGCTGTCTGTGTGGAAGGCACAGATGGGGCTGGCCTGGCTGGTATTGATGATGTGGGAAAGGTTGAGAGACCAAAGTTCATTACCCTCAGATGTCAATGCAGAAGGTACAGGTGGGGCTAACCTGGCTAGTATTGATGATGAGGAAAGGGATGAGAGACCAAAGCGGATTTTGAGGACTGACTACTCTGCTCCGACAGGTACAGCTGTGGGAGCAGGGTTTGCTGCTGAAGTAGATGATGCCAGAGATGTTTGTTTGCTGGGTAAGAGTCAGACACCTCGTGAGCTTTCCCAAAACTGCGGGGCAGTAGGGGCAGGTACCCCACTGATGGAATTGGCTATCTCTTGTACATCTACTCATAATTCCTGTAATGCTTCGCCACCCAGATACCCATACTCATGGGGGGGGGAGGGGTGAATTTGGCACCTGCAGTTGTGCAGAAAATTCTTCTGAATTTCTTTAGGGCTCCAGGTACAGGTGGTATCACCTAGTGACCTCACCACCCCCCAATCCCCCACCTGCGAGGATCAATTCTCTGGAAAATAATACCTTGACTTTCGATTCACAAGATGCCCTAAAAGCCTTTTTTTCACTCTCGGATTTGTCCGAAGCTGAGAGTGTTGGCTTTTCACACAAGGCCAGCTCTGGTTTGGACTCTGACCCTGCTTCCAAGAACTTGAATAGCAAGCTTATTCGGACACCGGTGGGAGATAAGCACTAAATAAGGATTCTTGTGGCCTTTCAGAACAAAATGGCAGAAAGAGGAGGTGGGTTACTGTGAATGCTACTAGTGGTCATCAGGTAGCAAATCAGGGGGTCACATGAAGTGGGTCTCTCAAATCTGGATTTTCTTTCTGTGTCTAATATGGCCAAGGATGAAGAAGTAGATGATCTTCTTTGGGATTTGGACGGTACGGAATTTACTCCCACAAATATTCGTCACCTAGATTCTGGATCACATTTGGATGTTGGCAAGGAAGTGTCGCCCCAGATCCACCCAAGTAGGGATCCACCCACTAGGCACCAGGGAGGGGGGAGCAGCCTCTTGGGCAAGGGCCTTTGCTCCCCCCAAAATTAATTTGGCAAAATCAGTCTCTCTGCCGCCCCCCGGAGGGCAGATGGGGGCAGTGGCCCCCAATCTGCCCCCCTGGGGGGCAGAAAGCCCACTAGATGCCAGGAATTTTTTTTCATTCAATTTAGGGGTGGAGGCTGCCCAAGATGGGCATGCCAATGCCCCCATCCCCCGCAAAATGAGTCTTTCTGTCCCCCTGTAGCTAGATGGGGCCAGTAGCCCCCAATCTGCCCCCCCGGGGGGGAATAAGCCCACTAGGCAACAGGGATTTTTTTTATGTATATAGGCGTGGGAGCTGCCCAAAATCGGCATGCCAATGCCCCCAACCCCCCAAAAAATCTTCTACAGTCTTTCTGCCCCCCCTGGAGGCAGATGGGGGTAATAGCCCCTGATCTGCCCCCCGGGGGTAGAAAGCCCACTAGGCACCAGGGATTTGGTTTTATATACGTAGTGGTGGGGGCTGCCCAAAATGGGCATGCCAATGCCCCCGGTCCCTCAAAAGAAAATTCCACAGCCTATAGGCTATCTGCCTCCCCAGAGAGGCAGATGGGGGCAATAGCCCCTGATCTGCCCTCGGGGAGAGGAAGCACACTAGGCACCAGGGATTTGTTTTCTGTATATAGGGGTGGGGGCTGCCCAAAATGGGCATGCCAATGCCCCACCCCCCAAAAAGAATCCCACAGTCTCTCTGCTCCCCAAGAGGCAGATGGGGCAATAGCCCCTGATCTGCCCCCGGGGGGGGGGGGCAGAAAGCCCACTAGGTACCAGTGATTTTTTTTGTGTTTTTATATGTAGAGGTGGGGGCTGCCCAAAATGGGCATGCCAATGCCCCCTGCCCCAAAAAAAATTGCCACAGCCTTTTTGCCTCCCCGGGAGGCAGACGGGGGCAATAGTCCCTAATCTGCCCTTTGGGGGGGGGGCCAGAAAGCCCACTAGGCACCAGGGATTTTTTTTTTATACATAGGGATGGGGGCTGTGATGAATGGGCATGCTAATGCCCCCATCGCCAAAAAAGTCTTTCTGCCCCACCCGGAAGGCACATCGGGGCAATAGCCGCTTATCTTCCCTGTGTGGGGGGGGGGGCAGAAAGCCCTCTAGGCACTAGGGATATGTTTATGGGCATGCCAGTGACAAGCTCCATAGGCAAGGGTCGGTCCCTTTTTATAGGCACACATTTTGGCTGTTTCAGTGATATTTTTATTCTCATCTGCACCCAAGCGGGGGTAGAAAACCTCTAGAAAACAGGGACGGTTTGTGTGCGTGTAAACTGGAGTTTGGCTGACGGTCTGCGTGTACTGACTGACGCTGGGCGTAGTGGGCGTAGGGGGGCTACGCGGAGGGCCACGGAGGTACGAACAAACTCCGTGGCCCTCCACGTAGCCCCACTACGCCACCCGCCTCCACCCCCCTATATTAACAATGAATTTTAGTACTTAGAAGTAAATTAAAACTTACTTACCTGTACTGCGGCATCCCCGGGCTGCCCTCCTCCTCTTCGGCGCCATTTCTTCTAATCCAAGCGAAAACTGAGCATGCGCGTGCACCCGCGCATGCACATTTCTCACAAGAAATGCGCATGCGCGGAAGCGCGCGCATGTGCAGTTTTATCAAGGATTAATAGAAAATGGCGACGAAGAGGAGGAGGGCAGCCCGGGGACGCCGCAGTACAGGTAAGTGGATTTTAATTAACTTTTAAGTACTAGAATTCATTGTTAATATAGGAGGGGTGGAGGCGGGGGCTGGCAAACTCCGCTACGCTGCAGAGTGTGCGGAGATTTGCCTTCTCCGCGGAACGCGGAGAAGGCAAATCTCTGCACACTCCCCGGGCGGAGCGGACGTCTCCACCCGGGGCTAGTACTGACCTTTGCCTGGCATTTTGCTGGCGGTGTGTGTGGACCTGCAGTTGGGTAATGGTGTGGGTCGACTTGCGCTTGATGATAGTGTTTGTAGACTGGCGCTTGCCTGGTGGTGCTTGGCTGGCTGTGTGAATAGATGGTGCTTGGCTGTAGGTCCGGACTGGCCGTAGTAGGCACCAGACGTTTACCCGGTGGGCCGGAGGGGTGTGGCCCAGTTTTCTGGCCGTGGGGGGCAGTCTTGTCACTGGGAGCCAGTTTTGCAGCAGTAATTCAATATCGGGACCCAGTAACAAAAGCAGGAGCGGTGATTTTTACTAGCACATCCCCCTCCCAGGGCCGGTCGAGCAGCAATCTGCCAGGGCTGGAATCTTGGCTGGCGGCGTGCGGGGATGGCGCTTGGCTGACGGAGTCCATGGGTGGCGCTTGGCTGGTGGTGTGCATGGATATTGTTTGGCTGACTGTGTGCATTGATAGCATTTGGCTGGCGGTGTACGTGGATGGCGCTTGTCTGGCGGTGTGCATGTTATGTTATGGTAATTTCTAAAGCGCGTCAATTACCCGAAGGTGTCCTGGCACTGACCACTAATTCTCTGAGACATTGAGACAGGAGTTCGTGCATGGATGGCGCTTGGCTGGCGGTGTGTGTGGATGGCGCTTGGCTGGTGGTGTGTGTGGATGGTGGTGTGCGTGTACTGACTCTTGGCTGGTGGTTTGGCTTGCATGGATCCCACAGCGTTTTCTTACCCAGAATCCCCCGCAAACCTCAAATTTACTTACAAAGTCACATTCTCCTCACATTTCTGTGGGGGTGAGTTGTAGGATCACTGCACAGTCACAAATTTCCTACTACCTAGCATTCCCCTTGGTCTCCCGAGAAAAACAATACCTCACTTGTATGGGTGCCCAAAGTAGCGTCAGCCCAAAAACGTATAAACAACCTGCCCTTTTGGACCCGTTTTGGGCACCCCTCAATCTCTACACGTTTCTGACCCTTCCATGTCATAGGCACTTGGCCCATCCACACACGTAAGGTATCATTTTTATCGGGAGACTGAGGGGAATGCTGAGTAGTAGGAAATCTGTGTTGTGCAGTGATCCCACGACTTTCCCACACATATATCAGAGGAAAATGTGACTTTTTAGCTAAATTTGAGGCTTGCAGTGAATTTTCGGAAGAAAATGTTGGGGGATCAACGCAAGCCACACCTCCCTGGACTCCCACGGGTGTCCAGTTTTCAGAAATGTCTGGGTTTTCTCGGTTCCCCTAGATGTCTGCAAACCCGGGACCAAAAACCCATGTACCCACCTCTCTATCACAAAACGACCTGGTTTTTCAAGTGGGTCACCTGCGTTTTTCATCCCGGGCTCAGCGGACATCTAAGAAAACCTAACAAACCTACACATTTCTGAAATCTAGACACCCAGGGGTGGCCAGGGAGGTATGGTTTGCATGGATCCCCCAACGTTTTCCTACCCATAATCCCCTGCAAACCTCAAATTTAGCTGAAGGAATCACATTTTTCTCAAATTTCTGTTTGGAAAAGTTGTGGGATCACCGGGCTGACACAAATTTCCTACCACCCAGCATTCCTCCAGGTCTCCCGATAAAAATGGTACCTCACTCGTATGGGTGGGCCAAGTACCCACAACAAGCAAGGGCCCAAAATGTCTTGTGGAGACATCAAAATGACCAATCACAAAACAACTTGGTTTTGCAAGGGGGGCACCTGGGTTTTTGGCCCCAGGATCGGCGGCCATGTAGGGCAACCTACCAAACCCACACATTTCAGTAAACTAGACACCCTGGGGAGTCCAGGGAGGTATGGCTTGCACGGATCCCCCAAAGTTTTCCTACGCAGAATCCACTGCAAACCTCACATTTAGCTGAAAGAAATCACTTTTTTCTCAACTTTCTGTGTGGTAAAGTTGTTGGATCACCAGGCTGACACAAATTTCCTACAACCGGCGGCCATTTAGGGAAACGTACCAAATCCATATATTTCTGAAAACTAGACACCCTGGGGAGTCCAGGTAGGTATGGCTTCTGTGGATCCTCCAGCGTTTTCCTACCCAGGATCCCCTGCAAACCTCAAATTAGGCTGAAAAAATCACGTTTTTCTCAAGTTTCTGTGTAGGAAAGTTGTGGGATCACCGGGCTGACACAAATTTCCTACCACCCAGCGTTCCCCCAGGTCTCCCGATAAAAATAGTACCTCACTCGTGTGGGTGGGCCAAGTACCTGCGACAGGCAGGGGCCCAAAAGGTATTGTGAAGACATCCAAATTACCTATCACAAAAAGACCTGGCTTGCAAGGGGGGCACCTGGGTTTTTGGCCCTGGGCTCGGCGGCCATCTAAGGAAACCTACCATACCCACACATTTCTGAGAACTAGACGCCCTGGGGAGTCCAGGGAGGTATGTCTTGCATGGATCCCCCAATGTTTTACTACCCAGAATCACATGAAAACCTCAAATTTAGCTGAAAAAAACTATTTTTCTCAAATTTCTGTGTGGGAAAGTTGTGGAATCACCGGGCTGACAAAAATTACCTACCACCCAGCGTTCCCCCAGGTCTCCCAATAAAAATGGTACCTCACTCGTGTGGTGTGGATGGGCCAAGTACCCGCGACAGGCAAGGGCCCAAAATGTATTGTAGAGACATCAAAATTACCTGTCATAAAACGACCTGGTTTTGCAAGGGGGGCACCTGGGTTTTTGGCCCCAGGCTCGGCGGCCATCTAAGGAAATCTACCAAACCCACACATTTCTGAAAACTAGACACCCTGGGGAGTCCTGTCGCGGCTACTTGGCCCACCCACACGAGTGAGGTATCATTTTTATTGGAAGACATTTGAGAATGCGAGGTGGGTGGAAGTTTGTGGATCCACGCAGATTCCAGAACTTTCCATCACAGAAATGTGAGGAAAATGTGTGTTTTTTTTTTACAAAGTTTGAGGTTTGCAAGGGATTCTGGGTAACAGAACCTGGTGAGAGCCACACAAGCCACCCCATCGTGGATTCCCCTTGGTGTATGGTTTTCAAAAATGTATAGGATTGCTAGGTTTCCCTAGGTGCCGGTAGAGCTAGGGTTCAAAATCCACAGCTAGGCACTTTGCAAAAAAAGGGTCAGTTTTCACTGTAAAAATGTGGTGTATCCACGTTGTGTTTTGGCTATTTTCCTGTCACGGGCACTAGGCCTACCCACACAAGTGAGGTACCATTTTTATCGTGAGACTTTGGGGAATGCGGGGTGGGTGGAATTTTGTGGATCCACGCTGATTCCAGAACTTTCCAATACAGAAATATGAGGAAAATGTGTTTTTTTTACAAATTGTGAGGTTTGCAAGGGATTCTGGGTAAGAGAACCTGGTAAGAGCCATACGAGTCACCCCATCTTGGATTCCCCTGGATGTCTAGTCATAAAAAATGTATAGGTTTGCTAGGTTTCCCTAGGTGCCGGCAGAGCTATGGTTCAAACTCCACAGCTTGGCACTTTGCAAAAAAAGGGCCAGTTTTCACTGTAAAAATGTGGTGGGTCCACGTTGCATTTTGGCCCGTTTCCTGTTGAAGGCACTAGGCCTACCTACACAAGTATGGTGCCATTTTCATCAGGAGACTTTGGGGAATGCGGGGTGGGTGGAATTTTGTGGATCCACGCAGATTCCAGCACTTTCCATCACAGAAATATGAGGAAAATGTGTTTTTCTTGAAAAATTTGAGGTTTGCAAGGGATTCTGGGTAACAGAACCTAGTGAGAACCACATAAGTCACCCCATCCTGGATGCCGCTTGTTGTCTAGTTTTCAAAAATGTACAGGTTTGCTAGGTTTCCCCTGGTGCTGGCTGAGCTAGGGTCTAAAATCCACAGCTAGGCACATTGCGAAAAAGGGTACGTTTTCAATAGAAAAATTTGATATGTCCATGTTGTGTTTCGGACCGTTTCCTGTTGTAGGCACTAGGCCTACCCACACAAGTGGGGTACCATTTTTATTGGGAGACTTTGGGGAACACAGAATTGTAGAGCAACTGTTATTACCTATTGACTTTCTATGATTTTCTGCCTTCTAAATGTAAGACAATGTGTAAAAAAAGAAGGCACTTTGAAAAATGTCCTATAATTCACGTTAGTATGGGTACCCACAATTTTGAAGATGTGCAAATAGCTACTGCTTCTAAACTCTATATTTTGTTCCCATTTCGGAAATACATACGTGTTCTTGATACCTTTTTTCCACTCTTTATATTTTACCAAATGATTTGCTATATACCCCGTACACAATGAAAAACCATTGCAAGACCCAGCTCAGGTATTGGCCCTGGGTTCCTCGGGTTCTTGGTGAACCTATAAGTCCTATATATCCCCACAACCAGAAGGGTCCAATTGATGTAATGGTATATTGCTTTAAAAAATCTGTCATACTTAGAAGAAGTTACAGGTGAAAACGTTGGCACAAATGGTTGTTTTTTTCAACTCATTTTCAACTGTTAGTTTCTATAAACAAACCTTGAAGGATCTACAGAAATGACCCCTTGCTGAATTCAGAATTATGTCTACTTTTCAGAAATGTATAACTTTCCGGGATCCATTATTGCTTTCACACCAATTTCTACCACTAACTGGAAGAAGGTTAAAAGCACAAAAAGTAGCAAAAATAGGCTATGTCCCAGTAAAATGCCAAAACTGTGAAAACAATTTTGGTTTTCTACAAAAGTCTGCCTGTCCCTGAAAGCTGGGAAGATGGTGATTTCAACAACACAAACCCTTTGTTGATACCATTTGCAGGGGAAAAAACAGACGCTTTCTTCTGCAGCACTTTTCCCCCATTTTTCCCCCCAAAAACAAAATGTTGCTGTATTTTGGCTAATTTCTGGGTCCCCTCCAGGGGAATCCACAAACCCTGGGTACCTTTAGAATCCTCATGATGTTGGAAGAAAAAGACACAAACTTGGCGTGGATACCTTATGTGGACAAAACGTTACAGGGGCTAATCGCGAATTACCCCAAATAGCCAAAAAAAGGCTTAGCACAGGGGGTGAAAAGGCCTAGCAGCAAAAGGGTTAATTCATTCACAAATCAAAACCCTTCTGGGTATAGTAGCCTCAAAACTCTACTTGGAAATGTATTGAACTGTCAAATGTACCATCAAATCGATGACCACTGAATACTGTCAGTCCAAGCCAATATTTTGGGACTATGAAACTTTCCCCCTGCAGGAAGGCACTGTTGCCAGTGGATGAAAGAACACAAAGCAGAAGACTCGAACCAATAGCAGGTATGATAAAAAAAAACGTCCTCCAAGAGTGACAGTGTTCTAGCTACACAGTCGTCCAGTAGGGAATAAAGGAGCACAGTCAGGGTGCCAGACAATGAAACATGAGTCATACTTATTGAAACCAAGATCACTGAAAACAAGAAGAAACTACAGGGGCCAGAAAGACCTAGGTAAACAGACACAGCATAAGTAACCAACAATGCCACAATTCTGCACTGAGCATCAAAACTATGTAAACAGAAGACGTCACCTTGTAATTTTACCGTTGCACACGTAAACCCCATAATCCAGGTAGGTTCATATCCCCCAGTGCAATGACCTCGAAAGATTTGCAACTAAAAAAGACCAACTTCTCTTGCTTCTTAGGACATAAATCCCAGAGAGAAACTAGGAGTCCAATCTCTGTCCTTCACATGGACAGCCATCAAAGTCATCAAAACACCCTAAACAAGAATCACATGAACAGTAAGCCTGTAAGCAAAAAAAATGAACTAATATTCTGGCAGCAAGCCCAACTAGAAGGAAACTGGAGGTGAGGCAACTCTAACATCTGTGAACTGAAAACATCCAGTTGCCCCAAATGCAGTGTCTAAAGGGAATAGCCAGTGTTCCAGAGGTGAAGAAGCACAGGCATCACCAAAGAGCTACACTGAAGGTACAAGGTCACGCAAGAACGCATTTTGAAAGGAAGATAATCAATGGTGTAAGGATGTAAAATGGCAAGGTCCAATGACCAGTTGCTGGCATCAGAACTCATACATCGGCAGAAATACCCGAATAGGTTGCCAAGCAAAGCAGATCATATGAGGTCACAGCTGACAACGTGACCTATCTCAGCACCCATCTCACATGCTTGCAAAACAAAATATTTAAAAGGGAATCATGCCATAGGAAGGAATCAAATCTAATATACCTATGCCTCGGAAGGTGCTCGTGAAAGCTGAAAACATAACGAAGATGGATCAAATACATCATAAAGAGGAAATCCTTCCCCAGCAAAAAATCAGGCAACTTTTTTGATATTTAAAAAAAATAACTTGTGAAAGAGAGAAATATGATTTAAGAATGTATTCTACCTGTACTTGTAAAGTAAAATACCGTTTTTTTTTTACATTAAATCCCAAATATGAAAAGTGAGAAATGCTCTTCTGGTGTTTGAACTGGAGTCCTCTGACACAAAGAGCAAGAATTATTCTACAAGACGAGTGTGTGCACCCCACGAGCGGCCTAGTATTTTGATGTTTGCTAACCTATGCCAGACCATGGCATATCAGTGCCTCAGATCTTCTTGAAGCAATTCAATAGAAAAGCCATTAATGTCAGCCAGAATTGAAAGGGAATGTGCAATTCACCCGGGTATGAAAGGTGGAGTCGATATAGCCAGAGTTTCAGTCCATGACACACATTTTTCTCATGCAAACTTCAACTGCATTATTTCGTGCAATCAAGGTAGCCCATAATACCCAAAGCAGGGTATTATAGAAATCAGAGAATAATCAGAGAATTATAAATTCTGGAAAGTACCATTTGCAATGAGCCAAGCTGTACCTGTCCCAATGAAATCAAGAGTACACCAGAGTTTACCATAGGTGGTAATGTTAAAAGGTTTTTTCACTGGAAACCTGTATAAATAGGAGAAATAGTCTTAGATGTCATGCCATAACTGCTATGACGAGTGCAGTGAAGCCCCGCTCAAGTTCTACCCTTAAAGGACATTAAATATTAATCAATGGGCACAGAGCAACATAAAATATTTTTTTTAATTATTACATCTAAAGGGATTACTTATCTGAGCACCACAGGCTCGGGACAACCCATCATCAGTGGAGAGAAAACCAGTCAGAAAAGCCGATCAGGATGTATGTGCTGAGAAAGGTAGCCACCTACCGCACTACGCATTCCCATTCTAAAGAATAACGCTCAAGCAGGTCATGTGACAACACCCTTCTCCCACACTCCACTAGCATTAAAACCTTATGTGGCAGATGAAATAGCAGTCAGCTTCTAGCAAAGACCAACCCATTACCAACATTATCATGAAATAAAATAATCAGTATTGATCCTCTAACTCCTGAGAAAGTTGAAAGGCCTGCATAGGAAGGGATAGAGACCCCCTCCACAAATTTTGGTATCTTAAAATGACGCTGCTCCTCCATCCCAAGTCCTGAAGATGGGGCACTAAGAAGGATGTTTATAATTTCACATTACTTATGTTCTGTTCTTAACACAAACATAAACCCATTGCCTCTAGTACTGTAGAAGAGGCTTTCTTACAGCACCACATAAGGTAACTCCGTTATGACAAAAAAAACTGGATAATCTCTGTGACTGAAGTGAGGAGATGAAAGGACATGCAGCTCATGAAGCATCCACATTGCAGCCCTTCACAAGTCGAAAACTGGAAATTAAGAGAGGACCCGTGAATGGCACACAGCCCCCAAATACCACATTTAGAGAAGCCCCACTCCATGTGTGTCATGGATGGTAAGCATTCAAAATGAATGACTTGCCTTTAGAAATGCACCCTGCATTGGAAGGGCCATTCAGATACAAATAAAATTATGAAAGTGAAAATGTTTGAGATGTGAACACAAGAGGCATATAGAAGCAAATCTTCCACAGCACATCCCAAACAGAGGAACAAAAAATAGAATAAAATGTAAGTTAGCTAGATACAAAGCAGCATCCAGTATGTAGGTACTGATTTAGAGTATGGAGTCAGATACTACTTCATCGGGATGGTGAAGGACATTGTCCCCACCATCCAGAGGGACCTCGGCTAGCCATAGTTAGAGTTGTCTGGCAGCCCCGCAGACAACTCTAAGAATTGACAGGAACTGCCATCATGGTGGTTCCTGTCAATGTTGTGAAATTTGATGTACAGCTTTGTCAAACAGGACAGTCACCCGTCAAGCATTTACAAAACTTTTCTTTTTCCAAAAACAATCCCAAAAGCAGGATTTTGTTTTTGTAACAGTAATACTAATGGCCACCACACCATTAGAGTTTTCTCCCATTGTGTGGGGATCATTATTTTTTTTCTGTGCCTCACCACCAGGTTTTACCTCTTGGTGATGGACAGCAAAAAAAGCCATTTGACTTTCCACTCTAAATAGGGTAGACAGTCGGATGGCTAACCTCTAATGGCCATCGGAGGAGTATATCAGTGAAGGAGTCAGAGTAGACTTCCCTGTGGATATGCTTTCAATCTGACTACCTCTAAACTAGGCAGGCGGGTGGACCAACCAACTTTAAATTAGCCCCATAATCTGCTTCAAGAAAACAGCCAGACAAGGGCCTCATTTAGGATTTGATAGATGGTACTCCATCTGTCTGGGTGGTGGAGTACATTACCTTTGCCATCCTGACAGACTACCGTCTGTCAAATTTTGAGATGATCACCAGCTCAGCGATCATCTCTCTACGTTCAGAGGAACTGCTGACACAGCAGTTCTTTTCAGTGAGCAAATCGTTTGGTGAACAGCTGCTGTCCGTTTTGACAGTCACTCACCCAACTTTTCAAAGGTTTTTTGTTTTCTTAAAGCAAATGGCGAAAGTGGGAGTTTGTTTCAAAAGAACAAAAACCTAATGATGCTCCTGCCCCCTCTGGAAGTGTGCTCCCAGGGTGTGGTAGTCATTTTTTTCTGTCCCTCGCTGCCAGGGATTTTCTGGCAGTGGCAGACAGGGAAAACAAAAGACATTTCACTGTCCTTCCAAAATAGGTTGGGTAGTGTAATGTCCAGCGCACTACTCCGCCATAGACATTTTCTGTTGAAGGAGCCAACAGAGACATCATCAATGGAAAACTTAAGGTCAGCTCCTCTCGAAATGAAGCGGGAGGACCAAAGGTTTGGTGGGCTGAATACTCTGTCACATTTGTGCTGGTATACCCTGTCCGCCAAACTCTAAATCAGGTCCAAAGACTCCGGGGTGAAATATTTTATGTCAGTGGTCTCATGGCTTGCGGTAAGAGCTCTATCATTTTGTTAATTATGAAAGGCTGCTGTGGTTGCCCGATATGACTCATCTTAATATTATAAGGAATGTGACAATAAAGAGGAACAAAGTCGGAATTTGTGCTGATGTTACAGAGGGGCGTTAACATTTGACCTTTGTAACTCTACCAGTAATAAGACTACTGTCTTCAAATCACAACCTATTAGCATCCCCAAAATATCAATCTTTTTCTGTGTTTCAGAGTGAGGCTTATTTATGGTTCAACTCAGGAGTGATTGGTGATGCTGAATATAGAACTAGTGAGTCAATCTTAAAACTTTGTTGATTTTTATTTGTGAGGGAACAGCCATTGTCATTTCAGGCTTGCGATGGTGGTAGAAGTACCCAAGAGGTACACCATGTTGATTCTTCTTATGCTTGCCTTGCTTTTCAGTCACACCCTAGGATTCTCCTTCACATAGCATGGATTTACTTATTTCATAAATAAATATCTCTGAAGAAGTCACTTTCAGAATAGTAAACGTCAACCACCAGTAATAAATGTGGATGATACTGTACTGCACCGGGCAAGCCTAGGTCAGACGAGACCCAATGAAGTCCAACCCCAAATGGCCCTTTTCAATGTGTTGATTAGGAGGACTTGTTAGACAATAGATCCACTGCTACTATGCATAGAAAAAGAAGAGGGAACACCAGGCAAAAATGAAACAAAAGCCTCCTGCAAGTGCAGAAACAAAGAACAGGTTATCTGTGAACTCTTGTTTTCTAAAGGTGGCCTCGACAATGCACTTATTTCATGTAGTTGAGACGGAATATCCTTTTCGCCAAAGACAAATGAAACGACCACGCCTCACAGAATGTAATAAGGGGACGCACCAGTTAATTTCCTGATCTGTACATTTCGCTGTTAGAAAGTATGGTTTTGACGGAAAAATTGTGAAATTGAGAATGTCATAAATTGACAATAATCCTTTTTTAACGTATACTGGTTACTCCTGCTGAATGTAATGTGAATCAACACTTTTTTCATTTATTATATTTGTATTAATGGTAAAGACTCATGTTGTGTCAAAGATGCGATCCATTATGTAGAATACCTCCTATTGGTTGGGAAAGATAGAATAGCAGAGAAAAGCTTTAGTGTCATCCATATAGAAACATTGTATTTCGTGCCAGGTATTTCCTGTGTTTTCTTTTCTTATGAAAGAAGCAGCGCATGCTAAGAAAACCTCTTGTAAATAGGAATATCGTATCGCCAGGATTTTCAATAGGTAATGACTGTATCCAATATAGTCTGTGTACATGTTTATTGGTGGAAAGTAAATGTTGCAGTATTTGGATAGAAGTTATTCATGAAATTGATTAAATAATCTTCTATTAATACCGTGTTGCTAATTATTTTATCTTCTGCTGTGATTGTGTGCATTTTTTTATGTAGCACAAAGTGTGAACTTCATTGCAGCTTAAAGGCTGGGTTTATTAAACGTTTCCTTCTGGTGCCAGCGAGAGGTGCCACAGAGCAGCATTAAGCGTGGAAGCCTCCACAGCACTCTTATTACGCCCTTTAACATGTGTGAAATCCTCCCCGGTGGGTGGAATGCCAGGTCTGATTCTATGCAAATTCATACCTTGTCCCTTCTTGTTCTAACATTTTTATATCAATTTGAAAGTATGAATCTCAATCTAGCTTAGAATACATCTGGCTACACAAAGCAGCAGATGACGATACAGTTACAGTAAGGCAAAGCCAGAGAAACACAATATTCCACACTTAGAGGCATACAGGCCTCTAATGGTACTCGGCGAGTGGTTGAAACGCACCGTCCCTGGAAGAGTTCTCTTTACCCTTCCTTCTGTCCATGCACTCACTCACCAATGCATTCATCAACTCGTTTACCTATTCATCCATCTATCCTCCATCCTTATATCGAGCCATTTAACCATTCCCTTTTTCATCAAAACACACTTCATCTTGCCATCCACCCTTTCCCTCTTCCTTCTTGCATCCTTCTTTCTTTACACCCTTCTTACTTTACACCCTTCTTACTTTGCATCCTCTCTTTCTTCCTCGCTTCCTTGTTTTCGTCCTCCATTGCCTGGTCCTTCCTCTTTCTTCCACCCTTCCTTCCTTTCAACCTTCTGTCCTACCTTTTCACTCCTTTCCTTCTTCCTATCAATCCATCTTTCTTTTCACTGTCCCTTACTTTGTCTTTCATATCCTCCTTGCTCTATTTGCCTCTCATTCCTGTTTTCATCATTTTTCTTTCTCTGTCCCATCACTGAACTTGTCTCATCTGGAAACTCTTTCACCACACCCCTTAGGTCTTTGAGGTGTTCTTTATGAGCTGTTACTTGAAGACCTGCAGATTAAGGAGGCCCGTAAAGAACTAATCAACATTTTCGGGGCCCAGTGTCACCTCCGTTGATGCTAAAGTGGAGGGTTCATGAGTCATGACAGCCCTGTATTTCAGAGAACATCATGTTATCACAGCGGGCTTGATATGCCTTTTAATGGCGCCTGTCTATTCAGCAAACATGCCGACTCTGCTTTGTGCAATTTCGAGATAGTAGGGGTGGACCAGCTTCTTGACTCTGGCGTCTGCTTTCCTAGTGCTCTTGTACTAGGTTTGTTCGGGGAAAGTTTCCTTTTTCATTCACATGTGAGCCATTCACAGTGCCGAGCCTATTGGCTTTTCTATTCAAACCCCCTTTCCAGGGTGACACCCTGTGAGGTGTTCCTGCTTGCATCAGGTACTTTTATTCTTCCTTTACTGTCAGTGATGGGTTACGTTTCAAGTTATCTGGGACATATGTTATTTTGTGGCCCTATGTGCGCCTGTTCTTACAGACTTCTTTCTGAAGGTAATTTTTCTACCCGAATACTTATTCTTTGGAGGGTATTTGGCTTGTTTTGTGTGGAAGCATTGTTGTCTTGTTCCCTGTTCTATGAAGACCACCCTAGGCATTTTGGGCTCTACTTCTGGCACTTCGTATCCCTTATAGGGACTTCAGTTTATCTGTCTCTGAACACAAAGTGCTTGTGAGTTCCGCAGTGCACCAGCGCGATATAGACCAACCCCCACAACCATTATAAGGGTTATCTCTCATCTCCATCGGGCAATTCTTCCCTTTAATGGCATCCTTCTTTCCATATAGGAGGTTATAGAATGAGTGACAGGATCCTTGACCTGGGTAGATTTTCAGCTTTGGCCTAAGACCTTTATTAGTGCGTTGGCACTTCTTGTTCTGCTTTCACTATGCATTGACAAGAAGGATTCCTGACACTGTTCTTTCCTGTTCCATGTTAGGCTATAACTCACTGGTGCATTGGGTATCAATGGCCCCTCTAATGCAATGGTTCATATTCTGCCACTGCCGCAAGGTTACCATGGTCCTGTGCCATCGACCTTGCTGCCTTTTTCTGCTTCATCCCTGGAGAGGATATTGTTACTCGTCACATTCTGGACTGCTTGTACCCTTTTTACCTATAGTATCTTTTTACCAATTCAGATCACAGCCAAGGCATTTGCTTACTGCGTTGGTTGTTCTTCAGATGTAACCATTTCACCCCTTTTGTCGGTATTGTGGCTAATTTTCATCTTCAGTTTTTCTTCTGGAACATGTATACCGTAGACATTATGGGTCCATTTCTTTGAGGATTAGTTTCCGAGGAGGCTGGGGTCTCTCTCAGCATCCTTTTCCTGAAGGTTCTTCTTCCTCCTTATTGGAGTTGATAAGGATTCTAGCCATCAAATTTCTGTTATACCACTTCCACCTTATATGGCAAATTTCTTCTCCTTGAAGGGATTGTTTCTCTTTTCCTCCCCCTCTTCCTTTGGAAAATGTGGGTCTTTTCCTCTTTTTTAGTGGTGGTATTTTGGAGGCTTTACTTTGTATATATCCTGTTGAGACATTTCTTACTGTCCTCGATCCTTGCGGTGCTTGTGCGCACTGCCATCCAATATTTTTGGTTTTCTTTTCCACTTCGTGGGGCTTGATCCATTCATGGCTCTGCATTCCATCTTTTATTGGAAGCTTCAGTCAGGTCTTGCTGCCTGATTTCTCTATTAGATGGAAATTGGAGGTTTGTCGAGGCCTTTTGTGTGTTGACCTTCATTTCGACTATAGCTTTTGATGGACTCTATGGGGGTCTTTATTCCCTTCATAGCAGAGTTTTTACATCTCCTGTTTTCTTTTGATTTCCTGTTAACTGCCTGATGGTAGCCTCGTCAGTCAGTACCATTGGTTCATGGGCGGTTGCCATTATTTTTCTGGGGTGGGTGGTGCCTCCGCTCCCTCTCTCCTCTTATACAATTACCACTGTATTTTTGTGTGTATATCTATCTTTCAATGGGTATTTTATGGGTGTTCCTTGTCCCTATACTGGTCAGTCTCCACAGCTTGCCGTGGGAGGATCTGGTTTGCTTCCCTGATGGGGAGGATAATACTTTTGGTGTATTCTGATACATTTGTGTGTATGCCTATATATCTATATTTATGTTTACCATAGGGCATATGTATCTGCTTTGGTAGCTACGCCTTTTTTGGTTCTCTAGTTCGACCTTAACTTGGTCGGTGCTTATGCATTTCTATTTCTTTAGACTCTGGGCTTCTACATCACATAGTCCCGGAGGGTTACCCTTTCTCTAGGAAGGTTTTTATCCTACTGGGAGTGGTCTCTACCAAACATTATTATTGTTTTTCTCACAATGCTTTTGTTCAGCATTGATGGGATCTCTCGCTCATTCCATGATGGTTGTGCTCTGAGATTCCCTTTCCTCTGTGTCTCACAGGGTTGGGTTAGCTCACATACTAGTTTCCACGACAAGGAGCTGGAGCTTTAATTCAGTGCTGTGGGCTGTTGTCGTTAGTTCTTTAGCCTAGCCCAGTCATGGGTTGAATACCTTCCGGCAGGACTACATAGTATAATTGTTTTTATGAAGTGCTTTCTCTAACACTTTCTTATCCCTCTGCTGTGGTTAATGTTGTCCATATGTTTCTCAAGGTCTTGCAGACTTCAGCTTCCTATGGGCTTCCCACAGTCTTTCTGATGGAGCATCTTCTTTGCTTCACCTGTAATTCTTAAGACAGCCTGGTCACTTTATCTCATTATGAACTGCTAGTCCTTTTCAGGGATCTTTCATGAGTACAGTTCGCAGACCCTCCTCCAGGGATGATGTTGCTTGGGTATCTAATTCTAAGATAATAAATCTGCAGCTAGATGTCTCTATCAGATGAATAAGTTATTTAATTTCGGTAAGGCCTTATCTGGTAGAGAAAGGATCTAGCTGCAGATTCCTTAACGACCCACCCATCCTCCCTGTACTGCGAACTGCTTGTCTTGTTTCCCACAAAATCCTTTTCTTGGCAGTCTGATGCCTTTCTTAGGGACTTCCTGTTTGTTTGACACAAAGGTGTCTCTGTTTTGGCACACTGTTTCCATAAGTGGCTCTGCATTGTTAGTGTGAAAAATAGTCACGGAAGAAACTGAGGTCAGCACATCAGGGGAGGGCTGATATGGACTCTGTCAGCGTCAAATGCGAAGGACGATATCGATACAGAGTTGCTCCAAACCCTTTACCAACGCATAGTAGTGCTGCTGTAAAATATTTCCGAATCCAGTCTGGCGCCTGGGGAGAATTTTAAGATAAGGAATCTGCGGCTAGATCCTGTCTCTACCAGATAAGGCGTTACCAAAGGTATGTAACTTATTCTTCAGTACAAATTTATAAAACTCCTAAAAAAATTTAAACATTTTAAAACAGTACATTTCATTTAATGACAAAAAATAACAGCTGTCTTGCTTTATTGATAGAACAAGCATTGGATCTTATAAAAAGGGGCTTTAGAAATTGAAGACGAGGAAAGTGCAACGCTGAACATGTAAAAAATTACAGTCTTGGTTACCATTTTTACATAAATCACAAATTCTTTCTTCGTTCAAGTGATTTTCCCGAGCACCTGTTAAATATTTCATTAGTAAAAAATTCATTCTTAGTAACAGAAACAAACATCGAATTCCATGCTCTATATTTCATTTTAAAAAGGGTCGTGTTGTTTTCAAAATATAAGATAAACAACTAACTTATACTTCTCTTTTTTAGAAAAGGACTCAACATCAAGACTCGCACCAGTGCTGCCCACCTGCTCTTTTAATATACATTTTAATTGCAGCATAGACACACCCTCTAAAGTATCTTGTTTCATTTGGAATATCTTCAGAGCATAGAGAAATTTTCTATAGAAGACAGACTTTTCTTATTAAAAATTTCAAAACACATAAAATTTCCTAATGTAGGATCTTTACTCCGACGCAAAGGATGACCCCCAAAGAAGCACTGCTGCTGGTGCCTGCACAAACATTCCAGTTGAACCCAATTCCAGTCATAGGGCCTGGACGGCTGCAAGAGTATTCGAATCATAAAGTTTACGTACCATTTAGCCCTCTGTTACATCCATAAAGGCCAATTTTTCCACCTCAATTATTTCCATAACATATAAAGGAGTCGAGGGAACTTTTAGATGATAAACCAATAATTATTGAACAAAGTGCCGGTGACCTAAGACATTATAAAATGATCTAAGATACGTTTTACTAGATAAAGGCAACTTCTAAAATTGTGTTGCCTACTTCCTATAGCCTCTTCTTGTAAAAATCAATTCTTTACTTTTTGTTGTATTAATTTTAAAATGTGACAATTTGCATACTGTTGAAGGCAAGTCAAAAGTTTTTGTGGACCCTTACTGGTAAGCTCAACAATACAATATCGCTTACATACAGTAGACAGGGAGTCATGCAATCCCCTATATTTTGGTGCATCGCCCTTACAATTGCAAAGAGCATGGAGCAGATCATAAAGATTTCTGGAAGGAAGGCCTTGATCACCCCTTTATAACACCTGGCACCAAGTAGAAGAATGCATTCCTATTACTAATCATAAGACATTCTCAGGGATACCTAAGCTCAACAATTTTTTCCAAAGGATTTGTCTATCCCTCTGGTCAAAACACGATGCTAAAACCTATAAAAGCAGCATTTACAACATGACCATGCATCGTAACATATTTTTCAGTGATCAATTGTAGCAAGGATACATTGTCCAGAGTGCAACAGTTTTTCCTAAAACCTGCTTCTTCCTTAAGAATTACCTTCTCTTCAGTCACACAATCCTGCAGATGTTCAAGAGGGCTTTAAGCAAATATCTTTCCAACAGAATCAAGTAAGGCTAGCTGCCTGAAATTATTTAAGGGAATTACACAAGCCCTTTTTGTGCAATGGCACATTAATACTTCTGGGCCAAAATTCTGGGATTACTCCATGGTGATAGCAAAAATTAAATAAAAGAGTTAAAAATACAGACCAGAGCATAGCTTCCTTCTTTATCACAGAAAAAGGGATATCATTGGGTCCCATAGCCCCCAATGCTCTTGCACCATGGAGAAAGGATTTGATTTGCTTTGTAGAAGAGGGGCCATATGTATGATTATTAGCTGCAGAGAAAGTATCAGTTATTGACAGAGAATTGATTACAACGGAGTTGAAAGCATATTTTATGGTAATATAATTGAACCAATCCCCTTGGTTGATTGGAATAGGCATAGATATCACCCTATTGCCACAACCATTCACAATAATCAGCTAGACTTTCTTAATATCCTTTGCTATGACTGCCTCTCATAAATCAATCCACCTGTGATCACAATATAATTTCTTTTTTGTGAAGCTTTCCATTTCGCTCTTCTTCTTTTTAAAAGACTGATTATTTTATTCCTGTCAACAGAGAAAAATAGAAACTGCCTTTGAATTAATCTGTTAATCTCTCTATTTAGGGAGAGTATAGAGAATTAAAATGTCCTAGGTGGTCTTTTAACACAGCGATTCAGGCTTGCCCAGAAAATACTTCATATGCTGCTCAAATAGTATAAGAGCATCTTGATATAAAGCGAGCATGTTGGATGTAATTACTTTGAGTCCTTCCTTTAGGTCCACTATTATGATGGTTTTCCAATGAGTTCTCCCATTTAACCTGTTAAAATTCACTTTTTACCACTTAATATTAGAAAAACTCACTCCTATTAATGGGAATTCTAAACAGAATGAGAGTATGTTATGTCACGGAAAGTGTTATTAATTATATTCAGATCAGAGAGCAAGGAAGAAGAAGAATAGGAGGCAATCAAATAATCTCAGAGAGAGGACTCTCTGATAGAAGTATGAGTGTGTTTTGCCAGAATGCCATTAATTATTCTTCCATTCATGATTAAGCAATCTTACTTTCTTACATACTTCAGAAGTATACTAAGATGGGAGTCTGTTTTAATTTTAGCTGGAAATATCCCTGGGGGGATATTAAAAGCCTCCTCCCTATCAATGTCCTCATGACTGAACACTTTTTTGTTCAAATCTCCTACCAAAACTACATTTTTACAATTTTAAAATTCAGCAATCTTTGATATAAATGAGAATACTGATCAAAGGAGTAAGCAATGTGCCAGGGGGATATACACATCTACCAAGAGAAGACAATGGTCATCACACTTCAGGCCAAAATTTCTCCAGATCTTTACACATTGAGCTAAGTGTGAATGGTTGGGGGTGGGAGCTATAGGACCAGATAAAATTGTTAGTCAATAAGATTGCTATCCCCCCCACCTGCATGTACCCTCCTAGAGGGAACTGCAGGGCATCTTAGCACATATTAATTATTAACTTGAAAACCCCTAGTCAGCCATGATTCTTGGATACATATAACATGGGCGTTAAGGCTAAACAACAGATCTAACTTTTTATCCTCACAAGAAAAGCCTGCCATATTCATGGGAAATTACTCCCAATCCACAGTTAACTTTGTTGGAATGGCGTGATTCCCAGGTGATGATTATTGTTGAGGGCTGCCACCAAGCAGTTCCAGTATCCAGCCTCTTCATCAGTAGACGCCCTCTTAGCTTTGCCTTGTTCTAAAATGGATACATGTCTTTACCCTCCTCCTGCTGAAACCACCATACTTTTCCCTGCCCTCACAAAACATTTTTCAAAAAATCGTACTCCTCTAGCACTTCACAGTACCCATATCCCAAGGTATTCTTCTGCAGACCATTTGACATTCTTATGACAAGGAAATAGGGAACAATACCAATACCCTGACAGAGGAAATAGTCACAGATCAATTTCCAAATTCCTTAGAAGTAAATGCAATTCTTTATCTAATTCCCAAGGCCAAATGTAAAATGTGTACTAGATATAGATCACTACTGTGAACCATTTATAGAGCTTTAAATCAGTAAGACAATTGAGATGAACCAGTCTATTCAATCGCATTACCTGATTGTCAAATAGAATAATAAAATCTAAGACAGATGATACATCAGGAACATTAACAACATTTTGCGCAAAGGGATATTTAAATTTTTTAAACATTTTAACATTTGTGCTATTCAAAAACACCTTAGCTTGTGGATTAAGCGTGCTGTAAAAAAGCATACAACTGTCTCTGTTAGAAGAGCTCAAGCAATCCAACTTCAGGGGCAAGACTACGTCATCTTGGCACTCCCCAACAGATGAAGCATTAGTAGTTAAAACTCAGGAATCCATTGAAGTTGGTGGGGAAATAGGGTTTCTTTCTTCTAAAGTTGCCCGGGAAGCCTCTGAGACCAAGACCGGGGTGAAGCGTAATTCCCTCTCCCGCTTTTTTTTTTTAAACCTTTGTCGTTTTTTCATTAACCCCATTTTCGACTTTTTATGCTTGGGATTTCCACCATAGTACTCTCTCTTACCCTTGCACTTTCCTTCACTTTTTACACCACAGGGCTTACTAACTTGTGTCTCAATATCTCTAGACTTCAACTGAGGTATATGGACTTCCTCTTGGAAACCCTCACTGACAGGACCTTTTCCAGCTCAACCTACCACTCAGTTCTGGCATGGAGGGACCTTTATCCAAAAACTCCTCCTTTCCAGCAAGTCTGTAAAAGATTGGAGAGAATGCATCTAAAATATGATCTGCATTATTTGCTGATTTTTTAAGTAAAATGGATGAAAGAATTCTATCCAGACATTGCAATGGTTCTGAATATTGCACATAGTTTCCAGGAAGATTGCAAGAAATGTGTTGATCTATGTCAGGAGAGCCAGATAACCCTGAAATCATGAGAGATTTAAAACTGGGGGTGCTGCTGAACAATTTCATTGATGCTAATTAACGAATTGAAGGGGGAACATGTAGCAGTGCCATATTTTGAGCAGGTACAGCTTTATTATAAAAATCAACATCAATATCTAGAAATCTCCAGCAGAGGGAATAATAACCCTGCAGCTGAACACATTGATTTCGGTGATAGGAAATTCCCTGTTTGATGGCAACACATTTGAGTTTTTACAGTTTGGAATTTAAGCAATTTCTAGGGGCTCCCAGGCAAACAAATCACATTAGAGTAGCTCCAGAGGCTTCCCCCACTTTTGAGAAATAGGCTGGAATAGGTGCAATTCCCTTTAAAATATTTAAATGTAGTGATTGTTTTTTAATGGATTAGATGTTGTCTTCCTACATGATCTGGATGAAATTATCCTGCCAGAACGGCGCAGTTGTGCCATCATTATAGAATCAGGAATGTGAAAAACACTCCTTCAATTTAAGGAAAATATATAACTCGGCTTTACAGAATAACTCATGCCGCACCTAGAGTCGCCTTCCGTAACCCACTCACCAAAGCTTATCCTCCTCCTTAAAATAGAGGACGTTTGCTCTCCACCTTGCTCTGGCCATCCCAGACCATTCACTACTGGAGGCACCCGTGCCCACCGGGAAGTGGGAGCCAGGGACATGTGGAACTCAATAAGCTAGTGAGTGGATTCTGGTGAACGAACACACCAGACCACTTCAGAGACAAATAAATGGGTCCAAAGCTCCTGCTTTGCCCAGGAGCTCAATTCTTTACTACTTCACCACTTCACTGTCCACTTCAGAATGGATAACGAAGGGGAGCAACAATACAATGTTTGTTCCGATAAGTATGAACTTTACCAGCAGGTTGTAACTGTTAGATGTTAAGCTAGAAGAAATTAAGTAGCTGAAACTTCTATCGCTGCTGTCCACTAGCAGGTTTGGGACAGACCTTTCTGTTTTTCAGCCCCAGCAGCTCCTACTAGCCCTTCATGCAAAATTCTGAGCAATTCCACCGCTGCAGCTGCTGCCTTTAATTCTGCCTGGCGCTACAACATATCCTTTAAGACTGTCTTAAGAGAGCCTATCCTGCAACGTAGATACCACTGTTCCAGTGACTGAAGGGGTGGCACTCTGAAAAAGTTGATGCTGTAGGTGGAGCACTGGAGGGGAACACCAGGAGCGCAAGCCACATCAGAGCCTTGGCCACCATCTTCTGTGCACCGGGACCTTCGTGCCATGAACAGTCACTCACAAGTGGTAGCTGCAGAGCCTAATGCTTGGCAGTGGGGTGCAAACCCCACTCCTCCGCACCCTTCAGTCCTTGTGACCTCTGCTCCGCAGTGAGGCAAGCCCTCTACCACCAGTGGCATTCCGAAACTTGAGGGGGCCCCCCTGAAAAGTGCATGGAGGGGCCCCCTAAGCTCTGGATCCTGTCAGGAGCTCTCAGGCCCGCCCGTGCACAGTGCCGGGGGGACCCCCCTGGATCTCAGTGCCCCCCACACAGCAGGGGCTGCAAGGGCTATTGTTATGCCACTGCCTTCCACTCCTCACACCCGCTCCTCCACATCTGCATCCTCCACTTCCATATCCCCCCCTTCTTAGCAGCCGACGCAGGTACACGTGCCTGAACTATGACTACTGGAGTGTTCTCTGATATGGGATGTGAGTAGACTGCCAGAGTGACTCTCACTCACTCAAAAGAACAGAGAGAACGTATTTCTTCTAAGTTTTAGAGTCTGAACTGCCAGCTTACTCGCAAGATGAGTAAAAACCCTCAAAATGGTTTGTGGCGATTGAGTGTAACTGCAGTGGCTTATATAGGGCAATAGTTAACTGCTAGTTAGCTTTAGTTGAAGACTCTGGTGCTGTTGCTTAGCATATCGGTTGTTTTATAGCTAACAAATGTTTTTTCTCATTTGTTTCCATTGTTCAAATTAAAATAAAGTGAAGCAAAATTGCAAACTGGTAGCATTGCCAACCAACAATTATTTTAAAAAAAGCATCAGTCTTTGTTAGTTTGTTCTATCATCCTAATAGGACCGCGGATGGCAAAATGGCAAAAGTACGCTATCCACATTAACTTCTTAAAATAAGACTTTTTTAGAAAATGAACTTAAACCCTCCTTCAGGGTAGATACTTGTGGCTCTAAGCATTATTTGCATACATATTGACAAATGAAGAGTAGAAACATGAAAGCATAAGCAATTATTATGCTTTTTCTTTAAAATAAGCTGGACAAATAGAAACGGCTGAAAACTAACCCTGGGCAAAGCACTACGCTACGCTCGCGTAGTTTGCGAAGTTTGCGCTACTTCGCACAACACGAATTGCACGTAGCACAGTGCAAACACGCGTAGCATAGCGTAGCGTAGTGCAGCGGTCATTTTTTGCTTGCTCGCGGTCCTCAACGTCAAGTTGGCGACCGCGAGCAAGCAAAATGACATCCCGGCGAGACTTTTTCCTCGTCCGCGATCAGCAACATCAAGTTGCCGATCGCGAGCGTGGAAAATAAACCTCCCGGCGAGATTCTCAACGCGGGGAGGTCAGGTTTCTCATTGCGAGTGGTCGCGTATGCTCGCGACCGCTCGCGATGAGAACTACCAGTCCGCGTTCAGAAAGCTGCCGCTCGAGTAAAAATCTACTCGAGCGGCAGTAAAAGACAGCTTCGCACTGTGCAAGATGCCGTTTTCAATGATTGCACAGTGCGGACAAGCATCCGGCACTGTGCAATCATTGCGAACAGTGCACTACGCAGTTCGCGTAGTGCTACGTGTAGCTCGCGTAGTGCGAACTGCACTTTGCGTAGCTTCGCGTAGCACTACTTCGCGAACTACGCCCAGGCTTACTGAAAACTCAATTTGTAAAATCTCGGAAAGAGCAACATGCAATGCGGGGTGGCCTTGGTTGCAGGGTGAAACCACACAAGAGGCAACGGTGGCTCCTGGCTGAGGGCGGAGGGGAACCGCCCATCCAGCTTTGTTAATTATGTGGATGGTAATTGCTAAGAGCAATTACCATCCACTTCCTATTCTTTGCTTTCCGTATTAACATTAGGTCTTAGCGTTAATTAGGGAAAATAAAGCATGTGCCTGGCTGCTGTCCTTTCTCTCAACTGACAAAAGAGTCAGACAGCCAAGCACTTTCAAAGAGGCACATGTACTAGTGTACATACTCCAACGCGTGTTAATTTTTCTTCCTACTACAGCAGTCTAAGGGCTGAGCTAGTTCCAAGAGACCACCCTCTGATCAGTGGCGGCTGGTGAGGTTTGTGAGTGGTGAGGCTGGGCTTGGTCGGGAGGGGGCGTGGCAGGGGGAGGGGGGTGGACGGACTCCAGGCACCAAAGATCCTGGAAACTCTGCCCCAGGGCACACCATGGCCCTGCCTTCACCTCTTCAGTAATCTCCAGACTCCTTCATAGACACCCCTGATGCGAGTCCCTTCCGTGGCTCCACAACCCCACATCAGGTTGTTTGCTGAAATTCTAGCTTCTACAGGATCCATTGCATACCCAGTGGGGTGGCACTGCCTGTGGCAGGGGTGCCGACTCTGTGGCAGAGCTGCGGTCTGTCTTCTCACACGCAGCCAGGTGTCATTTATGACATGTTACAGTGCTTAATTTGTGTAAATGAAAGAATCTGGTGCCCAAATCTCTGCTCTAAAACATGCTGCTGGTACATCTGAATGTAGTCATCCACCTCAGACCTCTTTAATCTACTACCAGACATCCATTCCTCTTCAGCTCACTCTTGCAGGGTCCTGCCCTCTCCCTTTGTGACGGTTTTCACGTCTTTCTCTTCCTCCATCTTCCAGCGTTTTTTTTCTCTTGCTCTCTAAGAAATGTCTGATGCAGAAAAATAGTGGTGGTCCCCAAAAATGAATGCCAGTGGGCCCAACTGGCAACCACAGGCTCAAATTAAGCACTAGACATATAACGTAACACTCAATGTGGCCTACCTGTTCTAGGCCCTCGTGGCACCCACCTGATCTCTAACTTTACCCTCACGCCCCTCCTTGCAACCAACCACTGTCTGCGCTACAGGCCCCCTGAAATGAACATACTAGTGTTGCCCCCAGCCATTCCTGATGGAGGCTCTGTCTGAAGTTAATATCTTACTGTACTACTTCTCGGACAGCACACACTATGTCTCCATCCTCGCCTCATCCTAAGTTTACACAGCAGGATAAAAGCAGCTGCCTTTTTTATACGATCTGTCTATTGAAAATAGACATCTTCCATTATCCAGTACTAGCAGTCTGCAGCTGCACACTGTACCCCACATGTGAACTGCAAAACTAGATACTAAGCTCCAACTGAGCCCCCCAAGACTGGACACACCGATCCAGCCCATGCACCCCAAGACTGGACACACAGCCCGGCACAATGCACTTACAATTTTAACATGGACTTACGGTACACAATCTAGAGATGAGAACACGAGAAAATATATTTAAATTTCTAAAAAGTCAATAGGAAATAGCTATGATGAATTTCGCAGTCTGTCATTGGCAGGAAGATATTGCAACAAAGCATTAATGGCCACATAGCACTTAAGAAATGATAGTGTCTTAAAAAAGTAATCCTGATGTGGGAACTGGAAATCAACTCAACATGTTTGAGAGGCATGCCCCTTTAGAATACTGTAGCTGGCCTTAGGATATTGCAATATCTTTGTTGATTAGATTACACCTCTGTTTCTAGCGCCTACGTGGAGAGGAGCTAGAAATGTACAGTTGCATAGTATGATCATAATGGTCAATCGTGCTGGATTGAAAGAGTGCCTGTTCTACTGTGTGGCTGTTGTTTTGATAACAGTGTGAGAGTTGCTCTCCGAGGAATGTTCAATCTCAAAAGAGATCTGTCTTTTCAGCCTGAAGGCATGCAACTTATGTTTGAGGATCAGATAATACTTTTTTAGGTCTCGCCTAGCGACGCAGCGCATGCGCTGCTCGCTTGCGAGATCTATTGTTGTCAATTTAGCTTCCGAAGCGGGGACAGGAGATGTGTACGCGCCTGGACAGGAGATGTGCACGCGTATGGTGTGCGGAAACGGCGCGCTTCCACTTTTTTTGGTTGCATTGCATTCTGCCGAGTCCCCCGGCCGTCTCTTTTAATTACAGCGTCTTTGCGGAACACCCGCATGGCGTGCTTTCACTTTCTTTACTCCCCGCTTCTACTTTCTTTTGCATTGTGTTTTGCCCAGTCCCCCGGCCGTCTCTTTTCATTACGGCGTTTCAGCAGAACACGCGCATGGCGCGCTTTCACTTTTTTTACTCCCCCTGCGTGCTTTCTCTTTTTGTAGCGCCTCTATGTAGGAAACACATGTCTGGTGTTCAAAGGCGGGTATTTAACAGTTTTGCTCATTGCTGCATCCCACCTTCACATGCACAGTGCTTCAAGTGGAATATATAAGGAGTACCCGTTCCGTTGCAGCGGTTTCTGTGCCTCTGCACGCAGATTCTAACACTGTCTGCGCCACGGCATATCGGGCTACACTGCTAACATATAGGCTTTACATTAAGGCCTTGCATGCTGTTGCCTGCATATATACGCTGCAACGCGCATGGTTCGCTAGGTGAATATAGCCCTTAATAAAATCACGCCAACCCATGCACTCCAGTTGCTGCGCTCTTAGGCTCTTGCGTGCTCTTTCTTCTTCTAGCGCCTACATGCTGGATACAGACCTCTGTGCCCCCTTATTTCCGTGTTTTGTTGCTCTTACACATATATCGCCTTGCTTCATGTCTCTTGGGCCACTTACACTTCATGCTTCTTATACCTTCTTATACCTGCTACTATTTATATCTATCCCCTTCACCCTCTGCTCCTTCTGTGCTCCCACTGTCCGTATATACGCCCCGTAGACACCCCAGTGCGTCTATCTAATTTAGAGCTGCGCCCCCTGCGTGCTCTCTTTTCTTCTAGCGCCAAAAATATGGAATACAAATCGTTGGTGTTCAAAAACGGGTCTTTAGCAATTTTGCTCATTGCCGTTTCTCCTCATTTACATGTCCCACGTACTAATCAGCATTTGTTCTGTAAATATTGCTTGCTTCTGGAAACGTACACGTTCTGTTGCTTACAGACTTACAGCCTATTGTAGTCTAGCCTGAGTTCCGTGACTGTGGAGAATACAAAACCGGACCCGCATGTTCAGCACAGAACCCCCCCCCTCAAAAAAAATGGAAAGGCGCGTGTTTGGAACTTTAAAGGCCTCTGTTTATTATCAGGATGGCACCAACATCGTATTTCTGGCTGTGGCTCCTCATACTGTCTCAGTGAGCAACTTCCACCCCCCTCCCCCTCCCTACCACCCCCACCCCGTACCAACAACATGCATAAACCACTGAATGCATCTAAAAATTCTACTTTAGGAAGCCCTCTCCCTTGCCCACCCTTCCGTTTACCCTGTCAGTAAGCCCGTCGCTGCCTCTTCCTTAGCTGCTCACATTAATGCTTCTTGCCCCCTAACCTTACCGCTCCCACTAGCGCAATTTATTCTCCCTGAAAATTCTATTTACAGTGCAAACAAGCCGTCGGGGCCACCAAGGACAGAGCAGCACGGTCTTCAAGCCAAAACCTATCCATTCATGTGAGTGTTTTACTACAACGCGCACATAGTGCGCTTTCAGTTCTGTGCCGGTGCTGGCTAGAGCGCGGCATGGGTATACACAGGCGCTGTACTGGTTACAAGCCGCTGATCCAAACGAGGCATTATCCCGCAGGGTAGTACTACCCACATGCTAATAGGCTTTTGCACCTTTAATTTTGCCCTTAATGATTAATTTTGCCCTTCATACTTTCCACGGGCCAAACACATGCCCTAAAGTACTTTTCACTACCTCGTAGGTTAATTTGTAGCACTGATACACGGATTCCCGTTCGCCCCTCGCTCCCTCCCTCCCCCCGTCGGGCTCCTCTTACCTCCATTATAGGTTGATGCTGGTCACTGCACAAGCAGCCATGTTAAAGCTACCGGCAGTGCTATAACAATATTCTTATAATGGAGCATTACCCCACGGACTAGCGTACTACCCATTTGTTAATACGCTTCTGCACCTTTCAGTTTGCCCACAATAAATAATTTTACCTTGCGTACTTTACACGGCCCAGACACATGCCCTAAAGCTCTTTTTGTACTACCTCACACGTTAATTTGTAACACCTTAGCACACAGACTTTTATTCGCCCTTCGTTCGCTCCTTCCTTCCTCCCATCCGGTCTTTCCACCCTCCATTCTGTGCCCGTGCTGGTCAGATTTAAACGTGGCTATTGACAAACGGTGTATGGGTTTCAAGCCGCTTCCCAAAAAAACAATACATTCATATACATAGCACGCGCTCAGTTTTGCGTCTAGCCACAGTGCTACCACAATAATCTTGCAACGCAGCATTATCCCACAGCATAGCACTGCCCATTTACTAATACGCTCCTGCACCTTGTATTTGCCCTTACTAAATAATTTTGCCTTACATATTGTTCAGAGCCCACACACATGCCCTAAAGTACTTTTTTTGACATCTCAGGTTAATTTGTGGGGCCTTAAACCACAGATTTTTGTTGCCCCTTGCGCGCTCACTTCCTCTCCTCGGTACAGCCCCTCCTTCCTCCACTCTATACCGGTGCTAGTCACACTCCAACGTGGCTATAAACAGTCGGCCCAAACACATGCCCTAAAGCCTTTTTCTACTGCCTCAAAGGCTAATTTCCTAATTTTATCTACCGCACCATCTTTTAGCGCCTTAACACATGGATTCCCGTTCGCCCTTCGCTCGTTTCCTCCCTCCCCCGTCTCGTCCCTCCTTTTACATTCTCTGCTGGTGCTGGTTAGAGCGCGGCATCGGTATACACAAACGCTGTACTGGTTCCATGCCGCTGATCCAAACTGAGCATTACCCCGCAGGGTACCATTAACCACATCTAATACGCTTCTGCACCTTTGCTTTTGCCCTTAATAAATAAATACTACACCTAATACTCTAACACAAATGTAATTCACATTATTACTATACATGCTAATGCTACACATGCTTTAACAAACACAGCAACTAGTATTGCAATACTCAAACACTACACACTAAAGCTACTTACTGCTCTTGCCACCATCACAACCTGCAACATAAGTTATACATCCACATACTTTCTACACACATACATACCAGTACTTACATGTAAAATACATACACTACACTCAAAACAACACCATTAAGCAACATTGTAATTACAACACCAATAACTCTAACGCTGACTAATGCGAGACCTGTTGCATTGCAAATGCTTGTACTAAGCCAGTCACTTATTGATGGAATTTCCGTTGTCTGCTAAGCCATGCTGTCCTTTACCGGCTGCTGTGTCCGGGAGAGCCATTTTACTACATGTACCGAGGATCTGTGGGTCCAATAGAATGACCTCATAATGCTGTGTATTTATTCCACAGCGAGGTCACGGTGCTGGTCTTACACTGCGTGAAAGAACACTTCTCCATTGGCTAGTTTTAGCTTGCTTTTAGGGTGAAATACCTCGACCAAGGCTGCTGTTCTGCAGGTTGTCAAAGGGAGCATGTACTTTCTAAAGCACACTGCTGAGGATTTGATATGCTTTTCCTCCTTGCCACATCAAGGGAAGTTGTTTGGTAGCAGCATTCCGCATGCTTGTTGAATTCACCACTTCAAACTGCCATGCTACGTACAGGCCTTAATTGTGTCTGTTATTCTCGAAGACTGTTGAGAGATGATACTCTTTGTCGGGACGGGGTGTTTTAGGAAGTGCTTACAATCTAAGTCGGAGTGAAGGGTTTTCCACTGCACAAATGTGTTGAGGCATTGGTTGACCTTTATTGAAATGTAAAAAAAGACTGTTTTACGATTATATATTAGGCCTTTGATTTTTTAAAGCATGCACATTGCCCATGTGCCATCGCCATTTGTTTCATGGTGCCACCTTGGTAAGTGTGTGTGTGCATAGGTGTGTCTTGTGACGTGAGAGTCCAGCTAAGGATGGACTTGCTTTTATCGCCTCCCTCTTACGGGGCCTCTCTCAGCCATGCCACAAGTTTCTGTTTCCTTGCATATTGATATAACTCTGCCTTGATGATGGGACTGGCTGGAGCCCACATGCACACCTCTTAGTCGCACTCCAGCATCCAGAACATTACAATCCCTTTTGCTCCTCGTTATCGTCTTTTTGCAGTAGGTGCAGGACAGGGCTTTCCAATGTTTGTGCATTAGGGCCAAATATATGTCAGATGTTTACCACTGGCAATATGGATAAGTTATATTGAGATTAATTGCATGTACATATATTTTATGTGCTTATCCAGAAACTCTGGCAGGGCACATGCCCTCCGTGGCCTCCCCTGATTGAGGACAAGTATTGCTGAATCCCTAATTCTTCCCAAGCTCCTGTCTAGCTGGCCAACATGAAGAGATTAATGGACAGCAACGCATTGATATTACTGCCCAAAAACAGAGAGTCAAGCACGATAAGCAAGTGAAGCAAAGCAGCGATCCAGTGAGCCATGACAAAAACTTTAATTGGCACAAGACTTTGAGGTAGCCGGGCCAGTGCAAGATGGTGCTTGCTGAAGCACAGTGCCGGGTGTAAGAGCAGAGATGGAGTACGGTGACAGGGCAAATGGGCACTCACTGAGTTGCGTTTTAAGGAGTGATATTGATTTGATGGAAAACTGCTGGGTCATCTGCAACTTAAGAACTGGTTATTATCCCAGCAGTGAAGATTTAGCCGTCACCCTTCCAGGTCACAAAATACATTATTAACCTCCATAACAGTCTTCAACAACATATTGGCACCCAGCCAGGCCCAGCTGCTAATTTATTATTTCTCTACTTACCAATGCCTGGTCTGCTGCACTCACAGGGTTGGGAGCTGGAGGGAGCGTCGGGACGGAAGGGGACTTAAAGGGAACGCCGACACAGACACATGCACCTACAGTGGGCGCCACCTTGACTGCTCCTGGCTGCCAGTGAAGCCACACACACTGGAGCTTAAATGGCTTCCACAGTCTTGCAGCATGGCAGCAAGCAGACACCTCGAGTCTGCGCAGTGTGTCTTCAAAAGTCTTGAGGACAAATTGCGCAGACTCAATTTCTCTGCTTCCTGCCTGCCTGCCTGCAACTAGTCACAGGTCCCCACCCCCCCTGTGACGAGTTGGGAAAGGATGGGGTGGCCATGCTGTCCACTCACTGATTGACGGGAAGCCCCAGCTCACCGGGACTTCAGTTTAGAAAGCCCGGGGCTGATTTCATCTCCACGTCATCAGGGGGTGGAGACTGGACTTCAGTGCTATGTCTCTGCCGAGCTGGTGACCTCACAGGCCTTAGGGCAGAGAGATCATCAGCCCGGCAAACACTATAGACTTTGGGCGTGTCTGTTGCAGTGGGTCATGATGAGTCATCATCACAGCAACAAACAGCAGGGTTAGTGCTGGTATGCACAGCCCCTGTCCCAAGCAAGAGATGTGTGCGTATGTGGGTTTTTTTTGTTGAAGAAGCAAAATTAAAGACTTTCCGTTCTATTAGGAAATGGCCTTCCCTGAGGGTGAAATTAAAGGGGGCGGTGCCCCGACGCCCATGGGCAGAAACCGCCGCTGCCTCTGATGATACTTAACAGCATCATATTTTAAAGCAGCCCCGGGCCGGGAGTCTAGGGCATAAGCCCTGTTTGTGTCAACCGCACAATCTGCATGAAACACCAACCATTTTCTAAGTGATCGCAGGGTATGGTGGGATCAGCAAGCATCACTGACACCACCCCACCCCGTGATGACATGGGAAAGGAAGCGGCAGCCCCCGCCACCACCAGCAAATAAAATGATAATGAAACGGGTTTTAAACCCATTATAATATTGTTTTATTTTAATCCCCCGGACCTCCCCCCCAGGACTGGGGGCAGGTCCGGGGGATGGCACTGCTGGTGGGGGGGGGGGGGTAGGCACTCCCTTCACTGCGCATGAGGTGTTTGGCCAGCCATTTCAGGCCGGCCAAACACCTCATGCGCAAGGAAGCTCTCTCCAGTTCCCGCTGCGTTGCTGGGTCTGGAGAGAGCAGGCACAGGCTCCCAGTCTGCCTGGGAGCGCAAGTTGCCGGCGCTCAGGCCAATCCTCAAGCTCCTTTCCTGCAGCATCATGTTTGGCCACAGAACAATCTGGGAGCCTGTGCTCAGAACCAGGAAGAGCACGTTGCGGAGGGAGACGGCGGCAGTGGCATGAAGGTACTTTTTTTTGGTTTGAAATGTTTATTTTTTTACCCCGACCTCACCTCCCCACATCCCTCCTCCGGCCCAGCCCAGCCCGCCACTTTGGCAGGGGACGGGCTGCTACTAGGGAAAGGGCAGGTTTGCAGAATGCTTCCTGCATGTGTGCCAGCTGAGTCTGCACCAGCCAGCGCAGGTCCTGCAGGTAAGCCAGGATCGGATCTGAGCCCTTGCCTCGTGCCTGCTGCCAGCCATATGTTGTGTGTTTGCCTTCAGCCCCGAGACTTGATCACAATATCTTCTGATACAGCCTTGAGGCACAAAGCGAACACGACAAGCCTGTAAAAAAAACACTCCCATAAGTGCTAATGAAGTCATTATCACATGTGAGAGCGTCTTGAAATACGTGAGCTCAGTATGGGCACTGTACAAAAGGAAACCTTTTTCTATAGGACACATCCTCAGTTCACGTATTTCAAGATGCTCTCATATATGCTAATGAAGTCATTATCCCATATGAGAGCACCTTGAAATACGTGAACTCAGGATGGGTGCTGTACAAAAGGAAAGCTTTTTAATACAGAGAACATCTTGCGCTTATGTATTTCAATACGCTCTCATATTTGCGAATGAAATCATTAGCACATATGAGGGCGCATTAAAATACAAGAGTTAAGGATGGGCACAAAAGGAAACCTTTTTTTGTATAGTGCACATACTGAGCTCAAGTATTTCAAGGATTCCCACCATTTTTAAACGTCACCAGTCGCCACTGCAAAGAAGAAGGCAAAAAAGAGCACGAGGGGCAGGTATTTGGCAGGTGAGGAGCAGACAACGGAGAGAGTTGACAAACACATGCACTTCCATGGTGCTTAAACAAAAAGAAACAAGCATTGGCAGAGCCCATAGGTCTCACAAATGCACGGTCTACTGGCTTTGTCAATGTTTTTTTACCCATGTTGTAAAAGGATTATTACATTACAGTCTATCATAAACATAAATATATATTAGACCTGGCTTCCTTGGCGAGGTTCCCCCTGACCTTTTAACCTCTGACCCTGTTTTGCTGACTTCATTTTTCTTAGCTTTAGGATATTCTGAGCACTTTGCCACAGCTAACCAGTGCTAAAGTGCATTTACTCTACACATTGTAAGATTGACTTATCTACAATTGGCATATTTAATTTACTTACAAGTCCCTAGTAATGTGCACTATATGTGCCTAGGGCCTGTAAACTAAATGCTGCTAGTGGGCCTGCAGCACTGAGTGTGCCACCTACTTTAGTGGCCCTTTAAACATAGCTTAGGCCTGCCATTGCAGAGCCTGTGTGTGCAGTTTTTAACTGCCATTTCGACCTGCGAGTTAACCTCCTTGCCTGGCCCAAACCTTCCTTTTTAGGTCGAGCATTCGAGACCTCTTGTATATACTTTAGTATATACTTATTATATACTTATATGTGTATGTACTTTGTGGGCTCTGGAGATCAGCCCTAGGACTTGTCTGCTTCCGCTTAGGGACTTTTTTTCTGTTCAACTGCCTCTATTTAACTGTCTTGATAGAAAACGACCAGCAGAGGTCAGTGAAATACCAGAATTGCTTTCTGCTGAGGGACTTTCTTTTTTTAATTTTTCTGGCAACTGCCTCTATTTAACTTTCTAGATAGAAAACGACCAGAATAGGTCAGTAAAATACCAGAATCACTTTAGCATTCTCTAGATTCCAGTCCATAGAAATTGTCTTCCACGAGCACCCATAGACAATATTTTTTTCAAATCTTGTATTTTCAGTGATATGACCACCAACAGCGCTGATATTATATTAAAAACAGAGCTTTCGACTATACCATTTCCCGCTGAAAGGCAATATTTCTCTCCATGTGTTGCCATACCTGGCGTGTCACACAGTTTGGTGCTTACTTTCCCTCCATGTTAAAGAACAGTAGATATTATTGCACCCAGGATAATGTGCTGCATAGCTAAATACATAAAAGGTCCCAAAGGCGAGACCGATTGCATTGCAAATGCTTGTTATTACATGTAAGTCACCCCTAAGGTAGGCCCTGGGCAACCCTAAGGACAGGCTGCAGTGTATTTAAAAAGTAGGGCAAGTACTTTTAAGTTTTACATGTCCTGGTAGTGAAATAATCTTAAATTCGTTTTTCACTACTTCAAGTCCTATCACTGCCTTAGGTTAACATGGGGACTGCCTTATAACATTTTATAAGTGTAGTTTCCCATTGGGACAAGATAGGAAAATTAAAATTAAATTTGGTGTCTCTGGACTCAAATTTAAAAACACAACTTATGGTGAAGTTGGTTTTTAAATTGCAGTTCTGACAATGCCACTTTTAGAAAGTGGGCATTTTCTTACGTATACCATTTGGTGCCTTCAGCCTGTTCCTGGAATACACGTTTGGGGTGGGTGACAGCTGCCTTCCTGCATTCCCTGTAGACAGCCACACACAAAGGCAGAGTACGTGTGACTGAGCAGCCATCTGCATTTTGATGGGTCATCCTGAGGCATGATGAGAGGGAGGAGCTGACACTTGCACCTGAACAGGGCTGTACCTGTCCACACACAAATTGTTGCATACCCCCTTGGAGTGAGTCTGGGGCCAGTGCAGGAAAGGCAGGGCCTTGTGCACTTCAAAGCATTTCTTTGAAGTCTCTCTACTTCAAAGGTCAAATTGGATATAAGTACAAGACCTCTGATACCATGATTTCAGAACACTTCTGGATCTCAGGACATTCTGCCAGCAAGACGAGCTGCTGTGCTGCAGGAGGAACTGCCACTTTGCTAACTGCTTTGTTGTGTTGACCTGCTGATTGCTGTACTGTAGGAGGGACTGCCACTTTGCTACCTGCTTTGCTGTGTTGTCCTGCTGCCTGCTGCCTTTTGCCTGGGAGTGAGAAGGACTGGACATGCTCTCTACATCCTTGCACCCAAGTTTCTCCAAGGGCTTGCCTCCTGTTTTGAAGTCTCAGGGCCATCAAATACTTCCTTCAACTCTGCTTCAGCTGCTGTACTCTGTCAAATGTGGGTCCTGTCCTGCCAAAAGGGGCCAATCCAGTCCTGGTCCTTGAAAATGGGACCTGCAGCTGTTTTCCTACAAAAATAGACGCAGTGATGACTTCGAGCCAATCGGCACCGATGTAGGACCCTTTGACGCCGATTCGAGGACATCCCTGTGTGGCTCGACAACAATGCGGTACCTGACTAATGAGGTTTGACTATGACGCAGCACCTGCATCGTAAAGGGCTCGACAACGATGCAGCACCTGCATCATAAGAGGCTTGACACTGACACAAGACCCGACTGCGAAGCTCGACACCGATGCATCTACCGACTGCATGGATCGGAAACCAACGCATCGAGTCTTTGACGCTTGCTCCATCCAAGGTACTTTTTCAATGGGCCCTGCGTGGGTCTCCTAGCCAGACTGCCCTCCATCGCGAACGGCTTGAACTTTGGATTTACCCTGGTCCAGTGTGACCTTGAGTAACCCCTATGTGCTATTTGCTTCTAAGCACTATATTGCAGTATAATCTTTAAAAATTCATATCTCAGGTTCTAGTAATTGAATTTTTATCGTTTTGGTCTTGATATACTCAGATAAGTATTCTCTATTTTTCTAAACTGGTGTGGAGTCTTTTACTGGTGTTTTCACTGTGTTACTGTAATTAAAGTGTGAAAAAAGAATTCACACATTGCCTCAAGCTAAGGCTGACTGCTCTGTGCCAAGTTACAATTTTTGCTGTGTATCTGACTTACTACGATTGTGGCTCCTGCTTGGACAGGGTGTATACTCTGCCGACCAGAAATCTCAATTTCTAACAATATATATCAATTATAATATGATAGTATGGCAGGGTATGGCCTTTCATTCAGTAGTGTGGTATGAAATGGACTGTTGTTTAGTATTTTATGGTATGCCATTGTGTAGCATGGTATTGTATGATATGGCCTGTCATTGAATAGTATGGTATGGTATGGCCTGCCATTGTATGTATTGTATAGTATGGTCTGTCATTGTATAGTATGTTATGGCATGGTATGACATGGTATAGTATCGTATGGTATGGTCTGAAATTTCATAGAATGGTATGGCTTGTCATTGTAATATATAGTATGACATGGCTTGTCATTGTATACTATGGAATGGTATGGTTTGTCATTGTTTAGTATGGTATGGCCTGTCATGGTATGATATTGAATGGTCTGTCATGGTATGGTATGGCCTGTCATTGTATTGCATGGCCTGTCATTTTATAGTATGGTAAGGCTTTTCATTGTAGTGTATATTAAGGTATGGTATGGCCTATCATTGTATGGTATGGTATGGTATGGTATGCCTATCATTTTATAGTATGGTATGGCAATCTTTGTTACTTTGTACACTTTAAGCTACAGTAGGAAGAGCAATAGGAGATGCCTAAAAACTAAAAAAAAGTGCTTTACAATATAATGTTTTTTCATGCTAGAATGTTCTATCCACCACATAATCATGCAAACATAAAATAAAACCCTGTTTTTTGCATAAAACATTTTAATCATGCCCACGTCATCCTATAAATCATGAAACACATTCCAAAAAAGTACTTTGGTACAAGCTAAATGAGTGGTTTCTTAATAGCGAATGCATGAAGCCATTAATGTATTTTGAAATCATTTTTAAAAGCTACACAAACAACCTGTGGCCTCGGAAAAGAGGATTGCAATTTTGGGCCCCAATGAGGGAATGGCTGGACACATATTTGGAGAGTGAAAGAGCTAGGCAAACGGGAGAGGAATAATGTGGGGTGTACCTGGAAGTATGGTAGTACTGTGTTGGGGATGGTTCCCCTAACAGGGTTGGATCGATCGCGGGGATTTATGTGCTCCTGGGTCTTGGTTTATTTTTACGCGGTTTTTGTGTCATAGACTGTCAACTACTACAGTTATCTGTCTTTTCTACCCACCTGTTTTGTATCTTGGTCTGCTTGGAAGGGATGAGTTGGGTTAAAAATCTTAATATTCAATAAAGAATTTATTAAACAAAAAAGCAACAACGTGTGGCCTGCTGGTGTGGTTATGCTGCACCAAAGAGTAGAAGGGGAGAGGATAAAAATTAAAAGGGAATGAACATGGAAAATGAGCAGGAAAAGCAACAGTGCAGACCAAAACCAGGAGCAAGAAAACCTAAAAACGCATACACTGTTACTAACTGCTGTAAGTAGCAGAAAAAAATAGACAGAAACAGAAAGCTGAAAGATGCTCCCAACAAAAGGAATCTGTACTTTGTCCATGCTCCAGGGACAGGGGAAAAACACAAACAGAAAGTGGAGCCAGCACGTGTTATCCAAACATGAGCCAGCAAATAAGACTGACAATGAAGCCAATGAATGGTAAGCAATGGGTGGTCTCTAAGTCTCCTTTATGTGAATAAAATATCTCGCAAGCAACAGCGTTGGCGCTACCTCAGGTGAGACTAAAAGTAGTTCCCAAAAAGTGAGCAGTTGATGGAAAAAGCCAGCCAATTAGAAAGATGGTAAAGAGTCTGCTCTAAGGAAGGTGAAAATACAAGATGAAAACCTGGAACAAAGAAAACCATTGAGTAAGAAGCAAGCAAATAAGAGTGGCCACCAATTGCAAGCCACAGGCACGCTGTAAGCCCACAATAGGTCTTTTGTAACCAGAAAGTATGTGCTGTCTGGTATGCCTGCCCTAAAAAAATTGAGCAAAAAAAGTCTGGATGCTGTTTTATCATTTTGGGTCAAATTGTTTCCATAAAAATTACTACGAAATGGACATCAATTTCAGTGACTCTCAGATTCTGAAACATGCACGAACTTGTATTTATTTGTATATTTATTACATTTGACCCACTTATCCAATATGGAAGGTGTTTTGTTAGAAAAAAGTGGGTCACATTCATGAAGTTATGTTATGCAAGTAGACTTTAGATGCTTCATCAGCTTCAGAAGCAGATGTACAAATATACATTTCACTTTTGAAATATTTTGTAATAATATAGGAAACGCAGTTCTTCAAATACTACTGGAACCATCATTAATATGGATTAATGTTTTTTGTCATTGTATGAATCAAAACCTGTCAACTATGAAACTAGACTTTAACACTGCAATAAATGCAGAGATCTAATCAAAATGTACCATATTGAATGGTTTGTCAAATCATGCCTGTGCCTCAATATGTGATCTTTGTTTCAAAATTGTCAATGTTTATCGCATAACTATTAAGTTCAGGTTTTTTTTTATCTCCTGGGATCTACCCAGTGTGGGAGCTCTAACTTTGAAACATCTTGAATAATTTTATGGGGTAAGGGTTTATCCCAAATACTGCATGTGAAACACATGAGCATTTACATGGATTTAACAAATGTTTGATGTTTGTCTGCTCAGGTACACTGACCAAATCATATAACATCCTATGAAAGTAGCAGTACCTCAAAACTGCAGTACAGTGAATGAATGAGTTTACAAAACTTAGATGTTCTTCAAAATTCAGTTGCTTTGGAGAAAGGTTTCCCCAACCCTCAGTAGGATTAAGTCCTGCCCTACTGTCCGTGGCAGCCATAGGCCCATCTCAGGTTTCCCACGCGCAACTATATTCTCAGAAACTAGTGTATGGGTAGTTCTTTTAGATAGAACAAACTGGGCTACTGATATACCCATGACCGGAGCCATGGCACTTAAGGATGCACATGTGCCTTCATCTTGCTTGACTTTTACTACAGTTTTTACCTGATACCATCATTTTACTAAGTTGTGTGAAAGACACTATAGGCATCAAAGGTACAGAATTATAGTGGATTTCCTCTTTTAGTACACAACCATCAGTAGACAATGTGTCCCTTCATGTCTTCAGTCACCAAGATTGCATGCAGGGACGGCTTTAAGGCAGTGCAACTGGTGCAGCCTCACCTGGCAGTGACTTTGGTGGGGGGCGCTGTGTCTAAAAATAACTTTTGGTTTAAAAGCATGGTGAACTTCCTTGTGCGTCCAGCACTATTTTCTACAACGATAAAACTGTCCAGCTAACTCTGGTGATTAATGTTCCTACTGGTGAGTGATCGGAATTTTGCCTAGTGGTAGTTTTGGCTCATCCTAAAGTACAACAGAGGGTTAATGTGCCTGCTGGAAAGAACGTGTACCATGCAGATCACAGAACTGAGTGTGAGTAAACTATGAGTAACACTATAAATAAATTAAATGTTTGTCAGAGAGAGGCTATGGAGAGATGAGGTGCACTATTGGAGAGTGGTAGTGAGGGATTTCATGGAGAAGTAGGTCATGGGGGGACCAAAAAAGATTGTCACAGCAGGCGCTACCAGCGCTGAAGCCTGCCCTGTTTGCATGAGGTGTGCCTCAAGGAGTAGCCTTATCACCGGCCTTTTTTAACACAAGTTTCTTTTGGGTTCGAACAAATTAAAGACAATTATGTATTTGACTGCCTAGTTCCCAACTATACCTTAAACTGCAGAAGACTGATGTTTTTTGTCAATGTTTCAGAATTGCCTCATGTACAACTAGGACTGAATAAATGGCAACCACCACCTCTGAATGCTTGAACTAATGGGGCTCATTGCTTGGGGTTAACTACCATTTCCATGGCTGCCCTTTGGTCGAGCACAAAATCCCTAAATGTGAATGAAGACTGCAAACTGGGAACAACCTCTAATGCTGATCTGTCTTCATGCTGCCCTTGAGCAAGGGCCATCAAGTCGCATCCAGGTTGGCAACCTTCTGCTTCTGTTCCCACGCCAAAGGATCATGTAAATCGTCCAGTTATCATGTCCATGCTTGATTTCTGCAGGCTGATCTATTGCAGGTTTCCTTGCCAAAATTATAAACAATCATCACTAGGCCTAAAAATACACATCCTACTGTGTCATTGTCCCATGCCATAATAAGTTGACATGTGTCGCCGATGAAGCAACAACAAATAATGGTGTCCATTGCAGGTCACGTCCTTGGGTCAAAGCTGAATCTGGAATACATGCTTGTCTGCTGAAATCTGCTTATTCTTAGGAATGTACTAAGGCTACAAACATATTGTGAAGTCGGCATTGCTTTAAAGTATTGTGTCTTACAGCATGAAATCCAAACAGGACCCACACAAAACACTTCATCTATCTAATCCTTGATTGGATAAACACCTTTTTAGATTTTGGTCTAATCCTCAATAAAAGCCAATAGGGCTTTTTAATTTCTGAGCCGATTTTGAGGTCGGCTATCGATACGATACATGAGCATTAAGAGAGACAGTTATCACATATGCTGTTTACTAATAGAGCGCTTTATGGCACCAGTGACTGACTCATATTTTACCAACATCACTCTAAAACCTAAATCAATAACTATAGGTGCAAAGGAGTTATGCAGGAAATACTACTGACCCCAAGAGAGAAACATATCTCAGAAAAATAATTCTTTCTATTCTGCCGTGCAGCTCGGAGCTAGGACAAATCACAGAACCAAAACATGCATGATTTTTATCATGAGATCCGAAAATTATGCATGAAATACGGCAGTCTCACTTCAATTTATTATGAACATTCCTCGTAAACCACCGTAATGTTATTATTTTCTGAAACCCAATCGAAATGCAGTCTTGCGAGATTACTTCATTCCTTTTCTCGGTGGAACCTGGTGGAAAATAAAAGACAGACAGACATTGACATAACATGACATTAATCACATTTCCACAATGCCTACATGTCCACGATTTTTCCCGTGGTTTTATGATTATCTGTGGCAGCTGGTTTTAGGTTTTTAAGATGAAGGCTCTGAAATAGATAATTGGGGATTGATTGGCGGCCAAAATCACCCGAAGAGTGGCGGTGATGGAAACAAAAACAATATAATTGACATGGAAACCCTCATTACAGTGTTTCACTTCGGATAAATAAATACATTGTTTCCTTTTATAATAATGATTTTGTTCACTAAAATGCTATCATTATGAAATACCAAGAAACAACTTTTGACATTGTGCCACAACAAAACAGACAAGCATTTGCAATGCAATAGGTCTCGCATTTGCGTGAGTTTAAGCTATTGGTATTGTAAACGACAATGCCTTTTATTTATCTATTTTGATAATTAACACATAAATAAAAGGCATTGTCATTTACAATGCCAATAGCTCAAATTCATGTAGATGCGAGACCTATTTCATTTCAAAGAAGCAGCCGCCATTGTCCCGCCCTGCTTTGGCAATAAAAACGTTTAGCACAAGATCGGCATCTTCCTTAACAGGACTCCATACAGGACAGTTATATGATTATTACTATTAAGAAAAACACTGACATCCTGATGTTCAGAAATTGTATTGCCCTATTGAACAGCAATTGTTCATTCAAATACGAATTTCACAGCATATCCTTTCTAAATAATGTATTTCCCAATCTGAAGTTAGATTCCCTACAACTTTTCAGTTGTAACTGTATTATTTCTATATTCAGGACCACTGGAGTTATGCACTTGTGCGAACGCTGCGTTTTCGCATAGTTACGGATATGCTGCACTTGCCACGTAATCTATCATCTGCTGCATAATCTGCAAATTTTAACAAAAAAATAGATTTTAACAAAAAAAAAACATTTGTAGCTCAAATCGTTCAAAAGTTACTATAAACGCAGCGACACGTGTTGTCACACAGTGGAAGGCCCTTTGCAAAGGATGACTGGTCACCTCTCCGTTGCTTATTGCTATATTTGGCTGTTAAACAGTGGTACAAATGAAGTGCCACCTATGCCCAGACAGTGTTAACAAGTGTAAAAATGACAAAATAAAGCAGTAATACCATCACAAAATGTGCTGCATGACACAGCATAATTTGCCGTTTCTTGCCACATAATTTACTCAACCCTCTTGCATAATTTATCCCTTCACTGCCGCATAATTTCAGTGGGCCGGACTATGTTACATATTATCATGCACGACTGGTGTAGTTGGTTTAAGGCCATTTGTGAATGTCAATAAATGACAACTATCTCCAGGAATCCTTGAAGAAGCATGCTTCAGGACAAGAGATAGCCAAATCCAACATGGCTCCCACTTCTTACTTTATTTCCTCATAACACTTCCAAAAATAGACTACTTCACTCTGAACAGCCTTTCATCGGTACCATTTACTTTACATAACTATATTTTTTACCACAAGAGAATTCTCTCCAGTACCCTCCTACCAAGAATCGTACCTAGATGACCTTTATTAAGATTTGTTGACCAATAGGTCATTCCAATATGGTGGCGGGGTGCCGCGGTTCAGAAAGACTCCATAAGATGCTTGCACCGTGATTAATAGCCACAAGCACGGCCAATCCCAGCTGACGAGGAGGTACGTCCCTTCAAACACACACAGGACAGCACAAACAGTAAAACTCCAAATGCTTTTAATGCGGAACACCTGCCTCAACTCCATCCTCATTGAGATATCTGCACTCGATTATTGGCTGACTTTATTCCCACCCAGGTCATGTTATTAAATTTTCTATCCTGATTTAAGTTTTCAAAAGATATACCACCCCTTTTTATGAGCAAATTTCACCTGGATGTATAACTGGTTTTTTTGTTTGTTTTTTTAAACAAACGAGGAAGTAGTACATCACCTCACCATGTATTTCTTTACACCACAGAAATTGAATTGCAATGTCATGGTTTGCTGTGCCAGTGACAACCACTGTGTACACACCAATGTAATTATTTTTAAGTGTTTATTTTGTGATACTTGTAATTACTTTCATGACCGTATACTTTCAGCCTTGAAAAAGTCCAAGGAGCGATCCCAACAAGTGCGAAATATGTGTCTGCTGACACATTGCAACTGATGGTTGCAATGTGTTTGGTGGCGGATTACCAGAATCACCTATACGACTTCTCCATAATTTTACTGGTTCCACAGCAGCAGCGGTCTGTCTGCCCTGGGGTACCCCAGTCTCTTTAGAACTCCAAAGTGCCTTCTTGTCAGTACCTCTCGCGTCAACTTTTTACCCACAGACCCTAAATCTCCTCCAGCCTGTCCCCTACTCAACCTTTGCTTTCAAGTTTTTCAGGTCCAAGCGCTAGTTCGCATTCAAGCTGAATGTTTGCTTTGCATTCTGGGATTTGAAGTCCTAACAAACTACACTTATCAGAATGCGAGGCAACCAAAACTGAAATGGAAGGGTTACTCGTGCATGGACCTGGGAAAATGGACTGCTCTGCTTAGAACTGCTGCCACCACGTGACTGTGCCATGCCCACCGAGACTTCCCTCATCATAAGCACACTGCAGGATCTTTAGCTTTTAATCGCAGGACACAGAGTTCACAAGAGACCTTCTTCTGACAGGGGGCTTAAAAATACCGTTTTCTTAACTAGACAAATGAAATCAGGAAAATGGAAAAAATAAAGAGCGAGGACATGGAGTAAAAGGATAAAGGTAAAACGAAAGGGAAAGTGAGCTGAGAGCTGCGGGCGGAAAGAGGACAGAAAAAGTGCGGGATAAGTATATGGTTCGGCTCACCGGAATCGCAAATTATCAGCAGCTTGAAAAGATGGTCATGGTCCTTCCCGGCCGCCATCCCCATTCTTCTGCTAAAGAAGTCCCCGAGGCATGGACAAGTCCAGAAAAAAAACGGAATGCTGCCAATAAAAAACAAGCACTGAAACACAAGTGCGGCCATGGCCGCGAAAGTGAAACAGTACTCAGGGTTAAGAAGTGGGAGGGGTGGGGGGAGTGCGATTCCCTTGTGGGAGCGAGCGGCGCCAGGAGCGATAATTGCTACCATATGGCGCCGCTCGCTCCCGCAAGTGAATCGCCAAACGTGCACGCGTTGCCATTGAAGGCAATGGAACGCGTGCACGTTTTTGGCTGAAAAGCCGAAGCGATCCCAAAAGGTCTTTTTTCCTAAGCAGCGCATGCGCGCTGCGTAGGCGAGACCTAAAAAACTAGTTAATCAAATATGTGTTGTACAGTCGGTAGCATGAGAACAAATAAAAGGCCGTCCCCTCCATATCATTATCTCTGGGGCTGCTTTTAGTTATTCCTTGGATACTTTAAAGTTAGTTTACCAATCCAAAACTGGTTTACTGTGCCTAGAATGGTAAAGTGCTTTTGTCATGTTTGTTAACTCCGATTAGGAAGCACTTTCTAATTCTAAACTTAACGGTTTTGCTAAGAAATCACAAAATACTTTGTCACTGTTCTAGATCAGCGTGAATAGCACTATGATTATCCCACACTTAAAAACTGTACTAGAAAAATACATTTTTGAGGTGAGTAGATTAAACATGTTAAGGTTGTTGTAGCGCCGTGTAAAGTAGGAGATCTCCAACTAAAGGCAGGGGTCTCGCCAGGGTTCCCTACATTTGTTTTGCCTATTTAATGCATTACTATAGGCCTGCAAAGGCATGTATGGGATATGAACTTTGGGTGTCTTCCAAGTTTAGGCAGAGAGCAGTTCCTAATATGGAGCACACTTCAACACCAGTGACAATCTGATTCTGCTCATGTCAAATATCTGTTTTTCCATCAGAGTTTTAAGCACAGGATTAGCACAATGCCCTCCCCACCTAGCCAAAGAGTGACAAAGCTTTTTGCAATCTGTACAGCAAAGTCTTTAAGCATAGGATTAACAAGTGCCATCCATGCCAAGCTAAAAAATAACAAAAGGCTTTTACCACTCCAGGCACTGTATTACAGCTTTGGATTAGTAAAATACCATCCAACCCAACCTGACCCATGTTTCGCTCTAGTTAGAGCTCTTCAGAGAGGAATTGGTTTCTCCAGATGTGGTGCTGTAGGGTGCTCCACAATAAGAGCTGCTCTCTGCCTAAACCTGGGAACTACCCAGAGTTCTTTGCTTCTTCTTTGCATAATTTATGCAGAACTCTAGGCCTGAAAAATTATATATATATATATATGTAGGTAATTATAGTTAGGACCATGTTTCCATAGGAAAAGCGTTTTTTGACTTGCCTATATCTGTGGCGCGGTTTGATGAATCTGCATGATATTTTACAAAAAAAGTGCGATAGTGAGTCTTGTTGTGCATGGAAAGTTATGGGGTGATCCGGCAAGCGAGGAGCAGAAAAAAAGGGGGTAAAAAAGTAAAATTTCTCATGTTAATTCCCATAAGAGCTTTGAACACGCCTACAGCTTGAACTGCTGGACAGAATTACACCAAATTTGTCGGATCTGTCCAACGAATTCTCTTCGGAATCGGAATGATGCACAAAAGGGGTCCACCTCCCGTTAGCCCTGACTCTGAGTATAATCAAACACAGAGCATAGGGAGAGCAGGCGAGGGAAAAGGGTATTTGGGAAGAGGAACAGCAGGGAGTTTGACATCTATAAGAACAAAGAAACACACATTAACTCTGGGTATAATACTACTCTCAGGTAAGTCTCACTAGTGCCACTATATATACCTTTGGGAAAACAGGCAGATCCTGCTTCCTGAATTCCACCTCAAGCGTCACGCCCTAACACACCTGATTGCCTGCTGAAACCTGTAAGCACAAAGAAACAGAAAAGAATCATACTCTTCCGTTCTACTATAACCTCCACATAACAAAGATAGCAAGAGAGAGAGCTATTCACTAACCATACATACCTCACACAAAGGGTAAATTAAATCATCGATAGGTGGACATACAATAATTAGAAAAGTAATGTAAGGACTTCTTGGGTACAAGGAATGATCCTAGTAACAGAGTCTCGTACTTCTTCCCTGGTCTTCACGCTCACATTGAACGCTAATCCACAGAAGCATCAATATTCCCCAAAGTTAGTGCAGGACAAGGGACTAACAGTTAGAATAATATGATAATCAAAAGGCCATAAAAAACAATGTGGTGAAAGAAGAAATAAACATTCCTTACAAGGATCCTTGCTTATGCTTTCTGCTTTAGCACAGCGCGAAATGTTTGGCGCTCCCCACTCTCCAGAGAGAGCACCGTAATATTAGGATATGAGCCTCTTGCTCCTTTCAAGGTTCTCAAAACCGCTTTCTGTTTCTGCGTCACCGCGCAAGAAATGAAGCAGTGAAAACAAGGAAAATGAAATGTAAATGAACAGCCCTCCATGCTGTTTCTTGTAGGCAAAAAGAACCCTCACAGGGGGTCTGTTGTTCCAAGAACCGGAACCAAGCATAAACGAAAGAGCGGCCCGCTCCGCTCAGGTTACCCTCCTTCCTTACCTCAGGAAGAAGAAAACAAGGCACGAAGGTGGCGAGGAACGCTCTCACCCAGGAAACCGGTTCGGCAATCTCGGAGCGCTCACACGCCAGATGACGGAAACACTCTCCACTCTCCAACGCCGGATACATAATTACTCACGGAAATCCTTGTGCGTCATTGGTTTTAAACACATGAGCCTCCAGCAGATGGCCCCATGGGTGTTGTAGTTTTCCTCAAGTTATCACGCTAGGAAGACGCCGGGGCCCGCTATTCCTGACAGTACGCCCCCCTCCTCAGCTCCTCTTCGGTCCAGGCTTGTCCGGATGGGTGAGATGGAAAGCTCGCACCGCCGCAGGAGCATGAATGTTCGTCAAGAGTTCCCAGGAATCATCCTCAGATGCATAACCTTTCCATGACACCAAATACCAAAGAGAACCCCTCCTGTACCTAGAATCCAGTATACGGCGCACTTCATATTCCAGGTGGCCGTCTCGTAGGATCGGCGGGGTTGCCAAACACCGCGCACTTCTGGCAGGTTTCAACAAACTGCAATGGAACACAGGATGCAACCATATGTGAACGGGTAACTGCAGCTTGTAGGCCACAGGATTGACCTGCTTGAGCACCGTAAAGGGGCCGATGTACCCTGGATGTAATACACTGCGGGCCTTAAACCGAATATTCCTGGTGGTTAACCAGACCTTGTCCACTGGTTTATACAAAGGACCCTCCACACAATGTCGATCGGCCCATTTCTTGTTCTGTTGTTTGGCATGGCTCAAATGGGTTTGGATCTTTCTATGCACAACCTGGATCTTTTTAATTCTTGACTGAATCTCTGGTTGAGTGACAACCTCATCTGGTATAGTAAAAGGTAGAATCTTAGCATTGTAACCATAATTTGCAAGAAATGGGGATACCCCTATTGCACTGTGCCATGAGTTATTGTAGGCGAGTTCAGCCAGCCACAACAAGGAAACCCACGATTCCTCGGCTTTCTTGCAATACCAACGCAGATATTTCTTGAGAGTCTGGTTTAGTCGCACCGTCTGTCCGTCGATTTGTGGGTGGAAGCTGGTGAATAGAGCAGAATAAATTTGCAAAAACTTACACCACATTTGCCAAAAACGAGCAACAAATCGAGGGCCCCTGTCCGACACAATAACCCTTGGTAGACCATGTAGTTTCACTACATTCTCAAGTACCAATTGGGCTGTTTGCCCAGCGGTGGGAAGGTTGATGCAAGGTATGAAATGCCCCATCTTTGTAAGGCTGTCGATAACCACTAGTATGGCGGAGTATCCCTTCTCCTTAGGTGATCCTAAAATAAAATCCATACTTATGGTTTGCCATGGTTGATTTGGAGTGGGCATAGGCATTAACATTCCCCTTGCTTTTGAGTGATCACCCTTGGCCCTGGCACAGATCTCGCATCGTGCTATCCATGTTTTCACATCAGCAGATAAGGTATCCCACCAAAAGTATCGTTGCAACAGCCGTAAGGTTTTCAAGTACCCAGGATGTCCAGCTATAGCCGACTTATGACACCATTCAAATGCCTTGTGGTGTATACCAGAAGAAGGCAAGTAGAGCTTGCCATTCACGAAAGGCAACCCTTGTCTGAGACTTCGCTGTTTGTGTGGATCAACCCATTGATTCCAATCATCATCCGAAAGGTGTTTTTTTACTTCCTCTAGGAAATTTTCAACCCTTACCACACACAAAACTCTTGAGGGATTGATGATGGTTTCCTTAACCACTTCTTTTGGTTCACTGCTGTGACCTTGTCAAAACAGTGTGTCTGCTTTCTGATTCTCTACCCCTGGTCGGAATGTAATGATGAAGTCGTACTCCGCAAAGAATAACATCCATCTCATCTGCCTCTGTGTAAGTTGTCTCGCCGTTTTCAAGTACTGGAGATTTCTGTGATCTGTATAAACCGTTACTTGGTGTTGTGCCCCCCACAGATAATGCCTCCATTCTTGGAAGGCTTTTTTGATGACCAACAGTTCTTTCTCAGAGATGGTGTAGTTTATCTCTGCCGGATTTAACTTCCTTGACATGTAAGCCACAGGGTGTAGCTGCCCTGTTTGTTTATCTCTCTGGGACAAAACTGCTCCAATTTCGACATCCGAAGCATCTGCCTCTACTATGAAAGGCAGTTCGGTTTGAGGATGTTTGAGAACCTCCACATAACAAAGATAGCAAGAGAGAGAGCTATTCACTAACCATACAGACCTCACACAAAGGGTAAATTAAATCATCAATAGGTGGACACACAATAATTAGGAAAGTAATGTAAGGACTTCTCGGGTACAAGGAATGATCCTAGTAACAGTCAGGGTCTCGTACTTCTTCCCTGGTCTTCACACTCACATTGAACGCTAATCCACAGAAGCATCAATATTCACCAAAGTTAGTGCAGGACAAGGGACTAACAGTTAGATGAATATGATAACCAAAAGGCCATAAAAAACAACGTGGTGAAGGAAGAAATAAATATTCCTTACAAGGATCCTTGCTTATGCTTTCTGCTTTAGCACAGCGTGAAATGTTTGGCGCTCCCCACTCTCCAGAGAGAGCACCGTAATATTAGGATAAGAGCCTCTTGCTCCTTTCAAGGTTCTCAAAATCGCTTTCCGTTTCTGCATCACCGCGCAAGACTTGAAGCGGTGAAAACAAGGAAAATGAAATGTAAATGAACATCCCTCCACGGCTGTTATTTGTAGGCAAAAAGAACCCTCACAGGGGGTCTGTTGTTCCGAGAACCGGAAGGCACGAAGGTGGCGAGGAAGGCTCTCACCCTGGAAACCGGCTCGACATTCTTGGAGCCCTCACCCGCCGGATGACGGGAAACACTCTCTACTCTCCATGGCTGGATACACAATTACGCATGGAAATCCTTGTGCGTCATTGGTTTTAATCCCATGAGCCTCCAGCACATGGCCCCATGGGAGTTGTAGTTTTCCTCAAGTTATCCCGCTAGGAAGCCGCCGGGGGCCCGCTATTCCTGACAAAATTTGGCAGGAAGGCAGATTTTGGTTTGCAGATCACGTTTTCAGTTATCCGGTGTAAATCCGTTCAGTAGTTGTTGAGAAATTTACGGAAATAAAATAAGGATATCTGCTATCACAACTAATTTGTGAATAATAACAAGCTGGTGCAGGGAAATGCAGAGCTCTGATTGGCTGCCAACTCTTCAACAAGGAAGTGTTGATAGCCATCTTGGGACTCTGCTTCAGCCAAGTCTCTAAAAAACATTAAAAAAAGAAAAGGAGGTAGGATACGAATACTCTGACCCCCTAAACTTGGTCATGGGGTCCCAGAGGGACCTCGCCAGGCCAAAAAAGCATTTTAAAGAAAAATAAAGGTCAACAACAAGCAGAAAGAGGCAAAATAAAGGTGAGAAACAAGCTGAAAGAGGCAAAATAAAGGTCAGAAACGAGCAGAAAGAGGCAGAATAAAGGTCAGCAACAAGCAGAGAGAAGCAAGATAAAGGTGAGAAATGAGTAGAATGAGGCAGAATAAAGGTCAGCAATGAGCAGAAATAGGCAAGATAAAGGTGAGATATAAGCAAAAAGAGCCAGAATAAAGGTCAGCAACGAGCAGAAAGAGGCAAGATAAAGGTTAGAAACAAGCATAAAAAGGCAGAATAAAAGTTAAAAACTAGCACAAAGAGGCAGAATAAAGGTTAGCAATGAGCAGAAAGAGGCAAAATAAAGGTCCGAAATGACCAGAAAGAGGCAGAATAAAAGTCCCAAACAAGCAGAAAGAGGCAAAATAGAGGTCAGAAAGAGGCCAAACAGAGGTTAGATATGAGCAGCAAGAGGCCGAATAAAGGTAAGAAATGAGAAGAAAGAGGCAGATTATGGTCAGAAACCAGCAGAAAGAGGCAAAATTAAGGCCAGTAGCGAACAAAAATAGGCAAAAAGGTCAAAAATGAGCAGAAAGAGGCAAAATTAAGGTCAGTAGCGAACAGAAATAGGCAAAAAAGGTCAAAAATGAGCAGAAAGAGGCAAAATAGAGGTCTGAAAAAAGTAGTAAGAGACAGAATAATGGACAGAAACAAGCACAAAGAGGCAGAATAAAGGTCAGAAACGAGGTGAAAGAGGCAGAAAAAAGGTCAGCAAAGAGCAGAAAGAGGCAAGATGAAGGTGAGAAATAAGCAGAAAGAGGCAGAATAAAGGTCAGCAACGAGCAGAAAGAGGTAAACTAAAGATCAGCAATGAGCAGAAAGAGGCAAAATAGAGATCAGAAACTAGCAGAAAGAGGCAATTTAAAGGTCAGAAACGAGCAGAAAGAGGCAAAATAGAGATCAGAAACTAGCAAAAAGAGGCAAAATAAAGGTCAGCAATGAGCAGAAAGAGGCAAAATAGAGATCAGAAACAAGCAGAAAGAGGCAAAATAAAGGTCAGCAACGATTGGAAAGAGCAGAAAGAGGCAAAATAAAGTTTAGCAACGATTAGAAAGAGGCAAAATAGAGATCAGAAATGAGCAGAAAGCGGCAAAATAAAGGTGAAAAACAAGGAGAAGTAGGCAAAATAAAGATCAGCAACGAACAGAAAGAGGCAAAATAAAATAAATTAAAGGTGAAAAAAGAGCAGAAAGAGACTGAATAAAGGTCAGCAATGAGCAAAAAGACTCAAAAGAGGCTAAATAAAGGTCAGAATTGAGCAGAAAAGACAGAAAACAAGCAGAGAACGAGCAGAAGAGGGCAAAACAGAGAGCACTCAGACACTCACACATCCGCTCACAGACCCACTCAGAGACGCACACACACTCACAGACATACTGAGACACTCATGCACGCACTCACACACTCACTGTCAAAGGTTAGTGGTTACAGTTAGGAAATAAAATTCAAAGAACCTTAGAAATTCACTTTAAAAAACAATGATTACAGTGGCGATTATAGATAGGAAATAACATAAAAAAACCTAGAAATTCATTAAAAAAAACATTGGTTAGAGGGAAGTTATAGTGAGGAATTTAAAAAAACTTATAAATTCACTGAAAAAAACAAAGGTTACAGGGACTTTATAGTTAGGAAATAGAATTAAAAAAACCTTAGAAATTCACTGAAAAAACAAAGGTTATGGGGCTATATAGCTAGGCTCAGATTTCACTTGTAAAAAAACATTGAAATTCAGCATTTATAGTTACCTTAGCTAACTATAACAGCTAACTATAACTTACGCCCTGCAATGCACTGCTTATGACCTCACATATTACATCACTCATGAAATGGTCAGTGACATCACTGATGACACCATTGATGACATCTCAAAAGACATCACTCACAAACCCATACAGACTAACGGCTAGTGCAGTCGACCTGAAATCTGGGGAGCCGGGTTTGAGTCTTGGCAATGACGCTCAACATCCTGTGACTCTGGGCAAATCACTTAATTTCCCCATGCCTAACAAAAAAAATGAATGTGTCCTTGTGGAACTCAACTGGTGCTTATGTAAAGCACTCTGATAGCTTTGGGTCAAGTTTGCACTATATAAAGCTCTGGGGAAAAAAAACAACTTGCATACCCAGTCCCAGACCCACATCGACTCACACAACCACTCACTGACACATACAGCTACTAACAGAGCTACTCACTCACCCATATATATCCACTTACACATCCATTCACTCATCCACAAAACTACTTACATACCCATTCACACATCAATACAATCACTAACATGCACACTCACTCATTTATACAGCCACTCTCACAAATACATACTGTTCAAAACAGCCACTCACACACCCACTCACATACCCATATACCCAGTCAAACAGCCACCCACATACCCATACATCCACTTACACACCCAGTCACTCAACCATAGTGCCATTCACACAGCCACTTAGTCACCCACACAGTCACTTACACAAACACACTCATACAGCTACTCACACACTCACTTATTCACTCATACAGCCACTCACACACCCACTCACACACCCATGCAGCCACTCACACACCCACTCACACACTTATACAGCCACTCACACAACCACTCACACACTAACACAGACAGTCATAGTGCCACTTAGATGACCTATATTAGAAACAGTATCACTGATCAGTAGTAAAAAAAGAAAAGTAATTTAACTGATGCAGTACCTTAGTATATATCTTTAACTCTCAGAAATGTTTACGAAACACTTACACTCACTGGATGATGTCATCAGTGATGTCATTTGAGATGTTTTCAATGTCATCAATGTCATTAGTGATGTCACTGAGCATGTCAAGAGTGATGTAATATGTGAAGTCATAAGCAATGCATTGCAGGGCCGTAAGTTATAGTTAGCTTAGGTAACTACAACTGCTGAATTTCAATGGTTTTGTACGAGTAAAATCTGAGCCTAAATATAACGTCCCTTTAACATTTGTTTTTTTCAGTGAATTTCAAAGGTTTTTTAAATTCTATTTCCTAAATATAATGTACCTGTAACCTTTGTTTTCTTCAATATATTACCTACTGGTGGACGCCAGTAGGTAGTTATAGTTAGGAACTAGTTTCCATAGGAAAAGCATTTTTTGACATGGCTATAACTTTGGCGTTGTTTGACCAATCTTCATGAAATTTTCCCCAAAAAGTGTCAAGTCGGGTTCTGTTGTTATGGAAAGTTTGGGGGTGATCCGTGCAGTGGGGACCGAGATTTTGGGACGTGAAATAAGGTTCCGTTTGTAATGTTAATTCCCATAGGAACATTTGGCCACATCTACAGCCTGAACCACTGAACGGACTTACACCAAATTTGTCAGGGAGGTAGATGTTGGTTCAAGGAAGTTCCTTCTGCTTAATAGGTGTAAATCCTTTCAGTAGTTGTAGAGAGAAATTTAAGTTTAAAATTATAGTGATATCGCTGGCTGCGGATATTTCCCAGTGGTTTCGTGATGAATCGCGGATGCATGCTCCAATGGGAATGCTTTGATTGGCTGGACGCAACCTGAACAGAAAGTTGTGGCCGCCATTTTATCTATCGGGAACAGTACCCGGGGATGAACATTTCTGAAAAAGCTAACATATGGGGTCTGAGTAGAGGTATTCTGACCCCATGTTTGAGAAATGGGGGTGTTAGTGACACAAGTTCTGTCGAAATTTTTTTTTTTTTATCGCAAGCGATATTCGCAATGACACCACGACCGCCAGCGCAGCCCCCCCTTGTGCCATCGCAGGGACATCGCGACTATCATATTTTTTAGAATTATTTATATAGTGAGTTATCTACTGTGATGGTTAGAATTAATTATATAGTTATAATTTTTGGATGCGTTGGTGGCCTTTGAATGTCTGCTTTTGTTTTCCGTTTTCTCAACGCGTCCGTGGGGATAGCGATTACCGACGTCATCACGGTCTCCTGAGTCACCGCGAAAACCCAAAATAGGTTTTAGAGATGGTTGTTCTAGAAGTACACTAGAAAAACATGAGTTTGAAGTGTACAGTAATAAACCCCTAGTGTGTAAAATACTGTAATATGTTTGCATATATGTGTTTTCACTTAATGGAAAAGGCGCGATCATCGCGGTTAACGGCGACGTTGCAACGTCCCGAATAACCGCAAAAACGGAAAATAGGTCTGAAAGATGGTTTTTAAAGAAACTAAGTGTAAAAATATGAGTTTAAACATGCTATGAAAGAAGTATGTATATAGTAATATGTGTAGTGCAAGGTTCAGAATGGATTTTTTTACATGTTATTTTGGATGTGCTGTGGCCATTGAATGTCTGCTTTTGTTTTCCGCTTTCGCAACGTGTCAGCGGGCATCACGATTACTGACATCATGGCGACCTCCACGAAAACATAAAATAGGTTTTAGAGATTGTTAGAAATGGGGGTCTCTAGTTGGCAGAGGTAGGTACCTTTGTCCAAATAGGGACCCTTGCTTCTAGTCAGGGTAAAGGGGATACACACTGTAGATGACCCCTGCTCACCACCCACAGATGGACACCACACCGGTTTAGGAAAATAAAGTATCTTTATCTAAACTTAACAAGACCAAAACGACAAGTATTAAGAAAAATGACTTTCAAAAGGTTTTAGCAACTGAGTCCATAGAAAACTATGGATGCGTGATTTCTTGCAAAGTACCTGTTGTTGCGACAAAATTCACCAAGCCAAACAGCCGCAGCGATGAGAAGCGTCGAAAAACAAAGAGTTGCGTTGTTCCTGAGACATTCGTGGATGCGATGCGACACTTTCGCTGTACACAGGGGAGCGATGCGTCGGGTCCGGTCTGTAGGGGGAAGCGATGCATCGATTCTGAGACGACTCTGATCCGCGGGTGATGACTCTGGGACAACTTGCCGCACATGGATGATGCGTGGAAATCTGGGATGCGTCGGCAAATGATGCGGCGAGCGGCGCTGCGTCGGCCTTTTCAGCCGCGATCCCTTGATGCGTCGATTCTTGCCGCGGCACAGGCGCTGCGTCGGTTTCAGAAGCGGCGCAGTGGTGCGGGGAGATTCTTCTCGCACCACGGTGTTGCGTCGGAAAAACTGTTGGAAGAAGAGCGATGCGTCGATTTTCTTGTTGTTGCATTGCTTTCCAGCTCCCAGTAGCAGAAACAAACTCCAGAGGCCACACACAGCCACAGGCACTCCTGGCAAGTCAGAACTCCCAGCAAGGAAGTTCAGGGGATCTGGGGGTGAAGTCTTTGTGTTCCTGAGACTTCAAAACAGGAGGCAAGCTCTACTCAAGCCCTTGGAGACTTTCCTCAAGCAGGGGAAACAGCACACAGCAAAGTCCTTCTCCTTTCCTTGGCAGAAACAGCAACTACAGGCCAACCCCAGACACACAGCAAGGGCAGTACTTCTCCTCAGTTTCTCCAGCTCTTCTCCTTGGCAAAGGTTCCTCTTGATTCCAGAAGTAGTCTAAAGTTCAGGGGTTTTAGGTATAATACTTATACCCCAAAATGTCTTTGTTCTCTTTGTGCAAGGGTCTCTGAGCCCAGTCCAAACCAGTTCTTTCCTCTCTGGTGCAGCTTCCCTGCAGGAGGTGGAGACAGCATTGTGTAAGGCAGACAGGCCCTATTCAGGTACAAGGGAAATCTCCTCCCACCACTCTAAATGCAGACTGGGCGTATTCAGGTGCTAGTGAGAACTCCTCCCCCTACTCTGAAGGCAGCCCAGGTCTATTCAGCCCAGCCCTGACTTATTCAGGAAAGGCAGGACACACATCAACCCCCCCCCCGGTGGCTGTCTGAGAGAATGCACCTCCCCAGCCCCTGACACTCCAAAACCAATCAGTCAATACACAAACAGGCAGAGGCACACAGAATGGTTAAACAAGAAAATACCTACTTTCTAAAAGTGGTATTTTCAAACACAGAATGCAAAAATCACCCTCACTAAAAGATGCATTTTACCATTCTGAATTCAGGCATGCTAAACTTTATTTCCCTACATTGTTCCCAGGGGCAGTTATGTTTATAAGATGTTATAAACAAACTCCCCATTCTGTCCTATGGGAACAGGTAGCCTTGCAATAGGGAAACATGAAATTAGCAGTAATTCACTATCAGGACATGCCACACACATCAGGGCATGTCCTACATTTCATATACACTGCACCCTGCCCACAGGAGTACCTTGGGCCTACCTTAGGGGTGACTGACATGTAAGAAAAGGGAAGGTTAGGGCCTGGCAAGTGGGTGCACTTACCAAGTCGACATGGCAGTTAACAACTGCACACAGACACAGTGGCAAGTTACAGTTTCAGAACTACTCATGTGGGTGGCACAATCAGTGCTGCAAGCCCACTAGTAGTATTTGATTTACCAGCCCCGGCACACTCAGTGCACTTTACTAGGGGCTGACCAGTAAATCAAATATGCCAATCAGGGAGAACCAATCATAATAACAATTTACACAGGGAGCATATGCACTTTAGCACTGATTAGCAGTGGTAAAGTGTCCAGAGTCTAAAACCAACAAACACAGGTCAGGAAAAAATAGGAGGAAGAGGCAAAAAGTTTGGGGATAACCCTGCAAAAAGGGCCAAGTCCAACAGAGCTGTTTTTTATTGAAACACTCTAGAAAAACATGACTTTAGAGAATACTGTAAGAAACCCCTAGTGTGTAAAATACTGTAGTATGTGTGAATATATGTGTTGTAGACTTTATGGAAAAGGCGCGATCGTCGCGTTAACGAAGTCACCACTACATCCCAATTAACCGCGAAAAGGGAAAATAGGTCTGAAAGATTGGTTTTAAAGAAACTTAGTACAAAAATATGAGTTTAAACATGCTTTGAAAGATGTGTAAGGCAATGTTCAGAATGGATTTTTTTACATATTATTTTTGGATGTGTTGGTTGTCATTGAATGTCTACTTCTGTTTTCTGTTTTCGCGACGTGTCCACGGGGATTGCGACGTCACCGCAAATGTAAAAAATGTAAAGAAAAAAATGTTTATTAATCCACTGAAGAAAATACAAGCTTATAAAAATACCCCTTTATTGAGCCATTTTAGATAGAAAATAAAATGTAGAAACCTTAAAAATTCAAGAAAAAAATCATAGGTTACATGGACGTTATAGTTGGGAAATAGAATTTGAAAAACCTTAGAAATTCACTGAAAAAACCAAAGGTTACAGGGACGTTATAGTTAGGCTGATATTTCACTCGTACAAACCAAGAGAAATTCAGCAGTTGTAGTTAGCTAAGCTAACTATAACTTGTGCCCTGCAATGCACTGCTTATGACCTCACATATTACATCACTCATGACATGGTCAGTGACATCACTGATTACATCTCAAATGACATCATTTTTAATTCTATTTCCTAACTATAACGCCCCTGTAACCTTTGTTTTTTTCAGTGAAAATGTATATATAAATGGAGGCCCAGTAGAAGGCGTAAGCCGAAATGCGTTGGCCTGAGAGGATAACAGCATTATACAGAATCTTGTAAATGGAATGCGAAATGAAGAAAAATTCAATAAAAGTGAATACTAGATCCACGAAGACTGGTGTCTGTGGTGTCAAGATCTGCCGTATGTGGAGTCACGGAAGACGACGATCTTTCTTGTAAATATATATATATATATATTTATATATATATATATATATATATATATATATATATACATATATATAGAGAGAGAGAGAGTTAGGACCAACTTTTCCCATAGACAAAGTGTTTTTTGTTTTGCTATTAACTTTGGCGCCATTTGATGAATCTTCACAAAATTTTCAAAACCAGCTCGCAAGTTAGTTGAGCTGCTGTCTAGAACGTTTTTGGGTGAAACGGGGGCCGAGGAAAAGGGAGGGTCCCAAAATGCTTTTTGCCCATGCAGTGTCTATGGGGATTTTGCAGGGTTTTTTTCCCTCAAACTTTCTTTATTGATTTTCTGGGCACAGGAATTATGCATTACAGAATCACAAGGCATAAGACCATATTCAAAACATACATTGCAAAGATCAGTACAGTGTCATACATAGGAGTCTGCTAATGTACAAATATGCTAACTAAATACCTGTTTACAATAATGTCATAGAGCATACTACAATAGACAACATTAGTGCCCATTATATCCCTCTACCCCCCAACATCCCTGAATCAAAGGGAACAACTAAACATAACTACATGCATGCACAAAGTGGTTAAATTTGGCTAACTTGTGTCAGGTGGAAGTAGGTGTGTCAGGAGGTCTTTGATGATCTGACAAAGGGCCTGGATCCATTGTGCCTCATAAAGTGCGAGGGTTCAAGTCTGAAGGAGGTGGAGCACCCTCATGTGTGAGAAAGGAAAAGAGAGGAAGGCCAACAGACAGAAACCTCACCAAGGGACCCCAAATATAAACAAAGCTTTTCTGAGAGTCCTTGAGAATATTTGTCATGCGTTCCTTGGTGAGGTCCTGCCAGAGGCGAGTGTGCCACTGTCACAGTGAGGGTGCTGTAAGTTTTTTCCAGGCTGCTGCCAGTGCTATCTTAGCTGCACCCAAGCTCAGCCATATGATGGATCGATCTCCTACCTTTTGATGTTTCAGAGCTGTATCACGCAGCCTCAGGAGTACAAACTCTGGCATGTGAGGCAGGGGATAGCCCAAGATCTTTCTTAACTGTGCTAAAATCTCAGTCCAAAAGGGTTGATTCGTGGGCCAATCCCACCAAATGTGGTGGAAGTCACCCGAGAGTCTACAACCTCTCCAACATCTATCCAATGTCTCTGGGTATATTTTGTGCAGTTTAACGGGGTGTAAGTACCAATCATAAATAATTTTATAGTGGGCGTCTCTAAGACCCATTGATCAATTGTATCTGGGAATATTGTTCCAGAGCTTCTGCAATCTGCTCCAAAGTGTCAGACGGCCCTAAGATCTGGTCCCATAGAGCCCTGTGTCTAGAGACAGTGTTGTCCTCTGTGGGTGCTAGGAGTGAGTAGAGAAAAGAAATACAACCCTGGGATTCCGTTATTACTCGTAGCTGTGCCGCCTTGAGGTAAAGGGGGAAATTCGGAAGGGCCAATCCCCCTGCCTTCTAAGGAAGGGTCAAGACTTTATGTGGTAGTCGGGGTACATGATTTTGCCAGATGAATGCAGTAAGCATGGAGCGGAGAGTAGAGAAAAAAGCCTAATCTACGTCAATGGGGAGACCTTGGAAAAGGTATTAAACTCTTGGCATCACTGTCATCTGTAAAACTTTAATACGACCTAGGCAAGTTAAGTAAAGCAGGCTAATTTCTTGAAGTTTTGCTGTAATCGCTGTAAGAGTGGAGGATAATTAGCTTTATAGAGATCGGCCACCCTAGGTGTCATTTTTATGCTGAGATAAGTTATTTTCTTCTTGACCCACTGAAAGGGGTTGGAGAAAGCGAACCCCTCCATTTCATCTTGCCGGGACCATCAGATTAAGTAAAAAGGATTTATTGAGATTAACCTAGAAGCCTGCTACTGGATCAGAATGCCAGAAGTTCCACCATTAGGGCTGTCAGTGAATCTCGGCGGAAGTAAGATTCAAAAGGACATCGTCTGCACACAAGGAAATCTTATGGTTCACTGATCCAAAGGGTAGTCCCTGGATGAGGGATTAGGCCCGTATTCTGGCTGCTAGGGGCTCGATGCTTAGAGCAAATAAAAGTGGGGAAAGAGTACACCCCTGTCTTGTACCCTGTTCTAGTGGGAAGTAGTCAGAAGCAGACCCATTAACTAAGACTCTAGAGCGGGTGTGAGTGTAGTTGGCCCAAATCATTGTAACACATTTGCACCCAACACTGAAATGACAGAGTGTATGAAAGAGAAAGGACCAGTCCACCCGGTTTAATGCCTTCTCAGTATCTAGTGCTAATAGCAATACAGGTATCTGTTTCTTTGTAGTTTTCTCCACCAGATGGACCTTCCGTCTCAGACTGTCATGTGTCTGTTGACCTTTAATGAAGCCAGGTTGATATGGCATGATGTCCTCCAACGGATTAGCTCATATTTTGGTGTACAACTTTGCATCAAGGTTAAGCAGTTCAATCGGCTGGTAAGACGGACACTTGCTAGGGTCTTTCCCAGGTTTTGGAATTACAGATATGAGGGCCTCCCCCATGGAAGGGGTCACAGCATGTGTCTCAGCAAAATAGTTAAAAAGGGTTGTCAGGTGTGGCACAAGGTCGGAACTGAAGGTACTATAGAAACTGAGTAGTGAATGCATCCGGTCCTGGGGATTTGTGTAACTTAAGGGAGTTGATCGCTTTTTGACTTCCCCTGCACTAATAGGTTCTTCCAGTAATTCATGTTGGGCAGGTGAAATTTTAGGTAGATTCCCTTCTGCTAAGCATGCCAATTGTGTGAGGTTATTTGCGGTGTCTGCCATGTAAAGAGTTTTGTAAAAGGTTCGGAAGGCATTAGCGTTCCCCTTTTGTATGGGCCAACTTCCCGTCTGCCCCCTGAATCAGTCCTATATAGTCCCTTTTCTGTCTGATCTGAAGATGTCGGGCGAGATGAGTGACCACCTTGTTCCCCGCTAATATGTGGTTTACTTGAGGTGCAGGAGATTAAATTCTGCCCTGTTACTGTACATGGCATTAAGTTTCCCCCTCAACACTGTCACTTTTCGTTGAAGGGTGAGAGTCGGGTTGTCTTTCTGGGCCTTTTTTACTTGAAAGAGCTTGTTCTCCAATTCCATTCACTCCTGAGTCCTCTGTTTTGTAAGAGTGGAAATACACACCCTTCCCCCTTGGTGCAGCCTTAAAGGCACCCCAGGTTGTAGAGAGGTTTGTGGCACTAGGTCGTTCATCTGGAAGTAGTCCCTAATGGTCTTGCAAATTTTGTCTCTAAAGAGATAATCGCATGTGAGAGGGTTCAGGAAAAATCATCTATGGAAGGAAGGCTTCAGAGCTGGCCAGTCTAGGGTAGCCTCAACCAGTGCATGATCGGAGATTGTTATAGGATGGATGTGAGCTGCTTTAATGGCATGCTGTAGGGCTTGGCTGACAAAGATGTGATCGAGCTTAAAATGCGTATGGCGAGAGTGCGAGAAGAAAGTGTAATCTTATGTCGAGGGGTGTAGTGCTCGCTGAGCATCTAAAAGGCCAAGTTGTTTCAGCTCCTGTTTCGTGGACTGTGTTAAAATGCTTGTGTGTGCCCTAAGGGAGTAGGTACTGCCTTGACTAGGATACCAGATGAGATTGAAGTCTCCTAGTACCGGCACCTCCCCTTCTGCAAACCCACCCAAATGGGAGAGAAAAGAAAAGGAGGAAATCCGCCTGGCTCGAGTTTGGGGTGTAAATCGTGCACATTTGCAGCCTCGGAGGAAGCCTGTAATGATAAGTATTATCCCCTTCTTGTCGGCCTTAACATCTGTACTTTGGAATTTCCGGGAATGAGTGAAAAAGCAGGGCCACCCCATTGTGCTTTGTGCCTGCTGGCGATTTGTATATCAGCGGGTAGGATTTGTGCTTCAACCTATAATCTTCACTACGTTTGAGGTGGGTTTCCTGTAATGCATTTACCTCAAAACGTCGGTCTAGTACATATTTCCAAACTTTGCACCATTTAGCAGGGGAGTTAAAGCCTTTAATATTCCTGGAACTAATGTTCGCACCTATGAGTACTGTAGGTATGAGTTCCTCGCTGAACTTTTGGGCCTACTGGGCCATTGAATGTGAGTGTTTGTCAACCATCCTGCTATCATTGGCCTCTGTCCCCCTCCCCTCCTCTGCCCCCATTCCCCCTCCAATCTTCTTGTGTCTCTGGACATGCAATGAAAAACAACACCAATAAACAATTTAAAAAAAACATGGGAGCCTAGGCTCCCCAAGGTAAACAAAACTCATCTTAAACCACTTATGAACTGGGATCATTGGTCCATATCCACTAGTACACTCTGCAGGATATCGTATTCGATCTAGAGTGTCGATGCCCTACCCTTTGTTCGGTTGCTTTCTATTGCTTCCCAAGTGAGCATGCCCCCAAGGATGTGTAGTTCGGCCAGTTCCTCGGGCCTATTGTGCAGCAGGTTTCAGTAATATGCAATAGGACAGTTCAGAGCGTTATGACCGAGGCTTAGTCTGGTAAAAGTCCTCCTGCTGGAACCGCTCGACGAGGCTCAAAAGAGGGGAGTTTATGCCAGTGCGTCTCCCTTTAAGTTGTGTCTGCCATTGTCCTCCAGGCTTAGAGTGCACGCAATATGTAGCAGAGTCTCCCATCCCGCTTGCGTCTCCCCAGGTTGCCGCCACATCCAGGCCAAGCAGGGCTGCAGTCCCCTTCAGGTCAGCGAAATGGTGCAGTTTATTCTTATACTCAAAGTGTTGTATTCCTCTTAGGGTGTCCATACACGGGCTTTCCTGTATCATGTCCTTATATAGGCACAATTCGCCCTGCCCTTATATAGGCATAAAATCCCAGTCCTTATTTAGGCATTAAACCGTGCACTCCAAATACAGGCATGGTCTCCGACATCCGTCCACCCTAACGTCACAACGAGTTCTTGAAGAACAGACCCTTAGGCTTCGGGAGTTTCCCTAGCACAGGACTATTGATTTCTTCAAGGACTCATCTATTATGCATGAACCGTTATACCTTAGGGGTTCATTCATGACGTCTTCCGCTGTCCGATTCACGTCAATGCTAACATTCTGAGGTACCTCTCAGGTATAAATATATCTTCCCTAGCCCTTGTAAACTAGAGGAGACCTCGACTTCAGAGGAGCCCGTATCCCGGCCTGACGCACTGAGAAGACGCTGTCATCCCTGCACGCAGAGAGTCCAGCTTCCAGTGATCTAACTTCCCTTGCGGGGTGTTGTAGTTCGAGTCTGGAAAGAGATTCCCACCTCTCTCATTCTTAAGGTATGGAGATGACTAGAACCTAGAGGGACTCTTGGCATACTTGGCATACTAGGCATACTAGACTTACCATACTCTTAGTATACCGTAGTAAGGAATACTTCACCTACTTCATACCTCTCCCTACACCTAGGTTAGGTTAGGTACATTGGGATAGAACTAGCTTAGAAACGCATCGTATGAGTACTCGCATTTTTAGTCTGTGTTATTTATGTAAATGAATATCTACTAAAGATCATGCTAGCGCAGTATTATTTACTTCTACTGCTTACACTGTACATTATTTATCTTGCATACTGTCTTGTGATCGTAACAGCACATTTTACTTACACGAGAAACAAGACTGTTCAATAAATCTTTTATTGAAACGCCCGTCTATTCTTTCTGTGTAACTTTGAGGAAAACTAAGCATGCACGATTGAGCTGAGTGAAATAGTTATCTATTGTTTCCACGACTCTGGGACACGTTCTGATTCTAAAGGGAAACAAAGTGGTCATGGTTTGCGGCTGCCAGAAACTACTCCCTTCTTGTTATCCAAGGAGTTCCTAGTGGCCTCTGAACTAGCTGGCACAAGTAATTAAGTTTAATATACTCGATAGGGACATACTGACCGTAGTCCTATGTCAAACCTATAGGGTATATTATTCCAATGCGCAGAGCCTATTAGGGAAATAGGAGCTACACTACATGGCGCCCAACGTTTGGTAAGGCGGTAATTTAACGCTAGATACTGAGTAACTCAGCCGTGCTTTTTCTCTCAGAGACCCCTACCCATATACTCCAAAAGACATCTGGAGTGGGCAGGGTTAAGTATCCACCACGGCTACATAGGGAAACACCCTATATATTAGCAGTTTGGTTTGCTCAACGTTGAAGGATACAGTGTTCCAAAATATTGTGCACCTTATCTTTGTTTCCTTGAAACTTGTTCTACATTTTTCAAACAACAAAATGCCTGACTCCGACGATGCCACCGGAAACGGTGGAGCTGTGGCTGATCCAGCCCAAGCAGCAGTTTTTAACAATACAGGTTTAAATGAAACTGAGGAGGGTGTTATAGACATCCATCCAAACTTAAGAAGAGCCATTACTCTAAAACTTATAAAACATGGCCTACCACCAAGAGGTGGTAGAGCAGTTTTCGTGATAGAGGCACACGAATCCTTTCAGACAGAGGTATTCTATTCATGGGTAATATTTCCTGAATCCAATCCAGTAACACACATGTTTCACTTCTACAAAGAAGATGATCCACCAGAGGAATACATTCCTTTCGAGGATATAGAAATTCCATTAACATACCAGGAGCATCAGCTCTGGTTTAAAGGCGCCCTAAAACATCACAAAAACATTACCAGGCTCAGTCCACTAGGTAGACCAGGAGCAACATGGCCGATTCTAGCCGGCTATACACCTCATCCCGACATTGAAGAAATGTCAGACGAGGAACTACTTGTTCAACTACAAGAATTAATAAAAATCTACAGACAATTGGTTCAATATGTCATGCGGACTTTCACAGTCCAGCAACCACTGACACTTCCAAATCCAACTCCCCAACAGGGGAATACACTAAAAATTACACCACAGACTCTCTACGCAGTCATGGGTAAAATGCCCACAAAACGTGAGCAAATTCCATTCTGGATAGCTCAAAAAATTACTCAAATCGAAGCAGTTTTTCCAAATACTAGCCCGTATGAGAAGCACAGAATCCTAACAATCAGTTTACCAATGGGGATCACACCACAACTGGAAGACTGCACCACTTGGGGCTCAGTCTTTGCTGCCATCTATACTAAAACACATGGCATTCCGTCAATTGCGGTAATCCCAGATGTCCTGAAACAAATTCAAAATGAATATGGGGCAGAGCCTGCTCTAAATTTAGGTATGAAATTACTGAAAAATTTCGACCAGGTCTCAACAATAATATTATCTAATATTAAAGGGGAGGCAGCAGCAGTGGCGATCCGCCAACGATTAAGGGAATTCGATGTTACAGAACATCAAACTGAGCTACCCAGAATAATTGAACAATCTTATGCAGAATTAGGCAGAGATAGTTTGGGTGGAAGACCAGTGAAACCAAAACTATCTGAAAGTCCTGAGAAGGACTCTATTAAACAAACTCCTACATCTTCTAAAAAGAAGTGGGAGACTAATAAACAAAACTCAAACGAGAAACATTCTCAATCCCGAGGTAGGTCTCCTCAAAAGGAGCCCTCTGAAAGGAGGTATAACCTCAGGAATAGGGATAATTTGAGAAAATCTGACAGGTATCAAGATACTGATACACGTTCCTCTTGTACCTTTCAGATCTCGTCAAGGACTTCGGAAAGAAGAGGACGATCAGAACATAGAGAAGAACGCGTGAAATCCAAAGAAGAAAAACACGCTCCAAAAAATAAAACAAAACCTCAATTCTCCAAAAAGAAAGTAGCAGGTCTGAAGATCAGACATGCCGAGAATACTGAGAACACAACTCAAGAACGGAGAATGGGCTAAGACAATGCTGGACAGTGCAGCAGAAGTCACAATAGTTCGCCAGAACCTGAAGGAACTTCTGGAGATAGTGGACTTGAATGAGTGCATTACAGTCGAGACTGTAGACACCAGGGTTAGTACTCCACAAAAGTTATATGAAATAACACTCCGGATGGAGGGAGACAAACCTAGACAGGTGAAAGCACTTATTTGGGAAAGACTATCAAGAGGCTATGACATACTTCTAGCAGAAAAAGACTGGCCACCACAATTTGTCAGGGAGTGCCCACACGGCGAGGACATTATTATGCCTGCCTTCTCCAACCATATTCCAATTCATCTAAAATATACATATGCCAGGATTTGGGCAGTAGCCCAGGCCCCAGCATTATATAAAAATCATGTAGGATGGGATGAGGACTCACCTCACCATAAAATACATCTGAAACATGAACCAACTGCACAAAGGCAGTATCCAATAAAGCAAGAAGCTAAAAAACAGGTCAGGGAGATCATAGATCAACTTGAATACCAAGGGGTGATTGAAACATGCACCTCCTCAATGAACAATCCTTTGTTTCCTGTCTCCAAACCAGACAATACATATCTTCTAGTTTTGGATTACAGACACCTAAACACTTGTTCTAAAACCTTTGCAGTGCAAAATGCACATAGCACAGCATTAATGAATAACATTGTGCGTAAAAAATATAAAACAACATTAGACATCTCAAATGGTTTCTTTTGTCAAAACATAGCACCTGAAAGCAGGTACTTAACAGCATTCTCCATAATGGGGACCCAGCGTCACTTTTGTCGACTCCCACAAGGGTTCAAGAACAGCCCAGGTTTATTCTCAGCGAGGGTAACGGAGTTACTACAAATTTATGACAATGAGGCATTGTCCTATGTTGATGACATATATCTGACAGACGATGACCTGGACAAACACTTGAACAGGGTAAGCACCATTATACTGGGCTTCGCCTCTGAGGGCTACAAATTCAACTTTAAAAAGTCCCGAATTGCCCATCTCAATGTCCTATTTCTAGGATATGAGCTTTCAAGTGAAGGCAAGAGCTTGGCAGCTAACTTTTTAGAAAAGTGTGCGCTGCTTCAACCTCCAAAAACGCAAAAAAACTTACAATCCATCCTGGGTTTCCTAAACTTTGGAAGAACATACATTCTAAATTACGCAGAAAGGGTTAAACCTCTCTACGCATTAATCAAACCTGATTTTTCAATCAAAAATTGGACAAACGAACACACAGAAATCTTGCGTTCACTCCAGGCTAACATGTTAGCAACAAATCACTTACAAACACGCGTAAGTCAACGCAATTTGGTGATCCGAATAATTTCGGGTCAATATGGATTCACCTACTTAACCTTCAATGAGGGTGAGAAAATACCAATTGCATACAAATCTCATTTGTACACACAAGCGGAAATGCGCTTCAGTTCAACTGAAAAAATTCTAACAGCAGTTCAAACCGCTGTAGCAAAAGAAAGAGCCTTAGCCCAAGGGAAACGCATTATTGTCGTAACCCCAGTACCAGCTTTAGAAGCGGTCACAAAAGCAAGCATTCCCAATACTAAAGCACTACATCCAAGATGGATACAATGGGTTAATTCTCTTGCTGCAACAGATGTTGAATATGTTTTTGATCCAGATTTAAAAACACAAGCATTCCTGCAATATGAACAAGAATGTCCTCTGCCCACTGAGATTCTGCCTCTCAATCAGTACGAATTCATAATTTACACTGACGGATCCGCACAGCCCGCAACAGGGAGTAAGCAAGCTTACAGTGCAGCGTGTGCTATCGTTAAAGGTCGCATGCGAGATGGCATCTTCAGACCTATGGTCACAAAAACACAGTCTCTAGGAGATTGTACAGCTCAGCGAGCTGAACTACATGCATTCAAACTGGCACTTGAAAGTACAGATCGAGAATTCCCCACACTGATAGTGTGCGATTCCTTTTACTGTGTTCAGTCGTATAATGACTATATACAAAACTGGCTTGAAAATGGTTTCAAAGATGCGAAAGGTGGCACAATAAAGCATAAAACGCTTTGGGAACAAGTAGTTCAGTTGAAAAACGAACTACCAAAGGCTCACGTGATCCACACACTGAGTCATCAACGTGATGGCGTTCACGTTGCAGGGAATTCATTGGCTGACGAAGCCGCAAAGGGGGCTGTTCAGATGGCGTCCGTAGCTGCGATCACTCGTTCAAAAACAAAAATAGACAGTGAGATAATGTTGGCTGTCAATGCTACAAGCAAAGGTAGTGGTGCAGCGTTACCGAAAAAATTTCCACTCAAGTACTCTTATGTAATTGATGCGAATAACATTCCTTTTGCTCGAATCCCTGGAGTGGGGGATAGGGTAATTCCAAACAAGGAACGCAGATTAGGACTAATCCTAGCAGCACACGAAGGGATAGCTTCTGCCCATGCAGGTGTTTCTGCAACAGTATCTTTACTCAAGCAAAGATATTGGTGGCCTGGCATTCGGAAACAAACTAAAAACTATGTTTTAGAATGTGATATTTGCCAACAGATGAAAGTCTCAACAGTGAAACGTCCTGCGCAGCCACCCCTGTTAATTTCAGACAAACCATTAGCTTGTGTTTACCTGGACCACTGCGGTCCCTTGCAAAGGGACGGTAACTATAAATATATCATAGTTGCAGTGGATTCATGCTCTAGGTTCCTATGGATATGGCCTCAGCACTCGGCTGACGCTCGAACTGTTATAAAAGATTTGCGAGTCTTTATCGGCACATACGCAATAGACACGCTACATTCTGACCAGGGCCCTGCGTTTAGCTCTCGGGCTTACAAAGAAGCCATGGCCAGTCTGGGCGTTGCATTGCGGTACTCCTCTCCATTCCATCCTGAGGGAAATTCGGTTGTGGAAAGGAAAAACCGGGACATAAAGCAGTCTATAACAGCTAGGGTATTAGGTTCGGGTGATGGGTGGGTCAAACATCTTTATGGGGTCCAACGCTCATTGAATAACCTGCCAAGAAGTTCTCTAGGGGGGGTCACTCCATATGAGGTCCTATTTGGGACAAGAATGTGGGTACCAGATCTCGATGATGTAGGCACAGTGGTGGAAAATAAAACATTTGATATCAAAGATCGTTTGGCTGTTTTACAGGGACTGAATGAGTTAAGAACTAAACAAAGCAACGTATTCCTACAGCCAACCACCACTGGGGAAAAAACGGCGGTCCCAGCAAGGCCTGTCTGGATTCAAAAAGTTGGGGATCTAGTTAGAGAAAAGATTGCGGACAAGAAGGAATTTGGACCTTCTTACAGACAACCAGTATCTGTCCTAGCAGTTCAAGGAACAAGAACAGTACTTCTGCCGCCCCTTGCTGGAAGAAAGGAGATAAGATTTGTGTACATCGACCTCATCAAACCACAGTATGTGGCCTATACTAAATAGTAGGCCTCCTGGACTCCGACCTAGTAGCAGACGCACTCCTCTCGCTATTATCCAAGAGGTTCAGACTGAAAGACTGATAACAATCGAGAATTCAGCTGTAACAGATGGAGGACTAAGCAACAACGCTATGGAACTCATCCCTCTTGAAACCAAGTAACAGTTCGTCCAAATACACCTGTCTTCACCAATGTAGCAAGTGATCAACTGGTTCCAGCGATTTCTACAAATCCTAATGCAATTCCAACAATTGACAGAACTGCTTCTGGCTATTTCATTAACTTTGATACGTTCTCAGAAGATCCGAGTGAACCTGAAACGACGCCAGCATCATTGAAATTCAAGCAGCAAGTACAAGACTTTCTTCACTTTCTGAAAAAGACTTATCTGGTTTCACCATGGATTGAACTCTGGATTATATCTGGACTTTTTGTTTTCCTGCTCTGGCTAGCTTTGGTTACAACTGTAAGCGTGCTTATAAGTGGCAGATACATCCATGTGAATACTGAAGGAAAAGACGTAAACGTACTTTTGAAACCTCATAAATCTTCCCATCGTGAAGCAAGAGACTTGTCATCAGTGAACATCACAGCTGTTCCTATACAGGATGGTATAGTGTGGGACAAAACAGATTTTGATATCTTCGGCCCGACGGAACAATTGAACATTCCACATTTGTTTAAAATTTCACTAAGTGATCTAGTTTCGTCCAGTACCTATTCTGATGATTGGGACTTTGAGACTGTTAACGACATAATGTTTGACCTAGAAAAATCTGCTGCATTTTCTAAAAATGAATATTTAGAGGGTTCATCAGACTATGAACAACTGTATTGTTATAACCACTATGGTCATCATTATTTGCATAAATCTGCATACCCTAGAAATGTGTTTATGTTTAACCAACGCGAGCATTGTCCTACACCACCACACAGTAGTTCAAAAACATTTGCTAACATGTTTCCATATTTTTCAGGGTACAATACATCTGATCCAGAAACGTTTTACTACAAAAATGTAAACAAAACAGGACTGAAAATTATGTTAACAAATACAAAACAGATTTATTCTGCATTATTTATTGCCCAACTGTCTAGACAGGGTTTCGACTTATGGAAAGACACAATAGACACAAAAACTGTCTGGGGTACTAAAGATTGGCAAGTGCAGGGGATAGAAGCTTTATTTAGAGCCTGCATCATCCCTGAACAAATAATGTTTTTGAATGAAACTGTCCAACAAACATCTTGTCTTGGACTAGCCAAGATCAAAGATATGAAAACACCTTCTGTACCAACACCTGCAAGTGACAATAATACACAAGCAGTGGTGACAGTTGACAATATACTACAACTCAACAGATCTAATCCTGATTGGAAAAAATGGTTGATCTGGCCCACAGACACGAACAACTGTCAGGAAAGATTCCTGAATAAAACTCAGGGCTTTACTATTCATAGGCCAGACCCAAGATACGTCCAAAGACAGCATCCGGGGGTAGTAACAACATACAGTGTAGGTAAATTATGCCTCGATTGGCTGCAGAAATCTACACTACAGGATGTCAAACAACCCTTATCCTTACTTAAAGAAGACGCAGACCTTAGGGAATTCTTGCTTGGACCAAGAAAACCGCGTCAAAAACGTTTCATATATGCCGACATTTATGCTGCCTATAATGAAGCATGGAAAGTGTCACAGATGGAGGCCGCAGAGCGAATACGTGAACTTGATCGTATTAATTTAGAGAAAACCCTCTCTGTGGTCGACAATGGGTTAACAACTATGTCCTCCAGAATATATTCATTGGATGGCATTGTATCCTCTGCTATCGACATACTGGAACAAGATTTGGCGATGTTACAGCAAGGCCAATCTCAATTACGTTCTATTGTGTTATTAAGCTGGACGCTGCAATCTTTGCGAGCGGGCTATGTGCCTTGACGTTTCATCAACACGTCGGCTCTGTTTACAGAATACAATCTAACTGATAAACAGATCGAACTGGCACAAAGAGGAGCAAAGTATACAGTGCTGAGCATTGAAAAACTGGAGAAGTTACCATTCACAGTGGCAGAAAAACCAGCTACAGAATGGCTCATTCATGGCAAAATTACATTACCTGTGACTACTTTTCAGTTTCAGTATTGCCTCAGACAAATGCAAGCAGGCAAATATGAAAGGTTGGGTAAGGAATACATTAAGACATCTTGGGATTTACCGTATACATATAGATGTTGGAGTGGGGATCGTGAAGTGTTTTTGAGCGGTACACACTGTAAACGTGCACTGAGCAGTTCACTTATATGTCAGGACATTTCTTTACACAGGACTTGCAATGGTTCTGTGGCAAATTTGTCTTGCCATCAGCAGGGTACACCAGCTGCTGTGATTAATCCAACGTATGGACAACTTTCTAATGGGAGTTACCTCATGTTGAATGATCAGAGTTGCTGCGGCATGTTGCCAGGCATCCCATATCTAGTAACGGTCAACTCCAGGGTCACTTGCTGTATGCAAGTATTGTTTCCCCCAATAGACACAGTCAGGGAGTCACCTTTGTGGCCTTCGCTGAACGTCTCTTTTATAAGATTTGATACTTTGAGCAGAATGAAAGCCATGCTTTTACAACAAACAGTGCCTTTGACCTCGGCAAAAGAAACCTATGATCGACAAGTAGCAAGGACTTCGGCTGAGATACAGACTTTAATACGTACAAACTGCCCTATACATTTCGTAGAAATGATAACACGTATCTTCAACATGTCTGATACAAGTGGAATTGTACATGTATTTAAGAGCATCTGTACCGGTCTGTTAGCACCTTTCCAGGCAATACTCTGAATAATCCCGAACTTTGCACATTCGGTGTTTGGTGGCATACCTTTAGTTCTAGCACTTGTTGCCGGAATTCTACTTCTCTTCCTGCTATTACGCTATGGCCAGCCTATTCGCAGACATCACTCCGAGCAAAATGGAGAAAGCTCTCCTTGAACGAAAGTGCCGTGGGCGAATAGTACAGCTTTTGGGCATGACTCGTCTACGGGAACTTAATACCACGTGGTTCCTGTCATTCAGACCAATCTGGCAAGATTGCATCTTACCTGTTCTACGATGCCTGCTATGCGGTGAAGAATGCGTGTTGGACACCTGTCTAACATTTCCATCAGCAACGTCAACGGATGTCGATACTCTGCTGGTCCCGATAACCTGATGTCAGCATTCATTGAGATCTCACAGACGCTTCCGGCTGCTGCTGAGGTACGAGAAAGATCTACAGGCACACAGGTAACAACGGACGCGAACATTGCTGCGGCAACCTATGCTGAAAGCGATGCTTCACATCTCTGTGCAATTAATCTACTACACGAGGTGTTCCAACTGACACCAACTTCAGTGGACGATGTTTTGTCTACGGAAATAGATGATCTCATGTTTACACCAGACCCGTAAACTGACTCTGATTCAGCCCACAGTGTTCCAGAGATGCAATAACAATTTGGCCTTCATACTTAAAAAACTTGGAACTCTTCCCAAAATTGAACCGTTTTCCATTTTTCGAACTAAAATGGCACTTCAATCTGCTTAAAGTAGAACGAGCCTTATAGTACAGACTTCGCGGTACTTCCTCAGACACTTTTATCATCGTGTTAGTCTAAAAAAATTCATTGATTTCCATGACATGAAATGACTTTTTATTTTGAACAACTTATCGATCATTTTTTTTGTCACATTTAAATATTACTGCTTATTTCATTCAAATTGCATTTTATTTTAAATATATGCCTGAAATGAAAAGCGATGCTTCAAATGTACAGTACCTTTTGCATTCTACTAGGTTTTTTAAATGCCTTTTAAATGGTTTTATGAAATATTTTAGCAATATGCGGTACTCCATTTAATGTTTAGCATTTTAAATGTTTAGCATTTTAGTATTATCGTACACACGAAAGTGAAGTGGGTGTTGTATTCCTCTTAGGGTGTCCATACACGGGCTTTCCTGTATCATGTCCTTATATAGGCACAATTCGCCCTGCCCTTATATAGGCATAATATCCCAGTCCTTATTTAGGCATTAAACCGTGCACTCCAAATACAGGCATGGTCTCCGACATCCGTCCACCCTAACGTCACAACGAGTTCTTGAAGAACAGACCCTTAGGCTTCGGGAGTTTCCCTAGCACAGGACTATTGATTTCTTCAAGGACTCATCTATTATGCATGAACCGTTATACCTTAGGGGTTCATTCATGCCGTCTTCCGCTGTCCGATTCACGTCAATGCTAACATTCTGAGGTACCTCTCAGGTATAAATATACCTTCCCTAGCTCTTGTAAACTAGAGGAAACCTCGACTTCAGAGGAGCCTGTATCCCGGCCTGACGCACTGAGAAGACGCTGTCATCCCTGCACGCAGAGAGTCCAGCTTCCAGTGATCTAACTTCCCTTGCGGGGTGTTGGAGTTCGAGTCTGGAAAGAGATTCCCACCTCTCTCATTCTTAAGGTATGGAGATGACTAGAACCTAGAGGGACTCTTGGCATACTTGGCATACTAGGCATACTAGACTTACCATACTCTTAGTATACCGTAGTAAGGAATACTTCACCTACTTCATACCTCTCCCTACACCTAGGTTAGGTTAGGTACATTGGGGTAGAACTAGCTTAGAAACGCATCGTATGAGTACTCGCATTTTTAGTCTGCGTTATTTATGTAAATGAATATCTACTAAAGATCATGCTAGCGCAGTATTATTTATTTCTACTGCTTACACTGTACATTATTTATCTTGCATACTGTCTTGTGATCGTAACAGCACATTTTACTTACACGAGAAACAAGACTGTTCAATAAATCTTTTATTGAAACGCCCGTCTATTCTTTCTGTGTAACTTTGAGGAAAACTAAGCATGCACGATTGAGCTGAGTGAAATAGTTATCTATTGTTTCCACGACTCTGGGACACGTTCTGATTCTAAAGGGAAACAAAGTGGTCATGTTTTGCGGCTGCCAGAAACTACTCCCTTCTTGTTATCCAAGGAGTTTCTAGTGGCCTCTGAGCTAGCTGGCACAAGTAATTAAGTTTAATATACTCGATAGGGACATACTGACCTTAGTCCTATGTCAAACCTATAGGGTATATTATTCCAATGCGCAGAGCCTATTAGGGAAATAGGAGCTACACTACAAAAGGCTATGTCAAAAGGATACTTACAGTGGTATTTACATGCTCTTTACGCAGCTGATCGGTAACTGGTTTGAGGTGCAGATGTCTCGCCAGGGTGGCTGGCATGAAATCTTGAAAAAGGGAGCGTGCGGCACCCTGGAATGTCACGGGTCTCACATTCGGGGCACCTGGAGAATCAACTCCTTAGTCTTGAAGGAGTGCAGCTTGGTGAGAATGTCTCAGGGCCAAAGGCATTTTAAATTGGGGAGTGGGCATGAGTCCCCCCTCTCCGAGCCAACCTATGGCCCGGGGACCGCATCTTCTGGGGCCTGATGGCAGCAGTATCCTGGGACCCCATCCACTGGGACACTGCTGTGATCCCTGCCCAGGTGAGTGCAGGCAGGGAATACCAATGTAATTCCCTGCCCACACTCTCCCCGGTAGGAAAGATAACTTTCCTCTCGCTCGTCAAACAAAGAAAAAAAAGCTGCTCCCCCTGGGTGATAGCTAGGGGATAGAGCCGACTACTGCCAGTATCCAGGTTGGGAGCCTGCAGGGACCATGGGGAGCTTGGGGCTCCTCCCGCATCCTCCAAATACAAATAAAAAAGACACCCAGGATGCCCCAAATATTAAAAAAGAAGAAGAATAAATGAGCATCAGGAGCCACTCATTTACTTTCCACTGCTTTGGGGTAGGAGTACCCCATAATGCCCTGAGATGGGTTTTAAATTATTTTTGTTCCTGGTTGTCCCCTAGAAAAGAGGGAAAGGTCACCACCAACCTTTTTTTAATGCTGTGTAGTGCAGCAACATTAAAAAAAACAAAGTAAGTCTCCTGGATCATTGAGTCCTTAGTAAAGGTTTACTACATGTACCCAGGGCCTGTAAATTGAATGCTAGTAGTGGGCATGAAGAGCTGATCATGCTACTTACTTAAGTAGCCCTTTAAACATGTCCCAGGCCTGCCACTTCAGAGCCTGTGTGTGCAGTTTAAACTGCCACTTTGACCTGGCAAAATAAACCTTTTGTCAGGCACAAACCTTCGTTTTTAATACATATACGTCACCACTTGGGTAGGCCCAGGACAGCCCAGAGGACAGGATGCAATGTATTTAAAAACTAACATATATACTTTTAAGTTTTACATATCCTGGTAGTGAAAATCTCTTACATTTGTTTTTCTCTACTACAAGGCCTATCTATCCCATAGGATAACATTGGAGTTGCCTTATTACATATAATAAGTGTAATTTTCAAATGGGAAGAGATAACCAGTTCATGATTGGTGTCCCCGGAATCACAATTTAAAATCCTAACTTATAGTGAAGTCAGATTTTAAATTGCAATTCAGAAAATGCCACTTTTAGAAAGTTGGCATTTTCTTGCCTTAGCCATTTAGCGTCTGTAGCCTGACTCTGGTCACATGGTTGGGTATAGCTGACAGTTGAGCTTTGTGTATTCCTCCTAGATAGCCAGACACAGTAGTGAGCTTCGATGTGCCTGGATGGGCCCTCACAGGCAGGATGAGAGGGAGCATGAATACACTTGAATAGGCTGTGTCCTACATCCACATAAAAAGGGCTGCATACTCCATGTAGTTAGTCTGGAGACAGGACAAGGAAGGCAGGATGCCCAGGAACTTCAAAGGGAAAACTCCAGAAGCTTCTCTTCCACTTCAAAGGTACAACTGGGTAAAAATACTGGACCTCAGACACTACCACTTCAGTACAATTCCGGACCTGTGGATACTCTGCTAGGAAGAAGGACTGCTGTGCTGCTACAAGGACTACAACTCTGCTGGACTGCAGTTCTGAAGGAACTGCTGCTCCCAGGGAGGACTGGGAACCCAAAGCAGCCCTGGCATTTTTATCAGACCAGCCCCATACAGTGGATAGCAAGTGCAGCGAGCGAGCCTGACCACAGCAGAGAGGGGCTTTGGGGGTTCTCCTTCCAAGAAAATTTGGGAAAACATGGTGCATTCTACCACACATTTGTCAGTATATATTCAATTGCAGAAGCTTTTAAAGCAAACTAAATGATGACATTACTGAGCACCAGGATACGACAATCTTTGATTCCCTCACTATCACCCTCCAACAGCACCTCTCATCTCTCCATAGCCCCTCTCTCACATGTATTTCTTTGTTTTTATAGCACCTCCCATACCATTGTAGGGTGTTGGAGCACTGTACATCACACGCACATACAGAGACAATGAATCATATGTGTGTAAATCAGTGTATAGCAAATGTTACATAATGCAAAGGGAACTACATGGTGTAGAATTCACATGTCATCCATACTGGTAGGCATTTTTTTAAGAGTGTTCGGTCTGGAGATGCACTAACTCAAGATTCAGAACATAACACAGTGGCTATGATTGACTTCAATAATATGAATTTATTTCTACCCAAACAAACCTTTTTAAGCAACATCAGGATCAGTGCTTAATTTGAGCCAGTGGTTTCCGGTGTTCTGCACTGGCACTTAATTGTCAGCACCAGCACTTATAAGAGTTTGCCACATGGTGGCGCTGTTTGTCTAATTTAGAGATAAGGACCAGAGTTGTGTATTAATTCAATGTGCATTAATAATGACTAATACCTGCCACCTAAGCCATTCATATAACTTTGGGGGTCTGGAATAGTCTGAATTATCACACTGTGATGGCCAGCAGTTGTTTTGGTACGGTAACTGGCAGCACTGGCAGGGACAATGGGTGGTTCAAGTTGCAGCAGCTTCCTGACAAGAGCCTTGGCACCTATATTTTTACAAATTAAGCACTGATGAGCATAATGAAAGACTGGTGAAAAAAAACATAACTTTCTAACCTGTACCATGCAGTTTGCATGCAGCTCTTTGATGGCAGTTCACAGCTCACTGTACTAGATTATGATTGTAACTTATGAACTGCACAGTAACAAAATAATCTCTGTGACAAAAGCAGTAACCCACTGAACTATGCACATAAGATACTGTTCTTTGATATGCATTGTACACGTTCTGTGCATCAGGCATATTATCCCCCTCTGCGCTACCTTAGATGAGTCAAAACGGCCACTAGACAAAACTCCCATCTCTTTCCAGAAGGTAAGTTAATCACGAGAGTTATCTTGACACTTTTATTGTTGCCCGAAAACTGCTGGCTATACTAGAACTTTGCGGTGCTTTTAAAACTGCTGCACTGCTTCAAAACAGGCCCCCACTAACAAAACCGGTTCCCATCCTTCCAGCCTCCCAGGTAAAACAACTAATGCCTGATATGGGCAGTCTGGACATGGCTGCCCTGCTGTACTGACCTGCTGACTTCTGCCAACTGGACCTGCATCTCTTCAACTCAGAACCCAGAGTGACTCCAAGGGCTAGTTGGCTGCCTTCCTGATCTGAAGCCTCAGGAACATAACAGGCTTCCAGCAAATTTGCATCTGCACCTGGACTCTGCCATCTGTGAGTCTGTCCTGCAAAGTGGTGCCACTCCAGTCCTGGACCCTTGGAAGAGGAAATAAGGTGCTCTGCCAGCCTCTGTGGATCCAGAGGAACCAGTGCTTCTCCTCTGTGCAGCACAAACCCAAGCAGAACCAACGCATTGCTGCTACTATGTGGTTTGGGCCCGTCGTAAAGATCTGCATCGCAGCTTTTCATAACCATTGCATTGCTCCGACTGCGCGATGCATCCTAAGGTGCAGGCCATCGCACATCTCGCCTTATCTATGATGCCGGACTCTGCATCGCAGCTAGGGGTGGGTGATATATTCTGGTCTGCCAGTAGAGTTCACAGAGTTTTGCCCACTCTGCATTATGCTTATAAAGTGGAGTTCTGGCTAAACTCCGCCAAAGTAAGTTGGTGAGTGCGAGTGAGAATTGGTGTCCCATAGCGAGATTTTCTCAACGAAGGTGGTCAGGGGTGGTCGGGAAATTTTGCAGTGAGAAAGCTGTCGCTCAAGTAGAAAATCTACTCGAGCAGCAGCATAGAAGCAGCGCCCTCTGGCGTGCCATGTGGTGGTACTCCTGGTGCTTAACATCAGAGCAGGTAGCGCAACGTGCTTATTCCGCCCACTCGTGAAACTCAGTGGAATCTTGTGGAGTTTTCATGTGACTCCATGGAATTCCGCAGAGTGATACTCCCTATGTTCTGCCCACTCATATTTGCAGCCTCTCAGCTTTTTGGAACTGACACATCACCCCAACTGCGCAACGCATCGCATCCTCAACGCCAGACTTCACATCGCAAGCCCCATTGACGGGATTCTCAACAATGATGCAGGCCTTCACATGGCAGCCTTGCTGCATTTTGGAACCGACTCATCGCTTCGACTGCGCTGCGCATCTTCCACGTGGATCCACGCAAAGCTCCTCAAAGCAGGATTTAAGGTACTTTGTCCAGCAGGCCTAACTGGGTCCTTGTAGCTGGCCAGCGCTCCATCGTGGTCGGCCTGAACTTGTGATTTTGTCCCGGTCCAGCATAACCAGATATCCACAGTTGGCAATTTGTGCTTTTTGGTGCTAATTTCACTTACATCTTTAAAATTGAATATCTCTGATTCTATTGGTTTGATATTTGTTGTGTTGGTCTTTTTTTATTTATTAAATAAAGTTCCATTTTCCTAACTTGGTGTGGGATCCTTTTTGTGTGATGTTTTCACTGTTTTACTGTTTGAAGTGTTGCACATATACTTCACAAATTGCCGCTAAGTTAAGCCTGACTGCTCTGCTCTTAGCTACCAAGGGGCTGAGCACATGTTAATTTGGGATTTACTTGTGCCTTACCCTGACAGGGATTGTGGTTGCTACTTGACCAGGGCTCACACTCCAGTCAACCAACAACCCCATCTCTTACACATAAGCAGTGCATGTCAAGGGCATCAGTTATAGCACCCAATCCCCCTGCTGCAGCCCCCCCCCTAACGTTCACCAACTATTTTCCCACAGACTTCCATGGGACCTCCCTCAAGTGTCCACCGGCTGGCGCTGTCTCCCATAGTACTCTGGCAAAAGTAAAAAAAACATTTATTTGACCATGGGAGGGGTCCCACAATGTCCAGGGGTCAGGATACCCGTACCCTGCCCCCTTATCGCTTATTTCTTTTAATTTTCCGGATACAGGGATCAAGTCCCCATATCCTGTAATGGCAGCCACAGCATTTCTCTTCATGAGGTGGCAAGCCAAGCAGAGCACAAGCACCCTCAGGACTCTCAGGAGCTTTTCGGTCTTCTGGGAGCAAGGCAGCTGATGGTGAAAGCCCCTTGGGTCAATCAGATCGTTCTATTAGTTAAAGTTGCGTACCTATGGGACTCCCATCTGGATATACATACATTTTGTAACTTAATTTCTAAAAATCTACTGAACGGATTTACACCACATCACAAAACAGAACTTTTCTGGGTAAAGATCTAGCTTTCTGCCAACTGTAGTGTAATTCCATTCAGCCATTCGGGCTGTAGCACTTTTCAAAAATCCCTATGTAAATGTATGGGGAAATTGTGTTTTTGGGAGCCCCCTTTTTTCTCAGGACCTGCTTGACACGGATGAGGTGGATGAACTTTAAAAAAAAAAAAAGTGTCATTTAGATTTGTTAGACAGCACCAAATTGATAAAGTTATTAGCAAACTAAAAATTCCATTTACTATGGTAAATAGGTCTTAACTACAACTATGCAGAGGCGACCACCAATGTTTAAGATATATATACACATATTCATTGGTAGGATATTCATCCTTCCTTTGACATAAAGACCCTAACACCAGCCTCCAATTAGTACAGGCCAAGACTGCATTTACCATTCTACCTTTGACGCAGATGCTTATATTTCATCCAGAAAATGACATCAGTAAGACACCTAATGTGATATCAGTCTGGAACAAGTGTCTTATTATCTGTATTTTTAGGTTCGAAGAACTACATGAAAAATGTGGTCTGAATTGATGAATTTTGACCATATTTGTTTATGCTAATGTGTCTAAGACTACTATATAGATGCACACATATTATGTCGGTAATTCCTCCAAAATTTCCCATTTAAAATAAGAGCTGTGATCAACAGTATAAAAGGCTCATCAAGTGAGCACTTCGATTGAGAGGTCCTTTGCCCCCGATTATCACACACGATTCTGCCAGAAGATCATGAAAGAGACTGCCAGACTGCTTAACTGCAGCAGCATCCAGTCCTACGCTGGGAGCTGATACTGAGCCAAGTCTGACGGGAGAAGAGCTGAGCCCAGCTATGTTTTATTTTTTTCAAGTGAACACTCTGTCCCGGCTACTGATAACTACAGCTTCTTTCTGTAAATAGGTGTGCAGTGTGCTGAGTCCTAAAAACTCTAGATGGAAGCTACGCTGACTCATGCTCTCACAGTATAGCGTTTATAAGTAGTACTTAGGGTGTTAGGTTGCCAAATGACATTTCAACTATGGAAGAAGCGTTTATGTTATTCTTGTTGTTAACCACTTAACCGCGGCGCGAATTCCGCCGCGGTGCTGCAGTTTAAAAGAGTGGGCGGGGCCGCGTCGGCCAACGGACGTGCGCAGCACTAGCGAGGTAGTGCTCGCGAAGGCCGTTGGCCGACGGAAGCACGGAAGGGGTTAATAACATGGATCAGGGCTGTTTTAAAAATATTTTGTGTGGTTATTTTACATGTGCTAAGCAACAGGCTGAGACCATTGAACACTTGTACGGTAGAAAGTATCTTGTCTCTTAGTGTATAACTTGTATGTGATATTCTAAAGAACAACATTGGGTTTGAGCTACTACTGCATCCCTGAACCCTTTCTTTGGAACTGTTAGTAACACAGAAAGCACAGACACCACATCAGCTATGAATTGAATTGGGTTGTGTGGGGCTACAACAACCTGTACTTTCACATTCTAGCATTGTTGCACTAAGCTCAGGCATCGTGGGTGGGAAAGTAAACCCTATAGAGTCAAGCCAGAGTCTTAGTTTACACAACACCTTAACACATATGAAAATGGTTGGTTAACACCATTTAAATTTTATTTTAGTTCTGGCAAGAAATCGTCCTAGTGTGGGAAAATAAACATTGTAAACACAGAACTCTGTCAATACACATTACACTGTGCACTTTATTTTCTTTCTTTATATAGCTCTTGTTAAAACTAGTCTATAGTGTCAAGGTACTAAAATGAAAAACCCATTTTAAAATGCATGCTTTTAATTTTCTTATACTGTGCTTTGCATGTAAAATATGACTTATTATCATAATACAGATTGCTGCTTAAATTATATTTCAAATATTAGCACATTAGTCCCAATAAAACCACACATTTATCAAAACAGTTTATTTATTTATTTATCCATTTATAGAGCGCATGGTTACACCACCGGTGTGTCCCCGCGCTAAAAACAGACACTCTGAAAGGAAGCAAAGAAAATTCTCACTTAGCAGTCACTGGTCCCTGACATTCACTCTAGTGTGCTGTTGAGAATAACCATGTCTTCAAATGTTTGCGAAATCTAGTTTCACAAGGATCTGTTCTTAGGTCCGCCGGTAGTGTGTTCCATGTTTTGGCTGCGAGATATCTGAAGGAGCGTGGACCCATTCTTGCTTTATATATTTTTGGCACAGTCACCAATGCCCTACCTTTGGATCTTAGGTTCCGGCTAGGTATGTATTGTGTTATCAGTGGTTGTAGATACCGTGGACTTTTTTTTGACAGGATTCGGTGACAGTAGCACATTGCCTTGAACAAGATTCTCTTCTCCACCGGCAACCAGTGCAGTTCCTCCAGGGCTTTCTTTGTGGATGTTCTTCTAGGGAGGCTTAGCACCAAGCGGGCTGCCGCATTTTGCACCGACTGAAGTTTAGTCAGCCCTTTTTTGGAAGCACCTAGGTATAGAACATTGCCATAGTCCATTTGTGAGGTTACCAAGGCATGTACTATGGTTTTCCTAGCATTAGACGGTGGTAGGTTGAGGAGTTTTCTCAGGGTTTTCAGGGTCCCGAAGCATTTCCCCGCTACTTTCCGAATTTGGCTGTGAAATGCCAGTTTAGAGTCAAACCACACTCCGAGATTTTTTACTTCTGTTTTCTGGGTAGGTAATTGGCCCAACGTCTCAGGCCACCAAGCTGATGACCAAATAGTTGGGGCCTTACCCACAATCATCACCTCTGTTTTGTTCCCATTGAGCTTCAAGCAATGGTTGGACATCCATGCTGCTACCTCCTCCAGACACTTGGAGAATTGGAGTGCTGTCTGTTCACTGTTTTGAGACAGCATCACAATCAGCTGAGTGTCGTCAGCATATGACACAATGGTTACATTATGATCTTCCACTCGCTCAGCTAGTGGTCCCACATAGAGATTAAATAACGTGGGGCTCAGAATTGATCCCTGTGGGACACCCTGAGGCAGGGGGATACTCTTAGCTAGGTGTGAATGTTGTGAGACTTGAAAGCTTCGCGAGGAGAGAAAGGATGTCATCCAACTCAGTGCGTTGCCCCTAACACCACATGCCTCTAGTCTATGAAGGAGCAGACCGTGGGAGACGGCATCAAAAGCCGCGCTAAGATCTAACAGGATCATTGCAGCGGCTTCCGCTTGGGTATTAGAGGAAAATACATTTGCCAGATCAAATCTGATTAAATGTGCCACAGGAGAAAGGGGCCAGTATTTGGAAATTACTGACATAAATTAGTAACACCAAATATCCGGAAACTATCCATTTTTCAAGGGGACAGCTTGTGATCCCAATGTAATTCTGCATCCTTAAACTACTGATATCTGCTGTATCATTCATTTTGGTACGGATCACTGCAGAGGTTTTCCTCATGCAGTTGGATGCTGGCTTTGTCATAGGGCATTGTACTGCTCGCTCGTAGAGATAATCTTTTGTTGTCATTTGAAAGTAAAATAATTTTTTTTTAAAAACATTGCATGTTCTGGTATTTATTGAATTTGTTGCCTTTACGAGTATACACATTGCCTATCAAATGCCTCAAGACGTGTGTGGCATATAAACTAGTATACAGATGCATTTATGTGTGATTGCTGTTCCTAGTAAGTCATGAACGTCAAGAGGAACTGCCTGTTTTATCAGATTGTCGCATAATTTATTGGACCTAATCAGAATCATGCGTTCCGAGGAACTTAGGGTCAATAACTCGCATTAGCAGCCAGGAGGAACATGGAGAGAAGACTAGTTAATCAACGACTGCTCGTATTTGCTCACTCACTGAGACATTTTAGGGTGTTTACTTCCATTCTTGTTGTGCTGTCTCTCTGTTGCTCTCTTCCAGGTTCTTGGCTTTTTGATGTTAGTGGGACTTTTTTGATAATGGAAAGGAGACTAGGCTCTAGTTTGTTTTGATTGTGGTACGTGCCAGGGCCCCGGGATTTGTTGTCAGCCAGGATCCTGAGCAGGGGGACAGAGGCTCAGCAGGTAGGTTTGCTGTGCATGATCTACTGGAGACTCTAAAGTCACTGTGGGGGGTGTGGGGTGTGGCATTTAGCTTTAAGATGCTTACAGTTGCGTTGCCCTTAGACATGGTCAATACTCGTCTTTGGTTCTAGCCGAATGTGTGCAGGAGGGAAGTGAACAGCAGTGATTGCCAGCAGCTATGTCCAAATACATTTAACTATTGCCTAACTCAAAGATCATGTCCCCACCTCCTTCCAGGTCTCCTTTCTCCCTCTCTTTCTCTTCCTCTCTCAAGTTGTTACTTCTCTGCCCATTAGCTGTGCTATAAAAGATGCTTGATTTCAGAGAGAGTGTGAAGCTTTCCACTACAAGTGGGTATAATTTGGATTCTGAGAATTGGGTGCCACACAACTGGCGTACCTTGAATGCACTAATTAAGCAGCATTGTCCATTGTTGATTTTGTTCACAGCTGCTAATTGCCGACCCAGTAATTTAGTAATTTTGCATCACCCACCTACAAATGTTTTCCAAGCTCGTAGTTGAAATATTTAAAACCTCTCTCCTAAAACATATTACTTTTACTTACATTTTGTATATTAGATTTCCAATATTTTAATACTTAATAAGATTTATCCTCTTGACCCCAACAAGGTAGACTGCTTTTATCAGAGTAATGGGAAATGCTTTGATAATGATATATGCTAGGCATGTAACAGAAACCAAAGTGCTTTCCCAATTCTTGGTTGTCAGTTTGCTTGCACAAGAAATTCTTGAGTCCATAGTTTACTGTAAGCCTGCAGGATTACTCTGTGATTGAAATGATCACCACTGACATCTTCTGCACTCTTAAGGCCACACATTTGAATTGTGGCAAGACCACTTAGCCTTTCCAGCCTTCCCAGTTTGGTAAACCTGGTACCATTAAATTAGGAGATATATATTTTGTGTTTTATGTTAATTAGATTCAGAAGTACAATATGACTCGCTATACAAAATACATGCACGTATTAAGATTATACCCTAGATGCCATGTTTATTACAGAATATTAGGGAACGAGTTTAGAATGATGACACCAGTACATTTTTTGGTTGGTTAAACAATCCTTATAAAAGATTGATCAGATGGTTCATCATCAGCTCCTGAATCTGAAAGCTGAGATGTGCCTTCTAATCATCCTTTGCAGCCCCAACCCCAGCACATATATGTGCTCACTGTATATTGTGTAAACCATCTGAAAGAGAGCTTGCACTTCACCGCATTATCAGACTACAGCTGCTTGGAGCAATAACCAGGGGTTTCAGACCCGAACCGTTAATCCCATCAATTTCAATGAACCTCAACTATGTTTGGGATGCAGAAAGGGATAGACAAACCCTACAATGCAGTGACAGTGTGGGATCTCTCCAGGTGTATCTTAGTCTATATGGTCTGGGGTTTAATCAGGGCCGTTTTACCAGCATTATAGGCCCTAAGGCAAAGCAGTGCACTGGGCCCTGACTTTACAACCACTCACAGAAATATAAATGTAAATTATCAATACCATAAACTTTAATTTGTTGGTACAAAATTAGCGTTTTGACATTAAATAGAGCCCCCGGGCAACTGCCCAGCATGCCCATGCGTTCACACAGCCCTGGGTTTAATCTAAGATTTTCCAATAATCGCTACAGTACTCCCACTAAATGATGGTGGATGTATCAACGGTGGAAATATGGTGGTGCTGGTGATTGGTATTGCGTGTGTAGAGTGCTGGGAGTATCAACGGTCTCAGTAGGAGAAAGTCAATTATACTGAAAAGTAAACATTTGTATACCATTTAGTATCCGTCCAAGCTTTCAGGTATAAATAGTTTGTATAAAACCAGCTTGAGAAATCTGATAATAAGTAGATCGATAGGTTAAGCACTCTTAACTCTATTACCCCTTCATCTATGCTCTTTATCTTAATCCTAACAAATTGAGGTGGCCCCACCCCATGACAGCCCCTTTCCACAAGTATCCTTTCTTTTTAATAGATGAACCCTGGTCTTTCTTCCATTTTAATTAACACGGTATAAACCCTTCTTCCACCTTTCTGGGCAACCCGCTGAAGTTGCTGTTCCCATAGGAAAGCCAAATCTTGTTCATGCTGTTTACCCTATGTTTATGTGCCGCAGAGCTGAGCCTGAGGCACAGAGTTGCGGTACACAGTAAAACGTTCCCCACTTATGTGCTGAGCTACGGCAGGGAGCAGAGTTTTTTTTTACTGAGGCACACCATGTGGACACTGGAGTTTTGAGCATTTCTGGCTTCCTACTGTACTTCCCTGCATTCAAATGCAGTGAAACAGGCACAGTGTTGCTTCTAACATTGACTCATATTATGAGATGAGGCTTTGCTACTAAACAACAAATATAAATAGAACTATAGCATGGTCTAGCCACAATAATGGAGCGGGTGAAGTGCTTTTCTGAGGGGCACTACAGTGCCTCATATTCAGATGGGAGGGGAGTTGGAGCTCTTAATAAAATAAGCTTTGAATACTGCTATATTTAAATTCCAAGAAAAATGTCAAATGCTTTCCAGTGACATTGATGATTGTAGTAAACTGGGCTGCTTGCAGATGTCCCTCCCCCCACTTTTTGCCCCCATTTGAACTGCTAGATGCTATGGTAATTGATCTGAAAATGTGCTGGACCTTGCTAACCAGGCCCAGCACCAGTGCTCTTTTCCTTCTTTTCGAGTGAAACTGAAGTCTGCAGGATTGCTATGTCAGCCCTGCACGAGCAGCTTGCCTGCTCAAGTTCGACCCTGCACACACCATATGTGACAGGGTCACCTCACTGCATTTGATATATGTCAGTCACCCCTAAGGTAGACCTCCTATAGCCCTGGAGGCAGAGTGCATTATATTATATATGTGGAAATATATGTGCAAGCATATATTGCCCTGTGATAGCATACTAAATGTAATTCTACTGCAAGTGACCAGTGGTCCATTGGATAACATGGGCTAGCGTATGGGCAATACCTATATGGACAGCTCCAGGATGGCCCGGCCGAATTCTTTTGTGTTTGGTGTCAAACACCGTTCTTTTTCACCCCCTACACGATGGTGATGTCAAGGTTTAACCAGCATGTTCCTAGGTGGCCCTTTAGACAGTGTTCTTGTGCTGTGGAGGGCTTCTTCGAAGGTTTGCCGCCAAGAAAGACGTTTGACCTCATGCTGGGGAGTGTGTGCCACTCCCAGAAGCCAGAGACAAAGACCTGTATAAGTCGGAGGTGACATCTCCGCCCACACAGGATGGCTAGATTAGACCGATGCAACGGTGAGCCTCAAAGGCTTCACTGGTGCCACTGGACAAAGGAACTTGTCCCCCACTCAAGGACAAAGCCTCCCCCTGCCCCATGCACTGTTTTTGGCAGGGAGGCAGAAAGTTAGCAATGCAGGAGACATCCACCTCCACAAGGCTGACCACACCTCTAGGGTGTTGCAGCTGAGGCATACAGTCGAGGATGGTTTTGTCCATCTTGAATTTAGGCTAGAAATGAGGTTCTGACTAGTTTTAGCAACGTACACCCACTGGATATTATCACTACTGGGGCGGATTTGCTGTAGGACTAGATGCCCATTGGCTTCTAGTCCTCAAACCAACTAACAACCCCTAAATCCAGGATTTAAGAGGAACCCCAGACCCTTTGATTCAACATGATAAGAAGAAACCCGTTTTCCACAACAAGTTAGGACTCCACGAAGAGAGGTGCTAAGCTCTGCTCTTGTGACAGCCACCCTGCACCTGCTGGATTTTGACTTGATCAAGGCAAGAGGCTGGTTCCAAAAGGAATATGAACCCCTCTGCAAACTCCAGACTTCACAAGAGCCCCCTGGACTAGAGGATCTAGTCTCCTGCAGTCGGCAGGCACAAGCCGCTAAGTCCATGACCTCGAAGTCCTGTTCCCCAAGCCATCTAGCATGGTGGCTCAAAGTCCTTAGGAAAGTGGCTTCTGGGAGCTGTAGTTCTGACCATCAGCGAGGCTCAGCTTTCTACATCATTCCCCTGGTCCTCTGGATGAAGATTTCCTCAACCAGAATGCTTGAAGCTACCAAGGCCTGTTAGCGGTCAGTCCGACTACAACCTGCTTTAGTCGATGCTTCGAGAGAAGGGAATCGCCTGCACGAATGAGCAACCACCCTTATGGCTCCATCATGAAGATCTTACATCTGTTTTCACCCTCTCTAGGCACGCCTGCCAGCTCCTCTTGCCACTGATCCATTTCAGCACCACGGATAGCCAAGAGCACCTCTGCACCGAGTCTCCCGAGGCAGGTAGATCGAATCTGCCTGGAGACTCCTCCGGGTCCAGGATCAGCTCCTTGCTTACGTCCCAAAGGGTTTTGCTCAACTCACCCGCAAGAACCTTTTTGCTAATGCAACCTTTCCAATTCTGCGAGCCTTATTGACAGCTCCATTTGACAGCGAAAGTGCACCTCTACACCCCTTTCCCCTGAGCCAGGTAAAATTGTGCTAGCTGTTGTGAACTGGTCTAGGGACTCACAAGACCTTAACTCTAAGTAGGTTCCATTGAACTCACTCTCTAAGTAACTGATCGCACATATGTATGCAACGTTAATGTTTTCACATTGAAAAGTACTTTTGTATTTAATGCTTTAAAATGAATAACTCCGGTTATACTGTATGTATTGATTTCATTTTGGTGTCTAGAAATATATACTAAACATAGCTTTTTTCAAAAATTGGAGTCGAATTTCTCTCGAGTCACGTCAATTACTTATCCTCTATGTTGGTGATGTGAAATGCTTAACAAATGTTCCTCTAAGTGGCCTGCCTGCTCTTTGCCACTCTACCTGGGCTTAGAGAAGATGTACTGAAAGAGTACCCGAGGTCCATCTTTATGTATCATGCTAGTATTACATGGTGAGGCTCCCCTGCCACATATTTCTTCCACCTTGCAACATTAGTGTTTCAGCGGTAGGATTTCTGAACTTGTGTTTCACTTCGCCACTTTGACATAAGTATATTTTTTGCGCACGAGAAATCCTTAATTGACTTTTGATACAAAAGGTGATTTTTTTTCAGATTTTTTTAAAATCGAGTTTTATTTAAATTGCCAGGGCCCTGTGTTACATCGCAATAGCAATATTAAAATAAAGAGTAAAAAGTGTTTTAGAAAGTAGGCCAAAGTGTTTTACAAAATTTTAAATTTTTAATAAGTACCCACTTTCTAGATAAAGTAAGCAGAATGAAGAATGCACAGAGTCTCAAGGTAGTTGCTCTCCTAGCTCTCAGGATCCAGGATCTTACAGCATTGTCCAAACCTAGGGGCATTGACTGTTAAAAAATCCTTCTGGATGAAAGTCTTTCTTTCAAAGAAAGACATGGCAAGTGGTTCAAGATAGTGTCGACCCTTTCGGGGTCCACCCAAAGTCAGGGGGCTTCAATATCAGACGCAACCTCCTTATCAATGACTATATGGTAGAAGCCTATGGGGGAAGAATCAAACATTACTTTCATTAGTGGAAAACTTTGATTTCAGACAAATTAGTCCTGTCAGTGGTGAAGAGTGGTTATGTAGTAGAGTTTTCAGCTCCTCCTTCAGTACCACTTTTCAGGAGAGCCAAGTTACCATGGCTAGTAGAAGGGAAAAAAAGCAATGCTACAATGGGTTCATTTATCTTGCAAAAGGGAGCAATAGTCCCACTTCCAGATTCCTCAAATAAAAGATCTTGGAATATATTATACACTCTTTCTTGTGCCATAGTACAGCAGGTCAGGCCAGTTCAGTGTCTAATGACATTGAATACATTTGAGCTCTGCATATCCTTGAGTATGCTGACATTGCAAAGCACAATTATGTGGTATCGCAAGGAGACTTTATTCACACTGGATTTACAGGACACCAATTCTACATACCAAACCATCAATAGAGTCATCAGTACCTGAGATTTGCAATCGGCAATCAGCATTATCAGTTCAGAGGTCTCCCCTTCAGTCCGTCCACCTCACCAACAATATTCACAAATTGGTATTGGTGCCAATAGTTGCAGCTTTACAAATACAGGGGGCTCATGTTTTACTGTATTTGGATGGCAGGCTCATTTCTAATTCTTCTTTCTTTAAGGTTTTATAAATATTGTGTCTTTGCAGGACAGGCATTTCCACATGCCAAGCCATCAATAGAGTCAGAAATATTTTAGATTTGCAATGGCCAATCAACATTATGAGTTCAGTGCTCTCCCCTTTGGTCTGCCTACCGCACGAACAGTATTCACAAAAGTACTGGTGCCAGTAGTTGCAGCTTTACAAATATAAGAGGTTCAAGTCTTGCTGTATTTTGATGACAGGCTCATTTATAATTCTTCTGTTTTAAGGTGTTCTATTGTGTCTTTTCTATTTTTGGTATTGCCCTGCTTGACTTACATGGTCTAGTCACTCAATCAAAAATTAATACTTGCCCATTTAGTTTATATGTTTTGCAAGGTGATAATCAAACTTACTGGAATATTTTTTCAGTATTTATTCTAAATGCTGACTGCTTTATTTTGCATTAGTTTGTTATTGATTTCTAAGAGTTTCTAGAAGGTTACCAGATATATGTCTCATTTATTGTTGTTATTCAAAAGAACACAGTGTTGCACAATGAAAATATACAAGGGCATCATGCCATTTGCTGTTAATTGTTTATGCTACGAGTTTGTAACAACAGGGAAATAAGGTTATATAAACCAAGCATAAAGACTGAAGTGGAGAGGGGCATCTTCACGGCAAGCAACACTTGGACAGGACATCAAGGGGCACATGCATCAACCATTTTACCGGTCGCAAACGTGCCGATTCGCAGAATGCTATTTCCGATGCATCAAGCCCAAAGGCATTCGCAATTAAGGAAATCGCAATTTTTGCGATTTCCTTAATTGCGAATGCAGTTAGGGAATCGCAAATTGTGATTCCCTAAATGCGATGCATCATGCATTCGCAAATTGCATTTTCGCAATTTGGAATTGCAAATTACCATCAACTTCAAGTTGATGGTAATTTGCAATTTCTTAGAACAATGCATAAAATTTAATTTGCCAAGTGGCGCACACATATGCCCTTAGGGCATATGTGTGCGCCACATGTGCACACATGCCAATTTTGGGGGTGCAGCAGGGTGGCCTTTTGGCCCCCTAGCACCCTTCAAATTGCATTCGCAATTTGCGAGTACCTATTTGGTACTCGCAAATTGCGAATGCTTTCATATTCATTCCTATGGGCCTCTAGGCCCATAGGAAAGAATGGAAAGGCATTCCTTAATAGCGAGTTGCAATTTGCGAGTCGCTATTAAGGAATTTGTTGGAATCGCAAATTCTATTGCGATTCCTACATGCATAAGGAATTGCGATTCCTAAATAGCGATTCCCTAAAAAACGCTAGTTGGGAATCACAATTCCATTCTTTGATGCATGTCTCAGGTTCCAACTGAAGGTTGCCAGAACGGAAGGCACTTTGCCTACTCTTGCTCACTTATCAGTGCAGCTGGCTTCGTCAGATGAGAATAGTAAGCCTTGCTAGTTATTAACCTTAAGCTTTATTAACAGGTAGACATATGTGTGCCATCTTTGAAACTCAAAATCAGTTTTATTAGATTAGTATTTAGAAGTAGCAAAATGAGGGTAGGATTTCTATAAATTTATAATGACAATCATGTTTGAGGGGTTCCTCTTATTCATATTTTTAGTAAACGTTGCTGCTGCCATTTGGTTTTTCTTCATTATGGTTACAATTCATATTGTGCACCAGAGTAGGATTTGGATTTTGAAATAAATCTTTAAAATGCATCCTTTGGGTTCTAGTGTTCTTGAGGGTATAATTGTAATTCTTCAATGAAAGAGGGTTGGGGTTCTACTAACTATCCATGTAATGTCCATGGGCGTAGCTTCAGGGGTGGTGTTTGAGGTGTGAATCCCCCACCCCAGATAAATGCATTCTTGGCTTGGTAGTTAGGTCTGGGTACCGTGAGTCGGGTCTCCTATGTCTGTGCCGGTTTTTCTTATCATGCACCAAGAATAAAAGAAAAACCACTGACCTTTGATGTAAATTAAGAGGAAGACAGGGACAGAGATATGCACCTTGGTGCTGAATTTCAAAGGGTGAAATCAAATAACCTGGAATCAATACCAGCTTCCCTGCTTGGCCAAACTGTGTGATCCTGGGCAAACATTTTATAACACAGAGCCTCCTTTTTTATTATCACATTTGAGAGCACTTGTAAATACTTAAGTTCAGGATGTGCGTTGTACAAGCACCTCCTAAGTTTGCTTTAATAGACTATAATGTTGCTCCATCTATAATACGAATCTAGGCCATATTTAGGGTTTACATGACTACTGACGTGCCTCTTATTTCACTGATGGCATTGTCATTGGAGAGTGAGCTATCTCTAAGTTTATGTCTACGCAATGATATAATCTGATGTACTAAGCTGAAATGCTTCCCCCTGTTATAGAAATACACTTTTTTAATTTTTAAGGGACTGTATCATATTTTTATATTATGTTTGTTGAATGGTATACATGCTAAATATTTTCATGGCTTTTCACGTTCATAGACACTGAGAGCCAAGCCTGACCCTTGGTTTGGCTCTGCTCGCCATATTACTTTGATTGCATGCCCATTTCTATTTGCAACTTGGGCTTAATACATGGGGCCACCAGTCACTTGATAAAATGATTTGTAAAAGGTAAGGACTTCAAACATGGAGACCTGCCTACATGCACTGATTTGACAACTCTACCATCAGGGTTTCTTGTAGCAGAGACGAAGAAGTGTGTGCAGTAAAAATACATTTAAAAAGTGATACTAGGGCAGGGCGTCCAAGCTGTTGTGTAGTATGTGACTGTAGTCATGAGTTCCCAGGGAGAACTACTAGGCCCAGGTGGGACAAGCAGGGTTGTAGCTTCAGGGAGGTGTTTGGGGTGTGACACCCTCCAAATGCATTCTTGGCTTGGTAGTGGGGTCTGGGGGCCTGAGTCATTTAACTCTGCCATTTTTTGGAGCAGAAACAAAAAGGTTTATAGTGACTGGTTTGCAAAAAAATTGTAAATCTGCACTCATTAAAAAAAACCTTAAATAGGTGCAAAATTTCTATTTTTCAGAATTCACAAACATTGACAGTAGTAGGTTTGGAAGGCTATGCCAGTTCAAGGTTTCCAGGCATACTACTGGCAATAAAACACCCAGAAGGTGATGGGATAAATGCTTGAAAATGGTCTAACAACTGGCAATTGCTATGGGTAGTATTCCAACCCATTATTTTTCACCCACTGTGCACTCTAGACAGAGGCCCACCTAATGCTACCTGCAAGGGTCATGTTCGCTCTATATAAAACTTTATAAATAAGTAAAAAAATAAATACAGCATATGCCTGTGCATGTAAATATGTATATTTGGATTATATGTATGTATTTAAATATGTACATTTCTTTGTACAAAATATATTCTACTTATAATTTAAAAATATATAGATATTCTTTAGGTCTGCTTAACAAATGTACTTATTGTTAAAAAAATTATATATATGCATTATTTTATGCTCAACATGAATATAGGTCACTGCATAGTTTTCATGTAAGATATTTAATTAGATGCTTATGGGTCTCTTTATTTTATTTATCTATCACAATATGTAAATATTATCAAAACAATTGTATCTATAAGTGCTAGGCTGTTATAATATTCAGGAAAGCATAATAATAAAATAAATATTAAAGAACCTTTTAAAAATGCATAAATAAATTACCTTTTACATACAGCAATATCTTAAAGTTTGAATTTCTAACTATCTATCCATCCTTGCACATATGGAACTTTATGGAAAAACAAGAAGGTATTGATCGCTCACATTGAAAAGCACTATGTCGCAGATTCTGCTCAGGTGACCACTATTGACACCAAGGTACCTTGAGTAGATCAGCACATCCTCTCCCTACTCTGTGAGAACTATCCTAAAAAGAATACAGCTAAGAAGTTCTACATCCCATTCTGGGGACTGAGGAGCCTGCTTTGTGTCCAGCTTCATACCAGTTTTCATGGATGAATCTGATGCTGTGATTTTAACATTTTTAACTGTTGGCACTACTGTTATGGGTTTCTATGAACCACCAACAGAGCCTACATCATGTGAAATGATTTCATTACAACAAATTATGCTGTATGAGAATCATTCTGATGTAGATTTTGAAAGAGAGAAATAATAAACCCACCTCCTGCTAGTCAACACTACAGATGGTTTCTTGTTTTGCTATAGGTTCCGTAGCATATACCGTCTTCCACCAGAGTCACATATTTGGATTGCCATTGGGGTCTATTTTCTTTTAATGTGGATCACGATGCTGCTTGGGACTTTGCTTTTGGTTCATGGGAATTATATTCCTGATAAAAGAGTGCAGTTTCCTGTGGTTCACAAATTGCAGCCAAATTCTCATTCTCACAGAGCACATCGGGATTATAAGGCTGTGAATATTACTGTGTATAATGAGATGGACGGTGTTGTTTGAGAAAAGGTTCTTTATCAGATTCAATAGAAATTATTTAAATTCCATTCGTTTTAGAAGTCTCAGTAGATGATTCCTGACCCCTTTTCAAATTCATGGAACATAAATGCAATTAAACAGCTTATATCTGTCTTTCCATGCATCTCTGGACATTGAAGATCATTATTTAAGTGCTAAAAATCTCCAAGAACTGTTTTGTTTTCAACATTATCTCAAACTTCACCATCGTCTAGACAACACTTACTCAGGATTCAGACAGAACCACATTACTGAAACATGACTCATCACAGCCACTGACAACATTCAAATCATTCTGGACAAAAAAGAAACAGCGGCCCTCGTACTTCTCGACCTCTCCATGCCCTTCGTTACCGCCTCTCACACACCTTCATCAGAACACTCCACCATATTGGCATACAAGGCCCCGCTCTTAAATATATCTGTTCCTTCCTCAAAGGAAGAACCCAAAGAGTCAGGTTGCCACCCTTCACATAAGAGACCAAGAAGCTGATATGCAGAGTCCCACAGAGAATGTCCCTCAACCCCATCCTTTTCAACATGTACATGATACCGCTCACCAACATCATCCGATCACAAGACAATACTGTCATCTCCTATGCTAATGACACCCACCTCATCCTCTCCCTGATGACAACTACCACCAGATCCAATTTCACCAACTTCATGACCATGGTAACAGACTGGATGCAAACCAACTGCCTGAAGCTCAACTCTGACAAGACACAAGTACTGGACTTTGGCAACAAGACCTTCCCATGGGACTACAAATGGTGGTCATCAGAGTTAGGACCAACAGCCACACCCACAGACCACGCAAGAAATCTAGGGTTCATCCGAGACGAAAAGCTTAACATGATGGATCAAGTCATTGCAGTGTGCACCTCCTGCTTCCACATCCTATGCATGCTGTGTAAGATCTCCATATGATTGCCTCAGAACACCAGCTAGACCATCACGCAAGCACTCAATACCAGTAGGATGGACTACGGCAACAATAGCTATGCTGGAATCCTCCAACAACTCCTGCACAGACTCCAGACTATCCAGAACACCGCCACAAAACTCATACTCAACCTCTGACTCCACCCCCACATCACACCACATCTCAGAAAGCTTTACTGGCTCCACATTCACCAGCGCAGCCAATTCAAAATTCTCATGCACACATATAAAGTCCTACACAACAAAAGACCAGAATACTTGAACTGCCACATACACTTTCATCAACCCACCAGAAACCTTTGCTCTGCCTCCCTCTCAATCTCACACACTTATTTTAGAGGGCCAAGGGGCACACAGGGGCTGGTGGGCCCAACCGTGTAGGATGAGGCCTTTTGTTGCTAATGTACGGAGGCCCAGGATACTACAGATTCTGAGCAACTGGGCCAACAACTCCTTCTTTACTTGACTTTCAGTGTTAGACGTGGTCGAGCAGTCCAAGGCTCCCTCAGAGGGAGATAGCAATATAGATTAGTGAAAATGGGCTCACAACTCAAAATGCACGCAGCAGCAACGATTAATCATTGTCCAGCCAAATACTCAATTTTGTAACAAAAGAGAAGTATTTAATTTCTCTCATTTACCATACAAATGAAGAATACAAAATACACACACAATTGCATTACTCCCCTGACGTCAGGGCTCTTGTATCTCTATGGCGGTTCCTGATCCCACTCACTCCTCGTGTTAGTGATTGTGGTTATTCCCCACTCTTTATTGGTAATATCCAAGGTATGACCCACTAGTAGTCTGAGTCTTAAGAGTCCACTAGAACTCTGGTTTGAAGTCAATAGTGTTCCAAAGCACACACGCTTGAGTTAGCAGCAAGTTTCTCTAGGGCCAATAGGTCTGAAACAAGTCTTACCTGCTCTGGCAGAAGTGAAGGCTTCAGAGTCCTCTAGTGCACCCAGTCCACGGGTGCTCTCAGCTGCTCCTGTCTGGTGAGTCTGCCGTATGTGGCAGGCACAGGCTCTCTCCCCCATGTTTCTGCAGTGATGGGTGGATACCTGCTCCTCCTGCGGGGTAGGTGTTTGTATGCTCCTGATGGGGTGCTGGCTGCTATGATCTTGGTCCCACACTTTGGTGACAGTGCTCCCACTAATCCAATGGGGTTGAACGAGTCGCATTGCTTGTTACTTCTGGTGACCCACGGGTCCCCACTGCTCTCTATCCATTGGCTACGGTCCGGTCAACAGTTAAAGGTATCCACGACAACCCCTCTTGGCATACGGGGTTACTACACTGCTACCGCACAAGGATTCAGCCCTTACCGGATGGCAGTCTTTACCATGGCAGCCCCTCCTGGCATACTGCGTCTCCACCCCACTACCGTACAAGGATTCAGCTCTTATCAAACGGCAGTCTTTATCAAAGCTATCTTCATGGTGGCCCTCTCCTGGCATACGGGGGTCGCTGACTCAGTCCTGCACATGGACAATGACCCGATCATTGCAGCAGCTGTTTCCTCACACCTTGGACAGGAAGTCCACACAACAGGGCTTCCCACTGGACCTTGCTCCCTCCAATGCTCTCTTCTTCCTCTCAGGCCATACTGGTCTTGGCAAGCAGGCAGGTGCTGTGCTCCAGGGCATGGGGTTTTGGATTCCCTGGGTGATGTCCCCTCAATAGATATATTGTCCCTTAACAAATAGACTGGATTCCTGATATACTATATATATATACTATCTCCCACTAACCACATATAGTGTAGGTAAATTATACCAGTGATGGCTAACACAATCCAGTTTAAATTCCATGAAAGAGCATGTATCCAAAATGAGTGAAGACATAGATTTCAATGATTTCCTCCTGAGTTCCCATGCAGTACCAAATAAACATTTTGTGTGCATGTTAATAATTGCCTTTAATAAAGAGGAGCATGTATATTTAAAAAGAATAGCAGCAGAAATTATTAGGGAAACTGAAAGAGAAATAATGCAGAACACTTTTAAAGTAATAGATAATGGCTTTCATACCCTCTCGAAATGAGTGTATGAGATTTCCACCATAATCTAATCAGTCTCTATCCTCTGAAAGACGATTTGAGTCTTCTAAGCAAGGGCAGGCTCAGATGAGAGCAATAGCACAATTTAATGAGTCATTAGAAACGTTAAAGGCTGGTAAAGTGCCCTGGCAGCTTACAATTGAAAGTGCTGTGTTTGACCCTTAAAATTTGACTTCAAAACAGGGAACAATGACTAAAAAAGAAGCATCCTACATCCTTTTCATTTTTGAAGAATTAGAAAACACCCCGTTCTCTATAGAGGAAGACCCACATATCAGATGGCTCTTACATGGAGTGATATCCTTGCTAATCACTGCTTTGAATTTGTATCCTTAGACTGGTATGAAAAAACACACAAAGCCTTTTATTTATCATGCATGGAAATTCCCATTCAAATTCAATTTTTTGACTAGCCGGCATTCATAAGCACAACTGAAATCACCAACCATCTAGGACACTCACACTTCTGCGATTTAACCATTTTGCATGGAGCTTGTAACTTATTGATGCCAGGTTTTGCCTTAAAATTGCTGGCTACCCTGCCCCATTCATTTCTTCTTATCATACATTCCTAGTAAGTGAGTCCTATCTAATAAGGGCAAATGATAGCTGTTGTAGGTTGACTCTTGGGTTCAACTTCTTGTTAATTGTTACATTGCACCCTACCCCCACAAAAAATATGGTTTAAAAGTGTTCCATGGTCCTAAATAGACATGATAAATATGCGCTTTAAAAGGATAAATGCGCTTTTTTGTGATATCAATGCAGAAAGAGATGTCTTTAACCTCTGCGGCAGAAACTTTTGCTTGCAAACAGACTGGTCTGCATCTCAAATTCAAAGGCTTCTACAGACGCAGTTTCCAATCCATTTTGTTGACCTGTTGCACACTACCTTCAAATCATCAAGTTTCAAAACATTGGATTTGACTTACTGCCTTGTTTTAGGACTATTTTCAGGCAGACATCTTCATTCTTCATTTCACTGTTTACAAGTCTATTTGGGAAATTTTCAGCTACTCTACGAATAGTTAGATGTGGAATTCTCATTTTTATTCCAGTAAAAAATTAAAGCCCGAATGAGGTTATAGCATCAGTGGAAATGCTGAGAAAATATGCCATTTTACTTTGGTGGAGAACTAATGAGTGCACTAAGTACAAATTGGACTCATTCATTCTGCAGCTTTCAAGATTCCCAAGTGAGGCCTTCATTTTTGTGCATGAAATGTTTTGAAAGAATCTGGATGCTCGATTGGAATTACCACCAATAGTAGCATTCAACTTGAGAGGAGTGATTCAAACAATCTGCACACGATTTACAACTCATCAATTTTCATAAACTTTGGATCTGTCTTACTGTCTGGTTTTAGGGCTATTTTTGGACAGATAATTCATTTTCAGTTCATTGTTTGCACTGTTACACTGTATATATATTTTTGTGTTGCACTTATTTTTAATTGGAGGTAAGGGGAAATGTAGAGATTTGCTTCCTACCATATGACTTTTGGTCAGATATCAGAAAAGGTTTAGAGCTCAGTTCCAGAGTGTCCTCGATGAAAATGAGTAGACTACAGTAAGCTAATAAAAATACCTTTCTCACAGAGGTGGGACTCAGATAAAGTGGCTTCATTGCCACTTCACTGCAGAATGAATATGTACTCTTTTGCCAAACATACATCTGAAAGTGAGGGGTCACCTTGGTAAAGAGGGAGTGCTGGGAAGCATGAACAGATATATTGTGAACTGAAAGTATGTTCCTGCTTCCCCGTGTATAAACAAGAATACAAGAAGAGATGGTGTGTGCTTTGATCTACTGCCTGACTCCTTCCCTATTTCTCCCAAAAAACAGAATAACTGCCAGTGAGGGCCAATTATATTTCCCCTGCACTCCACCAAATTATATTGGCAAACATATTTGAATTAGTAGGTGTGTGTACCTCCATGCAGTCTGTTAAAAAAAAAGAGAACATCAATCCAAAGCAGAAAAAGTGAGAAGTGCAGTTTTTAATATTGAAAGGTTTCTTTGAAGTGCCAATGCTTCTAAATGCATTTTAATGATGCCCTTTATTTTCCTCTTCTCAATGGTGTTTGAGTGCCTGGAAGAGATGGGTTAGTCAGACAGAATGCTTCAAAGATTTAGAGCCGCATTAGCACTCCTACGCCATGAGTGCTGCTGAAACCCAACAAAGAGACTGCTGCCTCTGACTCAGATTGTCCGTTCAAACTACTGGCACTGGAATGCATTAGAAGGTGCTATGATGTTGCATAAACACAAAGACACGCCTCTGTGTATCACAGGCCAAAGTACACACGCTTCGGTCAGTTAAGACCACTGTTTAGGGAAATATCACTATTTCAGTCTAGCTCTATCACACAATGATTCACAAGACATATCAAATACCACGCTCTTCATGTAGGTATATGTGTGTAGACATAACAGTGTCTCTTGACAGTTTAAGGTTGCTGGTCCATGAAGTGGATCCATCTTCTTTATACAGTGCAGAATATGGTGTACATCGATTTTACATATTGATGGAAGTAGCTTTTTACTCAATGTGACAGTACACTTTAGTGGAAAAGGGAAGTATCATTGTCATCAAACTATCATTCTGCTTGTTCATAGATATCCAGATTGGTACCTTGCCAATGACTGCACTACCTTAGGGAGATTTATATAAAGAGATCACCCAGCTACATTTAGGTTTGCCAAAAACTGGGTTATTCATTTTAGTAAGGATACTCTTATCAACTTAATAAACACTCCCTGCTTAGGTCTCAACACCGTTTTAAAAGAATCTCTACTCAAGCCCAGGTAGATGTGGCTGAGGCAGAAGGCAATTCCCCAGAGAAACGTGTATTGGTTCAAGCACTCCCAGTATTTTTTGAGTCAATAAAATTACACACTAAAATTCCTGAACTCATTTTAGACAAACATTGACATTTTGCATCAGCAAAAAAATGCCAAAACAATGAAATCGCATAAAGTGAACCCTGGAGTTGTGTTTTTTTAATTTTATTTTAGTGTGAAAAACAGCTAGAAAATGTAAAGTGCCAATGTAAAGTATCAGTTCATAGGTGACTGGGACGTAGGTATGATTTCAGGCGCAATTATCTTGTGCACTAGTGAGTGATTTGAGAATTCATTTCTCCTAATCAGGTCTATATTCTTGCATGTCCTTTCTTAGGTTAGTGCAAAACTTCTCAGATTTCCTTGAACCATGGTGGTTTCTTCCTCCTTCCATCTGGAGCAGCTCTGTTCTTTCTCCTAGTCACTCCCTTATTGTTCTAAGGTATCCTTCCTTCTGGCAGGGCCAGTACTGGCTTCTCCACCTGCTGGGAATGGAGCCAGCCAATCTAATGGGCCCTGAGAAAGAGTGGTAGAACTTCCTGACTACCTCATTTGGTAGGTCCAGTCAAAGAAAGCACTTGGAAAGGTGCCTTTTTATGCCAACTATTCCTATCTTACTCTCAGGTAGCTAATTCCTACTAAGTAACCACTTGCAGGCATCACCCCTGCCTTCCTAGGCCCAGATGCCGTACCCCTGATTTGTAGCAGCAGCGTCATTAGCAAGTTAGACATGGATGTGTATTATGCCTCTGGAGTCGGGCTGCAAGACAAGTCAGTTCTAAACCAGCTTTTCCTCACACAACACAAAGTGTACTTTCTTAAAGTTAGTTTTTCCATTAAACTAATTAAATATTCATTTAATCATTGAATTAGATTTCTGAAACTAACTGAAAAATTAATTTTGATGATCTTTGCTATAGCATTTTCCCAGGTCGAGCTATGATTTCTATAATTTTAGGTCTTTTTGTGGAAAATACAGTTTTACCTACACAGTGGAACAAATTTTGGATAGTTGTTGACTGTGAGGGCATTCTACTCCTAATGCGTATCATTTCCCGTGTGCATTTATTGGGCGCCTGTTGGCTTGGAAGGCACACTGTAGTGGAGACTTAGCTCAAAGACTCAAATGTTTTTTTTCTACATGGCCCTTGTGTTACTGCAGTGCTTTTAAACTGCAGTCCAGCCGAAGAACAATAGTTCTCCCTTGAACCTTATATTGTTGTCATATATGTGGGTAGAGTAAATACACACAGCACATATATGACATTTAACTTTCAGACATCTTGTTGCAATTTTTAGGCCAACTTACAATGGACTTCTCTGTAAGGCTTAATACACCAATTTTGTGAAATCAATTTTATGGTACATATTCTGGGACAAATCACACAGCGTGTCAGTAAATAACTGTCACATTGCACAGAGCGATAAGAGGTAAAAAATGGCAAATTTCGTATATGGGTACATTTGTAAATATGATTCAAACAATGTCACATATCATTTCAAAGAATATCATATATGCTTTCTCTGTGTTATTGCACTGCAATTTCCAAAGTCATCATAGGAATTATAGAGATGCCTCAGCCATGTCAGTCACTTCACTTCCATTTCTTTTACTAATCAGGTGTAGTAGCCAATAACCTTACCACTATTTAAAAGTTGTACTGATTTTAGACAAATATTAGTTTTTTCCCTATGTTTGCATGACTTCTAATTAAATATATGTCATTTTACACTTTTGGATTTATTGCTGTCTTTATGTGGCTATTCAATGTCATTTCATTGGATTGCAGGGTGAGGAAAAGTCCTTTAGACGAGCTCCATCTTGGAGGAAAAGATTTCGCCCTCGAGAATTCAGTGGCATACACATGATGGCTGGATCGACAGAGACACTGCCTGCCGGCTTCCGAGTTACAACAACTATGGCCCCTTCTACCTCTATCCAGCCTAGGAAAATGTCAACCGACGGTAAATGAAAACTGGCAATCTTACTCACTTACTTTACATACATTTTTAACAGTCTCATTTTATTATCGTGATTTATTTATTTCTATATATGAAGTTATGATACTTATTACTTACCGGAAACATTTTGAAATAAGTCATTTTGCAAAAGCTTTGAAAATTAACATCACGATTACTGCCTTGCCCTATAGCCCACTCCCAAGGGCTATACCGGTTGTTAAAGGCCCTGAACCCGAATTATATGCCTGAGCCGCAGGCAATGGCCTATAACGAGGAAGAGGGACTTTAACAACTGGTATAGCCCGAGGCAGAAGGGAAGTGAATGTTGGCCGTATAAACCCCTCAGTAGTCTGCGCTCCCAATTTTCATGCTCGTCCAACCAATGAATTGCATGTTGGAGTTGCGAGGCTAAGAAATAGTACCCCAAACTCGGGACCTCCAGCCCACACCTCCTCCAAGTACGTTTCAAAGTTGCTAAACTAACTCTCCTCCTCACAGAGTAGTTACATTATGAATTTATCTAGGTCAGTGAATACCCACCTCGGTATGTCGAAGAGGGTCCCCTGGAAGAGACAGAGACATCTGGGGAGTATGACCATCTTGATTAAGGCTATGTTACCCATCAAGGATTTTCCAGAATTTTATGCTATGTTGCAAGCCCTCTATAATCCTATCCAGATTTGCCTTTTCAAAGTCGTGTGCTTTGTGTGTGACTCAAATCCCCAGATATTGGACCATCTTGGCCTCCCAAGGGAGATCCAGGGGTGGAAAATCCATATCCTGTCGCCCTTCCAGGGTCTACAAGCTTGTTGGACTTGTTGCGGCTAACGTGTAATCCTGTATGCTCCCCAAATTCAGTCAAAATTTTCAGCATGATGGGTACAGAGTATCTAGGACTCCTGAGATATATTAATGCATCATCTGCATAGAGGGAGACCAAGTGAGTGGTCTCCCCAATCTGTATGTTCCAACCCTTAAGCATCGTCCTAAGGCGACAAGGGAGTGGCTCCATGGTCATCGCGAAAAGAAGTGGTGATAGGGGGCACCCCTGGCGGGTCCCCCGACTCAACCCAAATCTCCACGATAGGGTCCTACCCACCCAAACCCTGGCCATAGGTTCACTATACAGCAGTTGAACCCATCTAATAAAGGTATCCCCGATATCTACTTTACGTAATACCTCCCACAAAAATTCCCACAATAATAAATCAAAAGCTTTTTCGATGTCCAGCAGCGCGATCGCATACTGATCCATCTGCAAAATTGGGGAATGCACAACATCTCTTCTGATTGATAATTAAATTATGTTATCTAACAGGTAAATGTGTAACTGCCTAATATGCTCTAATATTACTGTAGAGGGCAGGTGACAAGACCGAATGTTGAGTGATGTGTAAATGTCACCAGAATTCCTAGATAACAATATAGGACCAAATGCATCAGTCACCTGTTATTATTACATATTTATTTTAAGTAAGTTAGATTGTGGTTTTTTTTTTTAACAGAGAAATGTTTATATTGAAAATAGTAAGTAAAATACTGGAATGTTCAGTTAATTTGTTTGCAGTAAACAAGAAGAGAACAACACTAATTACGTAGTTAAGAATGTAAAATTTTATAAGGAAAATCTCTTTAATCATTAAAAAGCACAATCTGTCTGTAGAAGTGAGAGTTTGTGGAAGCTGTTCTTCTCAAGGTGCAGTTCACTTTTGAGCACTTATTGGAATTAGAATTTGTAGGTTTTGTGTTCAGTTCAATATATGGATAGTTATTGTTAGGGTCATGTTGCCATGGGAAAAGCATTTTTTGTTTTCCTAACAAATTTGGCACCGTTTGACGAATCTTCAAGAAACGTTCCAAAAAAAGTTCTTCTACTTCAGCTCCTTCCTGGAAAGTTTTGGGGTGATCCGTCAAAGGGGGTGGGGGGGTCCCAAAAAGCATTTCCCCATTTATTTTTCCATAGGAAATTTAAACACAGCTACAGTCCAAAAGGCTAAATGGATTTACACTGTATTTGGCAGAAGCTTAGATCTTGGTTTAGAAAGCGTGCTTTTTTTGAGTTGGTGTCAATCCATTAAGTAGTTTTTGAGTATTTAAGCCTAAACAATGTTGTATATTTCATGCCGCAACAAATCCATGGTGCCAACAGATTTCTAGATAAGATCTGATTGACTGTCACCACATCAACAACGATGTGATGGCAGCATCTTAGGACTCAGAACTCAGTGAAAAAAGATATAAGGGACAGGGGAGGGAAATCCTTCTCCCCTAGGCCTGGTGGGGAGCCAAAAACTTTTTGCAGCAAAATAAATAACAAAAAGAGCAAGCTCTTACACTGCAAAAATAAATGCCTTCCGGGGCTGAGCCAGGGCTTGACAGGCCAGCACAATTAAATATATGGGGCAGGTGGTGCATGGCCCCCCTCCACCGGGGGCGGAGATATTGAGAAAGAGGAGGGTGGAGGTCCCAGAGCCTGAAGAGGCCCCATCCCCTGGGACTGAGTACAAAAAAATGGGAGGCGGCATATGGCCTCCCTCCCTGAGCTTCAAAAGGCCCCGGGGACCCCATCCCCGAGGGCTAACATTAAAAGAAAAGGAAGAGAGCGTGGCCTTCTTCGCCGAGCCCGAAAAGGCCAGGGGACCACTTCCCCCGGGGCCAATAATATTTAAACGAGGAAGGGGGCACATGGCCCACCTCCCAAGCCTTGAAAGACCCGGGGACACAAGCCCACGTGCCCAGCCCACCCACTGTGTCCCGGGGAGCTCACCCCTGGGACACAGTAGTAGAAACACATGTCTATTCCCTCCCGGTGGGAGCTTTAAAAATGCTTCCAGCAGGTGGGAGCAGACCTGTGTTTCCCTGCCTGCGCTCTTGCAGGAAGGGAAATTCAGATTGTTCCCGCAGGGATGGAGCTGTGAAAAACACATGCTCTTCCCAGGCTAGAGCAATGCTGGCTCCCGATGCATCAAGGATGGGTCCATGAGGAGATCCGAGGGGACAACTGGAGCCCTGGGACTTCCTACACTACTCCCAACATAAAGTTTTGTGGGTGCCATGAGTGTGCAACTGGGCATCCACCTACGTCCCGGGGATGGGGTCTCTGGGGTCATTGTTGACTCAAGGAGGGTGGCCGCATGCCACCTCCCCTTAATTTAAGCAAACAGCCTGGAGGCCCTAAAGGCTAGGGTAGGGGGCCAAATGCCCTATTGTGCCTTTAAAAAAAAGGCCTCATGGGATGGGGTCCCTGGGGCCCTAAAGGCTCATATAGGGGGGGCTGCATGCTCCCTCTCCCTTTAAAAAAGCAATGCAGCCCAAGGGATGGGGGTCCTCCGCGGCCTGCAAAGGCTTGGGGAGGGGGGCTACACTTCTCCTCCTGAAAAAAGAAAAAGGATAAGTGCTCCTGCTAACCCCCGGGATGGGTGCTGGCTGGTGAGCTGGTGGGGCCACCTGGCCCTTGGGCTGCCCCACGGCCCTTTGTGGTTGGTTGTGGCCAGGCCCTGCGTCCAAACCCACACTTAAAAAAGCTGCCCTTGGTGTGGGGTTGGTGTTACGTTAAAAAAGCACTAGAATACTTTAGTTGACGGCAACATCTGAAATGACGTCAGTGCATGGCAGGGACCGTCACCTGGACCTCAAGATGGCAATATAGGAACAAAATACACGTTACTCGTTATGCATCTTTATATTATGTGCTTTAATAATTATTTTTTAGGAAGATTTAAGTGTCACCATTTAGTAATCATTTGCTTGACACTGTAGACATGTCCAACAAGGTTTTGAGAAATGTGTATTTTTGTTGATGATCATTTTCTAACTCATACCGCCCTTTTCCCAGAAGAGAAAGAGTGATGTATGTTATATTATCGTGCCATAGGAGTGAGTTCTCAGTACAACGTTGGGCTGGCTCTTTGCACATTTAGGGAACATGGAAGCAAGCCATATTTTAAGTATTTTCCCCCCATTCTTTACTAATGCATTTTTTAGTTTCTGTCTTGTGCACCTGCCTTCCCACTAGCATCTCCCTATTTAAAAATAGATTTAAGATTCCTTGTTGAAGAGTATTTTAGTAGTGGATTGGGATGCCTATGATGCACATATTTAGTGTATGAAAAGGGTACAGAAAGCACGCCTTTCCTTAATGTGTGTATGAAGACTGCAAGCAATGCATAATGCACCCTCTTGACCCCTCGTGCTGACATGACCCGCTTGATTGCTGATACTCGATGCACAGCACACAGCAATGGCACTAATAGCATGATGTGTATGTTCTGCTGTATACAGTGGGATCGGTGGGGACACAGAGGCTGGAGGCGTCCGCTGTTCGAACCTACTCGTGCTGATATGCGGATGTCTGCGTGATCCTGCACTGCCACTGTGTAAGTACCAGAGAACCTCATTGCAGAGGTTTTCAAATTTTTGATCTGAGGACCCTCTAAGCAAAATGTTTTGAAGTCGGGCCCCCACCTCCAAACCTTTTTAGCAAGTGATTGGGGGAGCGGAAGGTGTAGGGCTGGGCACAGGGGGTGGGCATATGAGATAATTACAAGGGTACTTTTTCTATAGCTCATAGTCCATATTAAATGTGGGATTTAAAACAGAAAAAATGCATGGGAAGAAAAACAGAAACTGTCCACAAAACACTGCTCCCCATCACTGGCGTCATATGAGCCCCTAGCACTTCTGGGTCCTAATGCAACTGCACATGGTGCAGTAATGAGGGCTGTGACCCTGAGTAGTAGGCTCTTTCCTGTGGCTCTTTCACTCCTTCCACACTAGTCTTGGCCATCACTCCAATCTTGCAACAGTCTCTCTGCCCCTTTCAGACAAACAAAAAAATACCACCTCTCCCGTGCAGCAAGGGTACCCTTGGTTAGCAAGGAAACTGAGCCACCATGCACCTTTTGTAAAGTAAGACAGTCACAACTGTGATGTAGTGGGCCCCTCACACCCCTGAGTCCCATTACCACTGCACCTGCTTCACTAATGATAGCTACTACCTCGCGAAGTGAGCTGTCTCTGTCCTGCGTTAAAAAGTGGGCTCCCCATCTTGCCCCATCAGCTTTCCACAATCTATGAGTCCAAGCTAAGGTGTCTCCTCTACTTACATTTTCCCCTCCCTTGGGTCATTGCCAGTGCTTAATTTGAGCCGGTGCTTTCCGGTGCTCAGCACCGGCACTTAATTGGTTTACGGTGCTCGGCACCGGCACACAATTGTCAACAACATACTTAGAAAAGTCTACCACATGGTGGCGCTGCTCATCTAATTTAGAGATGAGCAGAACAACGGTTGTTTAGGAATACAATATACATTAAAATAGTGCTAATACCTGCCTCCCCAGCCATTCCTTTAGCTTTGGGGACCTGGAATAATCTGAACTGTCGCATTTACATGCGAGAGAGATGGTTAGTAGTTGTTTTGGCAGCAATGACAAGGGCGATGGGTGGTGCAAGCTGCAGTGACCTCATGGTCAGAGCCCTGGCACTTAATATTTTACAAATTAAGCACTGGTCATTGCTTTGAGATCCGAAGCAACACTAACAGTGCAAGTGTGCACTGGTCCATAATACAAGCAGGAAAGGACAGTAACACAGCCATAATTGGAATTAGGTAGCCCCTCAGACCACTTTGTGGTGTTTAGGTAGCCCAGTGGTGTGATGGGCCTACTAAACCCCACTGCAAATTCAGCACCAATAATACCTACAGCCCTGTCTCCTCTTCCCACTCCACTGGCCCAAAGCAGGCTGCCAACCCTTCATGTCAAAAAAGGATGAAAGATCCACATCTTGACCCTGTAACTTGGGTCCTGTTCTGTGCACAGCAAGGGTGAATTGGACCCTAATGCTACCAAAACATGCACCCCATTTCCCTTCTTGGTAGTATTATGGAAACACACTAGCTGCAGAGGTCTCTCACAATGCTGACCCCAATACCACTACACCTGCTGCATTAATGGCAATAGTAAATAGCTCCCACATTGTGCCCCTCCTATGGACCATCTCCTAAATGGTGTCCATGGATCTCTCTCCTTTCCTCATTCTCGCCATTACTTTGAGATTCCAGGTCTCAGACTATCAGGCCTCTGCATCTCTACTCACCTGAAAGAATATCTGCATGTAAATAAAGGTCGTGGGTGAGATCTATGGGGACATGTTCTATAATAATACAAAAGCAGTTCTCATTGTTTTTGTTTAAAGCAACCATATGTAGATGGTTAATGTAAACCTCTGGCTGAAAATTAATAAGGAGTTGTGTATCCTGTCCTATGAAGCTGAGAGAGGGCTGGAGATGTAAAGAAACATCTGTTTCACCATAGTGCCTGCTACCTGAACGAAACATAAATGTGTGCAAATGGTTAATCAAACGCTGCTTGGGAGCCTGAATACACTTTAATTTATGGAGTCATCGAATCTTCATGGTGGCAAAGATTAATTCTTCTTGAGAGATAATGTAAGGGGGTTATCAAGTGAGTTCTGCAATTTACCGTTTTAATGGACACATAAAAATGTTTGCACTAGATACCATGTGAGTACATCTCACTAAAGTATATTCTTTAAAAGCAATCGTTTTAGCTTAAAGACTAAATCTTTGTGCAATAGCCTACCTTATACTGTGTGTAATACAGTTTAAAAATGATGACTTACATGTACACAGTGTTTTCTGTCAGAGGTTGGGACCGCGTAGCACTATAAATGCATAAGCCACTTTTCCCCATTGCATCAACCAGGATTCAATTATGTGACTCTCTGGTCACACGCACACTGTTCTGTAATGATTGCATTAACCAATTAAGGTTTGTTTAGTTCAACCTGCATTCATTTTTTAACTTAAATGTGTGTGTTATTTTTTATGCAGTAACCTGAAAGTGAAAGAACAACAAAATAGTTACAAAATATTCTGCTATTTTTAACCATGTCTTTGGACTTGACACCACATTCAATGACCCCCAAGGCCAGATTTGCCTTTTGCTCCATGGCTGGTTTTAACAAGCATTTGCATTGCAATAGGTCTCGCATTTACGCAAGTTTAAGCTATTGGCATTGTAAATGACAATGCGTTTTATTTATGTTTCAAAAACCAAAACATAAATAAAAGGCATTGTTATTTACAATGCTAATAGCTCAAACTCAGCGTATATGCTGAGACCTGTTACATTGCAAATGCCTGTTAGTTTTAGTTTCTAATGTGTTTGAGAAGGGATGTGCAAAGCATGCCCTCATTTTTTTGACATTGGCCTACCTTCCCTGTCATGGGATTAGCTGTTCTGGCAGCGGACTCTGCTCTCTGAATCAGTAGTTATAACCAGACCTTTTTATCTGTTCCACATGAGTGAAGGCCTATTGGCCCACTCAAGTAAAGTCCCACTGATATGCACTAACCTAGGTTCTAGCACTACAATTCTAGTGCATATTTGCATGCACATATGTGTAGGTGTGGCCTGCATGATGCATTTTTATTGTGTGTATGAGTAAAACAGAGTAATGGAAGTCTGTGAGTTTCATTTTAAAAGCTTGTGTCCTGATGATCTTCACCAAGTGGAATTGTGTATTTTTCCAGATGGTAGAATTGTATTGCTGACGTTCATGAAGCTGTAAGGAGGAGGCAGGTCTCACTTTAGATTGATTTTATTAGGTCATTTTTGCTGCATTGGGTTTCTGCTTGGTCTCCCTGAATGAATGAATGATTCTTCTATAGCACACAGCTACTCAGAGGATTGTCCCGGTGCTTTTAGGCACTGAAGGGAGCAGAGCACAGAACCGCTGAGATCATAACATCACTGAAGTCTGAATAAGAGTGTTTTCAGCTTCTTTTTAAATGTAACTTCCTTCGAGATAGACCTCAAGTAATCAGGCAGCTGATTCTACATACTTGCCGCTCTGACCATGAAGGAAGAGCCTCACCTCCGTTGTCTTTGGAAGTGAGGCACTGCTATAAGTTTAGCATTGCTGAAACACAGGTACTTTATTCAGCTATATTCCTTAATCCATTCATTAAGGTACATAGGCTGAGCTCGGGCGGCCGATGACAAAGGGCAGTCTCCTTAACCCGGAAACAGGGGTGGGAGGAGTGCAGATTTAGGTGTTGAGAGGGAGGGCACCACACGGGGAGAATTGTTAAAGTTCAGTCAATGTTATGAAAAAAAAAATGGAGGTAGTTAAGCCGCGCATGCGGACCAAAACTTCTCAATAAAGTGTCAAATAAAGTGCATCTAAAGTATTCACTCTATCTGAGGTCCGTGGCCGGGAGCCCCAGGTTCCAATGTTGTCCTCGGCTTAACATCCTGTGATTCTGCGCACTTCCCTTAATCTCCAAGTGCCTACGAGAAAATGAATATGTCCTTGTGTAACGTGACTGGAGCTCATTTAAAGCGCTCCAATACCTTCGTGTCGAGTTAACGCTATATACAATTAAAAAAATCCTCAAACTGCAGGCCCGCTGCATCAATGGAACTTTTGCATTGTACATTTCACATTTAACATGCTGTTCCCTAGGAAGCAGCGAGGGGTTGGAAAGGGTTAAAAGGGTGGAGAGAAGGAACATCTGTGCACCGTCCCGTGGCCGGGAGCCCCAGGTTCCAATGTTGTCCTCGGCTTAACATCCTGTGATTCTGCGCACTTCCCTTAATCACCAAGTGCCTACGAGAAAATGAATATGTCCTCCTGTAACGTCACTGGAGCTCATTTAAAGCGCTCCAATACCTTCGTGTCGAGTTAACGCTATATACAATTTTAAAAAAAATCCTCAAACTGCAGGCCTGCTGCATCAATGGAACTTTTTGCATTGTACATTTCATATTTAATATGCTGTTTCCTGGGAAGCAGCGAGGGGTTGGAAAGGGTTAAAAGGGTGGAGAGAAGGAACATCTGTGCACCGTCCCGTGGCCAGGAGCCCCAAGTTCCAATGTTGTCCTCGGCTTAACATCCTGTGATTCTGCGCAGTTCCCTTAATCACCAAGTGCCTACGAGAAAATGAATATGTCCTCGTGTAACGTCACTGGAGCTCATTTAAAGCGCTCCAATACCTTCGTGTCGAGTTAACGCTATATACAATTTTAAAAATCCTCAAACTGCAGGCCCGCTGCATCAATGGAACTTTTGCATTGTACATTTCACATTTAACATGCTGTTCCCTGGGAAGCAGCGAGGGGTTGGAAAGGGTTAAAAGGGTGGAGAGAAGGAACATCTGTGCACCGTCCCGTGGCCGGGAGCCCCAGGTTCCAATGTTGTCCTAGGCTTAACATCCTGTGATTCTGCGCACTTCCCTAATCTCCAAGTGCCTACGAGAAAATGAATATGTCCTTGTGTAACGTCACTGGAGCTCATTTAAAGCGCTCCAATACCTTCGTGTCGAGTTAACGCTATATACAATTAAAAACAAGAAGCGCGAGCAACAAGCGCCGCTCAGGCATCCGCTGTTTATTTTGCATCGCGCTTCACTTTAAAGTGAAAGCGAGATGCAAAATAAACATGCGGCGCCATGTCTCCTTTTTTGTCCGGCCCATCAGGACTGGATCGCATGGCTTGTTTACATAACACGCCTCTGCGATAAGAAACTGCTTCACGACAGCCGTGAAGCAGGCAATCCAGTCCGGATGGGCCGGAAAAAAAAGCCAAAAGGAGGCACCCCAGGAAGCTTATTTCCAATGGCAGGCCACCGTTTACCATAAACGGTGACGCCAGCCAATGGAAATAAGGGGCGGGGCTTAAAGCCTTTTTCTCAAACTCCTCATTAGCAATAAATCTCGCTGAGCGAACTGCGCATGTGCGCAGCAACGCTAGGCGAGACCTAAAAACCCAGTGAAGCTGCCGCGCCTCTTTACTTTTCCCAATGTCCCAGGGTTAATTGCAGCGGAGGAGGGCTTCAAGAGAGAGGAAAAAAAGACAACAGAGAAGGAGGTGAAGAGAAAGAGATCAGAGAGAGAGGAGTGGGTAGTGAAAGAATGGACAAGACAGAGCAAGGAGATGAATAGAGTGGCGGTGGGTTGAGCTATTTTCTCTGGGTTGCAGGTCCGGCCCTGAATGACCCCGGCTCCCACAGAACTCAAGATCACAGTTCCCATGCTTTTATATGCACTTCAGCCACTGTCAATGAAGACAGCCTGGAAAAGTGACAAATAAAGACAAGATCGCACTGCCAGGCCATCATCATCTCCAGACCAGCCCATACAAGTGCTTGCGAAGGCTTTTGCGCCCCCTGGGAATACAGCCACGGAACCCCAGTGGGGGATCGCCCGACAGTTTGAAGACCTTTGCCTTACTGCATCCTTCTTCAGAAAAAAGCATTTAGCCTTCGTGTAAACCCGAACAATCCATAACAAGTCACAAGAGCTGGACACACATTTCAAACACGTTACACCTGTATCATTCCATCAATACATGCTATACTAAAACAAACAAGGAATTGCTGCTTTTTTTATTTTGTCACCGGAAAGATTGTGAATATTCATCTCGGTCCAATGAATGATTTAATTGAAATGAGTTTACAAGACTTCATGGTCACATGTGGATTTGTACATTGGACATTCCTTCTTTTGTATCTCAGCCCCCTTCATAGTATCTAATTTGCTTTCATGATCTTGAGAACGTAATAAACTGGTGTGACAAAGCTCAGGGAAAGTAAAATTCAAATGGGAGCATAAGGGGGCTTATGCCTTTTCCCGACTATGGGCGTGCTTTTGTGCAATTTAAATTTTCTTATTACAATGTTGCAGCTATTTTAATTATTATTTATTTATTCATCGAATTTTTAGAGCTTTAACTGGGGTACGGGGAAAAGGTGGCACAGCAGAGTGATATTACTAAAACTAAGAACAACAATTAAATATCAGATACATTAACAGAAGCATAGGGCAAAAGATCAAACCCATTCCCAAAAGTAAACAAATGTTGCTCCTAGTGTTCCCTATACTACCTGTGGTGTCATGGTTGTCTTTTAGGTAGGACGGAAGACCAGCACGGAGAGCTTTGAGTGTTATGTAGGCTACATTTAATTTATTTTTGTGTGCAAAGGGTGCAAGTCAGTTTCATTAACAGTGCTCAATTAGATCCGGGGGGGCCCACTAACACTCATTGTTGGGTACACCACTTATTTGCCTCATCTGACATTGACCAAGAGCAAGAGAGGAAAAAAACACAGGGAAATGAGAAGGAAGTGATTAGATAGAAAACCATCATAAAGGGAGTAAGCAGGAGCCTGCAAGAGAGAGAAAAAGGGGCAGGAAGTGTCTGGTAGTGGAATAAAAAGACAAGGTGGATTCACGACTTTGGCACGCCGACATTTAATCGCACCAGCCATCTTCTAAGCAGAGCTTTGGGAACTGGCACTCCTCCTTCTACAAATTAGGCACTGCCCTAAGATGGGTGTAATACTGTCTGATTACTTGGTACCCCTGACTGACGAGAGAGCTGCATGAAGCATGGCTTTCAGTGGAACAACAGTGGGCTACTGAAGAACAGCAACTATTCTATTGCCTGTCAAGATGTGATAGTACTGGAGTTTACACTGCTGCCATGAAGTGTGGTAGTGGGAGTAGCTCCATTAAGCCAGTGAATATAAAAGGAGTCAGATTTTGACAGTTTGAAGATGGGTTCAGGGATACTGAGGTTTTTATTTGGGAGTGATAAAGCCAGGAGACATACCAAAGGGGATCAGAGATGGAGAGATTCTTAGAGGGATAAAATATGTAGCCATTTTTGGGGAAGAGGACGAGGAATTATCTTTTGGTAAGGTTCAATGTTAGGAAGAATGAGTTCACCTAGTCAATTATCTTTTTGAGGAATATTTTAGGTTAATCATAGAGGTTGGATTAGAGCCTCTAAAACAGAACTATGTCATCAACATATTGATGGTTTTGTCCTGTAAAATTACAAGAGATCTGTTGGGAAGGGAATGTCTCCTCATGGTGAACTTGTATGTAATCTAGCCCGAGTGCCGACTTCTTGTGAAACTGCTATCCTAACATTTATTTTGGCCATGGCGTCACATTAATCTAGTGTGTGCACAGAGGCATTGGTCTGTCTCTAACAGTTTGACGTCAATGCCCTCGTAGGCTTAACACATAAAGAGGTACTGGCAGCATACCATGTTTTGTGATCTTATAGTTGAGCAGACCTATTTATCTGTGTCAGTGAGCGTGTGACCCCCAGATCCATTTTGTGTTTTTGTTCTTACATCCAGTGTTGTCGAGTATGTGTGCATGTATAGTATGCTTGTAGTACGTGTGACTGTAAGATTCTGTGTTTGTATGAGCCTTAGTACTGAAGCTTGTGAGATTAATTTTGGATGCCCCTGGTTTGCCATGGCACAAAAGGGAGGATGAGGGCAGCTTCCCAAACAGTGGAACTGTCTTGCAAGCAGAGGAGATCTGTGCAAATGTCATCTCCTGTCCAATAGGCCCAATATCCAGAAGGGCTTGTGTAAAATCTGATTCCATTTCAACGTAAGTGACTCAAACTCCCCCACTGCCATACGTGGTCAAACGAAGTATCCAAACCATCCAATGAATTCTATCTTGCAGGCCTAAAATACTTCAGGAGCTTCCTCACAGATACCTAACACAGGGGACCACAAGCAGGAAAAGCATCTTGCCAGGAACTTCATAACAGTCCCAAACAAAGCATTGCACATCATTGTGGAAGAAACAGTGGAAGCACGACGACACAGTAAAATGGTAGATGTGTGTGAGAATCAAGCAAAATACCTCACTATGGTGAAACACCCAGAGCAGGGGCAACCCCTCCCCAAATACCGACTGAGTAAACAGAGACAAAAAATAGAGATTGCCTAATACTGATCTAAGCACAGTCTAGAAAGAATATAATTTGCCAAATGTTTAACCTCTGAGAAGTATTGGCTGAAGGAAACAATATTCTTTACTTCACAACCCTACAAAACACTCAGGACACCTCCGTCCAACTGTTTGCTGGTAAAACTGAAGATTAAAAACTATGAATTATTGTTAGACCTGTCATTTTTTCGCATAGTTTCCCCTGACTCTTTGCCTTCTGACCTCCTGTTTGGACTGTGTGCTGAACTTTGTTTTTGCTGGCTTTAGGACTCTGTGCACTTTTTCATTGCTGACCAGTGCTAAAATGCATGTGCTCTGTGTCTAAAATGTAATGGCATGTGGTTTCTCCATGATTGGCATATTTGGTTTACTGATAAGTCCCTAGTACAGTGCACTACATGTGCCCAGGGCTTGTAAATCAAATGCTACTCCTGCGGGCACTGACTGTGCCACCCACATGAGTAGCCCTTCAAACCTGTCTCAGGCCTGCCTCTGCAGAGCCTGTGTGTGCAGTTTTAAACTGCCATTTCGACCTTGCAAGTTCACCAACTTGCCAGGTCCAAACCTTAACTTCTATTACATAAAGTAGGCCCTAGGTAGCCCCATGGGCAGGGTGCACTGTGTCAAAAAGGTAGAACATGCACTTTTGAGTTTTGCTGGTGCCCAGGGTTTGTAAATCAAACGGTACTAGTGGGCCTGCAGCACTGATTGTGCCACCCACAAAAGTAGCCCTTCAAACCTGTTTTAGGTCTGCCACTGCTGAGCTTGTGGGTGCAGTTTTAAACTGCCAGTTCGACCTGTGAAGTCCACCTACTTGCCAGGTCTAAACCTTCCCCTTCTATTACATATAAGTCATCCCTAAAGTAGGCCCTACGTAGCCCAATGGGCACGGTGCAGTGTGTCTAAAAGGCAGGGCAACGCCGTTTCCTCATCCTGTTTCAACATCCTCCGAATGCTCCGCAGGATCTTCAAGTGGATCCCCACCGAAACAAGAAAAACAGTCACCCAGGCCCTCGTCACCAGCAGGCTGGACTACGGAAACGCCCTCTACGCAGGAACGACGGCTAAGCTCCTGAGACGGCTGCAACGCATCCAGAACGCCTCTGCACGTCTTATCCTCGACATCCCCCGACGCAGCCACATCACACCCCACCTGAGAGACCTGCACTGGCTCCCTGTCAACAAGAGGATAACCTTCAAGCTCCTCACCCATGCACACAAAGCACTCCACAACTCCGGACCAGCCTACCTCAACAGACGACTCAGCTTCTACACCCCCACCCGCCAGCTCCGCTCGACCAGCCTCGCCCTCGCCACAGTCCCCCGCATCCGGAAAACGACCGCCGGCGGCAGATCCTTCTCCCACCTCGCCGCCAAGACCTGGAACACCCTCTCCACCAACCTCCGACAGACCCAAGACCTACTGGCCTTCAGAAGACTCCTCAAGACCTGGCTCTTCGATCAGTAGCAGCACCACCCCCCTCTTCCCCCAGCGCCTTGAGACCCTCGCGGGTATGTAGTGCGCTTTATAAGTGACATGATTGATTGGCATGTACTTTTGAGTTTTACATGTCCTGGTAGTGAAAAACTGCTAAATTGTTTTTTCACTACAGCAAGGCCTGTCTCGCCCATAGGTTAGCATTGGAGCTGCCTTGTAACACTTTAAAAGTGTAACTTCCAATTGGGAAAAGATGGGAAGGGTACATTTGGTGTCTCTGGACTCACACTTTAAAAACACATCTTTTAGTGAAGTCGATTTTTAAATTGCAGGTCTGAAAATCCCACTTTTAGAAAGTTGACATTTTCTTCATTAACCAATCAGTGCCTCTGTCTGTTCCTGGAATACACGTCTGGGTTGGGTGACAGCTGGGCTTTGTGCATTCCCTCTAGACAGTCACACAGAAAGGGAGCTGAGGTGTGTCCTGCATATCCTGATGGCCCATCTCCAGGCTGATGGGTCTGCCTGAGCTAGAGTAAGAAGGAGGAGATGACACTTGCACCTGAATAGGGCTGTGCCTGTCCCCACACAAAGAGTTGCATACCCCCCTGTAGTGTGTAGAGCCAGAGCAAGGAAGGGCAGGGCCTTGTGCACTACAAAGACCTTTCTTTGAAGTCGCCCTACTTCAAAGGCTAAAATGAGTATAAGTACTGGAACTGTGACACCATAAACTCAGAACACTTCTGGAACTGAGGACATTCTACAAGGAAGAAGAGCTGTTGTGCTGCCAGGAGGGACTATCACTTTGCTGCTTGCTTTGCTGTGTTGGCCTGCTGCTTCTTGACTGGGAGTGAGAGACAATCTACATCCTGCATCTCTAAAGGTACTCCAATGACTTGTTGGGCTTACTTCCTGTTTCAGAAGTCTCAGTAATATCAAATACTTCACCTGCATCTTGCTACCAGTGCCTGGGCTCCTCTGCTGTGAGTCCTGCTCTGCCAAGTGGTACCAAATCCAGTCCTGGGCCCTTAAACGTGAGTGTTTGGTGCTGCAAATCAAGAAACCAATGTATCAGCATGGAAGCATCATTCGGAACCAGCACATTCCCTGCAATATCGATGCATCACCGCTGCATGCACCGAAGCCACGGGCACTGCTCGCCGAATGCGTGATGCAACGACCTCGACTTATAACGCAACCCTGACTTTGCCAACACACAATCCCTGATTCCAACAAATTGCTCGCCTTGTGTGGCTTTGCGCCAACACATCACCTACAGCCCAGTGGTTCGACATCGACACCTCAGAACTGACGCATGGTGCACTTGACATCGGCGCATCAACGACGTTGCCTGAGTTTGTAACCGATGCATTGTCTTTGACAGCGACGTATCCCCTATATTTTTCAACACATCGTCTCAGAGCATCGACAGTTCCAAGTTCTTTCAGTGGGTCTGCTTGACTCCTGTATCCGGCAAGCGCTCAATCGCGGTCGGACTGAACTTTTGGATTTGGCCTGGTAAAGAGCAACCAGATAGCCCTGTTTGAAGCTATTGATTTCTAAGCACTGCATTTTGATTCAATCTTGGAAAATTCATATCTCGACTTGAGTATGCTGGATGTTTGTCATTTTGTTCTTGTTTTACACAGCTAAATATTGGCTATTTTTTTTAACTGGTGCGGAGTACTTTTGCTGTTTTTCACTGTGTTTCTGTGTGTGTGTGTGTACACAAATAATTTACACATTGCCTCTTTAGTTTAGCCTGACTGCTCTGTGCCAAGCATACAGAGGGTTAGCAAAGCTAAACGTTTAGTGTGTACTATACTTACCCTGACTTGTATTGTGGCTCCTGCTTGGACAGGGTGCATGCCTTTGACAAACAGAAACCCAATTTCTAGCAATCATCTTAGAAAACCCCCTCAAAAACAGTGGACAGGACAGCAAAATACACATATTCCTATCACCAAAAGAGAGAGAGTACACACAATTTGGACTTTGAAATAGCCTGAAAACTGAAATGACCTCTGTCTGATTTGTCATGCCAAAAAGGTATCTTATAATGACTGCCACATCAGTTATCTGGCCTAAAATAATTACACATATTCCTATGTTTTGTATGCCACAGACCCTCTGTTCTTTTCATTCATCATGGTCCCCTACAGGCTGATAAAGCCAACTTCTGGAAATGGCTCTGATGGAACTGTTAAATCACCATGAGATTTCAAGGGATTTGCTGCTGAGTTGACTGGCTTATCTTGCTATTACATTTTTTCTACATTATAATGTGTTTTATCCATTTTCAACTGAGTCTGTCAAGCATAGTTGAAGAATACTCTTGGTTCCTGTGTTGCAAAGTGGCAGTGAGGTCTGTAGTGCTTCTTCAATTCTATTGACCCAATCAGGGTCTGATCTTCAGTATCTTTCCCTCACTCCTTGAAACTGTGAATTGAAGTAACATCCTGCTGGCTTTACTTTCTGTGAGATATATGCATTCTTGAACCGGCATTTTGTTGGGAAAAGATAAAAATGCTGTTGCAAAAAGTCATTGATTCATTACACTCGGGTTAGCTAAGGGCTGCTACTCAAACTCTGTTCTCTAAATGTCTGGGACCTTACTCCCCATCATCAGAGGTCAGCAAAGTGGTCTCCTCTTCCAGGCTTGCTGTGCTTGGGCGTGAGCCCTTGGAAGGAAAAAGTGAGCGATCATGAGTGTGACATATGGTCCGCTATGATATCGATGATCATCTCTGGGGAGGATCTTCTGTTGCACATTCTGTCCTCAGTTAAGGGTCAGTTGGTTTTCCATGCATGGATTGTGAAGCTGCCATGCTATACCCCTACATCAGATCTGAACCCTTTATAATGCATCTTCTTTCCCGGGATCTTGAGCACTATTTGTCTGTCTCGACTTTGGGGTTACAAGACTTTAATGCCGAACATCATGTAGTCTCGTTTTCCCAAATATGGTGCCTTATGGCAGGGCGACTTCAGCACATGCTGCATTGTAAAGTCTGCAAAATTAGTGTTAAAGTTTATTGCAGACAATGATGATGATATACGAAAATTACTCAAAATGTGCTTGGGAGGTTTTGTGTGTAAAAATTGTGTGCGCGATCTTGCAACGGTGAGGTGAGATACCTGCATAGTATATTGCCATGCAGTTGCTAACATCTCACGTTTTCACACTTCCCACGGGAAAATGCCTCTCCTGCTACCCTGTACACTTCAGTTAAGATATTTATAATTCATGATAAACCTCAGCTCAAAAACAATTCAAGGGAGTCTCGTTTTTTTCCAATGGAAGTATATTCTGCAGATACGACAACTATGTAAGAACAAAGTCCCAAGACAAAAATGACAGGATCACATATTTTATAGCTTTCATTGGTGCCACGTCTGTCTATTATTCATGAATTATGTATTATAAGAATACTTGTATTTTTCCTGATCACTGGTGTAATAGATTTTCTTTCCAAACGCCTATGAATTGCTGAGCACCATTGCTTCTCGACTGGAGAGTTGGCTGTCGTGCACCATCTTTTGGTGTTTCAGGGAGAATTCCTTTCAGACAACTCTGGATGCACAGAACACATTCCCATTGGGATGCTGACTGCATAGCAAATAACAATTCTGTTTTTTCATTCCCCTTATTCTGTCGTACATTCGTTGCTGGGACAATCCACTGCAACTCAAACCTTGAAAACGCTCGGCTCCGAATGAAATGAACGGTGGCTGTCTTGTGAGAAGATAAGCTACTGTACCATTTGTATACGAATAGAGCAATCACATGGATGAATCCAAGGAGAAAACAAAAAAAGACGGAAGGAGAGCAAAAACAAAAAATAAGCACATTATGCAAAAAAACAATAATATGGATTTACTCAAGATTACACTTACCTCCCTGATTTGTTCCTCGTGACCTTAGAGCTTTCTGACACTCGGCCAAAAACTATGCACATAATTAATTCCAAAGCTATATTTACATTGTAGCGCAGGGCTTTACAACGTGACGCATCTCCCTAGATGCGTCACGCTGTAAATGTGTCACAATGTGGCGCATTGTTTACGACGCCGCTGCATCACAAAAGTGACGCAACGGCAGCGTAAAAGTGTCGCAAGGGGCTTGTAAATCTGCCCCGAGGTGTTTCCATACCTTATTCCTTCGCTCTCAATACAACTCACTGAGATCCAGGACATCCCTGAAAACTCATCAGTTACAACAGGACCTCTCATTCCTTCACAGTGTATTTCAAGGGTCACATAGGCAGGCCTTTTCCTCAGTTAGTCCCCATCTCTTGCTGGGAGGAGCTATAATGGGACCAGCCTTCTCAGAACACCTCCTGGGTTTAGGAAGTCCCAAATATCCGGGGAGAGCCACATCAATACAAGGGGTATAGGGGTGGCACAGGAATAATTGATAAAGGAAGATAACTCCACAGGTCTCTTGCCTCTCTTCCACTTTCTCCCCAATAGCTCCCTCCCACTGGCCATTTTATTTTGAGAAGGGTGAGCACAGGGAAAGAAACCACCTGAACGTCATGAGTTGGCCTTTTTCCCCACTAGATACGGCCACTGAGATAAAGAGAAAACTGACACCCAGATGGTTTTTCCTGAAAACTGAATGTAATTTTAGCAGAGCAGTAGAAACGATTTGCAAGCTATACTGTATGTTTTTTTTCTAATTTAAATGTAAGGATACACAGTATTTTTCTCATTTATGTGGCACAAGGTGTGTGTTGCTGGGTGGGTCTCATGTTCCAATGGCATTCCCCACACTTATGCTTTTCCTCCACTGCAGTGGAAGCTTTGGCTGGCACAACCGGATGACCTCCCAGGTTTGCCACTGACCTCTTGCCTACCTTTGGGCGCCATCCATCTGGCGGCACAATTTTGAGATAGGTAGTGATCCTCTTACTATGGCCAATTTAATCCACTCTTCCCAGGGCATCCAGTACCAGCGATCAGCTAAAGGGCAGTTAAGGTAAAGGTATCTCCCTGAACCATCTTACCTTTTTGGGCCTTTCGGGGCAAATAGGGCTTTGGGTCAGAACACATGCCATAAGCTTTTCTGGAAACTATGCCCCTCCTAATCACTCTCTTGTTACTGTGACATAAATTACATTATTTCCAAGGATCACTACCTTTTCTTGATTCCGTAATGTCACTGATGGATTGTCCTATTATCATCACTTCTTGGTGGCCACTGGAACCTGCGTGTGGGTGGTGTCTCTTGATTCCTTGAGTTGCTCAACTACCACTCAGGCTGGTGTTTTCATAGCACTTATAGCATAGCATGGCTGATGGTTTAATGTCATTCCTTATGGGTTGCTCCACTGGTGCTGTGTGATGAGCTTCACAGAGCATTTTTAATGGCTGGCTGCATATTGGCTTCTCCTATGCCATTCATTGATAAACTCCTCAGATTGAGTCCAATGGCTAGTTACAAATGTACTTTCTTATGGGTGGCTCCTATGCCACTTCGGCTGGAACCCTGTGAACGTATGCTGGAAGTACTATGCCCATTTCTGTGTTTTTTCTTGGATGCTCCAGTGTGAAGTGCCAGAGAAAATATAATGGCTGGCTGTATAATTCCAATTCCTATGGATTCCTCCCTGGCACACCTGGGTCAATCTCTCAGGCACACACTATGGCTGCTCATATAATGGTTACTCCTCTAACCCTCCATGGTGACCCATAAAGCATATACTGTAGCTGTGTATAATGCCCATTATAATGGGGTGCCCAATGCTGCTCCTGGCCAAAGTCCTCAGAACGTTTACTATGGCTGGTCACATAACAAGGCTCCTCTGTTTACGCTTCTTGATAGACTTCTGCAAGAACAGGATATGGCTGCTTGCATACCGTCCATTCCTACCTGGGCACACCTACGTAGATTCCTCAGGTATCATATAATAATTGCTTCTCTATCACTTCATGCATAATAGGGCTGCATGATGTCCATACCTTTGGGTGCTCCTATGCAGCTCCTAGTTGGAGCCCTTAGACCTTCGACAAGTTTCTACCATTGAGCTCTTTGGTTGGTCCAGGGGAACCCATCAAAGCATAAGCTATAGCTGGTAATAGAATTCCCATGTTTATGGGTGTCTTCCTGGTGCTCACGGATAAGCGTACCCCTCAATGCTTTCACCTTAGATGCCCATTATTATTGGCTGCTGTTCTGTCATGCCTGCTTGGACTCCAGAGCATTACTCCAACTGATGCACGCTCGCATCTCCTAAGGGTTACACCATCCACCTCTGGGCCCTTCTCATGTCCATATTAAATCCGGGTTCAAACGTATGACTGATAAACCGAAGCTGGCAGTATCTGTATGTACAACAGTGCTTTTTCTCACACATTTCTCCTACAACTATGCGTGCTGTGACATGGTTTGAGTACTCGCTGCTTTAGACACAGAGCAGTAAAAGACTTCCCACCCAAGCTATACAGCACTCCCACATTCTCTCTCCATCCATACACTATCATATATCTTTATATCTCACTCTGCAAAGGGACAATGACAAAAAGACGCTAAGGGTACAACACTGGTCCTCGGGAATGGCATCCAAATATTACCATTACAGGCCACATGACAGACACACACTTTTTCATGCTTAGTACTCTATCCAAGTAGGCGCTACCCATCTGCAATGCATCTTTTCAGCGGTATGAAGCGGGTTATAATGGCACCTACAATACAATGCTAAAAAATGGGGTTTACTGGGACGTAACTAATCCATTACATCCTGGTCACATTTCCTCACCACAATTCTTACTCGAAGATGACATAATCAAACACCAATCACTATTACCAGGAAACATTGTGACATCACCTATGCACTTCATGTAACACGCACCTTCGAATGGCAGTTCTGTTTCACTAACTACTGTACAGTAATTTTAACTGAATTACTGAAATGTTACGATTTGAATTTGCTGAATCAAAGGAGGCCAATTGCTGTTGGACACTCAAAAGGCTTCACAATTAGTGTCCATAACTGCTGAGGGAAGTAACACAATATCTGAGATGTTTCTGACAGAAACAAAATTGCCAGACTGTGAATTGCACTGGAAGACGGCAGACAAGAAACCCCTCAACATTCTGCTTACGTCAAGGGACTTGAGCAAAAACCTCTGTAGGAGAGGTTGGGTCCAGAAAGAAGAAAGGAAGGGGAATTTACCAAGGCATATTATACCTGCGTCAGGTATAATGTATGCAGGGTGGGCGTTCCGACGTAAGAAAGCCTCGTAAAAGTGACGCTGTGAAATCTACAAGATTTCACTGCATAACTTCTACAACGCCACTGCGTCAAAACCTTACGCCTGCTTGAAGCAGGCATAAGGAGTGATGCAGCATAGTAGGAAATGGCATTCCTGAGCATTGCTGGAGTTGTGTCGTGCTTGCGACACAACTCCAGCAATGCGTTGCCTTTACGACTACAGATGCGTCATGCATCTGTCAATCCTTGCGCCACGGTGCGCCGCATTGTAAATGTGACGCATCCATGGTGGCGCAAGGGTTTTTTGCGTGACGCAAATTAACTGACGCATCTCTGCTGATATGCAGAGATGCGTCAGTTCTTGTAAATCTGCCCCCTCGTGTTTTGTATCTTTCTGGGAATGCCGCCAGTCTGCTGGTGTCTGTTTGTGTAGGTTATATGTAGGAGGGATTCGACCTTGAATTTGATCCTGTGATTGTTCCAAGCCAGTGAGAGTGGAATAGCTATTAACAGTGTAGCATGTGCAGTAACACCGGGTTCCAAGGATGAGATGAGCTATCTGCATCCATACTTTGGCTTTAACATTTGAACCAGGGGTATGATGGCCCATTTATGTCACTTGCATTAAAGGAGCAGTCCAATTTAGAGGATAAACCAGTTCCCTTTAGCCAGTCCTGGGCATTCAAGAATGCTGCTTTATTTGATAATGTCAGCTTGGGCTTTGAGTTTTACAGGCACATCATTCACCGGATGGCCCCTTTAAGGCACGTGGCTCCTTGCCAAGCCACTAGCTAGAAAAGCGACAGTGGGGGTTGCAAACCACTTCATCTTACCTTTCACATATCAGCATTCAGAAGGCACTCTTCACGCTCTAAGTGTCCCCGGATTTTTTCGAGGCAGGTTGTAATATAGATGTACTCACTCAGATAAATGCCTGCCATGTACTTCTTCATCAGCTTTATTTAATTTGGAAATGATGCAGTGTCTTCAAATTACATTTCTTGCCGGGATGTAGACAAATATGGTCTGCAGTAAGTAAGAGTAATAGACAAGCCCCAAACAGCTCTCTGGATGTCTAGACTGCAGCTTAAAGAAGCAATCACTGCCAATGCCAAAAGGTCTCACCTTTTTTTAAACCAGCATTGGTAAAGCTAATATGCCTGTATCATAAATGTACGTGCCCCGTTATTTGTTGGTGTGTCTGCCTGTGATCTTTTGCATGGACAAATGAGTGAGTGTCAGAATGAGTCAATGGCTGAATTCCTGGATGCATGGTGTAGATGAGTAAGTGACAGGGACAATGGGTAATGACTGCATTGGCAAAACCAATAAGTCTGCCTTGTTTTATACGTGTGATCTTTGATGTGATGTTGCATCTTGTATGCTGTTTGCATGCACAAGGAAAGAAATAACACACATGCAAGCATCCATATAAAAATAGAGATCACCAAGAGGCACATACAGACACACATGCAGTCAGTAAGCACACATACCGAAACCTGCAGGGTATCTGTGGGTGTGTATACTGGAGGATTGTTGGGTAGGTGAATGAATAAGTGCTGGTACATTTGCAAAGCCTGGGTTTCACTTTGTATAGTGTAGGCGCTCATAGACACACAGACAGACCAAGAGTCCTATTTGAGCCTGTGCTGTAAAGGTCACAGGGTGGTGTTCTTCAGTGCTGCCCAGTGAGCAGAGAGTTTTGTGCGCTAGAGGGCGGTGTTCAGTGTAGCATTCAGGGTCAGACTGGCCTTTAGGGCGAACAGGCAGTGCCCGAATGGCTGGTCTCATAGATCAGTGTGTAGGTCAGGTTTTGCTAGCAGTTCAGGGCCAGGTGGACCAGTTTTTACAGTTGATTTCCCAATAGGACCACTTTTTAGCTATCTGCTTCGCTAATGGCGGCCACTTTTATTTTGCTGCCCGGGTCTATGTTTTTGTCCCAGTCTGACCCTGGAAGCACGGGATGACGTGCCTCATGGAGACTGTGGGCGAGGTTCACCATTTGAGGAGTCTTAGGACGCATGCGTTGTGCACTGAGAACATCTCCAAGGAGCAATGGCGGAGGCACAGTTCAGGGGCACAATGTGTGCGTATAATGGGGCCAAATCATAATGTGCAGCGGGGGCTGCTGGTAAAAGGCGAAACCCCGCATGTTCCCTTTCATCTAGACAGAATCATTATGCATGTTAGAATGTGAAAACATCTAGTTATAAAAGTAAAAGCAAGCTACAGATCCCAAAATGCAAAGCAAAAATGTCAGACCTGGGTGACGTCGTCATCCAGACACGTGGAAGACAAATGGAGAATAAGGAAGGAACCTGTGGTGTTGCAGTCTAGTGCTCAACACCCATGTGACCTGCGCTGTGCCTCTTGGGAAGGTGGGAGGCAGCGCAGGAGAGAGGGGATAGTGGAATGCAGACGTATGCTCTCCCTCTGTAATAAAGGGACCTTCACTTTACCTCCCGTGGTTGTGTCATCTGTTCCCCGGGGCACGTAACATTTCAACCCCACAGACTGGCGACGAGCTGCGAAGAACCCCGCCGACACCGCTGAGCCGAGCGCCGCGTCACTCACAGCACGCGGCGCGGCACCCAGTCCTTCAGAGGGAGAGCGGCGCCCAACGGGCATTCACCCTGAGGCAGCGCTATTTCAGAAATAAGGTACGCGCAAAGCGCGAGTGAAGCCCCCGCTCCATCACGAGTCTACCGCCACCCACACGCCCACCCTGTCACAGCGGGAAATTCTAGAAGCGACGGGCCCACACGCACCAGGGACGCGTACAGCACATGTGCTCTAGCCACGCCCACCGGCCACAGCGTGCATCGGGCCTCTCACCGCTGCGGTGCCTCAGCTCAAAGGCGCCTCTACTGCCTCCCAGCCTCCATTCCCCACAACGTACAGCAATCTGCTCCACAGTGCCACGCTCACTATAATTGGGCCAAGCAGCTTCCTCTCACCCATTTGGCTTACTGAAGAGGACGAAGCCCAGGCGCCCCACGCTGCCAGCGCGACTGGGAATTACACGCAGCTGCCCAGGAATGCCCGAGTGAGCCTCACCAGGTGCACCTACTGGTCACGACACCACAGTCTCCTGCCTTCAGCCGTGCACTCCACCGACTACCTCCCAAACGTATACACACCAGTCCAGCAAGATGTGCGCCCAGACCTTCTCATTGACCAACCCCGTGCCGTTCCTCCCTAAGCCAGGTGAACCAGCCATGAAGTGGGCGGACTGGAAGGGGTACTTTCTGAACTACCTATCGGCACTGGAAGACAAACGGGAAGAAGCGTTCTCTAGCAAACGAAGGAAGAAGATACTACTTCACAATCTGGGACCGGAGGGCCTACGAGTGTATGAGAACATGGTCAAGAAGCCAAGGGCAGCCACAGATGAAGACGTATTCCAGCATGCGCTCAATGACTTAGACGGTCACTACCAACCGGTCATTTGCATAGCCATAGATAGATACAATTTCTTTCAACGCAAACAAAGCGACACAGAGACGGTAGAAGATTATGTCGCAGCACTCAAGAAACTGGCTGTAAACTGCAAGTTCGGGCATCTGCACGAAGACCTGGTACGGGACCAGATAATAATGCACACGGTAAACACCAGCGTGAAGGAGAAGCTGTGGGTGAGTGGGGAAGCTCCCCTCCACGAAATCATCGCGATCGTCAAAAAAGCTGAACTCTCCAAAAGATGCGCCGCGGCTGCAAAAAAAGAGGACACAAAACCGACGGTGTGCAAGATAAGCGACAAAGACACGCCCAGAGACAAACCAGGCCTCTCCACAGGACACAAGTCTGGCCGACGACCCATGAAGACCTCGACGGGCCCCCCCGGCCCTCCCACGATTCGAAAAGCTCCTGCTACAGGTGCGGCAGCCAGACGCACATGGCCAACGACAAACGATGCCCTGCCTTCCATGTCAAGTGCTCCTTTTGCGGCGTGACTGGACATTTCGGCAAAGTCTGCAGGCGGAGACCTCGCAGCAACGCAGTTAAGTGTGTCGTGTACGACTCGGAGCCCGACGCAAAAGAAGGAGAAGAGGACGAAGATAGCATCTTGTGCATAGAGGACCAGGTGCTAGGCATCGACTGCACCTCCAGGAGGAAACCATCCTGTCTCCTGTCCATAGGAGGGATCCAGATATCCATGGTGGCAGACTCGGGGTCCCCATTCACAATCATAAAAAAGGACATATGGGACAGGGATTTTGCCCGCACCTTGGGGCACCACCTACACCCTACAGACGTACATCCGGTCACTTTTACAGGTGACAAGATTCCCATGGTAGGATTCCGACGACTACACTTCGAGTTCAAGAGGCGGGAGACCACTGGCAAATTGTACGTAGCAGAAAAAGGACCCTCCGTCCTAGGGTGGATCGACCAAGGAGCACTGGGCATCCAGCTCAACCCCGGCGGAGAAACACAAGTACTGATGACAAGCGAAAACCCCAGCCCCAACGTGGACAAACTTCGCGAAGAATTCCCCAACGTCTTTGGCGGGACCATTGGACAATTGTCTAAGTTCACCCACAAAATCCAGCTAAAGGACGGGGCGGTCCCCATCAGTCACAAGGTGCGGAACATCCCCTTCAACTGCAGGGAAGCCGTGCAACTCGAATTACAACGCCTGGAGGACAACAAAGTCATTGAACCCATCGAAAGCGCCGAGTGGCTGGCGCCCTTGGTAGTGGCACACAAACCAAACGGAAAAGTGCGTCTTTGCATTGACCTTCGGGAACTGAACAAAAACATACTAGTCGACAAGTTCCCGCTACCACGCATCAACGACATGCTAGCTCAAACGAGCGGAATCAAGTGGTTTTCGACCATTGACCTCACCGCCGCATACCACCAGATCTTACTCCACCCATCGTCTAGAAAGCTGACCTCATTCATCACCACATTCGGCTGCTACAGATTCCGGCGCCTACCCTTCGGACTGGCGTCCGCAGCATCGGTATTCCAAAAACTAATGTATAAGATGTTCAAAGACTGCCGCGATGTCTTATACTTCCAGGATGACATTCTAGTGATGGGGAGAACCAAGCCGGAACACAATGAGAAACTTCGTACAGTCCTGCACACCCTTTCCACCAATGGCCTCACCGCGGAACTGGAAAAGTGCAGATTCGGCCTGCGCAACGTCACATACCTGGGGCATGAAATCGGTGAAAATGGGATTTCTCCGAAGAAAGCCAACGTCGAAGCCATCAGATCGGCGCCCAAACCAAGTACCAAAGACGAAGTACGGTCGTTCCTCGGGTTGGCGGAATTCTATAGTAAATTCATCAAGAATTTCGCAACCAAGACCCACAACCTACGCCAGCTGCTGAAGGACAAGTCCACGTTCCACTGGTCGGCAGAATCAGACACAGAATTCGAGACTATCAAAAACAACATCTGTGAAGCCGTTCCACATCAAGGGTTCAACAGCTCAGCCCCCAGCATCCTGACAACCGACACCAGCGAGAAAGGATTGGGAGCAGTCCTGTTGCAACGCGCCACCGACGGCACAGAAGTCACCATCGGCTTCGCGTCCCGCTCCCTCGCTCCCAACGAAGAGAAATTCAGCGTCAAAGAAAAAGAGATGCTGGCCACCGTCTGGGCCATGGAGAAATTCCGACAATACCTCTGGGGCTCCAAGTTCACGCTTCGCACGGACCACAAGCCGCTGATCAAAGTCCTCACTTCCAGCGGGAATGCCAAAGCCACCCCGCGCATAGCCAAAATGACACTCCGGCTCCTGGATTTCGTCTACGACGTGGAATTCCTGCCAGGCCACAAGAACAAAGTAGCCGATTTTCTCAGCCGTTCGGCCGCAATGGAGGACGCTCCACACTCTGACCGTTGGGAGGAGTACCAAGTGGCGCTTACAGCCGATCAAGAGACCACCATTGGGGCGCAAGACTGGAAGACAGCCTACAAACGGGACCCGGATCTCTCCAAAGTGAAGACCTTCATCACGCAGGGCTGGCCTGAGAAGAAACACTTGAAGGACGATCTCAGGAAGTACTGGGAGGTGCGCGAGGAATTCTCCCTCAGCGATGATGCCGCGTTCCTCCTCAGAGGGGACAAGGTCGTTCCCCCGAAGGATGTGCTGGACCGCCTCCACACCATACTGCACGAAGGCCATCTAGGCATCGTCAAATCAAAACGCAGAGTAAAACAGTCGTACTGGTGGCCGGCAGTGGACAACGCAGTGGAAAGATTTTTGCGAGCCTGCCAACACTGCGCAAACGCCGACAAAGCACACACAATGCTGAGACCCCCGATGGGGGAATTCAACACGCCCTCAAACCCATGGGAAGAATTGTCAGTGCACATCCTGGGCCCCATCCTGGACTCGTGGGGAGTACCCAAATACGTGATTGTCCTCGTCGACAGATACTCCAAGTGGCCGGACATGGAAATCTGCGAAAAAGTTGACACCTATGCCGTCATCACCTTCTTGACAAACACATTCTTGAGGGAAGGTATCCCAAGAGTCCTCACCAGCGACAACGGCCCCCAGTTCACTTCGGAAAAGTGGATAGCATTCCTCCGGAGAAACGGCATCCGGAACAAACACACGCCAGTGTATCACCCTGCTGGCAATGGCCAAGCAGAGCAGTTCAACCGAGTCCTCATGGGCTCAGTCCAGGCAGCCATCAGTGCGGGCAAGAACTGGGAGACGGAAATCAGAAACACTGTGTGGGCCTATCGCATCACCCCCACCCTCACTGGGTACAGCCCGTTCCGGATCTTGCGTGGCAGGGAGCCGTTCACAAGGGACAACCTGGCGTGGATGGACTTGAAACTTCAAAGCCGCTGGTCACCTGCAGTGGTTAGAAGCAACATCCAGAAAGCCCAAAAGATATATAAGGACAATTACGACAGGACGCACGGAGTGCGAGTGGTCTACTTAGCCCGAGGGGACTGGGTAAGAGTGAAACTGGGCCACTTCGGCAGGAAAGGGTACAGCAAATTCAGCCCACCCCTACAAGTCCAAGAACTGTATTCCCGCTCAGCACTACTAAGAGACTGCAAAGTATGGTCACACAGCAGAATGGCGAAGTGCAACAAGGTTCTACAGTGGCAGGCTAACGGACCCCCCTCCACGACACGCTCTCAAGGGATGACGATGGATCTGGACAACAACGTCGCTACCAACAGTTCCGAGTCTGGCGGCCCGGAAGGGGGGACAGGGGGCAGCACTGAGTCCGCAGGAGAAGGAAACAACGCCGCCCCAGCACAACACACAACTCCCCAAATGCCCAATCACACGGACACACCAGAGATAAGGCGTGGGGCATCCACCTCACACGACAACTGCCAGGAAAAAGAATCACACGAGGAGCAGGCCTCCTACACACACACCCGCACAGGTAGAAGAGTGGTGCGACCAAGAAGATACAATGACTTTACCACATAGAGCTCCAAGGGGCCCATACCATCTTCACCCTGAGCTGACAATGAAGATACCCGAGACACCTACGGTGAGGGGTCACCACGCAGAGACTTTGCGCAGAAGTGCTCACGCACAACCCACCGTTATGCAGTTCATGTAGTTGGGACACTTGTTCTTATGCTTGTTGCATTGTTATTAAAGGGGGGAGATATGTGGTGTTGCAGTCTAGTGCTCAACACCCAGGTGACCTGCGCTGTGCCTCTTGGGAAGGTGGGAGGCAGCGCAGGAGAGAGGGGATAGTAAAATGCAGACGTATGCTCTCCCTCTGTAATAAAGGGACCTTCACTTTACCTCCCGTGGTTGTCATCTGTTCCCCGGGGCACGTAACATTTCAACCCCGCAGAACCCGTTACTCTCCAGACAAATTAACGTGGTTTTGTTTTGCTCCTTTAAAGTATCCCCTTTTTTAACGTTCTTTATTGAGAAGAAAAATATGTGCCTTCTGGGGCAGTTTGACATGCTTTCCTTTGCTGTGCTTCTTTCACAGAATTTGATTAGCAACTTAAAAATGTGATAAGACAATAATTTAATAAAAATGCTGTCATTTTATGATAATTCTATATTGTCAAATAGACTCATAAAAACTGAAAATATTCTGTTGGTTGAGTTACTTAAATGTTTAGTGCTCGCCAGAAAGATTGCACTTACTTTTCTCCACAAAACAATGAGTCTGAAGAAAGTTAAGTAACAGGTTGTGAAACAGGCGTTACAACACAAATAACCGCGTGTACACAAAGTAAGTAACAAGCATATGACAAAAATACTGATTTACATGTTCGCTCTCATAGTGTGTGTTTCCATATCACGAGCATCTCTGCCTCTCACAATCCACAGCTCTTAGAGGCCCGTGTCAAGGCTCTCTCTCACGGTACCAGTTCTCATTGTACTGCTGCCCGCAGCTCCTTTGCACTCATGTCTTTTTACTGCTCAAAGTGTCCCTTTTTGGATTCCCAAAGCTTGTAGTGAAAAGATATGTGGCTGCAACTCAACATCCGGGCAATGCAGTGAAATACGTGTACGTTTTGAATCGGATTTTTTAAAAAATGATGATTGCGTCGTTCAGAAGAATAGAGTCGTTAATACTGAGGTGTAAACAATGCACGCAGAGGCTGTTTCACAGTCTGTATGCAGGGACACCGAAGACTGATAGACTACAACGAGCACAGAAAGCCCAGCAAGTGCAATCCCCTCTCAAACGTGCGAGTGGCCTCACGCAGGCTGTGCGTCCGGCTAGGATAACACTTGCAATGCGTAAGATCCCGTACCCATGAGGTAAGGCCTTCTATGCCTCCTGCCTGAGTCAATAAACACCCGATAATACCCAGGATGTGCCTGACTGTAAATGCAGGCGCAGAAACGGGCTCAGTGATAATATCTTTCTAGGTATCTTCCAGGGGCGGAGCTATAAACAGTTCAGCAGGTGCACTGACTCCATGGTCCAGAGTTCCTGGGGGCCCACTGAATTCCAATCCAATTTTGGCTGTATTTTACTATCCAATCAGTTGCAGGTGGTGCATTCTGTTAGCTTGAACCAAGGCCGATGGGTCCCATGCTACGCCACTGTCTTCGTAGCACTGTGAATAGCTTGTTGTGCCACCCGCATGAGTAGCCTCACAAACCTGTCAGGCCTGCCACTGCAACGCCTGTGTGTGCAGTTTTAAACTTCCATTTTGACCTGACAAGTGCACCCACTTTCTAGGTCCAAACCTTCCCTTTTATTACATGTAAGGCACCCCTAAGGTAGGCCCTCGGTAGCCCCATGGGCAGAGTGTAGTGTATTAAGACAATTTTACTTGTCCTGGTAGTGAAAAACTGCTAAATTTGTTTTTTCACTACATCAAGGTCTATCTCTCCCACAGGTTAGCATTGGAGCTGTCTGGTAATATCATACCAGTATCTTCCAATTGGGAGTAGATAGAAAATTGGAGTTTGGTGTCTCTGGAATCACAATTTAAAAACAAACCTTTTAGTGAGGGTAGTTTTTAGATTGCAGGTCTGAAAATGTCACTCTTAGAAACTCGGAATTTTCTTACTTAACCATTCTGTGCCTCTTCCTGTCTCTAGAATACACGTCTGTGTTGGATGACAGTTGGGCTTTGTGAATTCACTTTAGACAGTCACCCACAAAGGGAGCTGAGGTGTGCCCTGCATATCCTGATGGCCCATCACCAGGCTGGTGAGCCTTCCTGAGCTAGAGTGGTGGGAGGAGCCGACACTTGCACCTGAATATGGCTGTGCCTGTCCCCACACAAAGGAGCCAGGGCCAGGAAGGGCTGGGTCTTGGGCACTACAAAGAACTTTCTTTGAAGTCTCCCTACTTCAAAGATTAACATGGGTATAAGTACTGGACCGCTGACAACATATACTAGGAACACTTCTGGACTGAGGACATTCTGCCAGGAAGAAGAGCTGTTGGGCTGCCAGGAAGGACTACCAGTTTGCCGTTTGTATTGCTGTGTTAGCCTGCTGACTACTGCTTCTGTCCTGGGAGTGAGAGGAAAGGACTTTGCTCTCTACAATCTGCTTTCTAAAGTTTGTCCAAGGGCTTGAGTTGGGCTTGCCTCCTGTTAGAAGTCTCAGGCCCATCAAAGACTTCACCGATAGTACCTGGGCTCATCTGCTGAGAGCTCTACTTGCCAAATGGTGCCAATTCCCATTCCTGGCCCCTGGAAGTGAGTTTCCATGCTACAAGAAGAAACAGACACAGTGCGACTTCGGAACTGGTGCCTGTCTGCAACTTTGACTCTGTGCCATTGCCTGCAGCGGAGCTGTGGTCCCCACTCGACACAGCGACCACGACTTACAATGCAGGCTCTGACGATGTCAGAGCACTTCCGAAGAAACGCCACTGCAGGAGTCCCGAGCACCGCTCCACCGCCGTCCATGGCACACAGATCCAACTCCAACGCCACTGCTGTGGCCGTATGGTTCGACCTCCATGCCGTAAAACAAAGACCTCGCAGCTTGACCACCAACTTTGTCATCAATACCGCACAGCTGTATGGAACCGAGATATTGCACCTGCAACTGATGCATCATCTCCCCTGCCCCTCGCATCGTCCCTGGGCATTCGCGGCTCAACGACCCTGCCCTTCTACCAAGAACCAACACCTCACTTGCTACAGTGACGCCTCACCTCCTTTGTGCAACGCACCGTTCCCGAGCGCCAACATGTCAACGACCCTGCCCGGCTGTATGGAACTGATGCATCACCTGCTTTCGCTACGCCTCACCTCCCCTGCACCTCACATATTGGTAGATTTTTGGCATATCCAAGGTACTCTACTGGGGTCTGCCTGACTCCTTTATCCGGCCCTCGTCTCCTTGTGTTCGGACTGAACCTGTGGATTTGTCCTGGTCAAGCGTGACCTGATAGCCCAGTCAGAGCTATTATTTCCTAAGAACTAGAACTTTGTTTAATATTGAAAACTTCATGCCGTGATTTGTGTATGTTGGATTCTTGTCGTTTGGGTCTTGTGTTGCTTAGATAAATATTAGCTATTTTTCTAAACTGGTGTGGAGTACTTTTGTGTTTTTTCCACAGAGTTGCTGAGTGTGTGTTTACAGATCCTTTACACATTGCCTCTGGGGATGCGCCTGCCTGCCCTTGCTAAGCTACCAAGGGGGTGAGCATGGGTTATTCTTATTGTGTAACTTACTTACCCTGACTAGAGTGAGGGTCCCTACTTGGACAGGGTGCAAACCACTGCCAACTAGAGACCCCGGTTTTAATAGTGCCTTTTTGCAACTGTGTACTTGTGGAATGTAAGCAGTAAGCAGATGTAAAAGCAGTGTGTTTACTCAATAGACAAGAAAAGGCAATCTTTTACCCACACAGTGATTAGACTTTCCACTAACCTGGGAGATGGTCACTCCATAATGAAATGTGCCTGTAACTTCAGTTCCTTACCCCAAACTCCACTCTTGTCCTTCACTTCTCCCTCTCCTCCACCCTACAGCCCCTACAGATCTGAGAGTTGGGGAATGCCAGAAAACTGAGGCAGGGCATTGCTCACTTCAATAAAGTGACTTGTATCACTTTGCTAATTAAGGATAAGCTATAACATCCATACTAGCATGTCTGCATAAGCCTTCCTACACCAATACTTTTTCTTTTCCAGTGCATTGTTCGAATACCAAAGTGGCTCAGGCTACTTCCATGCACTTGGAGTTTTGCTATCACAAGCCTGTTTAAAAATGCATACTTTGGAGCTCTTTCAGGACAAAGCCTTGGCAAATCCTTTACACCCAAGGATTTGCAAATTTATAAAAGCTGCATTGAATTCAGGATGGGTCAAGGGGCAATTGTAGGAGTCACTGCATTTTGAGTGAGCGTCAGTAGACAACTAGGGGTGGGCGATAAACTCCACTCTGGAGCGTGGTGTTCTGAAAAAACTCAGCGATACACCATGTGGTGGAGTTTTTCTCGCGTGCAGCTCGCCAGCGTTAAGTTGGCAAGCACAAGCGGGAAAAATTGAGCACTAGCGCAAAGTCCCAGCGTGAGTTCTCAAGATGGGAGGTCACAGTTGTCACGGCAGTAGAATATCTACTTGAGTGGCAGAAAGAAGCAGTGCCCTCTGGTGAGGTGCGTGGTACCATTCACGCTGATTTTACAGCGCGGAACAAGCTCCTGGCGCTAAAAATCAGCACGACATGCCGAAATTCCGCCGCCTGCGGAATCTCGCTGAGTTTTTATGTATCTCCGCCCACACCTACAGACAACATGTCATGCACAGCATCTGCAGACAAAAAGAAATGTATGATGTTAAGTGTTTCTGCAACTATTGCAGTTGTTTATATCTTTCAAAAGGGAATATGCAGTTTAAGGGAAAAGCTTGGTGAAATAATTAGCTGAATAGGAAACATGTTTTTGTTTAAAAGGAACACCAACATGCGACCATAAGGTTATTTAGCCTGTTGCAGACTATTGTGATTTAAACTTAGTATGCTTGTCTATATACCTAGTGTTAGAAATGAGGGTCTCTAGTTGGCAATTGTTTGCACCTTTTTCCCAGTAGGGACCCTTGCTAGTCAGCGAAAGGGAGTTACGGCCTTAGACAACCCCTGCTCACCCCCTTGGTAGCTTGGCACGAGCAGACAGGCTTATCTCAGAGGCAGTTTGTGAAGCATTTGTGCACACATACAGTAATACAGTGAACACACTACAAATGGACACCACACCAGTTTAGAAAAATAGGAAATCTTTATCTGAACAAAACAAGGCCAAAATGACAAAACTCCACCATACATATATCAAGATATCATCAAAAATAGGTTATTCGCAAAAATAAAGCATGTAGCAACAAATAGCTCCACCTGGGGCTATTACGACATCGTGACAGCTGAAAATCCCAAAGTACAGCGCCGACGGCGAGGTGCGTGTCGTCGGGCCCAGAGTCACACGGACCCCAAAGAACAGTATCTTGGTAAAACGATGAAAACTGACTGTGCACGGCGCCGGGGAGGTGATACTTCATTGGCGCCGGGTGGCGTCGGTTCCTTGCGACCACAGGGGAGGTGAGGCGTCAGTTCCTTACTGCGATGTAGTGGTGGTGAGGCATCGGTTCCTTACTGTTGCCGGGGAGGTGACATTGCGGTTGCGTCAAGGCATCAGTTCCTTATGACGATGCATGGTCAATGGATTCAGGAGGTCACCCACGTCAGGTATTGGCTCCGTGATGATGAAGCACTGGTGTCGGTGAGGTCGGAGTGGTGCGTCGTGAGTGTCACAAGCAGTACCCTCGGCTCCGGTGCAGGCTGGGGCCTCGGTGACGGCATCAGAGTCAGTACGATGCAGTGTCGGCAAGCGTCGGGGCTGCGGTGCACGTCGGGGTGATGCGTCATGCACTTCACGAGCGGTGCCCATGGCTTCGTTGAAGGTCATGCCGTCGCTCGCCGGCAAAGTGTTGCTATTTCCCTCTGTGGCAACTGAAACAGCAGTTCCTGGTGCAGGAGGACAGAGGGAGTGAAGTCTTTGTGTCCCTGAAACTTCAGAACAGGAGGGAAGCTCTACACCAAGCCCTTGGAGATCTACTTCAAGCAGGATACACAGCACAGTTCAGTCTTTGTCATCTCCTTGGCAGAAACAGCCACTGCAGGTCAACCCCACACAGCACACAGCACAGGGCCAGTACTTCTCCTTCAGCTTTCCCAGCTTTTCTCCTTGGCAGAGGTTCCTCTTGAGTCCAGAAGCAATCTAAAGTCCTGGGGTCTGGGCCCCAATATTTATACTGAATTTCTTTTTGTTCTCTTGTGGCAGAGAGGCTCTGTGCCCAGTCAAGACCTGTTCTGTCCTCTCTGGCCAAGCTTCCTGGCAGGAGGTGGCGACAGCTTTGTGTAAGGCAGACCAGGCCAATTCAGGTGCAGGGAAATCTCCTCCCAAACTACTCTAACTGCAGCCCAGGTCTATTCAGCAAGCCTTGACTCATTCAGGAAAGGCAGGACACACATCAACCCCCCCCCCTAGTGGCTGCCTGGGAGAATGCACAGCCTCAGCCCCTGTCACTCCAAAGCGAGACAGTCAATCCTCAAACCAGCTGAGGCACACAGGATGGCTAAGCAAAAAAAAAATAAACACTTTCTAAAAGTGCCATTTGCAAACACATAATTTAAAAACTATCTTTACTAAAAGATGTGTGATTAAATTCTGAGTTCAGAGAGTTTAAACTCCAGTTCTCTATCTTGTCTCAATGCAAAGTTATACTTGTAAGCTGTTGCAATATATCTCCCATTCTATCCTATGGGACAGATAGCCTTTCCATAGTGAAAAACTAAATACACTGTATTTCACTATCAGGACATGTCACACACACCAGTACATGTCCTACCTTTCACATACACTACATTCTGCCCACAGGGGTACCTTGGGCCTATCTTAGGGGTGACTCACATGTAATAAAAGGTAAGGTTAGTGCACTTGCCAGTTTGACATGGCAGTAGAGACTATGCGCAGACACTACAGTGGCAGGTCTGAGACACATTTGAAAGGCTGCTTGTGTGGGTGGCGCAAGCAGTGCTGCAGGCCCACTAGCAGCATTTGATTTACAGGCCCTGGGCACACACAATGCACTGTACTAGGGACTTAGTAGTAAATCAGATAAGCCAATCATGGAAACACCAATCCGTAAACACAATTTACAGGGAGAGCAAATGCACTTTAGCACTGATCAGCAGTGGTAAAGTGCTCAGAGTCATAAAACCAACAAAAACAGGTCAGAAGCAGGAGGCCAAAAAAAAAAAAGTCTGGGGATATCCCCACTGAAAAAGCCGGGTCTAACACCTAGTAGTATACTGAGACAAGTATTTAGAGAGCAAGACAGAATAGGAAGGTGAGAAAAGCTTAACATTTTACATTTGAGTTCAAGTGTGTACATTAGTGGCAGACCAGATGATACTTGGACTTTTTTATGGGGCTTGGTTTGAAAGCACATTTATGAGGTACATGCTAAATATGCACTTGTGTGCCTACATGCACATGGGGGGATATATGTTCACATAAAATGTGTAGGACTGGGCTGTGTGTGCACAAACATATACTATGGGACTTTGTATGTGAATTCACAGGTATATGTAGGGATGTTGGTTAAAACATCGCCTTTTCAATCTTGAGGAAGTTGCCGCCTCGTGCATCTCTTATTTCTTGGATTCAAATGTTGCCCTAAGAGACAGTATACCGCCTCCATTGATTTTCACCCACACCCACCCTTCTCCAGGTTTACGATGTGTCCCTCCCCCAAAACACTCCATCGCAATTTTTTAACATCTTTCACAGCAAAACGAGCTGTTGTGCAACATGGCTTAAAAGTAAAAAGAGCGCTATGATGCTGTCAATGCTGGCCACGTCAGTGCTTTTTTGATTTTTTACTCTAAGCCATGTTGCACAGCAGCTCAACTGAGCATCATTATGACTATTTTGATGGTTCAGTTCGTGCATTCGGGCTACTGCTGGTGCCTGGAGGGGTGGCACTTTTTACTGCCTGGGCTGTTGTTGAATTGGAGGCAAGTAGGAGTAAATTATTTGGGGCTGAATTGATGAGTCACTGGTGTATTTGTTGTTGTGTGTCGTGTGAGGACAAATTGACGTGCATATTTCTGCCATATTTTTAAGCTTGCCCTCATGTGTGGATACTCCCAGTCTTCGTCGCCCTCCCCGTGTGAGATACAGTCTTCTGCTGTTGCCATATTCTGTGGATCGAAGGACCCAACTCGTGGCCATGGGATCATTTGTGGTGCAAGACTTTCTGTCCAACTCGTCAAATCATCAGTGAATCTGTTGACGTAGAAGTCAGAACCCTCCCCGCTGGGAACTATTTCATTGGGTGTTAGGTCTTTGCCCTCTAATGCATTTAGTTTACTGAGCATCATATTTCTGTAATTTTTTTTTTCTGCCTAGTGGAACGTATTAGTTCTAGAGTTCTCTGCTAAATACCTCCCCTTCGCGTTAGCCTATTCTAATAATTCCCAAAGGTTTTATTAGCAGGAAGTTTAAGCCGGTGTTTTTAAGCTATATGTAACGATGTGATTTTAAACGTTTATACTCGACCAACATGACATGGGCAGGGGTCAGGGAGTGGCATTGTGTGCTCAAGCTTACAGGGAATTAACAGGGGACACATATACTTAACAGAATGGAGCAGGTCAACATGCACACGACAAATAAATATACAATTTTATACACCTCAATTTTTTATCGCTAAAAGATAATCTGTATACCAAGAAGGGAGCACTGAGTAATTGCTCCAGATATTGATCTTAGAAAAAGCACAACAGGGTTACTTGAAAACGTGGAGATAGAAAAACCATGATCTTGCCGTGCGGACAGTCAACAATTTTCTTACAAGAAAAGTCGACAATTCTTTCACAATTAATTAAAAAGGCAGAACTGTGCACTTTTGTACGCCGGAAAACAGAAAGAGAGAACGAATTTGTACAATGTAAGATATGTCAATAGATAAGAGCGTTTCTTTTTTATTTTCACACAGGGAAAGCAGGAAGCCACAAAGGAAACTACTTTTGAAAGTGAAGCACTTCCCCTTTATTTTGCTATGCAGTTAGAAACACTTTTTTGTTTAATGCGAGGATATTACAAAGCTATTTATTTTTGTCTGTCAGCTGTTAACTGTTTTAGCTCTTTAGAAGCTGGATATTTCTAATTCTTTCTAGCACTAAAAACTCCCTTGCCAATCACCAGATGTGAACTGACGAATACTTGCAGAGGCTGGAGATTTCTAATACTTGCAGAACTAAACCTCACTTGCCAGCCACCAGACGTGAACTGACGAACACTTTTAGGAGTTCTGACCCTTGACGAATACTTGCAGATGCTGGATATTTCTAATACTTCCTAGCACTAAAAACTCCCTTGCCAGCCGCCAGACGTGAACTGACGAATACTTGCAGAGGCTGGAGATTTCTAATACTTGCAGTACTAAACCTCACTTGCCAGCCACCAGACGTGAACTGACGAACACTTTTAGGAGTTATGACCCTTTCAGAACCCGCAAGAGCTGGGAGACGCACGGCGTTATTCCCCTTGCCTATCTGTACTAATTAAAATAGGCACATGACCTTTCGCATCAGTTATCGAAGAAGATACACTGACATGTCTTTAGACGCATGAGAGATCTTATTTTTTGCTGCCCTATCTACTCGCATGACATGTCCCTTCGACAAACCAATAAGACAAGCGATCCCTATCTTGTTAGACAGGCGATATAAAGAAAAACACACAATACAAAAACCGTGCACGGGAAACCCAAAAACCACAACCTCAAACGTCAAAATCTAAAAATAAATCCTGGCTCAGTTCCTGCACACGCGTGTCACATTTAAAAAAGGGTTGTTGGTCGTGGCAAGACACCAATCAGCAAGGAACTGTGGCTTTAGGCAGCATCACACCTACAGGTCCTCGACTGACCACAGCCAGACACTACACCGGGGCAAGGCAAAGAGAAAAAAGTAAAAGCTCTTTGACTTACCCGCGTGTGCGTGGTCGTTCAGTCAGGAAGAAGCACTGAAGCGCTATCTCCGGCCGCTCCCACAGGGGAACTCCCTCTCCCAGCAGGCTGTAAAATCTTTGCACACCCCTTCGGTGGCCGCCAGCTGTTGGAGGGTAATTTTAGGGTGGTTGTTAGACCTGGCACCATTGGCGTGGGTCTCCCTTCCATTTTTTTGCCTTTACCTCCTGTGTTTTGCTGTGTGTTGGGCTCCATTTTTTTTGCTGGTCTAGATGCTTTGGGCACTTTGCCACTGCTGTTCAGTGCCAAAGTGCAAGTGCTCCCTTTTGTAAATTGTGTTATGGATTAGTGTTTCCATGATTGGCTATTTGATTTACTTGTCAGACCCTAGTATAGTGCACTGTGTGTGCCCAGGGCCTGTAAATCAAATTCTGCTGGTGGGCTTGCAGCACTGGTTGTGCCACCCGCCAAAGCAGCCTGTAAAATGTGACTCAGGCCTGCCATTGCAGAGCCTGTGTGCAGTCTGGGACTGCCATGTCGACTTTGCAACTGCACAAACTTGCCAGTCCCTAAACGTTCCCTTTTCTACATATCAGTCACCCCTAAGGTAGGCCCAAGGTATCCCTGTGGGCAGGGTGCATTGTATGTGAAAGGTAGGACATTGATGTGTGTGGCATGTGTGTGGCATGTCCTGATAGGGAAATACTGCCAATTTCGTTTTTCACTATTGCAAAGCTGTCTGTTCCCATAGGACAGAATGGGGAGTTTGTTAATAACATCTTATAAACATAACTGACCCTGGGAACAAGGTAGAAAAATAAAGTTTAGTATGCCTGAACTCAGAATGTTAAAGTGCATATTTTAGTGAGGGTGATTTTTACATTTTGTGTTTGAAAATACCACTTTTAGAAAGTAGGTATTTTCTTGCCTAACCATCCAGTGTGCCTCTGCTAGGCTTGTGTACTGCATGTCTGACTTTTGGATGACAGGGGCTGGAGAGGGGCAGTGGCTCCAGAAGTCTGATGAGTCAGGGCTGGGCTGAATAGACCTGCGCTGCATTTAGAGTAGGGGGAGGAGATTTCGTTTTACCTGCATGGGCCTGGTCTGCCTTCAACAATGCTGTCTCCACCTCCTGCCAGGAAGCTGCAGCAGTGAAGTCAGAACTGGTTTTGGCTGGGTACAGACACTCTCTGCCTTCAGAGAACAAAGGATTTTTGTGTATAAAAAGAGGGGCCCAGACCATAGACTTTTAGATCACTTCTGGGAAATCAAGAGGAACCTTTGCCAAGGAGAAGGGCCGGATAAGCTGAGGAGGAATACTGCCCTTGTACTGTTTGCTGTCTGGGGTTGGCCTGCAGTGGCTGCTTCCTGCCAAGGAAAGGAGAAAAAGGACTTTGCTGTTTGCTTTATCACCTGCTTGAAGAAAAGATCTCCAAGGGCTTCGAAACTGAGCCTGCCTCCTGTTCTGAAGTCTCAGGGACACAAAGACTTCATCCCTTCTGTCTCTTTGCATCTGGAACTGCTGTTTCAGCTGCCACAGAAGGAAATGGCAACACAGACACCGGCGAGCAACGCCGTAACCTGCACCTAAGCCGTAGGCACCGCTCGTGAAGAGCACGACGCACCGCCCCAACTTGCACCGTAGGCCCGGCGCCTGCTGACGCCGTGCTGCATCGACTCCGAAGCCATCAGCGAGGCCGCTGCCTGCACCGGAGCCGAGGACACCGCTCGTGATGTCCACGACACAACGTCCCGACTCGCACCGCAGCACCGACGCCGGTGCTTCATCAATGCAGAGCCGATCCTCGACGTGGGTGACTCCTGAATTCATCGACATCGCACCGTCGTAGGGAACCGACGCCACGCCGCCATCGTGACATCACCTCCCAGACACAGTAAGGAACAGACGTCTCACCTCCCCTGCTCATCAGTAAGGAACAGAGGCTTCACCTCCCCTGGGGTCGTAAGGAACCGATGCTGCAGGCGCCAACGAAGCATCACTTCCCCGACGCCATGCCCGCCGTTGCTTTCATCAATTCCAAGGTACTGTTCTTTGTGGGTCTGCTTGACTCCGGGCCCAACGCTGTGCACCTCGCGGTCGGCGCCGTTCTTTGGGATTTTCATCTGTCACGACGTCGTAATGACTCCAGGTGGAATTATTTGTTGCTAGGAGCTTGATTTAAGTGAATAACCTATTTTTAAGGATATTTTTGATACTGTGTTGTGGATTTTTGTCGTTTGGTCTTGTTTCGGTTTGGATAAAGATTACTTATTTTTCTAAACTGGTGTGGTGTCCTGTTAGACCCGGGATCCCTGGTTGGCTGAGGTAGGTACCTTAGGCCAAATAGGGACCCGCGGTTCTACGTCAGGGAAAGGAAGGTCACCTTCTGAGATTGCCCCCGCTCACCCCCTCGGTAGCTTGGCACAAGCAGCCAGGCTTATCTTCAAGACAGATGTGTAAAGTATTTGCAACCACGTTCACAGCAACCCAATGATGATGCCACAAATAGACTCCACACGAGTTTTATAAAAACGAGTATAAACTTTATATAAAAAGATATACGATAAGACCACACGATATAAATCCAACATATGAGTATGTGTAATATTTCTCCTGGCCGGTTGTTAGGCCAGCCAGCCCTTGTAAATTCTGACGATATTAATGAGCACTTCTAAACATTCCACTGTAATCCTAATACCATGTTATGCAGTTCGTAATGCTAGAATCAGGCCTTTGTGCAATGTAAAAATAATGCAAAGCGTAACACGACCATCAGGCACTTTGCAATGTAAGAATAATGCAATGCGTAACGCAACAATCAGGCACTTTGCAATGTAGAAATAATGCAATGCGTAATACAACCACCGGGTATGTCATTATCCAGAAATAAGGCAATGCGTAATACACTAATCAGGTAGTTCGTTATGCAGGAATAATGCAATGCGTAATACGCTAATCAGGTAGTTCGTTATGCAGAAACAATGCAATGCGCCATACGACAATCAGGTAGTTCGTTATGCAGAAACAATGCAATGCGTCATACGACAATCAGGTAGTTCGTTATGCAGAAATTATGCAATGTATAATACGACAATCAGGTAGTTTGTTATGCAGAAATACGACAATGCGTAATACACTCCGGCACCGATCCCGGTGCCTTAGGCGGTCTCTCCGCCACTCCTTCTGACTCGCAGTCAGCCTCTGTCAACAGTTGCCCCCAACACGGGTATGGTGTAACAAAAAGTGCAGCTCCGCATCCTGCCCCGGTACTGCCACTCCTTTGACAATACGGGCCGCGATACGAGCCGAAGCAGAGGCTCGCGCTGCTGAAATGAGAGAGAGGCCGAGAGCGTCTCCCTCCGAGCCCGCACCCCACCCCAGGCATCGACACACGTTACCTGGGGGGCGCGAACCCACTCTCCTCTCCTCTTCCAACGTCTTGGGCCTCAGATGCAATCTTTGTGAATGGGCTATGGCGGGCTCGGGCCGGCGGCTCAGCTCCTCCGAGGCTGCCGGTCCGGGCGGCTACTGCTAGGAAGATCTCAGGCTGCCACAGGGCACACGCACTCAGCGTCGCTGAGTCTCCCTTGAGCTTCGGGTGCACGATCACCGGGCACTCCACACGAAGGTCTCAGGCTGCACGAAGAACACACGCGCAGCGTCGCTGAGACTCACTTTAACTCCGGGTGCACGTTAACAAGGCAATCCTCATGAAGGTCTCACGCTGCACAAAGCACACGCATACAGCGTCGATGAGACTCACTTGGACTCCGGGTGCACGATAACAAGGCAATCCTCACAAAGGTCTCACGCTGCACAAAGCACACGCACACAGCGTCGATGAGACTCACTTGGATTCCGGGTGTGCACGATAACAAGGCAATCCTCACGAAGGTCTCACGCTGCACAAAGCACACGCACACAGCGTCAATGAGACTCACTTGGATTCCGGTGCACACGATAACTGGACAATCCTCACAAAGGGTTCAGGCTGCAAAAAGCAAACACACAGTGTCGCTGATCCTCGCTTGGACTCCAGGTGCCCACGATCACAGGTCACTTCTTACGAGGGTCTCAGGCTGCAACAAGCACACGCACACAGCTTCGCTGAGACTCTCCTGGAAAGTTTTGTGTTCCTGAGTTTCCGCAACAGGGAGCCAGCTCACCTCGGGCCCTTGGGGATAAGTTACTTCAGGACACAGCACAGCAAAGCCCTTTCAAGCAGGGGGACACAGCACACAGCAAAGTCCCTTTAGCCTTTCCTTGGTTAAAACAGCAAACTGCAGGCCAGCCCCAGAACACACAGCAAGGGTCAGTCCTATCCTTCAGTCTCTTCAGTTGTTTCTTCCTTGGCAAAGGCTCCTCTTGACCACGAAGTAGCTCCAGTCTTGTTCAATCTTGATCAAGCCATTCTCCAAAGTTCAGGGGCTTCAGCTCTCATAGTTATACCCCTCAATGGCTTTGAAGTCTTTGTGTTCAGGGGTTACTGACCCCTGTTCAAACCAGTTCTGGGTGTCTCCCTGCCAGTGACACCTTTATTCCTTTGATAGTGAGGGTCTGGATCCTCAATCACTCAGCAGGGGCCGGAGCCATTTGGTTTATGGCTGCAGCCCAGGCCTCTTCACCTCTAGGGTCTACTCCTCCCCCTACACTCCAGATGCAGGTCAGCCTGTTGCTGTCTCACCTCCTCCCCTGGGTCAAGACATTCCCCAGATCCTATCACTTTGAAATCCAGACAGTCAATCCACAACCAGGCAGAGACGCACAGAAATGTTAGAGCACAAAAACCCAACCACTTCTAAAAGAGTGGCTTCTAAACACACAATGGAAAAACCACCTTCATAAAAAGATGTGTTATTACATTGTGAGTTCAGGCATACTAAACTTCACCTCTCCATCTTAAGCCTTTGGGAAGATAGGCTGGAAAACATATTACACAGCCTCCCCATTCTGTCCTATGGGCAAGATGGCCTTTCAACAGTGAAAAACGAAATGGAGATTATTTCACTGTCAGGACATGGTACACACCTTAGTACATGTCCTACCTTTCACATACACTGCACCCTGCCCAGGGGGTACCTTGGACCTACCATAGGGGTGTCTGATGTGCATAGAAAGGAAAGGGTAAGGTCTGGCAAGTGGGTGCACTTGTCAGAATAACATGGCAGTTTAACAAACTGCACGCAGGCACTGCAATGACAGGCCTGAGTTCCCTTTTCAAAGCTACTTGCGTGGGTGGCACAAATAGTGCTGCAGGCCCACCAGTAGCATTTGCATTACCAGCCCTGGCACACATAGTGCACTTTACTAGGGACTTTACTAGTAAGGCAAACATACCAATCATGGACAACCAATTACCATTACACTTTATACAGGGAGCACTTGCACTTTGACACTGTTTAGCAGTGGCAAAGTGTCCAAAGCATCTAAGTTGGCAACACAATGTCAGAAAAAAGGTCTAGGGGAAAAGCAAAAAGTTTAGGGAACTTTAGGCAAAAGGGCCAAATCCCACATGTCCATTTGTAGTTTTTTCACTGTGTTACTGTATGTGTTCACAAATGCTTTACACACTGCCTCTGAGATAAGCCTGTCTGCTCGTGCCAAGCTACCAAGGGGGTGAGCAGGGATTATTTTAGGAGTGTATCCCCCTTACCCTGACTAGAAGCAAGGGTCCCTATTTGGACAAAGGTACCTACCTCTGCCAACTAGAGACTCCCATTTCTAACAGTGGTCTTTCACCACCTTAATTTGATCAGGGATGTGCTATCTAAAATAATAAGACACACGTGTGAGATGCAGGAACTGAGTCAGAGTGGCACCATTTATTCAGGAAAACAATTTAAACAATAAATGTCAAAAGCACATCATTAATCAGGAATAACTCTAAGCAATCTCGCAAGTAACAAGTGTCAGAGACACATTTTAGATGAAGAGCAAAAACATGCAATCTAGTAAGTTTTAAAATCACGGTAATGCAAAGGAAAGAGAGAGAGAATGAATTTCAAAGTACAATGAAGCATTTACAACCTCAGTCAGAATGCTAGACAAGACGGTTAACCGGAAGCACACACGCGTCGTGACCCAAGACTTCACTGTGCGAGGTGGTCAACGAACGGACTGGGGGCAGCTCTTTTATATTATTTTAATGAGGAACTGCTGACCACAAGTCCTGATTATGACAGATGTTTGATCGTAAATCATAACAAAAATTTGAACATTTATCGAAAACAATTTGCCTCCCTTCTCTGAAATTTTTAAGAAAGCAGAAGATTACAAAAGATTAGAGGTCACTTGTTAGGCCATGTCGCTGTCTTAATTTCTAAAGCTGTGGAAAGTCCCAGTTGGCCCAGTTGGCCCCCACTCCTACTTCTTAGACAATTTTGTTCTTCTAAATGACAGACACATCCTGTTATTTCTACATCTTGATGTTCAGAAAGATGTACACGAAGAGGTCATAGGAGAGATACATCTGAGTATACAGGAGGGCATGGGGCCTACTGCCTCTGTAGACGCTCAAGGCAGTGTGGACAGAATGGGCCTGGGGCACTATATTGTAAAACTAGACCCTGCTTCACTCTGGTGGTCCTGGGTTCAAAATTCAGGTCCAGTCCTTCTCACTCAGGCAGAAGGGCAGCAGAGTAGAAGTCCTTCTTGCAGCAGAACAGCACAGCAGCCCTTCTTCTGAGTCTTCTACAGGTCCAGGACTGTACTGGAAAGTTGGATCTGGGGTTGCATTATTTATACCTCGTGCCCGCTTTGAAGTGGGAGAAGCTTCTGTAGCTCCCCTTACAGAGGTGTCTGGAATTTCTTGTTCCCTGGCCTGCTCCAGCTTGTCTCAGGGCACAACAGACTAATGTGAAACCCCTTGTTAATCTGCTGAGTTTGTGATGTGCAAATGTGGTTGGTGGCAGCTCTACCCCTCTATCAAGTCAGGTATGGCCCATCCTTCCAACAGCTATGCCCCCTTTGTCTCACTGTCTGGGAGTTATACACAAAGGCCAATTGCCAGCTACATCTAATCATGTGACCCAGGATACAGGATGCAGGCGCCAACTGGATGGGACAAGAAAATTCCAATTATCTAAAAGTGACATTTTCAGAATTGTGATTTAAAATCCGACTTTGCCATGAAGTCAACAAAATCAATGTCCCTACCTTCTCCCAATTGAAAGTTATCACTTATTAAATGCAATAAGGTAACCCAATGTTACCTTATGGGAGTGGTAGTCCTTGCAGTAGTGAAAAACTAATTTAAGTGTTTTTCACTTGCCAGGACACGTAAAAGTTAAATGTACATGTCCAACCTTTTAAATACACTACACCCTACCCTCTGGGCAGTGTAGGGCCTACCCTAGAGGTGACATATATGTATTAAAAAGGAAGGTTTAGGCTTGGCAAAGGTTTTATTTTGCCAGGTCGAAATGGCAGTTTAAACTGCACACACAGGCTGCAATGAGTGCTGTAGGTCCACCAGTAGCATTTAATTTACAGGCCCTGGGTACATGTAGTACATCTGTACTAGGGACTCATAAGTACATTAAATGTGCCATGTTTAAGGGAGAGAGCACAAGCAGTTTAGCACTGGTTAGCAGTGAACAGAGTCCAGAACGCCAACAAAAATGGGTTCAGAAAACAGGAGGGTGAAGGCAAAATGTTTGGGGATGACTCTGCAGAAAGGGCCAAGTCCAACATGATACTCTTCTTGTGAGTGTGTAAGGGAGATGTGTTTCATTTGCTTTTCTTAAAAAACACACAGGGCACAAACCTGCTTCTTTACTGACTATTCAGACTCAATACATTTAGTGGGTGTTATCAAAAAGTAGCTTGTATTTAGCTAATTTCATGCAGTTTCAGCCATGCCACATTTCCTAGGTCTATGCATGATGTGCTGCTGCAGTCCAGGTTTTCTTTGAATTCTAGTACTTGTAGTCTTGTGTAATCCATTATAAAACACGACTACAAGCCCCAGAATTCAGAGAAAAAAAGCTGGACAATAGAAGCACATCACGCATGGACCTGGGGGACTTGGCAGCTATGCAGTTTGATAACACACTTGTTCCCCTAGGACACATACATAAGGATGTCTAACTTTTAGAGTAATGCCAGTCACGCCAGCAGCCTTAGTCGTGTGGTCCCAGAACAATAAACAAAGTGTACTCTCTCAGATTCTCCTAGCAGCTCATGAGTAGTGGAAGGGGAATACACTTACAAACAAGTAAAGGTGGGGTCCATTCCACCCAGAGGATGCCTCAACGATGCTGCTCTTGGAAAGAGCAATGCAGATTTTGATAACTCCTTCTCGTGCATGGAGGAGGATCATGGCTGCACTGTTCAAGAACTGGACTGAATTGGAAGGCGCATAGGGTCGGACTGGCCTATAGGGCAATCAGGCAGTGCCCGATGGACTGGTCCTACAGATGAGTATGTGGGCCAGTTTTATGGCTAGGTGGGCTGGTTTTTTCTGTTGATTTCCCTAATATTACCACTTTTTTGCTATGTGCTTTGCTAATGTGGGCCACTTTTGTTTGGTGCCAGGGCCTATTTTTCGTCCCAGTGCGACCCCGAAGACGCAGGAAAATACTAAGGGGGAGTACAATGTCTGCAAGTCACAAATGCTGTAATAGCGGCAACAATGAGGAGCAAGCACCACATGCATGGAGAACCCAATAAGCATTTATAAATAGACGGTGAAGCAAAGTGATGTGGGGGGAGGCAGGACAATAAGCAGGGGAGTCAAAGAGTGAGGGAGGAATTAGTGCTTGTGTTTAGGAGTGAAGGGCCTCTGCAACCAGTGTGTGTATTTGTGAGAGAGAGAATATTAACAAGGCACTATTTTTAGGATCTTCGTATCCATGAAATGCTAATAGCTGAAACCAAAGGTTATGGATGCCCTCTTAGCCAATACATAAATCTAGCTGAATCACAATGTGAATGGGTTAAAGGAGCTGACCATACGCCCCATTCTATGCAAGTATGTGTATATTGTTTGTTATAGATTTGTGTATGTTTTGAGTTGAGTGGTGTGTTTCGTGTGATGACAATAGCTGTCGCCAGACATCTAAAGCTTCCTGAAGGCGATACCTAAAAGCTAGAGATGTGTTTGGGTGTGCAACTGGGTGCATTTCAATATTAGTTTTCGATTTTCTCACTCGTGCCTCTAAGAACTGCTTTAGATCCTCGTCATATAAAGTGTCCGTATTGCTGGCAAAGGTTTGTCAGTCGTTAAACAGGTTAGTTATCTGGCATGTGCTTTTTGACACATTTTGAGATGGGCATGAATATAAGCTGAACTTCTGAAAATGTTTTACCTTTCTCAGTATAAATTGGTTCACTCTTGTCCTACCCCTTAGTTGGTGGAGTCATGTACCTCTTCCTTCATCAATCCGCAGTGCGAATACGTTTTGTTAAAGTTTATATTGGCAGTTCTATGGCATTTACTGGTGTGGAGAAAGAGAGTATTCCGCAGCAGTCTCTATACAATAGCTGCCACTCATGGGTCTCAAATTCTGTCTGTGGATAACAAATGCAGGCGGTCTTTTTTAACTGATGACAGAACAAGAGAAGCATTTCCAGCTTTAGGGGCATTGAAGGCATTATCCCCTGGACTCGCTGTCTGGCCACAATTCGCCATGCCATGAAAACGCTGGGCTGGTTCAGGGTATCTTCTTACCATCCCAGGCATTTGTCACTATTGTGCAGAAGGAAGTCATTTCAGCACGCGGTCTAATAACTAAAAGCCAAATAGCATCACTTTACTCTGGGTCTCTGCTACGATAGGGCAAGTCTAGGTTGTTGTCATAGAGTGCCACCTGCAGGGTGCACTGGAGGCTGCAAATTCCGGTTCGGAGGTTGATATGTTGCCCTTTCTCTTGGGATGGGGCAAAACAGCGAACCCCAATCTTGCCAAGACTTCCGAAATTGTTGCAGTGCTCCTGACTTTAATTATATTCTAGAATGCTGATACAATGGTTGTGCTCACTTAAGAATGACTCATATTGACCCACACACCAATCTAAAATCACATTTTAGAAGAAACACAATACTCCTGACTGTAACAGGTTTACGACAATAAAGCTACATTCACTGGGTTGTTGGTTATCAAAAGGTTGACTCAAGGTCATAGTTTATTTTAAATTAATTTACTACTTTGCCACTTCAAGTTTTTTCTGAAAGCTCCACTCGATTTACGCAGATTAAAGGTGTCTCTAGAGCTCATACACCCTTCACAGGTGGGCTTCTTACGGGCCGCACCTCCCGCCACCAGATGCGTAAACGCTCACACCTCCTCTGGCTCCATTAGGACTCATTAGAGGACACTCTTGCCTTGTTGCTCGATGCTTAGAAGGCATTTGAGCGTACAGATTGGGACTTTATGTTCTGTTCACTGCAGAAACAGGGTCTTATGATGTTTTCATTTCCTAAGTCAAATGCCTCTATTACTCCCCTACAGCACTGGTCAACTGCGGTGGATCCCCTTTTGACCTCTTTCCTATTCACAGAGAAACTTGTCAAGGGTGTTTGCTTTTGCCCTTGCTATTCCTATTTGCCCAGAACCCCTGGCAGTGGATATTCACCAATCACCTAACATCATAGGGATTCCCACGCCTGCAGGCGACTCTAAAATCCTTCTGTACGTTGAAGATATACTCCTTAAACTTACAGATTTAGACACATCTCTTCCTTCCCTCATGTAAACCATTACTGTTTTCTCTGAGAAATAGGGCTATAAGGTTAACTCAGGGAAGAGCGAGGCTTTACCAATGTTGCGTGCCACGACGAGAGCTGCCATGGAGGGTTATCAGTTCTAATGGAAATTGGAGCACCTCAAATACTTGGGATTATATCTCAACAGGGGACTGTGCAACATGGTGTCCAATAATCTGGAACCCCCAATTAAAAAAACTTAGTCTAACTTTGGGAAGTGGACTTCTATATTTATGGCGTATGATACCAGCCATAAGGATAGTTCTTCTGCCTTAGTTCAAATATGTCCTATATTTGCTCCTTCTTATACATAGGATTCCTGGTTGGCTGAGGTATGCAGGAACCACCACTCAAGTCAGGGTAAGCTAGATACACACTATAAAATAACCTGTGCTCACCCTCTGGTAGCTTGGCACAGAACAATCAGGCTTATATAAAGAGGCAATGTGTGAAGTGCAAAATACTTGTGCAACACACACACACAGTAGTACACTGAATACAGCATAAAAGAATCCACACAGGTTTAGACAGATAGAGAATAGTTATCGGAGCAAAATGAGACTAAAACAACAAAAATCAAATCAGTAGAAGCGTAGTTATGAATTTTTATAGATCGAATGCAAAAATACTGCTTAGAAGTCACTAGCGGTCAAAAGGTTACTTGAGGTCGCGAGGGAGGATGAATATCCAAAGTTGAGGCCGACCGCGATCGATGGCTTGCAGACAGTTCTAGCTAAAGAAATACCTCAGATGAAGCTTCGGTTGACATTGAGAGTCTACTGGGTCGTCATCCAGCCGGGCAAAGGGGGTTCCGCGTTGTCGAGCTCCGATAAAGAGAATGCAATGCATCATCGTCGAGCCATGCAGAACGTCGTCGTCCAGGCAGGTTGGGGAACCGCTGTCGTCGGGCAACTTCTGCGTCAGCATCGAAGGGCGATGCGACGGAATTTCTCACGCAGTCAATGCAATGTGTCATTTTTTTATTAACACAGCAGCAGAACCCACTTCTATGGCCCAGTGCTTGGAGGAGGCACCTCAGGCAAGGGTAGGACTCACAGAAGGCAGAGTTCAGCAGCACCAGCAGAATTATAGGTAGTCTTTTGAGGCCCAGTACTTATACCCAAAAGTGCCTTTGATATAGGGGGTGACTTCAAAAGAACTTCGTGAAGTGAACAAGAATCCCTTTCAACCCAGCCCTGTATGCCAGGCTAACCCTAGGGGGTAAATCAGTGCTTTGTGTGTGGACAGGACACTACCTATTGAAGTGCAAGTGTCAGTCCCTCCCATTGGAGAGGTGTGGTGCAGCGGCCAGGGCAGCTGACTTCGGAGCACAGGGTTCACGGTTCGATCCCCGGCTCCGGCGGCAGCTCAGCTCAGCACCATGTGACTCTGGGCAATAGCTCACTTAATTTCCACGACGGCCCCCAGCGCCTTGAGACCCGTAAGGGTGAGTAGCTGCGCTATATAAAAACGGACTTTACATTTTACATTTACTTACATTGCACCCTGCCCAGGAAGACACATCAGAATGCAGATGAATGATCAGAATACAGATGAGCCTCACCTTCCTGTGTTTGTGGCTGTCTAGAGGGAATGCACAAAGTGTAGCTGTCACCCAACCCATACGTGTATTGGAGACAGGCTGCCAGCCACAAAGAGCAGTAAGTATAGCGAAATTACACTTTCTAAAAGTGACATTTCTAAAACAGTAAGGTTAAATACATCTTTACCAGTAAGGAGGATTTATCATTACCATTCAAAACATATCATACAACATAAAGCTGCTCCTCTTTGATCAGGAATTACAGCTTTAAAGTATATTAAGGAATTCCCAATGCTGGCTTATAAGAGGAGTAAGCATCACAGTAGTGAAAAACAAAATAGGCTGTTTGTCACTACCAGGACATGCAAACATAAAGTTACATGTCCTACCTTTTACTTGCATAGCACCCTGCCCTTAGGGTTACTTAGGGCCTACCTTAGGGGTGTCTGGTATGTAATAAAAGGGGAGTTTAAGGCTTGGTTAGTCGTTTTAAAAGCCAGGTCAAAGTGGCAGTAAACTGCACACACAGGCACTGCAGTAGCAGGACTGAGACAGGTTTGAAAGGCTACGTCTGTGGGTGCCACAATCAGTGCTGCAACCCACTAGTAGCATTTGAAGTACAGGCCCTGGGTATATGGTGTACCACTTTACAAGGGACTTACCAGTGCAACAAATATGCCAATAAGGTATACACCAATGTCACCATGTTTAGGGGAGAAGCACATACACTTTAGCACTGATTAGCAGTGGTAAAGTGCTCAGAGTATTATGGCCAAAAAAAAGAATCAGCAAAAATGGGAGGCAAAAAGTTGGGAAAAAGACCACCCTAAGAATGTCCGGGCTAACACTCCCCATTCCTATAAAGCCCTCAATACTGCTCACCATAGATAAAAACATAAAAAGGTTTACATGGGCTGACATGAAACCACGATTACGTCTCTCCGGACTGATTGCTCACAGACTCTATGGGGGCCTCAGCCTCCCTTGTGTGGAACACTACAATATTGAACAACACTTGGCCGGGGACCAGAGACACGCCCCTACTGGTCCACCTGGGAAGGTAAATCTCCAATTACTCTGTCAATACAAATCAATTCACTCTCTCCCACACAACCCAATGTTATGGGCTATGACACAGACCTGGATGACAGCCCACAAAGTGCTTCGGGTTAATGTCAGACTTCACGCACAGGCCCTGCTCTGGGGGAATGCAAGGCTGCTCATAGAGGGACACCCCTTCCATGGGGACCTTTGACAAAGGAAAGACATTCACACCCTGAGTCACTTGATGGTCCAAGGGACTCTCAACCCCTTTCGGTGCTGTGGATGGAATTCGACCTGCACCCATTGCAGGCATAGCTCTATACCCAACTCAAACATTGCCTTAGTAGTGTATTGGGGAGGCCACAGTGGGATTTTCCTGAATCCCCCATTTGCCAATACCTAAAACACTGGGGTCTTTACAAGGGAATGATATCGGGTTTTTACAACCTGATTGTCCAACACTTATACTTGATGGCCCTCCTAACCACATTGTGTGAGAAATGCTGCCAATTATATACACTGAGGCTGATTGTGAGTAAGTTGTAGTGCATCTCAACAAGGGGGTGTGTGAATCCAGAATGAAATTCTGCCTTTTCAAATCACTCCAAGATTGGTACTTGACACTTCAGAAGCTTATGAGAGCAAGGGCTTCTCCCTCATTCTACATATTGGTGGTGTAACCAACTGGGCTGCAACACTGCATGGACATCGTTTATATTATTGCCCGGATATCAACTATCTCTAGGTTCAGATGGGTATAACACTGGGCCACGCCATAGACATGCCTTTCCACTTGAGTGGGAAACTCATCTTGTTACATTATACAGCAGATTTGCCCACATTGACCGGCCATCAATGTGCCTTTTAGCCTCAGCTATGACTGATTGTTAACTGTGCACCTTGAGACACTGGAGCGCCCCACGTCTCCACACACAGGATGAATCGCTGCAAGAAATGTGTAGGGCCGCCGCCTACAAGTGCCTTATCTGCAGGCTTCAAGATAATCTAAACAACTTTCTTCACATCTGGTCACTGTTCATTGGTCACTCCTGGGCCCACACGTATAGCTATTCATTTCCTTCAGCTCTGGGGCTGGACTTGACTTGTCCTGTCTTGTTTTGTTTTGTTCTACTCTTACCACAATTGGAGTATCCATGGGCAGCCACAACCCACATCTTATTGGTGAGTTAGCTGTGTTGTGTACCCATCAACCCCAACTTCCTCCCTTTCTCTTGGTGCAACCGCCTCTCTGCTCTACCCATCCTCACCTTCCTTTCCCATCTCCTTCGTCTCTTCCCATCACCCACACCCCACCTCAGTTTGTTCTTTGTGCCAACTGTGTGTTAGTCCATCACTTATTGGTCATTCAGGGCCCCTACATCCCTTCTGATGACCCGACTTCAGAATAAGTACCTGGTTATTCTGATCTTCCTATGTTTATCACTGCCTTGTTTAGAAGGGGCAACACCAGATCACTGGCTGGCCCCAGGGATTCCATGGCATGTAGGGATTTGTTCTGTTGCTCGTGTTTACATTTAGTTCATCTGAATTAAGACATACATGGTGGGCAGTGTGGACACTTTGGACCTGCTTTTGTGTACTCCATTCTTGTTATACGTTACTATGTAACATCTGGCAATCACATTAATATATACTGCTGCTTCTCACATAGTTCGTAAATGTATGTTTATGTTTAAGGAATTTGTTGAGCGCACGTACACCGAAAGGTCTCTTGGCGCTAATGGAGGTTGGGAGCCGTCCCGAGGTCAGATCTAACAGTAAGCTTGGGTGAACAGCCAGGTTTTCCGTTTTTCTGAACCCAATGTAGTCCGGCGTTAATCTAATAGCGCTTGGAAGGGAGCTCCAAAGTTTGGGGCCTAGCATGGAAAAGCGTGAGCCACCCATTCTCTTGCGCTTAAATCTAGGAGTGGTCAGCAGATTCATTGAGGCTGATCTTAGGTTCTGATTGGGAAGGTATGGTGAGATCTTTGAGGAGATGAATTTAGGGCCCCTATCGTGGAGTGCATTGAAAAGTATGCAGCCTGTCTTGAACATAGACCGCTGAACCACTGGAAGCCAGTGAAGCTGCTTCATCAATGGCTTAGTGTGGCAGTGTCTTGGTTGCTCGAATATTAATCTGGCAGCTTGGTTCTATATCAGCTGAAGTCTGTGAGTTTGATTAGCTGGGAAGCCCAAATAGATAGCATTGGTGTAATCCAGCCTGGACATGATCACGGCTAGTATGATCACTGTACTTGTCTCCCTAGTGAAGAATCTCCTAATTTTCTTGAAGTTTCTTAGCTGATAGATACATGAAGATGTAACCAGGTTAATCTGTGCGTGCATAGATAGGTTGGCGTCAATTTGGATGCCCAGGCTCTTTACAGAGATCTTAGGCGTAGGTGGAGGGCCCAAGGTAGCTGGCCAATGGCCTGACGTCCAATGGTGGAGTCTGTTGTTTGAGATGATTATCTCTGAGTTCAATTTGAGGTGATTATGACACATCCAGTCTTTAATAAATAGCATGGTGCTACGAAAAAATACTTTAGAGTCCTCTGTCTAAATGTAGGTCTGTTGTAACTTCTGTAAAACCAATAAATAATTGCAACAAAAAAAACTCCACTCGCTTAAGCCATACTAAAACCAAGTATTTGTTTCCAAAGTAAAATGTCTTAATGCAAATTCATCTTCTTATGTGATCACTCTAGAAAATGAGTGCAAGGTGGTAAAATTAGAATTTATTTAATTTGGTACATCTTCTACAATTGCCTTATTGGTTAAGCAAATCCTATCTTACCTACTGTTTCAGCAGACGCCCTTCCAATCATTTCCAATATCACCAATTCCATTCTTCAATAGCAGGATTGACTCATGTGGCACAAACTGGCTACTCAAAGAGCACTTTAAAAAAGTTGCCTTGATCTGCTTGTAGTGGCCTGATTACTTTTTCAGAAATCTTTATTACTCCAAATCCTATTAATATTCTTCTTAGTCTGCAGATACAAATCTTTTTACCCTCTCTCCGGAAAGATGAGTCCTTGCTACGTATCGGATAAAAAAGGTCCTTAGCTGATCTAAAAATAAATCCAAAACTAGCCTCTTCCTCTCCCCATAATAGGCTCCCTTCTCTGGATTACACCTGGGATGTACCAAGTTTCCGATACAGGAGCAGACAACCTTGTGTTGTACAGGCAGCCAAGGAATCAGTTACTGTCTCCTTACAAACCTTCTAAAGTATCCTCAAGACGAGAGGTTGGGAGGGAGGCATAAAAGTCCCCAGTGTGCATGAGAAAGACAGGCTATCCACCCACCCAAACACACCAGATGTTGTAAAAAAGTGGGACAAAAGTTAATTTGTTGGAGATGCAGACCATGAAGGATGCAACCGGTTAGGCAGCAGCTAGATTGAATTCAGGGCAGCCATTGGGTCATTAACAAGGGAATCACCCTGCTGAGGTGATCTTTTCTGACTGAGATTGTTCTTCCATGAAAGATAATGTAGGAAAGTAGGATCTGCTTCTATGGTTACTCCCTCTTTTTGCTTGGTGCTAAGCTGTTTTTGACTAGTCTGACTGCGATCCTGCTAATCAGGACCCTAGTCTATCTGCTTTCTCCCTAAATTGTTTTGTTCAGTACTTAGGTACATCCCAGATTATATACTGCAGTACCCTTATAAGTCCCTAGTATATGGTACTAAGGTACCCAGGGCATATGCACCCCAGAGTTCCCCCATGGGGGTGAAGCATGCATTATGCCACCCATGAGAGACCATTCAAAATGGAACTACAGACCTGCCATTGCAGCCTGTGTAAGCTGGTGCTAGTACCACTTACTAAAGATATTGGTTTCCTATATCTAGGGTCACTGCACTTAAAACCTATAAGTCACCCCTATAGCAGGCCTTTGCAATTCTGAAGGCAGGGTGCTTTGTTCTAAGTGAGAGGGTGCCCCTGCATGAGCAGGACACCCTTACAGCCTACGGAGTCCATTCTCCTGGGTTGTCAGTGAAGCAGCCACATACCATATATAGGGGCACCACGTAATTATGCAATGACCATCTCGAAACTGGCTGCAACGAATCCTATCATGTTCGGTATCAAAGATGTTGGAATCATACCCCCACGCCGTAAACGGTGTGGGAGGTATGATTCCAAGCACTGGAAGAGCCCTCTGTTAGACTCTCCATGTCCCCGGTACCAGTCTTCCAGACCCGGACGGCACAAAATGGTTGCTGCCGACCAGAGACACGATTCTGCCCTCCTGCTGCTGAGCCAAGCTCGAGCAGGGGAAGGCAGAACAATAGGCATCCTATCACAGGGTGATGTGACCACCTCCCAGACAGGATTTAGTGTATTGGGGCAGGGTGGGTGCACTTGCCAGCCCCACTCAGTCTGCATGTGGGGTACATTTGGTGTCCCCATGCATAGTCCAGTTCAAACCAGTCCCGGAGCCGTTGGCTCCCGCTCTGGCGTGAAACTGGACAAAGGACATAGGAGTAACCTCCCCCCCATCCAGACCCTCCCCTGGGAGGGTCCCCTGAATCATCCCAACCCTTTCCTTAGGGTACTTAAGGGCTTACCTGTGGGTGGGGCCCTAGATTCGTCGTGGGATAAGATTCAGATCAGACACCTCTTCTTCTTCTACCGTCTGGGCACTCTGCACTTCATTTGTGCTTGACTTCGTCTACCTTCCAGTCTGCTGCATTGTCTGTGCCTGTGCATCATACAGGAACCTTCCAAGGCCTGTGGGCATCTAAGACACCTGAAGGAATCTCCCTTGGAGTGAAGTAGTCACTCCCCTGCATTCGCAGGCACCTCAACTAAGTCGACCGGTCTGCTGATCCTGAGCTCCTCCGGACTCCGAAAGGTTCTGCAACACAGGTGGTGGTTTTCCACAGCTCCCGAGGCCTGCCCTGCCCTCTCACCAAGTTTGAGGCCAGTATCCCTGGTGGGGGTTGCAATAACCGAACCCCTGTGCACCGCGTCAACTTGCAGTTGCAAAAGCTTGTTGGCTTCCTTCCAAGAAGATCTTCGAGCTCCAAGTAGCCCCAACCTCGAGCATTTCTTGTGACCAGAATCTTCAGCCACACCACATCGTGTGCCTCGTGGCCTGTATCTTTTGGTGAGCTGCTTGAGGTCCTCTCATGACTCCAGTGCCTCCAGCCTGTGGGTCCATTTGAGGGTCACCTTTATTTCTGTTTGGCACCCCTGATTGCTCGGGGCCTGCCCTGACTCCCCTGGACCTTGCTGGTCCCGACATTGCACCTTCTTCGACTTTTGCGTGGGTTGCATTTGCCAAGGCTTGTTGGTGCTCCCGCCAGACACCGACCCCTCTGCAATCGACATCCGACATGGGACAGCTCGTGTACGGCTCCTGGATTTTCTCAGCGTCGCCTGGTCCTCACAGCTGCAGACTGAAGGTCCTCGTCAACCCTCCTGCAACACCCGACATCGGCGGGCCTTCGTCTTCCAAGTCTCCTGGTCACTCCTGAGGGACATAGACTCTGTCCGCTCTGCTTGCAGGTACCTCTCACCAAGAATCCACCTTCGGATTCCAACAGACACTTTCTCCTCATTCAGCAGCGGCACTTTCCTGAAGTCCTTCATTGGGTTCGACATCGGTTTCCGACACCACTTCACACCAATGCACCCAGCTTCCCTGGTGGAGGTAACATGGGTACTAGGGTATCCATGGGTGGAGTGGCTCCTCAACCTTCTGTCTTCCACTGGGTTTCTTCGGGGTCCACTGGGAAGGGTCCTTAATCTTTAATAATCCAATTGCTACTTACAAGTACGGAGCACGCGGTCGTGTTCCCACACTGCACACGGTCTCCGTGGGGTTCCTAGTCACTCACCTTGGGTGGTTCCTTGGGTCCCCAGCACTTCTACGTCCTCTCGACATTGTCTTGACCCGAGTCCTGGTTCTTATACCACTTTCTTAGTATATGGTTTGGTCCCCCCCGTGGTCCACTGTGTATTACGTGCTAGTATTTACTGTGTTTCTTTGCAAAGTATTGTGTGCATTGTGCATATCTCCAGGTAGGAGATATTTGTATGTGTTAGAGAGTATTATATAATAAATACATATTTTTATAAATACCTCGTGTGGTTATTTTTCACTTAATCTATACTATAAGATTGCATTCTGGTAAAACACGCTGCTTTACACTCCTTCTGGTCTAAGCCTGAAGGCTGCTCGCCACAGCTACCACTTTGAGAGCTTTCTAAGGTTGTCTAAGACCTCTTAAATCACCATAAGGGTTGTCTGGACTGGTGCAGGGTGTCCACTTACATAAGTGTACATCATATACCAGGCCAGCTTCTCACAGATAAGAATCCCACAGAGGGACCAGCTGAGAATTTTTCAACGCATATGTTTTCTGAGGCAATTTAGCTGGAAGTAGCCGCTTGTGCCACCCTTGCTATATACATGAGCCTTTGTGACCTAGTTCTCTGTCTGAAGAAAGACAGTGTTCCCAAAATTACTCTTATTGACAGCCGTTGCGCAACCCTGTAATTCCAAATCTTCCAGGGTGGGTCCTCACTCCCCTCCTCTTTCCCTCCTCCAAAGCATGACATTCATGGTATGAACCACAAGGACCAGAGAACCCAGTGGGACCCCCAATTGCATGTGTGCCAGAGCCAGCCCCAGGCCGGATCTTACATCACTGCTGGAGTCACAGGTACCAACTAATGATAGTCTGTGGACTCCACATTCCATTGAGACAGGATATTTTGCAACAGTGGCTGCAAATGATGACAAGTCCAAGGGACAACTGCAGTGATGGCTGTTATGAGTCCTCTACCTGCAGTCTTTCATGGTGCACCACCAGGGGAGACCAGATATGTTCTTAAATTGGCATAACAGAGCATCACCTGTCTTTTTGAAGGAAAACAGTCCCCAAGTCCATTCTTAACAGAAGCTCCAAAATAGTCTTTCTTGCATTGAGATCAATTGGTGATACTTCACATTCAGAAGGAATAACCGCTCCCTCAGATGATTACATGCCGTTTTGGTGTGAAATGAACCCGTCATCCAAATATGGAAAAACCTGAATCTCCATTCCCCAGATGTTGAGAAGCAACAGCAGGAGGCAATACCTTAGTAGTAAAGACTTAGGTAGCTTTTGTCAACTGATAATGGTGAGCTCTCAACGCAATCCACAGGAAAGACTGACAATCCTTGGGTAGGGTGATGTGAACGTAATTATCCGGAAAATATAAATCATAAGAAATTACCTTGTATTAATTAGCAGAATCACTGTGTCAATCATGTCCATTTTGCATGGGATGTGTCTCACAAACTGAATGAATAAGTTGAGGTCCAGAAAAGGATGGAATACCATCTGGGTTTCGGAACTAAGTATAGGGCAGAGTAGACTCTCTGATCCATCCTGAGGCACTGGAGAAAATGCATACCGTGTCCAACTGAGGCTGAATCCCTTCCAAAGTGCAAAACGATTGTCTGGCAGTTGTCACAGAGAAGTGAGTTAGAATTGAGGTTTTGGAAGAGGAACTAGAACATTGATAAAATAACTTACTGTTACATGATATCCTCCTCTTTTGACGCCTAACGTGATGTGCACTGCTTTGCACTGCGCTGTCCGTGCCCGCCCGCTTGCTCATCACCGATCCAGAAAAGCAGCCGAAAAGTGTAAATACTGCAAGACTATATTATTACGGTGCACACAATCAGCTGTGCCGGTGAAAGAACAGAACTTTGCCGACACCAACACCCGAGCTCCCGTGTCTGAAGAGATAGACTCATTGTGTGGAGCTGGGAAAGGGTCGGGTCCCCTATTGTGGCTGGCAGGCTGGAGTTGGGGTCATATGTTGTTTTCCCAACAAGAGCTGAGAAGCTGAATTTGGACGCCCAGTGAGGGCTGGTTCACGTAATACAGTGGGCACCCCCGTTAATTGGGGGAGGTATTGAAGACCCCTGAAGTGGCAGGACATCGATGGGTGCCTGTCAGAAGACCAACAGCCGGCAGAAATAGCAGAATAGCGGTGGTGGCGGCGCTGCAGCGCACCGCAGCTTAAGTCACAGAGGGCAAGAGGAGGGGGTAAGTACAACCTGCTACATTGCTGAAGTGACAGATTGTTGAGGTTGATCATTATTTGTGCCTAGTATAAGGATGTTATTAGATGGCTCCTCCAAAGAAAAAAGGCGTAAAACCTTCAGGAGCAGTAAAAAGGCAGAAAAGCAGGTGGGATGGTAATTAATACACCGACAACAAGAGACCCATTAGATCTTGTGTCTCCATGCAATAACGAAGTAATCCAATCTGGAGCTGATTGTACCCCTGCAGTTGATAAATCTCATTCCTCATCAAAATCGCTGGTGGTTTGAATAAAGGACTTTATGGGGTAACATTTCTAAGCCCTTTGCATTGCAGGACTCTCCAAATTCGGGATATGTGGTTTCCCCAGGACCTGTTAGACGTCCGGGAAAAGAAACTCTGGACCTGCTCGAATATTCAGGTGTGATACACCCCCATCTTTCCTCCTCTCTCTGCCTGGTCTGCCCTGCTGAGCTTTGCACGCTCAGGAGAGGGTCTGGGAAAGCAGTGAGTGTAGAGGGGAATCCACAAAGCAAGGAAGAATCTGAAAACGGCCAAATGAGGAGAGTGCTGTCTGATATACCTGATGTGACTGGCCTGGCACTACATGGTGGGGATCAAGGGGCTTTGGCCACTTCCGCTGCAAACATTGACTCGCTACTGACAGGCCCTCCTCCTATGCTGGATGTTCTTCTTTTACTGCAAAAAACTTTACATGGTCTGCTCGAAGCCTCTTTTGCTGCAAATGAGTCATTGAGAGTGGAGGCTGGTTTGCTAAAGGAGTTCCTTTGTGAATTAAAAGCTATTAGTTCTTGTATGCCCTCGCTTGTAAGGCTGGTAGTTCCTCAAACTGAGGGTAGTGAGGTCCCTCCGGTTCAAGGAGGGGAACAGGGGTGTTCGACCGTATGTGTATCTAGAAGGCCAATGTTGGTAAGGAGACAAAATTACAGGTGGAGTATGAGTTGACGCTTGGATCAACTAAATGTGAGGAAATGAAGGTGAATAAGCTTAAAGTTAAAAGCCCCCACTCGGAAGTAAAGGTCAGTTGAAGGCCAAGCAGAACAGCTGCACCCTACAAAGAGTCAACGGATGACAAGAGGGCATACTCAGGGAAGAAGGGGTGATTAAAAGGTTTAAATGTAAGGTAAAGGAGGGTTCTGCCCAATCGCAGGTTGGTTCCAGGCACAAGAGTAGGGGTAACACCATGCAAAGCATTAAAGAAATTAAGCTCCCCCTGCAGCCTGTAAGGAGTTCCAAGACATCTGAGGGCCAAGGAATGCCAGCTTCTTGGCAACCAGGCATAGATTCAGCCCAAGACTGGTTACAGGCATCCCAGAGTGAACCCAGGGTAAGATATTTGTACTTGGAGGTGACCCGAAAAGGGATAAAAGCAAATAAATGGAAGCCGCTAAATAGGTCAAGTTTACTGAGGGCATGCTCATCCTTTAACTGACTGGAGGTGGTTACATCAAGGAATATTGAGTACGTAGCCTTTATTCAATCCAAAGCAGGTAGAGAAGCCACAAAAGATAATTTTAGTTCCCCAATTTTTGTGGACCTGGTACTAGAGGCTAGTGATGGGCTCAATAAGCTTGGCTTAAGAATTTTACCTGTAATTGAGGTAGGGTCCCCTCGTCCAGAATTGCCTCTCCCGGCAAATCATGCTGGCCTAAATCCGGAACAATTAAATCTGGTAATTCGAGGGGAGGTAATTCTGTCCTGATCCCGTGTGGTGGGGTATAATCGAGGTACACTAAAGATACCCATTCTGGCCCATCCAAGAGAGGGAGTGATAGACACTATCCCACTTCACAATAGGTTTGCTCGTCTAAGCGTTGATACAGAGAGTGTCTTATCTTGGGGGGATCAGGTGGACTAGGTAGTCATGGCACCCGCCAGCTTGGGGGTTATATCCTGGAATGCTCACGGGCTAAAGATCTTAATAAGAATGACAGATCTTACAAAAATATGGGAGGAGAACGAGAAAATTTGTTTCCAGGAGACCTGGTTGGCGGGTGATCCGATTCATCAGAGTGGGTTCATGCAGTTTGGAAAAGGAGGAACTAAAATAGGTCATGGGCAGGTAAGAGGTGGACTTATGACTTTGATTTCAACTAGATGTAGTAAAGGTGCAAGAATCATTCAGACAAGTAGTGAGTGGCTTTTGGCTTGTTTCCTGGATCTGTATGACGGCTGCCTGCGGCAAAGTAGCCTAATAGTTGCTAATGTTTATATAAATCAGGAAGAGTCCCAGAAGGAGAGATGAGAGGTGTCCCAGAGGGATCTGATGGATCTAACAGAATTCCCGGGGCCCTGCCGATTCTCCTATTAGGGAAGTTTAACCTTCGTCTTTCCCCAGTGCAGGTAGACATTGGGGTTTCCGATAAGTTAGAGTGTTATGGTATCCCCAATGAAATTTTTCCAGAGTGTGTTCAGTTCAAGTTAGAAGGGAAATGTACGCAGTTCCTTTCCGTGTTAGGATTTGTAATCCAAAATTACCATTTTAAGGGGGATTTACCGGCAGCCCAAACGTTTTTACATGGGAACCAGCTTTGTCCAACAGACTATTTGTTTATACGAGCATGGTTCTTCCACCTATGCACAGGGTTTGATGTGTTAACAAGAAGGGGCAGTGACCACTGGGATTTAAAAATGGTCATAGCTGCAGTTCCATTAACAAGGGAGCAGGCAATCCCAATGGAAGTAGCTTTTCCCGAAAGTTCAACAACAATAAAAGATGAAAGATATATGGCCCAATTGATGCAGTACCAAATCATTAATGAGTTGGAGTTTGGACACAGGTTCTTCAATCTTTGAATGGTATTCCAAAACCATTGCTTAGGTAGTTAATCGTTTGATCCCAATAGTAAGGTTATGTAACAAGGAGGCAAAAAGGATAAGCCAATGGAAAGGCAAGTGGTTAGCCAAGAGCCTACTGACCCTAATCCAATTTCCAGAGCTTTAACCACCAATGACGTGGGGTGTGGTTTGCACATGGAAGATGGGCTTCCACTCTTATCTGCTGTCATCCGGATCCTGGTGGGCCCTAGACACACCATTCAGCACCTGGAAGCCCCCTCAAGGCAAGGGTGGCAGTCTCAAACCTCAACTGAGTGCGCATCTCGGGTATGGAGCCCCCTGGGTTTTGACCATTGCAGCAACACCATCCAAAATTGCACCCACGGCCAGAGGCGTCCCTCATGAGCCTGGGTCGCAGATGTGGGTTGTCCGTGAGGAATGGACTAGAGACTCAGCTTTAGAAGAGGTGCGGCCGAGCCTGGGTGGGGCCGCAGAGGCTCCTCTGGGACAATACTACGAGGTCCTGGGAAGACTGTTGCTGATGAGGTTGGCCTGCTGTCGCCAGGGCTGGTGCCTGAACATGAAGGGTGAGTGCGGTGCACCCCTACCCCTTTAAGCATCCTGAACTGTGCACTGTCCCCAGGGAGCATAACTGCAACAAGGCTGGTCTGGATTTCTAGGGGAGGACCCGTCTTTCCAGCCTGTGGACCTTGCCTCATGTTTTTGGTATTGCTGCTGTGCTGGGCCTTCAGAACAGGGCCTGTGGCCCAACAGTGATGGCTGGGTGGCCTTTTATTCTCTCCCCTTCCTCCCCTCCACCTGGCATTATTTTAGACAGCCCCTATCCACGACTTGCGGTCCCTGTCTGCCCTTTCTTTCCCCAACGATTCCTGGACCGTGGAGAAGTCAACAATGTAGGCCTGGGGGCCCTGTGACAAGGTGGTGAAAGCAGCAAAGGCCTTGCTCTCTGAGATCCCTCTCTCTAGGCTGGTGCTGGTGACTGCTTCAGAGGAGCAGCTGTTGGAGAGAACATATTGATCACTCAAGGTGAAATGGCCTTAGCTGCCACTATCCTTTAGACCCGGACGTAGACTGGAATCCACCATTGCTTGCTGGGGTGTGCTTCTCTGTGCTGTCTGCTGAACCTGGAGCTCCATCACCCTGGGCAGCTGGCCCCTGCCTGTTCTCCCGCTAGACCTTTGTACATCTTAGGGGTCAAGATGGAGGAGCTGGCTGTCCCACTGCTGTCCATACCTCATCCCTCAGCAATTACTTGCGTCAGGGCACATGGAATGTTCCTAGAACTGACTGGTTGGCTGCACGTACTGCCAGGTCCACTCCAGCCCAGCAAGCCGGCTGAAAGAAGACTCCATGGGTGCTGATCTGCGTGCGGGCGCTTCAGCAGTCCAAAGCCTGGGATGCCATCGTGTTCATCACCTGGGCTCACGATTCAGAGTCAGGAGTTCTCTCCTTTTCACAGCCATTAATGGGAACCCGAGGACATCCAAACCGCCCATTGCAGCACTGAGGGCAAAACTGACATACCTGGAAGAGGGCCAGCACTAGCCCTGGCAGCTACTGTGTCCTGACCAGAGAGAACTGCATAGATCTTGAGGGGGTGAACTCCTCCAGATCTTCTGTGGAGGCCAAAATGAATGCAGTGGTGGTGGAGGTGGGTCTTCTCCATGAAGATCAGAAAAAGATGAGGAAAAGGGTAACCCAAATGGAATGATCGATACAACAGTTGCAGCTACAGACAGATGATCTTCTCCACAAGGTACAGGATCTCACAGACTGCGTTCGCATCCTCGAGGAGAGGACAGAGGATGCTGAGGGATGTTTGAGGCGCAGCAACATTCGACTGGTGGGTCTCCATGAGGGCATGGAAAAACACACTATGGTGGCCGTCCTGGAGGACTGGCTGGTTTGGACAGAGGTGACCCGCTGACTGTTTCCTTTCTTTTTGCTGTAGAGGGCATACAAGCTATTGGTGAGGCTGATGCACCCGGTGGCCCACCCTAGACCAATGGTGGCTCAGCTTCTGCCTTTCTGCGATCGAGACATAATTTTACAGGCGGCCAGAGTTACAGACCATTATGTCTTGGGTGATAGTAAGATCATTATATTCCCTGGCAGTCTGGAGAAACCATGCCTCCTTCATTAGTGACATTCGTAAACTCTGGGACATGGGACTGTAATACGCCCTTCTATTCCCTGCCAAAATAAACATCACTTACGACAACAGATCCTTTTTCTTCACGGATCCGGCGGAGGCATGGAATTGGGGGTAGATCCTTGCCTCTTCCTCAGAAATGGTCTCACCAGGATCACAGGTTCAAGCACAAAAGACAGAAAAGGTGAAAGGAAACCGCTGACCTTGCAACCTCAATGCCTTACAAGCCTCAAATGGAAGTGGAAAAAGAATCTGCGCTAAGCACAGCTGTAGCCATTCTTGGGAAGCGACAACAAGTGGGAAGAGACAACAAGACTCAAGAACTCCTCACTAAGTTGGAAGACGTGTCTTCAGCACCCCGCAAGATCACATCGCAGTTAGCAGATGATTTAGTCGCTGGGGCAGCCATGCGCTTTATAAATCTAGTAACATAGCATAACATAACATGGAAAAGGCCCTATTGGAACCCCTGTTAGTGGGAGAGGAATTTAATTGTGTGCTTGATACTGGGGTAGGCATGTCTCATCCACCTCTGCATGGAGTGCAGACACACAAGGTATTCTCAAATAGGGGCACCTGGGTCGGCAATTAGAATTTATTAGATGCATGGCAACAGGCACACACGCTGGCCAGGGAATATTCCCCCTTCTCCCATATCTATGCCCTACACAAGAGTATAGATATGTTTCTTACCTCCCAGCCCCGTTGTGGGGCTGTGCCCAACACTGAGTACATAGGGGCTCATTACGATGGCAGAAGAACCGCCACCGCCAGCCATGCGGTGCCGGTCCATCCGCCATCGGAACCCGATTTTCCCACCGCCGAATTAGGATGGCGGTGGGAATCCCAATCTGTCCGCGGAGGACGCAAAGACCGTCCGTCACGGTTCCGCAAGGCGGTCCTTTTCCGCCCGCCTTGCGGAACTAAACTATGGGCCAACATTGTGGCGGTGCCTTGCAGGCACCGCCGTAGGGATTACGATATCCCTTTCCACCTGTCTTTTCGCGGCGGACATCCCACTGCGAAAAGACAGGCGGAAACCGATTCGGGGGCCCGTGGCGAGCCCCCCTTGTGTGGGGGGGAGGTAGCTGTGCACTTGGGGGGGTACCATTTCCCTGCACTGCGTGGCAGGCACCACGTGGTGTCTGCCACGTAGTGCAGGGAAATGCACAGCATGGCATTTTGGCATTGCGTACGGTGCTGCAGCCAGCAGCACCGTCCGCAAAGTTAAAGGCCCTGGATGCGCCCGCCAATATGGCGGGCACATTCTAATTGCAGTGGTGGGACTGCCGCATGACTGGCGGGCGGTCCCAAACACCGCAACGATGGCGGGCGGACTCAGGTCTGCCCGCCATCGTAATGAGCCCCTTAGCGATGACTCACTTGGACCACTGCCCGCTCCTGCTGTAATTGTGATGGGGCCCATCAAGGGAATGATTTCTACTTGGTGCTTTTATAGCTCAGGTTTAGAGGATACCACATATCGGGGTACTATCAGGGACAAGACTAAACATTATTTCAAAATCTAAGTAGGTTCAGCCTCTAACCCACTGCCAACGGTGCAGTGTAGTTCCTAGGAGTCCCCCAGGACCTGCGTGTTTTGGATGACCTAAACTGAGGGCTTGGTGTCCCAACCGCTTCCGGACACCCCCACAGGATATGTCAGCCATTAGACCAGCTAGCTCTAGAGTGCCACTATCACCCCCCTGTATTCTACAGTGGTGTAGGTAATCTGTGGCAACCACTGAACATGACAACCCTGATTCCTCAGGGATCGTAGAAAACAGTACAGTACGTTTTGCTCAGCCACTCGTGCTTGCTTTCTCTCAGAAAATACACAGGTTGCTGATTAGGACGTTTCAATAAGAATTTATTGGTCCAGCGGCAATCTTGTGTAAAACATATGTGCTGCGACAATCAGGAGACAGTAGCATACTAAAGAGATTGCTAGTACCAAGATAGTAAATAGTAGATACATTTCTACCATGTTGCTAATAAGATGAACATAAGCAGCTCAGATAAAAACAGTAGCACTTGCATATTCCTAAAATGCGCCCTAAGTAATTTTGCTAAAATTTACCTAGCCTAACCTGGATGTGTAGGTGTATGTGTGTATAGCTATGTGTATCTGTAGCCAAGAAACCCCCAGGGAAGAACCAGTCCTTCACCTGATGGTTTGGAACGAAGGACCACGTCTTTGCGTCGAGGATGACAGCCCGCAAGGGATGTCAGACTGCTGCTTGTCAGAGATTCGGCATGCAGGACCCCCGTCTCAGCTTGGAAGGAATTCTCCTCTAATTTGTAGGGGGGAGTGAGGGTCTTTTATACTAAAGTGGTCACTCCAGGGTTTTTTCTAGAATCAATATGTTTTAAAAACAATCATGGGTGTTTTGAAAACAATCACCAATGCTTTTCCAAACAAGTGTGATCATGCACTGCTGGCTGTTGGCCAAGGATGAAAAAAAGTGGTGATCCTTATACAGAATAATTCTGCCATGCATGGGGACATGTTTATGTACGTCAGATGCAGGGATTGTGATAGAGTACTGAGAGTCTGGTGTCAAAGAGACAGGAGCAAGCTACTAGGTAAAAGGTCACCTGTTTAGAATCGTTATTGTCGTGTGGATGGGACAATGTATGTAAAAATGGGGTATACATGATGAGACTATCCTAAAAGACATGACAACGGCATGCTTTCAAATCATTTATATGAGGGATCTGTATTAAGATCTCTTCCAGTGTCCGCTCGGCCTTGCATGCCCAATTGTCCCAGTCACAGCATGACTTACACCCACTAGAACTTCGGGCTGTGTCGGATGGTGAGAAGCACTACCTTTTGGTACAGAAGCGACAGCAGCACACTGATCTGAGTGCACAGCTGGCTCAAAATGATATTAGGGAATACATGGCTGACAGACACGCAGAGAGTGACAGGGAGACTTCTTGTCAGCCATGTGCAGGCAGAGCATCGGTGGTCTGTGATCACCACCATTTATCACCCGAGGCACATTGTGTACACAGTAAGGCAGGCATTAACACAGTGTTCCTTGACAAATATCAGGCTCTGTATTCCCCAGATGAAGTGAGTGAAGATCAACAAGAGTAATTCTTAAATGACACTCCCATGAGGACACTGGCCCTGGAGGGTAGACTTGACATGTAGGATTCCTTTAACGGATGAGAGCTAGCCCTCACAGTCAAACAACTTGTAGCAGGAAAGATGGTGGGGGATGACAGCATCCTGCTGTAATTTTTCAAATGCTTCCTGGCAGATCTCATCAAACAGTTGGGGAGCTAGTGTAAAAAGAGGCCTGGGAGGCTACCTCAGACTTCCCAGGAGGCCCTCATTTTCATGCTTCCCCAGCGCATGGGTGGCTCCTTGGACAGGAGTTATACAGACTGCTGTTGATTCTTAACCTAGACTCTAAAGTCTTAGGGAAGATAATCGTGAATAGCACTCAACCACACCTGCCATCCCTGGCCCACCCAGACCAGTGCAGCTTTGTACCGGGCAGGGGCACATTTTCAAACATCAGGTCCTTGTTCCATGTTCTGGATGAATTTCTGGCAGGGAAACCATGAGCTGTAGCAGTCTCCATAGACCTGGAGAAAGCATTTGATAGTCTCTCCTGGCCCTACTTAATTACTGTGTTGCGACACATGAGATTAGGCAGTGAGATACAGTCTCAGCTTAAGATGCTGTATGAAGACCGAGTTGCATGGGTCCAGACTAGGCAAGAATACTCAGGGCTATGGCACATATACAGGGGTACCAGTGCCTGCTGTCATCATTGCTGTTTGCTCTCGCAATGGAACCACTAGCATTCAAGGTTCTTTTACAGGGTTCAAGTAGGGGTGGACAGAACTTCGCGGAATTCCACAGAGTTACCTAAAAACTCAGCAAGATTCTGCAGAGTTCTGCGAGATCTAGAATTTTGGTACGTTGTGCTGATTTATATCACGAGGAGCCTGTCACGTGATGTAAAATCAGCGCGAACAGCACCACGCAGCGCAGCAGAGGGCACTGCATCTTCCTGCCGCTGAAGTGGATTTTCTGCTTGAGCAGCAGCGTTCTCAACGCGAGCAGCAGCCTTCTAAATACGAGCGACAGTGACCTGATGCGACTGCCCGCGTTGAGAAATCATGCCTGGACTTATCCTAGCGGTAGATTTTCTTGTTTGCCAACCTAACGTTGGCGAGCCACGCATGAGAAAAATTCCGCCACGCAGTGGTTGATGGAGTTTTTCTAGAACTCACTGCTCCATGTGGAATGCAGAGTGGGCAAAACTCTGCAAACTCCGTTGGCAGAGCGGAACTTACCACCCGCCCCTAGTGCTAAGTATGGGTAGCAGAAGGCAGGTCATAGCCATTCAGTTTCATTGTACGCAGATGATATTTTGATATATTTCAATGATGTCTCCTCCAGACCAACTCCGATCATGAGTACACTGGATTCCGGCTCAGTCTTGGGCCTACGCATCAATAAAAATAAGTCTTGCATCTTTCCGCTGTCAGATTCGTGCCCAGTGTCCCTGATGGGAACTAGATCATTTGCAATTGTGATCACCCTACATTTAAGTATCTGGGTGCTCACATCTACCGAGACCTAGGGGGCTGTGGACAACGAGATGGCCGAGTAGGACGAGTCTCGGGGAGCTCCGTCCTACAGCGATGAAATCCGACATAATCCTGCAGTGCTGAGCTGGCCCCGACTTCACCCACAACACTTCCCCGGTCAGCAGCAATCCCTGCACCTGACTCACCACTCAGGGGGCCGTAGTACAGGCATGGACAAGCCGGAAAGTTGGAGCGACTCCGGGACGCGGCCGCCATCTTGCCTGGCGTGGCGCCTGGGCCGTGGTGACCCGGAACGCACAACCTCCTTTGCCCGAACACCTGCACAATACAAAGGCACGCTATGGCGGCACTGGAGACCCCTGCGCTGGGGGCCCCGGGGAACCCAGAAGAGACAGTGAGACTGCGTGCCGCCTAACTCGAGGCCCAAGCACATCGGCGCGAGGCCTCCAGCGATATCCCAGAGACTCCGTAGTAGTTATGCGCTGGAGGGGATAGGAGGCGCCCAGACCTGGTGGGGTGCACAGCAGACCCCTGCGCAAGCGGTATTTGGCTGCTCGCTGGCAACGGAACCGGAATCTGGAGGCTCGGTCGCTGCAGGGCTGGAGGCACCCCGAGGGCACTTAGTTTGATCGGTGGGGCCCGCTCTGCGGGCTCCGAATTGGAAGAGGAGCTGCCCTGTAGAGCACAGGCCCGTCTGGCCGCAGGGGGACACGAGACCGGCAGTACTGCCTGATCTGTGGATGGCCGGAAGTCTCCATATCCTGGCGGGAGACGACTGCGACATTCCCATCTTTAGCTGGATCCAAGACGGCGGAGGGCTGACGGTGCGCTAATTGGTGAGAGTGCGGGCGAGCTGACCTCGGGGGATATAAACGTCTGGACTCTTTATGTGTAGAGCTGGATCCTGGTAAACAGAGAACAATGGGCTGGCACGGGTGTGGCTGCGGAGGTCGCAGGCTGCGCAGCCTAGGGAGGTACAAGAGACTGGTGTCCACACATAATACTGGAGAATCGCTCTGTGAGGCCACCAGTGGAGGAGCCACTATTCTCATACTTGGGAGGTCCTTGAGGGATACTTGCCTGCATTGCCCTGCCCTGACAGCCGGTCGAGGCCAGTGGTGGTGGATGGTGCGCGGTGGAACACTTCGGACCCGGATGATACTTGCTGGAGAGTTGTAAGCAGGCTGCGACTTCTCCGCCCCTACGCTTGGTCCTGGTCAGCTTGTGGTGAACTACATCCCTTGGATGCGACCTGGAGGTGCCTGGCGCCCATGCTGAGCTTTGTGCATTCCGCTCCTGTGGGGGCTGGTGGTGGCCCTGTGCTGTGGGGGTGCTATAAGAGGGAGAGACTGTGGGCGCTGAACCAGGGGCGTGCTAGTGCTGGACGGCCCGAGGTAACGAGTCGCTGATACGCATCATGGTGAAGGATAAAGGCGCCAGAGCACAAGCCAACAAGATTTCGAACTACACGCAGCCTCTTCCCCACGGCCCTACGCTTCGGGACACGCGGGATGAAGACGACGCCGGGACGGCGCCGGGGGAAGAACCACGAGACCCCTCTATGAGTGATATCCTGATGGCCGTGCGGACGGCGAGGGACGAGATGGTTACCAGGATCGATGCCGTGGTGATCGATGTTAATCTCCTCAGATGCGACCTGCGTAAGGTCTCGGACAGAGTCACCACGACATAACAAAACGTAGATGTCCTCCAGACAGAGGTCAAGGCCCTGCGGGACACGGTCATGGAACTCCAGAGGAAGGCGATTAAGCTAGATGAGCATGCCGAAGACCAGGAGGGAAGCTCACGGAGGAACAACTTGAGATTTGTGGGATTTCTGGAACGGGCGGAGGGACCCTCTGCGGAACTGTTCCTGGAAGACTGGATAACGAAAGTCTTGGCTCCTGGCAAACCATCCAAGTTCTTTAACATCAAGAGGGCCCACAGGGCGCTCGTTCCTCCTCCGTGTCCAGGGGCGCCGCCGCGGGCCATCATAGCCCGATTTTTCAATTACCGGGATCGAGATATGCTCCTGCAGTCCACCCGCACCAAGTTGAACCTGAACTATGAGGGGCACCACATCGCAATATTCACGGACTATATGCAACGGGTGCAGGACCAACAACGCACCTTCTTGGCGGTGAAGAGGCGCATGAGGGAGGTTGGGATGAAGTACAGCCTTCTCTACCCAGCCAAGCTCCGTGTTGAACATAAGGGCAGGGCGGTGTTCTTCGGATCGGCGGAGGAAGCTTCGGACTGGATGGATACCGCGGGAGACCGGGAGCTTCGGCAGAGGCCACTGATGCACTCGGGCCCACTTACGGACTCCATGGATCGGACGGGACGGCGACGCAGTTTGTCCGGAGGAACGCGATTGAGGGACACTGGGAGAGTTCGCGTTTGTGAGGATGGGACCTTGCAGGTGGTGGAAGGGTCGCCGGTCTCTGACCTGGCCTCATTGGAGGTCATTTCGGACACTAATGTTGCTTGAACCCTGAAGATGGGACGGGAGTGCTGGTTCGGGGCTATGGACACTCAGATAAGTGACTTTGTGTAATCGTTCTGCTATGCCTGCTGCTTCACTCTTTTTTGCACTTTTATGATTTTGAGTTGGTACTAAGTTCTGCATGTATGCCGCGGGTGGGATGGGACGCGCCCCTAACTAGCGGCCTGGTCCTGTTTCGGGGGCGGGAAGCATAGGCCTCGCACCCGGTTCGGGAACCAGCCACTTGTATAGCACCTATGTGGACGGTCTTGTTCAGTGCATGACCCAGCTGGCCATGCTCTGTATATTGTACTGGGGGGTAATGACATAGAGTTTTAATGTTGAATTTGAAAATCCGTGGTATAAGGCGGAGGATGGCGCTGTTCGCTCGCTACGATGGCAGGAGGGATAGTCTTATCGCACTGCCCAGAGGGTGGGTGGGGGCGTTGGGTGTTCAACTCGTTTCCATTGTTATTCATGGTTATTGGGGAAGTTTAGGGGGTCCATGTCTGGGTTGTGATTCACTACTGATTGCTCAGCCCGATACTGAACTGGCGGGATGGGAACGGAAGTGGGACGCCAGCTGCATGGACTCATGGCTCCCTCCCTGACAAAATTTCTTACATGGAATGTACGGGGGATGGCGTCACTGGAAAAACATAGAAGGGTACACTCCTACTTACGATGGTACAAAATTGCTGTAGCAGGACTGCAGGAGATGCATGTTTGGGGTGACACGCTGCCATACATCAGGCGCAGGTGGCAAGGGCAACTGTATGCCACTTCATTCTCAGGATTTGCACGGGGGCGCTGATCTGGGTGGCCCCCGGGACTCCCTTTCAGCACCTACACCACGTACTGGACCCTGAGGGTGTGCTACGTGATATTGCATGGGAGGTTGGACGGTCAGGAGATGTGTCTTATAAATGTGTATGCCCCTAACTCGGACGCCAACGCTTTTTTTTATGAAGTGTTGATGGCAGCGGCTCCCTATCTGGGTGTGGGCATTGTCTTTTTCGGGGATGTTAACTGTGTCTTGGATGGGACTTTGGACCGTGAACCCCCTCGGGCGCACACCAAGCCAGGCATGACTGGGGCGCTAATGGACGTGATGAGGGAGCTGGGATTTTCAGACACATGGCGGGTTAGACACCCGGACTCCAGGGTGTTCTCCTGTCACACTCCCGCGACCAACACATTCAGTCGGTTGGACTAGTTCCTCGTGTCGCAGACTCTGATGCCCAGGATGGAGGAGGTAGTATATCTCCCGAGGTATATCTCGGACCACTCCCCGTTGCTCCTGACTCTTAGCACGAGTAGGCAAAGGGCGGCAATTCCCACATGGCGACTCTCATCGGAGGCTCTCACGGACCCTCCTTTCACCGGTAAGCTGGAGGAGGAACTCTCTAACTATTTTACGACCAACTGGGGCTCGGCATCGTTGAGGGGTGTGGAATGGGAGGCAATGAAGGTGGTGGTGCGTGGGTTTTGTCTTAATACGACCTATGGGGTTTGGAAACAACTCGAGAGGGATATTCAGATCACGGAGAGGAGGCTGGCTGAACTCGAAGTGGTGCTGCCTACAGCGCCTGATCGATTGAATGAGTGGTGGGAGACACGGCAGGAGCTGTTAGCAGCGTTGTGCCGCCTCGAAAAGTTCCACCATACCGCATACCGACAGCGCCTACATGCGGAAGGGGACCGCTCGGGGGCACTACTTGCGAGGCTTATCCGTAATGAGATGCTGCCATCTCCTATTATACAGATGAAGACCGCGGATGGACGCACGGTCTTCAGCCAACAGGTAATTTTGGATACTCTAACGGACCATCTGGCCGGAGTATATGCGGGCACTCTACCCGGTACTAGAGGAAATGGAGAGGTTCCTCGCTACTCTGAACCTCCCTCGTCTGGATGACGAGGCCAGTCAAGTGCTGTACGTACCGATCTCGAAGGAGGAAATACTGGAGGGCATTAAGTCCCTGAAATCAGCCAAGAGCCCGGGGTATGATGGCCTACCGTCCAAATTCTATAAGAAATATGCACACATTTTAGCTGAGCGCCTTCTCGAGGTGTATATCGAGGCATTCCAAAATCGGGCACTCCCACCCTCCATGAATGAAGCCATGGTGTTTATGCTCCCTCAGGAGGATAGGGACACCCAGCTCCCGGGGTCATCCAGACCCATATCCCTGCTAAATATCGACATGAAGGTCCTCAGTGGGATCATGGAGGCACGCCTGCAACCATGTATGCAGCGCCTTATTCACACCGACCAAGCGGGCTTTATCCCCAAACGTAGCACGGCCCTTAACCTACGGAGATTGGTCCACATTTGGCACTCACCCATGCTACACCAGGGAGACTGCGGCCTGGCTCTACTAGACATCTAACAGGCGTTCAGTTCCGTTGGGTGGGTATATCTCTGGGAAGTCTTGCGGGCAATGGGGATAGGGGCACAGTTCTTGCAATGGGTGCAGCTGTTGTACTCGGAACCCAGTGCCAGGATTAGAGTGGGACGGTTGGTGTCACGGGCCTTTCGATTACACCGTGGTACCAGGAAGGGATGCCCATTATCGCCACTACTTTTTGCCATGGCAATGGAGCCTTTAGCGGCGGGTCTACGAACAGAGATGGCGGCCTACGGGATTACACTGGGTGAGGCTAACCATGTGGTGTCCATGTATGCAGATGACACCTTAGTGTATGTCCGGGACCCTGCTTATGCAATACCGATACTGCTGGGCGCCCTGGAGAGGTTTGGTCACGTGTCGGGCCTGCGGATTAACCCGGGGAAGTCTAAACTGGTTCCATTGGGGAGATTGGCCTTGCGCCCGGATGAGGGACTGCCAGAGGTGGGGTTTCTGTGGGTGAGGACCGCACCCCGATACTTGGGGGTCAGACTGGCGGAGACAGCCGACCATTATCTGGAGCTTAACATCGGCAGAGTAGTGGAAGGAGTACGGGGGTCGGTACGTTTTTGGCGGGAGCTGCCTCTGTCTCTCATGGGGAGGATAGCTCTGATTAAAATGGTGGTCCTGCCTAGATGCCTGAACGCAATGCAGCACTCTTTCTTTATGATACCCGGCACTTTTTTATTATGCTGGACAGGCTGCTGATGGATTTACTGTGGGGACCCAAGCGTAAACGGGTCAGCCTGGCCACTTTGCAACGAACATGGCAACACAGTGGTCTTGAGGTCCCGTGTCTGGAGTTCTATTACGCGGCCAAACAACTACAGCACACGGTTCATTGGCTGGATGGGGATGACAATTGGGAGAAGGCCCTGCTGGAGGGGACCTTAGGGGACAGGGAGCTACCTGAGCTGCTAATGATGGGGGCACGGGTGCCCTTGGCAAGTCCATATGTCATCCGCCAGGTGGCAGAGATGTGGGAATTTGTAGTCCGGAGAGTGCTGAAGAGAGCTCTGTACGCCCTGGACATGCCCCTGTGGGTCGTTCGACCCTTTCAACAGATCTCCGTTTCTATGTCAGTGCGAAGGTGGCGGGAGGGGGGATGCCTGACCATGGGCGATCTCTATAATAACCAACAGTATCTCATGCGCGAGCAGGCAATGGAAACATTTGAGCTAGGTCCAGGTCAGTTCCTACAATACAGGAAGATAGCACAGGTGGCGAGGGAGCTGTGGCCTATGTTCCCAGATGAACCTCCTGTCTCCACTGTGTTACAAACCCTGATAACAATGGCTAAGGGGCGCAGATTAATCTCACATCTCTACCGGGCAATAAGGGACGACGGGGCGGTCGGGCTACTGCCCATCCAGGCAAAATGGGAGGCACTGACCGGCGATTCTATTACTGAAAGGGACTGGGCCAAAATTCATGAGGGGGTTAAACAAGTGAGCGCGAACACGAGGTTCAAACTTATTCAATTCAACTACATACACCAGACGTATTTGACCCCCAAGCTGCTACATAAGATTTACCCGGAGCGCTCAGGGCGGTGTCCTCGCTGTGGGGAGGCAGATGCTACGTTCATTCACAAGGTCTGGGCTTGCCCGTGGCTTCAGGGATATTGGACAGAGGTCCTGACTGGGTTGAGGGGAGTGACAGGGTGGGAGATAGCAGGAGAGATCCGGGTGGTGCTGCTTGGTTTGCTATCCCGACCCAACAATAAAAATCTCAGGAGGAAGTTTGTCCTCCTAGGACTGGTGCTTGCGAAGCGACGGATTGCCGTTTCGTGGCTAAGCCGTCGCCCGCCCAAACCGACGCAATGGGGATGAGACGTAAAGGAATGGGCGACAGCCGAGGTGATTCGAATGCAGCAGACCAAGCAAGACGAAAAGTTAGAGGACAACGTGCAGTCTTGGAGGGCAATGGTGGGAGAGTTGACAATCGGTGAGGTTGAAAACGAAGCACACAAGGAGGTTGGGGGAGCGCACAATCAGGTGATGGGTCAGAAGGCAGCCAGGAGACAGTGGTGACCGGCCCTTAAAATCATATCGGGCATTGAATGGGTACGGACTGGAAGGTAAATGAGGAAGACGTACACAATGCTGGGGATGCATACCAGACATGGCGGGGGGTTCAAGTTGAGGGTGGGGGGCGTGGAGGGGGGTTTAGTAAACACTGGCGGGTTTGCAAAGTTTGGAGGCATGATCCAAGGTAGACATCCTTGGGGTTGGAATCCGACGAGGTAGCACGCATTACGATAGGCATGATGTCTGTGTAGGTTCGATTGTTGTACATATCTGGCGTGTAATCAGATCATTGCTCCTATGCCTATGATAATCTATTACTCCTCTGTAAATGGCTACGAAAGGATGCATGCCATCTCTGTAAGGTTTGTTACAAATGTCAATAAAGATATATGAGAAAAAAAAGAAGTCTACCGAGACATAGATGATGTCCACAAGCGCAACCTTGGTATGGTAGTTGCATCCCCCCTCAGCTTTCTGGCAGAGATCCCCACTCTCCCCAATGGGTAGTAAAGCCCTATCAAAAATGATGGCCCTATCATGTCTGCTATATCTGTTTGGTAATGTACTTTTGTTTCTCGAGCTCAACAGCTGGCTCTCTGACCTGATTTGGGCAACACACAGACATCGAGTGGCCTTGGATAAGCTATTCCTCCCTTTGGAAGCCGAAATCTTCGGGGCAGACTATGAGGCATACTACTTAGCGGCACAATTACATTGACTCATAACCTGGATAGCCACGGAGGCTCTGCCCGAGGCAAAGTACCTCTGGTCTCGGGTGCCTTGCTCTGCTGTTTTATGTGACATTCTGGGGACAGCTCCTCTGGGCATCTGGATCCCACTTCTGCTTTGAGTGATTCAACACTGCTGGTCTGATGTCTTTGCTGCAAGGCTTTACAAGACTGCATACTTGCCGCACCTTCCTCTCTGTTGTCTGCCCAGCTTTGCTAGAGTTGCGTTAATGACCAATCAGCTGCATTGGTGTCAACTGTTTGAGGGCAGTTTTTAACAGATGCACTGCCTCAGGGGCAGCAGGAGGAATCTGTAGTGACCCAGAGGTCAAACCCAACACCGGCCCTGCTTTGCACATGCTGGTGACATGGAGCTCAAGAGGCACAGGACTACTAAGGTGTATAGGTCATTGGGAGGGGTGACTGGATCTGTGCTGCCTGCCCTTCGGCTGCTCCAGAGCTAAGATTTACAGATTGACCTGTCTGATAAGGATTGGTCCAACATCCTGAGTCACATCCCTATATCTCCAGAAATGTGCGCACGAAGCCGCTGCAAATTAATAATGTCCATCTTACTTATCTGACTGCGACACAGCTACAAAGAGCCTTCAGCACTGATTACAATAAATGCCCCAGGTGCCATTCTGATCATCTTCAGAATTGAGATCTGTGACTATCCTACACAGACACCACATGAACACTCCAAAGATATGTTTGCTGGGCTTAACGCTCCATCCCAAGATGAAAAAATATGGCAATAAATTAATTGAGCTGGCCCTCACGCTTTAGAAGCAAGTAAGAGCGATAAACTGGAGGGGGCCACAGCTCCGCCTGTCCCTGCCTGGAAACTCAAACATCGACGTTAGACACAGGTGGAGGACAACATCGTCAAAAGATTGATACAAGGCCCGGAAGAGCACATAAATTGCAGGGTGGGACATCATACTACTGGCGCTGAAACCAGGATCCAATTTACGACCACTGTAGCCTGAGATCCTCCCCCTCACATTGCTTCCCCCACTCTCTGCTCATGATATCCCACCCTTGATTTCATGAATTCCCCCATCGCACCCCACTTTGATGGCTCCAGCTGGCAGTGGCACCCACATTTTCCTCCCTGCTGATCTGGGCTGTGAGTCTGCCCCCTAGGGGCAGATGAGGCACCCCTCTCTATGTTGGATTTCTGCACACCCCTCTTGTGGCACACAAGTTGGAGTTTATAATGCTTCATTTATGCTGCCTTGAAGTGAAAATAATGCTATTTAACCTGACTGTTATGTCTATTGCTGCCATGTTGATGCGTTCCTGTAGACTGTGACTAGATGTATATTTTCTGTGTACGTGAAAATCAATAAAGAGAAATTTAAAAAAAGAACTTAAATGATGCTTGAGAGAAATTATGGAGGGCCACAGGAAGTCAAAAAAGTTGTTAGAAATTAAAAGAACAAACAACTCCATAAATGCTAGCAGAGAAGTCAAATCTTCTCTGTTGTGAATCTTCTCTTGTAAACCTTGGAAATCCTTCATGAGAGATTGTGTATCACTCAAACTATAGGTTCCTGTAAGGATATCAATTTTCTAGGTGAAACAGTAGCACTTTAACTGATGCAGTCACCCTTTCATCTAAAGGATCTTTCTAGACAAACTCATCAGAAGCAATGGAAGGTGTAGAGCCACGCTAAGCAAAAAATAATTCAAATTTGGGACCCATGGAAAATCCTCCTTCGATCCTTCCAGCTGGTCGCACTGTGCCAAAAAATGGTAAAGCCCAGAGTTATCCAGGTCTTTCCATTCTCTCAATAGCATATTACGGATTACCTTTTGTATAGGAAGACAGAGTCTCAGTCACAGGTGCCTCATATTGCACATTAAAGTCATCAGAGTTCTCATGAATGAAGCACGGCTATCCCAGCTTGTCACTCATACAACTAAAACATCAGAAAGCTGTGCCCCTTGCACATGCTTACACTTAGGCTTACACTTACACTTAGGCAAGATCAGGGTTGTCAAAAGAATCCCATTCTCATCTGGTTTTCATGCTACAGACTTCTAATTGCAGATTCCTCACCTTAGAATATTCCTCAGGCATCCGATTGGATTTGGAAAATATTCAGCAGTAACTGTGCACCGATAGGTGCCATTGATTGGCTCCACATTGGAACTGACAATGCGTGTGCCCAAATATGCGCCACCCTGGCACACTGACATCAATTTCTTTTGTGATTATTTTGGTGCCAAGAATGCAATGCCACATAAAAACCAATGTTGAACCATTGTAAAGTCTCTAATGGGATCTTTAGATGAGGAGCCCAGTTTGCAGAGCGGAGAAGGTCAGTGAGGGATCCTCGGTTAGATAGAGAACCTAGAAAAAGTATCAGTAAAGGAAAGTAACTTTTCTTCTGATAGAGACTTTTTACAGCAGATTCCTTTCCTTAGAATAGATACCCATACAATACTTCCCTGGAGGAGGGTCTGTGAACTGGCTTAAACCAAAAAGTCCTGGAGGTGATTTGTGAAAGTGTGGAGAGGCGTCCACGTAGTGGCTTGGTAGATGTCCAGTGTAGGAAGGTGGAATCTGACTATATGGTTGCCCCCACTTTTTTTATGGTGTTTTGCTGGTTTATGACTTAGTTGGACTGGGATCCTGCTATTCAGGGCCCCAGTCTATCTGCTTTCTCTGTAAAATGGATTCCATGTGCCTTAGGCACATCTCTGATTGGGATCTGGAGTGCCCTTATCAGTCCCTAGTATATGGTATACTATGTACCAAGGGCATAGGTACCTCAGAGGCCTGCCAGGGGCTGCAGCATGTATTATGCCACCCCTGGAAGGCCATCCAAACTGACACCACAGGTCTGCTACTGCAGCCTGGGTAAGGTGGTGCATGCACTCCTTACTGTGATATAGGTTACCTATATCACTAAATACATACACACATATAAACCTATAAGTCACTCCTAAGGCAGGCCTTATCAATCCTAAAGGCAGAGTGCATGGTTCCTATGTGAGAGGGTGCCCCTGCATGAGCAGGGCCCCTCTGCAGCGTTCGGAGACCATCTCTGATGCTGTTTGTAGTGCAGCCTGACCATATACTCTTAAGCGCATTATATCCTCGCGGTAAAATGCTAACTTTGGAATGGCTGCACCTAAACATGTCGTGTTTGGTGTCAAACATCTTGGAATACTACCCCCCGCCAATCCTGGCGGCGGGGGTAGCATTCCACCCTTCTAGAGGGAAAGACATGTTAACTCTGGCTTACCCGGTAACTTCTTTCTGAAGCCCTGGCATCACAAAATGGATGCTGCTGCCACAGACACAAGTCTGGCCTCCTGCTGCTGGACGAAACTCCGGCAGGGGAGGCCTGGACAATAGGTTTCCTGTTGCAGGGAGGTGTGACCACCTCCCCAGACAGGATAATGTGTATTGGGGCTGGGTGGGTGCACTCTTAGAGTGCTTTGAAGTCCTGCACTGGGGGAGCAAAAGGCTCCTCTGTGCATATGCCAGTTCAAACCAGCTCAGGGGCTACCTGCCCCTGCTCTGGCGCGAAACTGGACAAAGGGAAGTGGGTGTAGCCACCCCTCCCTTGACCCTCCCATAGGTGGGGTCATAGAGTTAGTCCCTCCCTGTTTTACTGGTTAAAATGGGGAACCCTTGCCACAGCAAGATTAGATTATACCTGGACGAAACTCTGACACTGAATCCTGGACCTTCGACGCTCTACGACAAGATTAGAGGACTGAAGAATCTCCCTTGGGGTCAAGGAGTGACTCCCCTGCTTGGCAGGCACCAAAGAAGCATCTGTCCGGTTCGCATCACTGAAGTTCCCGTCGGACGCCAAAGTCATCGCATCACCAGAGGTGGATTCTCAGACTTCCCCGAGGCTACCCTGAGTCCCCAGCAAAGCTGAGGCCCGTGGCTATCGTGGGTAACTTGAGACCGTGACCCCTGGACACCGAGCACATTTGCAAGTGCACCATCTTCTGGGTCTCCCAAGAAGTCGTGCTTTGGGCTCCGAGTAGCCCTAGCCTCCAGCACCACCTGCACCGAAGATCACTGGCCCCCACTCCACGAGTGTCCTGCAAGCCAGCTCCACGTGCGGCGTCACGAGGCTCCTTCGCGGTCGCTAGCCCGTTGGCTAGTAGCCCTTAACGAAGGCCAATCTTTTCTTTACTTGGCATCCTGGTTGCTCCAGGCCTGCCCTCACTTACCCTCGCTGGGTGAGTTCCCCAGACCTTGCTGGTCTGCATCATCGACGATCTACATCTTACTCGAGACTTGCCGTTGCCAAGGCTTGTTGGGTCCAATCCGGTCGCCGACACCTCAGCACTCGACAGACATCGAGCACCAGCCCGAATCCTGCTCCTGGTCGCCGACAACGCCTCCCGGACCTCGTGGCTGAAGAGTCAAGACGACCGTCAACGCACCTGAAGCACTCGACATCGGTGGGCATCTGTCCATCGCCTTCCTGGTCACTGGCTAGTGACCCAGACTCTGTCCCCTCTGCTTTCAGGTTCACCAGAACTCCGATCCACTCTTGGATCCACCCGGACACTTTTCCCTTGGCCGCCAGCAGCACTTTGCAGCAGATCGCCATCCGAATCGACGACGAAACCCGACCCCGAAAGGCACCTATGCACCCGGCTTCCTGGGTGAGGTAACACGAGTACTCCGGTGCTCCCGTGGGTAGAGACTCTTCAAAGTCCTAGATCTCAAAGGGTTTTGTCCTAGTCCTCTTCTAAGTGTCCCTTTCCTCTATTTTCCCGATCCCGACTTTCTCCATAGAAGTTAACGGCGTATCGCGGTTGTGTATTTACACTGCACGCGTCTCCCGTGGGTCCCCTGTGTCACTACCTTGGGTGGTTCCTTGTGGTCCAAGCACTTCTAGAGGCTCTAGGCCTAGTGTCTAGTTCAGTCGTGGTTCGCATACCATTTTATTGGTATATGGTTTGGTACGCCCCTAGGGCCCAAACGTGTATTTGTGCTATTATTGTGATTTAAGATCTTATAACCTATGTACTTCGAACTCTAGCCTCATAAAGAGACTAGAGGGGTGTGTTTAGTAATAAATACATATATTTTGAATATATACCTGGTGTGGTGCTCTTTCATTTGGTCACTCAAGAGATTATAGACTGGTAAAACAAGCTGCTTTACATTCCTTCAAGACTTAGCCTGAAGGCTGCTCTCCATAGCTACCACTAGGATAGCTTTCAATAAGGTTGTCTTTAACCTACCTACCATAAGAGTCGATTTGGACTGGTGCAAGGTGCCCACTATAATTAGTGGACAGCATATGCCAGGCCAACTTCTCACATTGGTGTGCAGCGTGTGGGATTCCAGCTTGCTATTGTTTTACCAGATAATCTCAATTGAATTGATCAACTGAAAACCACTAAAGGTACCTAAGGTACATATAATTTAAGCTTAGAATAACAGTAAGTTCTACTGAACTTAGAGTTGTGTGTTAAGGGATAGCACAACCCTTTCTACAACTCAAGAGAGTTTAGTAGGCCACACTAGAGTAGGTAGTGCATACACCACACCACACTAGTAATGTCTTTAAGGGCAGGATCCAAAGAATGCCTTGCAGGAAGCCATTGAGCTTCCACCCTCCAAGTATGATACACTCCCATTCTTGGAATTGAGAGCTTTATGCAACTTGAGGAAAATAAGGACAGGCCAAAGTCCCACCACCCAACACCTCAAGGAGTTGTTGGTGGCTTATGACCTTAGTAAGTCCTGTAGGGACTGAAGGGGTAGGAGCTGAGGGTGGGGCAGAAGAAGAGGAGGAGGCCAGGGGTACCAATACCCCCAGCCCCCCTCTGAAACTGGCCAGGAGGGCGACAATGGCCCTGACCTGGATAATCCAACCCCTCCTGAGGAAGAGGAAGAGGAGGATCAGAATGATGCTCTCTTTGTCCCCCCAGGAAGGATTAAGAGTGTGCCCAGAAGGTCTAGGTCTCCTTCTCAGGAGTCTAACCACTCTGGCACCTCTATAGGGAGCTCTGTCTCATCTCATAGGAGAGAATCCTCTCATGAGAGAAGAAAGAGGCTAGTCCACTATGAGGAAACTCAGCTGGAACTCAGGAAAAAGCAATTAGCTTTAGATAGAGAATCCCTAGATCTCCTTAGAGAGAGAAGAAAGTTGGGACTAGAGTCCCATGGTGGCAGCAATATCCCTAGAGATAGGGACAGGTCTTATGACCATAGAAACCTAAACAAGATTGTCCCTCCCTACCAGAGTGGGGATGACATCCACAAATGGATAACTGCACTGGAGAGGGCCTGTAAAGTTCAGAAGGTCCCCCAGAGGCAGTGGGCAGCAATCTTGTGGCTCTCCTTTGCAGACAAAGGTAGAGACAAGCTCCTCACTGTAAGAGAAGAGGATGCTGACAATTACACAGTCTTGAAGAGTGCTCTGATAGATGGGTTTGGCCTAACCACTGAACAGTATAGGTTGAAGTTCAGAGACACCCAAAAAGCTCAGACTCAAGACTGGGTGGATTTTGTAGATTGTGCTACAAAGGCTCTGGAAGGTTGGATACATGGCAACAAAGTGCATGACTTTTTAGGATTGTACAATTTGATTATGAGGGAGCAGATCCTTAATAATTGTCAAAACCAGCTTTTGCACCAGTATCTGGTGGACTCTGATCTGACCTCTCCCCAAGAATTGGGAAAGAAGGCAGACAAATGGGTCAGAACCAGAGTAAAAACTAGAAATCAGGGTGGCGACCAGAAGAAAGATTCTACTAAGTCCCAAGAGAAAGGTGGGGATAAATCTAAGGATAAGTCCCCTACAGGGCCCCAAAATTCCTCTTCTGGGGTGGGTCCCAAACTCCTTCCTCTCCTGAAAAGAAACCATATTGCCATGTCTGTAAAAAGCCTGGGCACTGGAAAACTGATCCCAGTTGCCCCAGGATTGGCAATAAAGAAAATGTTCCTCCCACAACTACTACCACCCCTCCTGCTACTACCAGTAGTAATCCTCCAGTTGGGAGTAGTGCACCCAAAAGTTAGGTGCTTTTGCAAGAGGAACAGAGGTGGGCCCTAGTTTAGACAGGGACCCCTCAACAGACTCCTCTGACTCTGATGGTGGTATAGGATTTGCCACCTTTACCATGGGTCCCATAGCATTGGGCAGGTACAGACTGGAGCCAATGATTAATGGTCAGAAAGCTGTGGCATTTAGGGACACAGGGGCTAGTGTCACCATGGTGGCAGGGAAACTAGTCCCCCTCACCAGCTTTTACCTGAGTTTAAATACCAGGTGACCAACATTGATGGTGTCAGAACAGATCACCCCATGGCCATAGTCAATCTCAGCTGGGAGGGGGTCACAGGCCCAAAAGAGTGGCAGTGTCCCCAACCCTACCTGTAGATTGCCTGATGGGCAATGATTTGGAAATTTCAGCCTGGGCTGAAGTTGAACACCAAACCCATCTTAGGATGTTGGGCGTCCCTGCAAAGGTTAGTGGGGCTGTGATGGCCACAGCCCCAGCCCAAGAATTTGGAGAGATGGAGCCTGAAAGAATGGCCCACTCTCCCCCAAAAGAGAGCACAAGGGTTGAAGAAAAGTCTTCTTCCCCCAGACAGTAGGTAAGGGTCAGCCTCCTCAGGGAACTGACCCTACCCCTAGTGAAGGAACTGCCACAGAGGTAGTCAGGCCTGGCCTGGCCACACCCCTGATGGCAGAGGACCCTTCCAAGGTGGTACCCAGTCTGGAGCAGGTAACCTGCCCCTCTCTACCCTGCCTCAGTCAGCCCAGGGCTGCAGAGGTCAGGGAGGTCAGTGGACCCCCCGGGCCCCCTGTCCAGAGGAAGCCCCCATCAGCAGATTAGGGGCACCCAGTCTAGTAGCCCTAGCCAGGTGAAAATTCCTCTACACACTGAGGGATCCCCCATACCTTTATGTAGGGACCTCCCCAGAAGGACTCTGGTAGGCAAGGGCAAACCTGGGACCAGAAGGCTCCAAACCTGCCATGTCCCTCCAGTGTTCCATCCAAAGGGACCCAACCCCCAGCTGTAGGCAGCCAAAGGTTGACCCTTAGAGCAAAGTGCAACTCAGTCATGGAAAGACAGGCATACATGGTGACCAGTGATCTGAGGAAACTGAGGCCAACATTCCTAGGGCCTCACTTCCCTACTCAGACACCTCACCAGCCTTGTACTTTACCTAAGCACACCAGAGGTAGTGATTCCCCATGGTGGAGACCCTCTCATACCCTTAGGGTGAGGGATTGCTTAGTGGACCATAACATAGGGGGCAACCATGCTAGTGCAGGTGCTTCCTTATATGGCCACTTAGTCAATATAGGCTCAACTGGCCAAGGTTAGCCTTATCTCCTTTCGTTTGGGGGGGTTATGTAGGAAGGTGGAATCTGACTATATGGTTGCCCCCACTTTTTTTATGGTGTTTTGCTGGTTTATGACTTAGTTGGACTGGGATCCTGCTATTCAGGGCCCCAGTCTATCTGCTTTCTCTGTAAAAGGTTTCCATGTGCCTTAGGCACATCTCTGATTGGAATCTGGAGTGCCCTTATAAGTCCCTAGTATATGGTATACTATGTACCAAGGGCATAGGTACCTCAGAGGCCTGCCAGGGGCTGCAGCATGTATTATGCCACCCCTGGAAGGCCATCCAAACTGACACCACAGGTCTGCTACTGCAGCCTGGGTAAGGTGGTGCATGCACCCCTTACTGTGATATAGGTTACCTATATCACTAAATACATACACACATATAAACCTATAAGTCACTCCTAAGGCAGGCCTTATCAATCCTAAAGGCAGAGTGCATGGTTCCTATGTGAGAGGGTGCCCCTGCATGAGCAGGGCCCCTCTGCAGCGTTCGGAGACCATCTCTGATGCTGTTTGTAGTGCAGCCTGACCATATACTCTTAAGCGCATTATATCCTCGCGGTAAAATGCTAACTTTGGAATGGCTGCACCTAAACATGTCGTGTTTGGTGTCAAACATCTTGGAATACTACCCCCCGCCAATCCTGGCGGCGGGGGTAGCATTCCACCCTTCTAGAGGGAAAGACATGTTAACTCTGGCTTACCCGGTAACTTCTTTCTGAAGCCCTGGCATCACAAAATGGATGCTGCTGCCACAGACACAAGTCTGGCCTCCTGCTGCTGGACGAAACTCCGGCAGGGGAGGCCTGGACAATAGGTTTCCTGTTGCAGGGAGGTGTGACCACCTCCCCAGACAGTATAATGTGTATTGGGGCTGGGTGGGTGCACTCTTAGAGTGCTTTGAAGTCCTGCACTGGGGGAGCAAAAGGCTCCTCTGTGCATATGCCAGTTCAAACCAGCTCAGGGGCTACCTGCCCCTGCTCTGGCACGAAACTGGACAAAGGGAAGTGGGTGTAGCCACCCCCTCCCTTGACCCTCCCATAGGTGGGGTCATAGAGTTAGTCCCTCCCTGTTTTACTGGTTAAAATGGGGAACCCTTGCCATAGCAAGATTAGATTATACCTGGACAAAACTCTGACACTGAATCCTGGACCTTCGATGCTCTACGACAAGATTAGAGGACTGAAGAATCTCCCTTGGGGTCAAGGAGTGACTCCCCTGCTTGGCAGGCACCAAAGAAGCATCTGTCCGGTTCGCATCACTGAAGCTCCCGTCGGACGCCAAAGTCATCGCATCACCAGAGGTGGATTCTCATTTCCCCGAGGCTACCCTGAGTCCCCAGCAAAGCTGAGGCCCGTGGCTATCATGGGTGACTTGAGACCGTGACCCCTGGACACCGAGCACATTTGCAAGTGCACCATCTTCTGGGTCTCCCAAGAAGTCGTGCTTTGGGCTCCGAGTAGCCCTAGCCTCCAGCACTACCTGCACCGAAGATCACTGGCCCCCACTCCACGAGTGTCCTGCAAGCCAGCTCCACGTGCGGCGTCACGAGGCTCCTTCGCGGTCGCTAGCCCGTTGGCTAGTAGCCCTTAACGAAGGTCAATCTTTTCTTTACTTGGCATCCTGGTTGCTCCAGGCCTGCCCTCACTTACCCTCGCTGGGTGAGTTCCCCAGACCTTGCTGGTCTGCATCATCGACGATCTACATCTTACTCGAGACTTGCCGTTGCCAAGGCTTGTTGGGTCCAATCCGGTCGCCGACACCTCAGCACTCGACAGACATCGAGCACCACCCCGAATCCTGCTTCTGGTCGCCGACAACGCCTCCCGGACCTCGTGGCTGAAGAGTCAAGACGACCGTCAACGCACCTGAAGCACTCGACATCGGTGGGCATCTGTCCATCGCCTTCCTGGTCACTGGCTAGTGACCCAGACTCTGTCCCCTCTGCTTTCAGGTTCACCAGAACTCCGATCCACTCTTGGATCCACCCGGACACTTTTCCCTTGGCCGCCAGCAGCACTTTGCAGCAGATCGCCATCCGAATCGACGACGAAACCCGACCCCGAAAGGCACCTATGCACCCGGCTTCCCTGGGTGAGGTAACACGAGTACTCCGGTGCTCCCGTGGGTAGAGACTCTTCAAAGTCCTAGATCTCAAAGGGTTTTGTCCTAGTCCTCTTCTAAGTGTCCCTTTCCTCTATTTTCCCGATCCCGACTTTCTCCATAGAAGTTAACGGCGTATCGCGGTTGTGTATTTACACTGCACGCGTCTCCCGTGGGTCCCCTGTGTCACTACCTTGGGTGGTTCCTTGTGGTCCAAGCACTTCTAGAGGCTCTAGGCCTAGTGTCTAGTTCAGTCGTGGTTCGCATACCATTTTATTGGTATATGGTTTGGTACGCCCCTAGGGCCCAAACGTGTATTTGTGCTATTATTGTGATTTAAGATCTTATAACCTATGTACTTTGAACTCTAGCCTCATAAAGAGACTAGAGGGGTGTGTTTAGTAATAAATACATATATTTTGAATATATACCTGGTGTGGTGCTCTTTCATTTGGTCACTCAAGAGATTATAGACTGGTAAAACAAGCTGCTTTACATTCCTTCAAGACTTAGCCTGAAGGCTGCTCTCCATAGCTACCACTAGGATAGCTTTCAATAAGGTTGTCTTTAACCTACCTACCATAAGAGTCGATTTGGACTGGTGCAAGGTGCCCACTATAATTAGTGGACAGCATATGCCAGGCCAACTTCTCACAGTTTTGTCAAAGACATTGCTAAATTTGTAAACACTTTCATATCTCTTGATAAGTCCCAATCATCCTTGAAGACGGTGTTCAACCCCCTTTCTGGCCGGGCTGGTCTTGACAGAGGACGTTCAACTGACAGCTTTAACCAACAAGGTCAGCCATATAGTTTCAACCCCAGACGCAGAGGTTATGGTCGAGACCCGGCCCAAGCGGGCTTCCTCCCTACGAGATCCAGAGGATACCAAGGTCGGTTTAAACAATGGCATCAAAAGGGGTTGTCGCACCTCCAACAAACAGTCTACAGGTAATGAGTACTTCTTATCCTTCGACTCGTACTCTGGGAGCAAGTTACGCCATTTTATTCACAACTGGGCCAGGATCTCATCAGATTGCTGGGTGCTGGATACGGTTCAGGGCTATCGTATAGAACTGTCTCACACTCCTGTTCAATGCTCCCTTCCCTCTCCTCTACTTTTTTCCCAACAATACGTGTCTTTTATAGACTCTGAAACTCTAGAACTTTTGACAAAACAGGCTATCTCACCAGCATTCCAGCATCCGCAAGGTTTCTGCAGCAGTGTGTTTCTGGTTCAGAAGAAGGGTGGAGGTCAGAGGCTGGTTCATCAGAGAATTCAACCCTTCTGTAATTTATCACCGCTTCAAGATGGAGGCCATCCATCTGCTGAGGATCTGTTTCAGGGAAGAGATTGGATGGTTTGTCTCAATGTCAAGGATGCCTATCTGTCAGTCCCCATTTGTCCCTCTCACACATGATATCTTCAGTTCTGCTGGAGAGGTGAGTGGTACAAGTACCGGTCCCTTCCCTTTGGTCTCTCATCAGCCCCCTGGGTGTTCACAAAACTACTGAAAACGGTGGTAGTTTGCCTTTGAGAGATGGGGGTTCACATGATCGTCTATCTAGACGACATGATTTTCTTGGCACAAGACAAAAATCACCTGCTGGCGCAACATTCTTGGACAGTGTCCCTGCTCCAGGAACTGGGATTTGTGATCAGCTCCAAGAAATACATGATGACCCCCTCACAACAGGTAGAATTCTTGAGGTTTCAGGTGGATTCTGTCAAGACCCAATTGTCGCTTCCTCCTATGAAGGTCAAATCCATCAAATGGGAGTTGAGGTCTACTTCATCCAAACCAATGGTTTTGGTAAGATTCCTGGCTCAGATTGTGGGATTGCTAGCGTCTTCGATTCAGCAGTGTTCCCGGGTCTGCTACACTACAGGGCTCTTCAGCGCTTGAAAATTAATTATCTGCAACAGGGTTTCAGTTACGATCAATTGATTCCGTTGACCCCTGATGCCCAAGAAGAAATTCAATGGTGGCTCCTTCAAATACAGCTGTGCCTCCCCCGATATTGTCATCGAGTCAAACGCCAGTCTTTGGGGCTCGGGCGCAAGATGCTGAGATTTTTCTATTGGCGGTCGATGGTCATCCAAAAATTGCGACTTCACATAAACTGTTTGGAGCTCCTGGCAGACTCTTTTGCCATAAGGTCCCTTTCTCTGGTCACGAGCAATTGCTGCACCCTCCTAGAGAAGGAAAATGTTTCAGCCGTTCGATATTTCAATCAATTGCGGGGACCAGATCCCGCCTTCTGGCCCACATAGCTCAGGAGTTTTAGCTTTTCTGCCTTTCTCAGAAGATAACGGTTCTGGCAGAATTCCTTCCGGGCAGGGACAACCTAGTGGTGGATTGGGATTCCAGGTTCCTGGTGGAATACAGCAATTGGAAACTCTATAATCATATCTTCCAGAAGATTGTGCTTTCCCTGGGGCCGTGTCAGGTGGATCTTTTTGATTCCCATTTGAAAGCTCAACTGAAGGATTTTTACAGCTGGAGACCGGATTCGATGGCCTTGGCGATGGATGCCTTTCTGCAGAATTGGCCAGGTCCGGTGAACTATGCGTTCCCTCCATTTGCCATGATGCCGAGGGTCGCGACTCAGGGCAAGTGACAGTCAACTATGCTTGTTCTGATAACTCTGGTGTGGAAGACACAGCCTTGGTTCCCATTCATTCTGGAAATGTCAATAGTCCTTCCAATTCTTTATCCAGTATTCCCGCATCTTCTCTTGGTTCCTGTGGGATCCCCGCATCCTCTGCTTCTGCAAGGCCTTTTGACTCTCATGGCTTGGAAGATATCGGAAGACATGAACAAATGGAGGGTATTTCACTGGTGGCTGCCCCTTTTATACACCAGACTTGGGCTCCCTCCACCCGCAAATGATATTTTTCTGCATGGAAGTGATGGGTGGGTTGGTGCCTTCAACGGGAAGTGAATCCCGTGGGTTCCGAGTTAAAAGATATTCTAAATTTCCTTTCTGAATGTGCTGAATCTGGATTATGTTACAGGTCAGCTTTGTCTGCTGTACACAACCTCATTGATGGCAAGCCGATACCTATTCACCCTCTAGTGTGTAAGTTATTGAAATGTATTAGGTTGGCTCAACCTCCGAGGCCTAGATATTCTCCGTTATGGGATGTGATGAATGCTCTGTCGTTATTGGAGTCAGGGTCGGACAATTCTGAATTATTTTGTAAACAACTTTCCGCTAAGTTAACTATGGTTTTATGTTTGATTTCGTGCTGACGACTGTCGTATGTACGAGCTTTGGACCTAGCACGTAGATTGTTCTCTCCTGAATGTGTGTCATTTCTTATTTCAAAATGGATAAAAAATATGTCCCAGTCCATTGATTGTCCTGCTTTTCCTCACAATGCAAAGTTATGTGTAGTAAAATGTTTAATAGTTTATGAAGAATGCACCTAGGCTCATTGGACAGATCCTCTAGGTCCTCTGTTGTTAGCTATCCAGAAGCCTGGCCTTCCCGTTTCGGCAGCAACCTTGGCCCGTTGGGTCCGCTGGGTCATTCGGAAGCTGGCATTGATGTATCCAGGTATGACGCTCATTCTGCTATGGGAGCAATGGCGTCCAAAGCTTTTGCTCTGGGTTCTAGGCTATAAGATGTTCTTTGCGCTGCTGATTGCTCATCTGATTCTATGTTTAAGATCTTTATGTTTAAGATGTTTAAGATAATCATGCATGTTTATTCTGTTGTGGTTGGTCATCTTTGAACCAACATAATAGAAGCCTCTGGTCCTGCCACAGAATAGAACATTTTCTTGCATTTGCAATAAGAATTTTAGATTCTATTATGGACACAGAGGTGAAGATTATCCCACCCATTGGGACAGGTAAGCTGTATGGTATCATTGAATTACAAGTGCCTGTTATGTACAGACTGCTAATGTTGTTCCGCCCTTGTGATTCAGTAGGGGTTGAGATTGGATTCATTTTTTACTTTTATTTTTAGGCTCGGAATCCAAGCAAAACTGAAACACCTGTCGGTTGCTGTTTTCTGTGGACTTTTTGAACTGTTCTTTCGTTCCTTTTATGAACATGGTTCTCTTATTGGTTGGTGTTGGACTTGGCCCTTTTTGCAGGGCCATCCCTAAACTTTTTGCCTTTCTCCTAGCCTTTTTTCTGACATGGTGTTGGTGGTTTTAGGACTCTGGGCACTTTAGCACTGCTGTTCAGTGTAAAGTGCGTGTGCTCTCTGTGATAAATGTGGTAAGATTGGTCTACACCTGTTTGGCCTATTTAATTTACCTGTGAGTCCCTTGTAAAGTGGTATCTCATATACCCAGGGCTGGTAAATTAAATGCTACTGGTGGGCTTGCAGCGCTGATTGCGCCACCCACCAAAGTAGCCTTTCAAACCTATCTCACGCCTCTGCCATTGCAGGGCCTGTGCGCGCAGTGCTACTGCCGCTGTGACGTGGCACCTAAAGTGTGTGCCATGTCTGTGACCCCCCTTTTACCGCATGTCAGTCACCCCTAAGGTAGGCCCTAGCTAGCCCTATGGGCAGGGTGCATTGTAGGTAAAAGATAGGACATGTACCTTAAGTGTGTGACATGTCCTGGTAGTGACAAACAGCCATTTTGGTTTCTCACTACTGTGGGGCTGCCCTCCCATAGGAATGCAATGGGGATTCCCTCATAAGTGTTTCAGTGGTAAACCCTGATATGAGAGGAGCAGCGTGGTCAAGTTTGGTATATTTGGAATAGTGATAATAAATGCTGCGCAATGGTGTGCGCAGATTTATTATAACTATTTTAGAAATGCCACTTTTAGAAGTTGGCATTTCTGTGTGCTATGTGTCTGCCTTCCTGATGTGAATTGCATGTCTGGCTTGTGAGTGACAGGGGCTGGGAGGTGTGTGTGGCTCCAGGAGGGGCAGGGTGATTAAATGCTACTGGTGGGCTTGCAGCCCTGATTGCACCACCCTCCAAAGTAGCCTTTCAAACCTATCTCAGGCCTCTGCCATTGCAGGGCCTGTGCGCGCAGTGTTACTGCCGCTGTGACGTGGCACCTAAAGTGTGTGCCATGTCTGTGACCCCCCTTTGACTACATGTCAGTCACCCCTAAGGTAGGCCCTAGCTAGCCCTATGGGCAGAGTGCATTGTAGTTAAAAGATAGGACATGTACCTTAAGTGTGTGACATGTCCTGGTAGTGACAAACAGCCATTTTGGTTTCTCAGTACTGTGGGGCTGCCCTCCCATAGGAATGCATTGGGGATTTCCTGATAAGCGTTTCAGTGGTAATTCCTGATATGAGAGGAGCAGCGTGGTCAAGTTTGATATGTTTGGAATAGTGATAATAAATGCTATGCAATGGTGTGCGCAGATTTATTATAACTATTTTAGAAATGCCACTTTTAGAAGTTGGCATTTCTGTGTGCTATGTGTCTGCCTGCCTGATGTGAATTGCATGTCTGACTTTTGAGTGACAGGGGCTGGTGAGGTGTGTGTGCCTCCAGGAGGGGCAGGGTGAGTCAGCACTAGGCTGAATGGGGCCTCTGCATTTGGAGTAGTGGGAGGAGAAGTCCCTGGTCCCTGAATAGGTCTGTGCCTAGCCTGTACAATGCTGGCTCCGCCCCCCTGTGGTGTGTCTGATGACGAGCCCCCACCTGACAAAGGGGAAGAGGAGCCTTGTAAACAAAGTGCTCCAATTCCCCCCTGAACCAGTTTTGGCTGGTTCCCCAAGCCCTGTGCCAGGGCAGACAAAGCCAAGATATGTAATATAAATATAGGGGCGGTGACCCCATGAAATGTGGTGCTTGCTCTTGTGCTGGGGGCTTGCTGCTGTTGAGCTCCAGGAGGAACCACCACGAGGGACTGCCTCCCTGCTGGAGGCCCTGTGTGCTGGCCTGCCTGGGCCCAGCCTTCTGCCCCTAGAACTTTGCCAAGGACTCTGGACTCTAGCGCCTTGTGGGCGCTTTGCTCTTGTTCTAGGGAGCCCTATCTGTTTCTGGCCAGGACGAGAGGAGCTGGCGTCTGCAGCGCGAGGCTGCGAGGGAATCCCAGTGTGTGGGACTTCCCCCTGTGCTGCGTTAGAAGCGGGTGCCTACCCAGCTTTATGCATATTTGTTTTTAATGCGGGTGCCCACCCCGCGTCTGTGCCTCCTCAAGCGGGAGCCTGCCCCGCTTTCTGCATATTTGTTTTTAATTTTAATGCGGGTGCCCACCCCGCGTCTGTCTTGAGTTTAAGCGGGTGCCCACCCCGCACTTTTGTCGGTGAAATCACTGCCGCGGCCCGATCGAAAACCGGAAGTCGGGCGTGTCCGCATTGCCTGTGGGCGGGGCCTCGCCCAAGGAAGTCGGCAGTGTGAGGGTGGTGTTGCCGGCCCGAGCGGGGCTCCCGTGAGCTGGTGGGAGCCCCGGTGCACAAGGTAGCAGCTGAAGCCAGGCGGGAGCCCACCCCACCTTCGTGGGGGCTGCGGAGTGCGGCCGGAGCAGGCAGCGCCTGTGCAGGATTCGAGGCGGGGCTCTCGTGAACAGAGAGAGCCCCACGTGTTGCTGCGCCGGCCAATGGAGACGCCACAGAGTCCCCCAGAGAGCCCGGTGAGTGGGGCCAAATTGCCTGTCCCAGGTGAGGAGCAGGGAGAGGTGGGGGGAGGAGCGGCTTCGTTCCCCCGCTGTATGTAGCAGCTACCCCGGATGGTAGTGGGCAGCTGACTTGAAGTCTCTCCCCGCACCGGAGCCCCTTTCGAGGCACATTGCTGGTGCCTGTTGTCCTGAGCGGACCCGCAGGAGAGCGGGCCACTCCAACGTGGGGCACATCGTTTTCAGGGCCCCAGTGGGGGTCCAGAGGGCACAGAAGTGCCAGTGCCTCTTTTGTTTTTGACCACAGCTGTACCGCCGTAGCGGCAGCTGCAACGTTTGGGCACACTTGTTTGGCAGAGCCCCAGTGGGGGTCCAGAGGGCACAGAAGTGCCAGTGTCTCGTTGTTTTTGTTCTACAGTTGCGCCGCTGTAGCGGGCAACTGCAATGTTGGGGACCAGTTCTTTGTAGGTGAGGAAGGGGTGAGTTGCACCCCACACCCCAGTGCCTGTGCGCACTTTGTGTCTGCTGCCAAGGCAGCCAGGGGGTCATTTGAGAGATCCCCCCTAGAGCCCTGACTTTCTGGACAAAGGGCCTTTGAGCCCCAGTGTATGGCCAGTTGGCCTGGGGTCAGTTAGGTGATGGTGAACGAGGCGCAAGGCCCTAATGTGATGCCCCTTACACAATGTGTCTATGCTGATGATTTATGCACCCTGTGTTGATGCCTAATATTATGCACCGTGATTTATGCATAATGTGTTTATGCTGGTGATACCTAATGCATAATGTGTTTATGCTGGTGAGGCCTAATGCGTAATATGTTTATGCTAATGAGGTTTGGGCCTAACGTGGTTATGCCTAATGTCATGCTACGATTTTTTAGGATGGTGTCTAATGCTAATGTGATAATGCTTAGGTCATTATTGTACCAGTAATTACTGGTTGTTTTATCTCTTACTACTGATCCTAATGGTTCTGACAGTGGCCCGATTGTTCCTGTCATGTATATAATCCCCTGTGAATATTGACTAGTGCCAGTTGGCACAGTGTAAATGTGTGATTATGTTTCTAATGTGTTTATGATAATACAAAGGCTATTTTTGATATAACCTTGTGTGGAGTTTCTTTTGTAGTGTGCCTAGTGTGTTGCTGCTGTGTGTGTGTGTTGCGCAAATGCTTTACACATTGCCTCTGGGATAAGCCTGACTGCTCATGCCAAGCTACCAAGGGGGTGAGCAGGGGTTATCTTCAGCGTGTAACTCCCTTGCCCTGACTAGAGTGGTGGTTTCTGCCTGGCTTAGGCGCATGCCCTAGCCAACCAGAAATCCCATTTCTAACATTGGTTGGCAGCGGTGAGGATAGGACTTGCGTTAGCGCAATACCACAGCGACAACTGGTTGCACTACAAACTCTGCATTTAGATAATCACAGGTTTTGGGATTATTTTTTTTCCTGAGATTGATTTTTCTCCTAAAAGTGTCATTTTTGAATTGTGTTCTCCTGTTGCACTGTAGGTTGTGTATCTTGCCAAGATGGGGTTTTTCTATAATGAGGATGACCTAATGGAGTACACTAGGGAGGAGCTAGAGGATTTCTGCAGAGAAAGGGGGATACCCATAGTGGGTAACATCCTCAACAAACTGTTCCTCTATGAAGCCCTCCGCAGAGGAGAACCCTTAGAGCCCTCGGGGGACCTTCCAGATTACCCCTCTGCATAACTAAAGGGTGGTTTTGAGGGAGGTCCTGAAGAGTCTGCACAAGAGGAAGAAAATGACAGGGCAGGGACGCCAGTAGATAGTGAGGACCGCATAGATAGGGAGTCCCTTGCTGGGTCCAGTGCCCCATCCCTTTCCCTGTCCCCAGAGGAGTGGGTAGATAGGAGAGAAGAAAGGGAGCATCAGCTGGCTTTGGACACGCTCCAGTCGGAGTATGCCACGGAGATAGCGCGGCTGGGTTTGGAGGAGAAAAAGGCCTTGTTTCCCAGGAGTTGAGACTCAAGGAGTTGGCCCTTGAGGACAAAAAGCTAGAGATCGAAAGGGTCCTAGCGCAGGAGAGGATGGCGGAGGCAGAGAGGGCCTTCGCCAGGGAGAAACTAGCTCTGTAGGGTAGATTGTCCCCTGAGAATAGTTTTAGTTGTCTGGATTCACCAGTGAGGGTGGTGTCCACTAGTGGCAGCAATTTGGAGTTCAGTGCAGGAAGTCCCACTCCCAGATCCCAGAGCGTGGTACCTAGTTCCCAGGAAGAGGGTGTCACACCTGAAGGGTATAGGTTGAGGTTCAGGGGCAGTAGGAAACTGTCTCACCAGACTTGGGGGGAGTTTGTGGATGAATGTTGTGATGCACTGAAAGGTTGGGTGATGAGTAGCACGGCAAATGATTTTGAAGGGCTGTTCAATCTGGTTGTCAGAGAGCACATGTTCAGTAATTGTTTTCCGGGGTTATGCCAACACCTGTTGGAGTGTGAGTTCTTTGATCCCAGGGAGCTTGCACGGGAGGCAGACCTCTGGCTGTGTGACGGAGGGTCTGAAGAGGCATTGGGGAGTGATCCCAAAAGGAGTGGCTCAGGTATCTTCCGGCCCTGTGTGGTGGAAGAGGTTCAGAGTAGCCCAGCTAGGTCCCAGTGTAGTGGGAGGGGTGTAGGGGCTCGCGTCCTGTCTCAGTGGAGAAGGAGTGAGTGTGGGACTGTGTGTCCCAAGGTGCCCGAAACCCAGTCTCAGGGCCTAGAGGGTTCCCTAAGGGAATGCCAGGTCGGGGCCTAGGCTGTACTAGTAGGCCATTTGAGGGGGATCTCCTAGTGTCAGGAGAACCTGGAGCATCTGTAAACGGAGCTTCAGTGGTTCTGGTGTCTGGCGGTGCCGCTCTAGTTGGGAGGGTGCAGAAGTCCAGATTGAGGGGTGAGAGGGGGATGTGTTCCCCAGTGGGAGAACCAGTTGGTCAGGGACCAGCCAGAAGGGCTGAGTGTCCTAGGAGTGACCATGGTGACACCACTTCTGTCCTGGGGGATCTTCGCGCACTGTCAGATAGACAGGGGTCGGGAGATCTGCGCCAGGCAGACTGTCACACGACACATGATTCATGTGTTACCCTTGGGGGGATACTGTGTGAGTCCCCAGAAGTCCTGGCGTGCCAGGCAAGTGCTCAACCACGGGGTTCAGCCCCAAGGTTGGGAGGCCAGGTTCAGGATCTGCCTGACCTGGAGGGAAGGACATCTGTAACCAGTGTCCTGACCGGTTTGGCTTCCAGGGGTACCACTCCAGGTGGGAGGGTGCAGCACTCTGGAAGGGGGTGCAGAGGGAGGGAGTCCTCGCCTCTGACCCCGGTGCAACCTGAGGGTTTAGACCCTAGGTTGGGAGACCAGTTGCTGGAGAGAGGTCCTGAACTGGTGGGAGAGTTGTGTTCTGAGGGTGCCTCTCCAAGGAGGAGAGTGGGGAACCCTAGAAGGAGAGTTAGGGGGAGTAGAGGCTTGCCCGTGACTTCTGGTCAGCCTGAGGGTGCGGACCCTAGGCTGGAGGATCTGTGGCAGTTTATAACTGCCCTGATGAGGGGCAGAGTGGCGAATGGGTACTATGTGCCTGGGGCTACCACCCCCCACTCTGTGAGGTGGCAAGGACCAGATACATCTGGATGGCCTAGGCCCTGGTCCTGGCAGTGGACAACTAGGGAGTACCAGTGGGGTAGCTTAGTTGGTCCTGGGAGCTTTGACAGAGGGAAACACATGGGTTCAGAATGGCGTAGAACTGGAGTGTGCCCCTGCAGTTGCGGGCCCACGTCCGTGTTCTATCGCCCAAGGCAGGGAAGCCCATCAAGGTGGTGATTGGTCTACCTTGCGTTTTGGCTGGAAGGGGGTTGTGTTCGACTTGGCCCTTTTTGCAGGGTCATCCCTAAACTTTTTGCCTTTCTCCTAGCCTTTTTCTGACATGGTGTTGGTGGTTTTAGGACTCTGGGCACTTTAGCACTGCTGTCCAGTGTAAAGTGCGTGTGCTCTCTGTGATAAATCTGGTAAGATTGGTCTACACCTGTTGGGCCTATTTAATTTACCTGTCAGTCCCTTGTAAAGTGGTATCTCATATACCCATGGCTGGTAGATTAAATGCTACTGGTGGGCTTGCAGCGCTGAATGCGCAACCCACCAAAGTAGCCTTTCAAACCTATCTCAGGCCTCTGCCATTGCAGGGCCTGTGTGCGCAGTGTTACTGCTGCTGTGACGTGGCACCTAAAGTGTGTGCCATGTCTGTGACCCCCCTTTGACTACATGTCAGTCACCCCTAAGGTAGGCCCTAGCTAGCCCTATGGGCAGGGTGCATTGTAGGTAAAAGATAGGACATGTACCTTAAGTGTGTGACATGTCCTGATAGTGACAAATAGCCATTTTGGTTTCTCACTACTGTGTTCTGCCCTCCCATAGGAATGCATTGGGGATTCCCTGATAAGCGTTTCAGTGGTAATTCCTGATATGAGAGGAGCAGCGTGGTCAAGTTTCATAATTTTGGAATAGTGATAATAAATACTACGCAATGGTGTGCACAGATTTATTATAACTATTTTAGAAATGCCACTTTTAGAAGTTGGCATTTCTGTGTGCTATGTGTCTGCCTGCCTGATGTGAATTGCATGTCTGGCTTTTGAGTGACAGGGGCTGGTGAGGTGTGTGTGGCTCCATGAGGGGCAGGGTGAGTCAGCACTAGGCTGAATGGGGCCTCTGCATTTGGAGTAGTGGGAGGAGAAGTCCCTGGTCCCTGAATAGATCTGTGCCTAGCCTGTACAATGCTGGCTCCGCCCCCCTGTGGTGTGTCTGATGACGAGCCCCCACCTGACAAAGGGGAAGAGGAGCCTTGTAAACAAAGTGTTCCAATTACCCCCTGAACCAGTTTTGGCTGGTTCCCCCAAGCCCTGTGCCAGGGCAGACAAAGCCAAGATATGTAATATAAATATAGGGGCTGTGACCCCATGAAATGTGGTGCTTGTTCTTGTGCTGGGGGCTTGCTGCTGTTGGGCTCTAGGAGGAACTGCCACGAGGGACTGCCTCCCTGCTGGAGGGCCCTTTGTGCTGGCCTGCCTGGACCCAGCCTTGTGCCCCTAGAACTTTTCCCTGGACTCTGGACTCTAGCGCCTTGTGAGCGCTTTGCTCTTGTTCTAGAGAGCGCTATCTGTTTCTGGCCAGGACGAGAGGAGCTGGCATCTGCAGCGCGAGGCTGTGAGGGAATCCCGGCGTGTGGGACTTCCCCCTGCGCTGCTTTAGAAGCGGGTGCCTACCCAGGTTTATGCATATTTGTTTTTAATGCGGGTGCCCACCCCGCATCTGTGCCTCCTCAAGCGGGAGCCTACAACGCTTTCTGCATATTTGTTTTTAATGCGGGTGCCCACCTTGCGTCTGTCTTTAGTTTAAGCGGGTGCCCACCCTGCACTTTTGTCGGTGAAATCACCGCCACGGCCCGATCGAAAACCGGAAGTCAGGCGCGTCCACCTGACTGTGGGCGGGGCCTCGCCCAAGGAAGTCGGCAGTGTGAGGGTGGTGTTGCCGGCCTGAGCGGGGCTCCCGTGAGCTGGTGGGAGCCCTGGTGCACAAGGTAGCAGCTGAAGCCAGGCAGGAGCCCACCCCGCCTTCATGGGGGCTGCGGAGTGCGGCCGGAGCAGGCAGCGCCTGTGCAGGATTCGAGGCGGGGCTCTCGTGAGCAGAGAGAGCCCCGCGTGTTGCTGCGCCGGCCAACGGAGACACCACAGAGTCCCCCAGAGAGCCCGGTGAGTGGGGCCAAATTGCCTGTCCCAGGTGCGGAGCAGGGAGAGGTGGGGGGAGGAGCGGCTTCGTTCCCCCGCTGTATGTAGCAGCTGCCCCGGATGGTCAGTGGGCAGCTGCCTTGAAGTCTCTCCCCGCACCGGAGCCCCTTTCGAGGCACATTGCCGGAGCCTGTTGTCCTGAGCGGACCCGCAGAAGAGCGGGCCGCTCCAACGTGGGGCACATCGTTTTCAGGTCCCCAGTGGGGGTCCAGAGGACACAGAAGTGCCAGTGTGTAGGAGAGTAGGATCTGCCTCTTATGTTGCCCCCACTTTTTTTCTGATGTGTACACTGGTTTCTGGCTATAGTCAGGCTGGGACCCTGCCAATCAGAGCCCCAGCCTTTCTGTTCTCTCTAAACGACTTGGAGTGCACTCTAGGTGCACTAGTGATTGGATACTGTGGTACCTTATGAGTCCCTAGTATATGGTACCTTAGGTGCCAAGGGCATAGGTACTTCACAGGCCTACCAGGGGCTGAAGCATGTATTATGCCACCCCTGGGAAGAAGACTAAATCTGACACCACAGGTCTGCTACTGTAGCCTGGGTAAGGTGGTGCATGCACTCCTTACTGTGATATAGGCTACCTATATCACTACATAGATACACACATATAAACCTATAAGTCACTCCTATGGCAGGCCTTATCAATCCTGAAGGCAGAGTGCTTGGTTCCTATGTGAGAGGGTGCCCCTGCATGAGCAGAGCCCCTCTGCAGCATTCGGAGACCCTTCTCTGAGGCTGTTTGTAGTGCAGCCTGACCATATACTCTTAAGCGCATTATAACCTTGCGTTAAATGCTAACTTTGGGATGGCTGCACGGAAACATGTCGTGTTTGGTGTCAAACATCTTGGAATACTACCTCCCCCGCCAGTTCTGGCGGCGGGGGTAGCATTCCACCCTTCTAGAGGGATAGACATGTACCTACTGTGGAAACGCGGTAGAATCCTGAAGAGCCCTGGCATCACAAAATGGATGCCACCAGTCACAGACACTGGGCTGCCCTCCTGCTGATGACCGAAACTCGCAGTGGAGGAAGCCCAACAATAGGTATCCTGTCACAGGAGGGTGTGACCACCTTCCAGACAGGGTTTAGTGTATTGGGGCTGGGTGGGTGCACTCCTAGAGTGCTTTGAAGTCCTGCACTGGGGGAGCAGAAGGCTCCTCTGTGCATATGCCAGTTCAAACCAGCTCAGGGGCTACCTGCCCCTGCTCTGGCGCGAAACTGGACAAAGGGAAGTGGGTGTAGCCACCCCCTCCCCTGACCCTCCTATAGGTGGGGTCATAGAGCTAGTCCCTCCCTTCCTTTTAGTATAAGAGGGGGAATCTGTGCATTGCAAACTAGATACCTCTGGACGACGCTCTGAAGAAGAATCCTGGACCTTCGACATTCCACTACCTCTGGAAGACTGAAGAATCTCCCTTGGAGTCAAGGAGTGACTCCCCTGCTTGGCAGGCACCAAAAACTGAAACAACGGTCGCAAACTACGCCGCTCCCGCCGGAGCCCGAGGTCCCTGCAGCCCAAGACAAGGATTTCCTGACTTCTACAAGGCCATCGTGAGTCCCCAGCGAAGCTGAGGCCAGTGAACCCCACGAGTGACGAGGAACTGCAGTCCCTGGGTACCGTGCACTATTGTCAAGTGCAACCCCTTCACGACGTTCTACGAACCTGTGCTTTGGATCACGTGTGGTCCCAGCCTCTAGCAGGAATCCCTTCGAAGATCAGAGGCCTACCTTGTCCCGAGTGACCGTGGGCCCCTGTTGAAGGAATCCTCCCAAGGCATCTTTGCAATCCCTTGCCAGCCGGCTTGTGGGTCCCCTGAAGACTTTTCTAAAGAACCAAAGGGCTCCCCTGGTTGCTCCAGGCCTGCCCTGACTTACCTTTGCTGGGTGAGTTTTCCAGACCTTGCTGGTCTGCACCATTGACTTTTTACGCTTTCCACAAGACTTGCTGCTACCAAGGCTTATTGGCTCCAATAGGGTTGCCGACACCGAAGTCAGCTGCAGACTTTGTGGGCCACGCCGAATCCAGCTCCTGGTTGTTGTCGACGCCTCCTGGACCTCGTGGCCGAAGAGTCAAGACACCTGTGAACGACCTGAATCTGCCGACGACGGTGGGCATTCATCTTCCTTGCTCCGGGTCACTGCCCAGTGACTTTGAACACTGTCCCCTCTGCTTTCAGGTCTTCCTTCTTCCGAATCCAGGCTTGGATTCCACCGGACACTTCTTCGGACTTCACAAGCAGCAAGTCTTCATTGGCTCCCATTGAAAACGACGCCGCGACCCGACACCAAAGGACACCTATGCACCCGGCTTCCCTGGGTGAGGTAACTCCAGCACTACGGTGCTCCTGTGGGTGTTGGCCCTAGAACTACTTACCCTGTAAGTGACTTGCTTGTAGCTACTCCCGAAGTGCCCTTAAACTCTTAGGGGCATATTATCAAGAACGGCGTTAAAAATTATCGCCGCTTTAGCGGCAGAAAACTGCTGCTAAAGCGGCGATAATGGGCTTGATAATATGCCCTTGAGAATTCCAATAGAAGTCCATGTTCTGGTGTGAACATGGGCTTCTATTGGAATTCTCCAGGGCATATTATCAAGCCCATTATCGCCGCTTTAGCGGCAGTTTTCTGCCGCCAAAGCGGCGATAATTTTAAAGCCGTTCTTGATAATATACCCCTCAATTTCTAACCGCGACTTGCCCCATTGAAGTCTACGGCGATCTGCGCCTGTGTTCACGCCCTGCATGCGTCCCCCGTGGGTCCTTTACTTACCTGCCTTGGGTGGTTTCGTGAGGCCCCAACACTTCTGAAGGCCCTGGGCCTTGTCTCCCTGCAAGTCGTTGTTCTTAAGTCTCTTTTTTAGTATATGGTCTGGTACGCCCCTAGGGCCCCAGCCATATTTGTGCTTAATTTATTGTGAAACGTTGATTTGTGCATATGTTCCTGACTTCTAATCTCATAAAGAGATTAGTAGAGAGTTGTTTAGTAATAAATACATATATATTTGATATCTATACCTGTGTGGTGTCTTTTCATTTGGTGATTCAAGAGATTGTGTGGTAAAACAAGCTGCTTTACATTCCTCCAAGACTTAGCCTGAAGGCTGCTCTCCACAGCTACCACTAGGATAGCTTTCTATAAAGGTTGTCTTAAACCTACCTACCATAAGAGTCGAATTGTACTGGTGCAAGGTGTCCACTTTAACTAGTGAACAGCATATACCAGGCCAACTTCTCACACAGTGCCTCTTTTGTTTTTGACCACAGCTGTACCGCCGTAGCGGCAGCTGCAACGTTTGGGCACACTTGTTTGGCAGAGCCCCAGTGGGGGTCCAGAGGGCACAGAAGTGCCAGTGTCTCGTTGTTTTTGTTCTACAGTTGCGCCGCCGTAGCGGGCAACTGCAACGTTGGGGGCCAGTTCTTTGTAGGTGAGGAAGGGGTGAGTTGCACCCCACACCCCAGTGCCTGTGCGCACTTTGTGTCTGCTGCCAAGGCAGCCAGGGGGTCATTTGAGAGATCCCTCCTAGAGCCCTGACTTTCTGGACAAAGGGCCTTTGAGCCCCAGTGTATGGCCAGTTGGCCTGGGGTCAGTTAGGTGATGGTGAACGAGGCGCAAGGCCCTAATGTGATGCCCCTTACACAATGTGTCTGTGCTGATGATTTGTGCACCCTGTGTTGATGCCTAATATTATGCACCGTGATTTATGCATAATGTGTTTATGCTGGTGATACCTAATGCATAATGTGTTTATGCTGGTGAGGCCTAATGCGTAATATGTTTATGCTAATGAGGTTTGGGCCTAACGTGGTTATGCCTAATGTCATGCTACGATTTTTTTAGGATGGTGTCTCATGCTAATGTGATAATGCTTAGGTCATTATTGTACCAGTAATTACTGGTTGTTTTATCTCTTACTACTGATCCTAATGGTTCTGACAGTGGCCAGATTGGCCCTGTCATGTATATAATCCCCTGTGAATATTGCCTAGTGCCAGTTGGCACAGTGTAAATGTGTGATTATGTTTCTAATGTGTTTATGATAATACAAAGGCTATTTTTGATATAACCTTGTGTGGAGTTTCTTTTGTAGTGTGCCTAGTGTGTTGCTGCTGTGTGTGTGTGTTGCGCAAACGCTTTACACATTGCCTCTGGGATAAGCCTGAATGCTCGTGTCAAGCTACCAAGGGGGTGAGCAGGGGTTATCTTCAGCGTGTAACTCCCTTGCCCTGACTAGAGTGGTGGTTTCTGCTTGGCTTAGGCGCATGCCCTAGCCAACCAGAAATCCCATTTCTAACAGTTGGACTGTGTTTTTTCGCAAAGAAAGAGGCAGGAAAGCTGGTGCCTCTCTATTTTGTATAAGACATTTATATATGTTATTACTTGAATTGCAGATTCTTTGATTGGTTGCTTTCAAAAATGTGTCTGGTGTCCTGATGATGACCTTTGAATGATAAGGTCAAAAAGCCGTCTACGTTCCCTTTGGCAATTAAAGAGGACAAAGTCACTGTACTATTGATCCAGTAATTTTGTGGATTACTGTTTACTATTCCTCTGCCATTGTGTCTGTTTGTATACACTGTAATTTTAGTTTTTACATGTTGATTACATGTAACCTTATGAGCACCATGTTATATGTTTGTCTTATGTGAGATCTTTTTTGTATTTTGCAATAAGTAATTTTAATAACATGAAGTTGCCTTGAAGAAAAAGCTTTGTCTGTGGGTACCGTTACTTGAATCCTAATTGTGCATGAGATTACATTTAACTCTTTTATGAATATAAAGAATTCTTCCCTGAACCACTGTAGATTGTATATTGTTTATTGCCCCAGGTTCTGGGTAATAGGGCTGCCCCTATTGCAGGCAACCTCTCTAATTTTTATGTTATGATTGGACACTATTGGTGGGTTGATGAAGAGGCATGTTTCAAAGCCTCATAGGGTATGTAGTATGTTTTACTGTTCTTTTATTGGCTGCTGTGTTTTGAGTAGTACATTTTGAGAAGTATAATACTCGCCTCCGTGACCTTAATAGAATCTAAAATTCTTGTCACAAATGCTAGAAAATGTTCTATTCCCACCCCCTCTGCATGAAGAGTTATGCTTCCGGGTGTTTCAGACTCTGATGCAAGCGCCGGGGTCCCATGCCCCCTGGCCAGGGAGGGGATTGAAAGAAAGGAGAATGTAGGTCCTCTGCTCAGACCAGACATCCAGTGAGCACCGATCAGGCAGGGACACCGCCTTTCAGTTTGTAGATAAGCTGCCTACTGACGCCTACCCTCTTGCAGGAAGGCATAAGGCAACTCAGGTCTCAGGCGGATTTCGGCACCAAGGTAGTGATTTGCCGCTTCTGGGTATTTATTAAAGGTTTGGCATTCAGGACACCTGCTGCACACTTTACCCTGTAGGATTATCAAGGAGTTATAATGCTGGGCCTGGAGCGTTACACGAACATTACTGCCATGTTCAGCCTACAAGCCAAGCACCTGAAGATACGTACTTTTGACCTGTTGTCCCACTCACCCTCTACTCCAAAATAGGAGCATCCGCAGTCCAGTACAGTATAGAAAACCATTAATATTTAGCCTGTGCTTTGTCTCCCCATAACAGCAAAGATATTTTGAAAATGTGTCCCTGTGATCCTCCTAGTGCTGATAAAATTAAAAGAGAAAACGTTTTTTTTCAGTGACAAAGCATGAGAATCAATTTTAATTGAGAAAGGTTTCTCTACAGTAGGTTACGACAGTGCTAACAGGTCTCTATGGATGTTATTGGGTCAGGTAGAATGAAAACATCAAAGTTTCAGCTGCACATAAATGTTGCGCTGGTTGCTGGAAATTGGCACAGGCTTCCTTCATCTTATCCAAAGTGTAGACCACGTCCACCATAATGCATTGATTGCAAGGGTGTGTTCCCTAGATGCCCCCCATGTTATGCTTATGAGAACATCACGTAAACCTTCCCCCTGCCTCCAACTTGTGGCAGGCCATGCACTCGAAGAATTAAAGTATTTGCTGGTATTTGTTGGGTGGTAGATGTGAGGTCTAGGAGAATCCTCACAAGACCTGCTGCCACGTGAATGTCATGTGGACCCCATTTATGCAGACGAGGGAGCCACAGTGGCCTTCTACACCTTGAGGGAATCCACATCACTCACATACCTCTATGTTACTAGAAGAGGCATTTTGCCCTTGAGGCTTCTATGGATGGTCAGTTACAAATGCACGAATGCCTTAGAAGACAGTCTAATCAGATGTTTTTCCCACCTTCTCGGAAGGCAGAGAGGGCTTCCTGTAATCCCTCTATGCTCTGTCATCACTGCCTCGTTGAGGAAAAATGTGTCCGGGAAACAGTATATTTACTTAATAAAGTCCTAACAATTATCAGTCTAGACGTGTTTTATTTAGCAGCAATTGCTTTCCCTTGTCATTGCATTGCTGTTTCTGTGCATTACTGTGCTAAGGGTAGCATCATGGGTTTGTAATTTCTCTTACATATTCCCTGCCCCAAAACCTTCACAACTGTGCCATACTCTCTCCCTTAGCATTATCTGAAGCAAGCAGAGGAGGTCAATGCAATCACGTCGTGACATCCTGCCGTCTGCAGTGCTTAATTTGTAAAAGAATGAGTGCTGGTGCCCAGGGATCTGCTCAGAAGCCACTTTCTGCCTCTTTATCTCTCTCTCACTTGCGGGTTCCAGCGTTTGTCTTTTGTGACCATTGTTCATGCTTCCTTTTCCCGCATCTTTCCCCTTTGTTTTTCCCTCTCATGCTCTTGGTAAATGTCTGATTCAGTGCCGGTGGCCCTCACCAGCAACCACAGGCTCAAATTAAGCACTGATCATCGGTTGACCAATTTCCAAACTCCCCCAAAGGCACAAATTACCTAGCCGATCTCCGCACCTACACGCAGTTAATCGACCCTCTTGAGACGTGTCTTCCCATGAGCGATTATGGGGCATATTACCGAGAAATGGCGATAACTATCGCTAACCTAGGTTAGCGCTAGTTTTCCTATCGCCGTTGATCCCTGCAAGTTATCGCCCTGTTAGCGACGTATTAGCAACATTTTGCTAACAGGCAATAGCTTCAGGGATCAGCGGCGAAAACCGCCGCTAACATTAGCGCGAAAGCGTTTATGAAGCCGGCGATAGCGGGTGGAATCCAGCGATAAGCCCTTAGCGATAGAAAAAGGCACGCTAACCCGCAAGTTTGGACTTAGCCCATCTGTCCACCCCCAATATGAAAGATGCACACAAAAAAAAGGAAAAATGCAGATGTGAGCAGCCAGGGCATAGTGCAGCACACATCAACAACCCCCTCAAGCCACCCAACTCCCTGGTTGACCAGGATGAGATCCTGGTTCCCACGCAGGACCTGCGTCTGGTTCCTGGATCCCTCACTGGACCTGCGTCTGGTTCCTGGATCCCTCGCTGGACCTGCGTCTGGTTCCTGGATCCCTCGCTGGAGCTGCGTCTGGTTCCTGGATCCCTCGCTGGAGCTGCGTCTGGTTCCTGGATCCCTCGCTGGAGCTGCGTCTGGTTCCTGGATCCCTCGCAGGACCTGCGTCTGGTTCCTGGATCCCTCGCTGGAGCTGTGTCTGGTTCCTGGATCCCTTGCTGGAGCTGCGTCTGGTTCCTGGATCCCTTGCTGGACCTGCGTCTGGTTCCTGGATCCCTCGCTGGACCTGCGTCTGGTTCCTGGATCCCTCGCTAGAGCTGCGTCTGGTTCCTGGATCCCTTGCTGGAGCTGCGTCTGGTTCCTGGATCCCTCGCTGGAGCTGCGTCTGGTTCCTGGATCCCTTGCTGGAGCTGCATCTGGTTCCTGGATCCCTCGCTGGACCTGCGTCTGTGGGCTGGAGTGGGATGTGGAGTAGCTGTGGAGTCGATGAGCCGTGGCGGGAGACATTGATGTGCGACGATCGCCCGTACCTGGTGGTGAAGTCTGGCAGGTCGCATGGAGACACGTTGCTGACCTGTGTGAGAAGCCCGCCTTGCGCACCTCGGTACAGTCAATGGTAGAGGAGATCCTGCGCACCAACATAGTGAGGTCCGCTTCACATACTATGACCCATCACTACACCGGGGTGCAAGGAGGGGATTACCAATGGTGGGTGCCGTCTCCCTGCATCACAGGACGGATGATGTTGGGCTGGCCGGACGCTCTGGAGGGTGAGGCCCCTGTGCTACGCCGAACTTGTGTGGACTGAGCGCTGCAACTACACGCCTAAGGGAGCCCTGCTGCATCAACTGCATCGGGTGGTCCACCAGCAGACTACGCGGTGACTGCTGTACCCAGCCCAGTGAAAGCACACCTGGCTCAGGCTCCTGCTGGCTGAGTCACAGATTTGGAGAGAGTGCAGTGGATTGCGCCACGGGGTCAATGTCCAGGTAAGGAGAAGGTGGGACGCGTAGCGCAGGAGGGCCGGGGGGGAGTCGCTCATGCCTATCACACGTAGATGACGCACCCCCAGTGGCGGCTCTACCGCTATGTTGGAAGAGCATTACCCCACCACCTCAAGCAGTGCAGAAGAGGAACAATCATCACATGATGATAACTCAGTCAATCAATCACTCAGGGGAATTTTAAGCGCGCCACTCACCCGTGAGGGTCGCAAGGCACTGAGGGGTGGGGGGCCGCAGATCTGTTACCCGAAGATCCAGGTCTTGAGGGTCTTCCTGAAGGTGTTCAGGGAGGGGGCACCTCTGAAGTCTGCCCGTAGCCCGTTCCAGGTATTGGATGCAATGTGGGAGAAGGATCTTCTGCCTGCTCTGGCTCTGTGGATGCGCTGGGTTTCGGACAGTGCGAGGTTGGAAGATCGGATGTCTCATTTGTGTACGTGGCAGTTGATCCTGTCGTTGAGGTATTTGGTTACGTTGTTGTGTAGGCATTTGTAGGCGTGAGTGACGACTTTGAAGGAGACTCTTTTCACCACGGGGAGACAGTGGAGTCTACGTAGGTGTTGGCTGATGTGTTAGTGCCGGGGGATGCCGAGGACGAGTCTGGCGGCGGTGTACTGTAATGTAGGTAGTTTGCGGAGTAGGGACTTGTAAATGGTGGCGTAGAGTGCGTTTCCATAGTCCAGTCTGCTGGTGATTAGTGCATGGGTGACTGTCTTCCTTGACTCTGGGGGTATCCATTTGAAGGTCTTGCGGAGGATGTGGAGGGTGTTGAAGCAGCTGGAGGTGACGGCGTAGACCTGTCTGTTCATGGTGAGGGATGGGTCGAGTACAATGCTGAGGTGTCTGGTGTGGTCCGAGGGGGTAGGTGGGCTTCCGAGGGCAAAGGCCAACAGGTGTTGTCCCATGCTGAAGGTGTGGTTCCAAGGACAAGGACTACTGTCTTCTCGGCATTGAGCTTCAGGCAGCTGTCCAGAGTGCGACGTCCTGCATTCCTTTCTGGAAGTTGAGTCTGGCGGTGGTGGGGTCTTTGTTGAGGGAGAGGATGAGTTGGGTGTCATCAGCGTAGGATACGATGTTGAGGCCGTGTTGTCGGACGGTGGCATCGAGGGTGCCATGTAGATGTTGAAGACGGTCGGGCTCAGAGATGAACCCTCTGGGACTCCGCAGGTGATTTATGTGGGATGGGAGAGGAAGGTTGGCAGTCTGATCCTTTGGCTTCTTCCGGGGAGGAATGATTGGATCCAGTCGAGGCCTGTTCCTTGTATACCGGCGTCGTGTAGTCTGGTGACTAGTGTGTGATGGGAGACGGTGTCGAAGGCCACTGAAAGGACGAGTATGATGAGGGCCGCGGAGTGGCCTTGGTCCAGGAGTGTGCGGATGTCGTCTGTGGCGGCGAGTAGGACGGCCTCGTTGCTGTGGTTGGTTTGCAATCCGGATTGGGACGGGTCGAGGATGGCGTTGTCATCAATGAATCATGTCAGTTCCCTGTTGACTGTTTACTCTGCAACTTTGGCCGTGAAGGGGAGGAGCGAGATGGGCCGGTAGTTCTTGAGGTCGGTGGGGTCAGCTGTGGTCTTTTTGAGAAGGGGCCAGACTTCTGCACGCTTACAGTCGTCTGGGTAGGTGCCTGTTTTGAAGGTGGTGTTGATGGTGCATTGCAGTTCGTGTGTGATGGCGGCTGCGGCTCTGTGGTAGATATGGGAGGACATGGGTTGGTGGGGGCCCACAAGTGGATGCCTTTCATGGTTGAGGCGGTGTCTTCGGCTGTGACTGGCGTCCAGGTGGAGATGGTGGGCTGGCTGGTGTGTCCGGGGCCCGGGGTGTCTGTAGACGAGGGTTCCTCGGAGTGTGGAGTTGTGGCTGGTCTGGATCTGGAAGTGCTGGTGTTCGGCGGAGGGGAAGGTCTCGCTGGAGGTGGTGAGGCGGAGGGTGCTCTTTTGGGCAATGGTGAGGCACCCTCCCGGGTGGTTGGTGCGGTCCTTCCTCTGGATCTTGTATCCGTCCGGGATGGCAGTGCTGATGTCGGGGGTGGAGGAGGCGTTGGTCCAGGTCTCCGTGAAGAAGGCGATGTCGGGCGAGAGAGAGTCGAGTAGGTTCCAGATTTCCACGGCATGTTTGTGCACGGAGCGCCCGTTGAGGAGGATGCATCCTAGGGTGTCGCCGGTGCTGGCGTCGGCTGTGTTGGAGTCCGGGGTGGTGGTTAAGCTCTGGTAGCAGTGGAGGCAGGAGAACTGGCCATGGGTCGTGCTTGCCGAGGCCTGTTGTCAGTCTCTGACTTTCCCGGGGTTGAGTGCGTGGAGGGTGGCTGTGCTGTAGCAGTGGGTGGCCCGTGATCCAGGCTTCCTGGCGCTGGTCGCAGTTGGTTTGCAGACGTGCGCAGACTGGCTTGTCTTAGGCGCGCCTTCTGCGCGCCAGCGGCGCGTGTCCGCTGCGCAATTGCGCAGCGTCCACCATCAAGTAGGGGAGGGTGTAGGAACGATCAGCTGGGAGGTGGGAATGTGCGAGGACAGGGGTGCGGGCCGCAGGGGCAGCAGCGGCGGGAAGCGGGTAGTGCGGGCTCAGAGAAGCCAATACAACAGTTAAAAAAGGGAAAAACAAGGGATAAATAACTCAAGCAATCATGCTATGTATCCTCAGGGGGTGGGCCGGTGGGTAGGACTGCTCCTAACACGGAGCAGGGAATGTGCGAATTGGCATGCACACTCAAGTGCGCAATGACTGTTTGGTCGGCCCACTCAGGCTGCCCAATGCAGACATGCGCACTTCTCTGTTTGCAATGCAGGCTGCATTACAGCCTGCATGGAGAACATGCCCACCCCTCCGGCCCCTGCCTGCATGACTTGTCCTGTTGCCAATTAACAATCCCACCGCTGCAACGCAGCGTTGTGATTGACTCAGGGGAGGGAGCCTGGCTGCCTACTTCCTTTTCCTGGAAGCAGACGCAGGAGAGCAGGAGCTACAAAGATACGGGACACAGCTTAGAGGTAAGACTTCCCTCAATAGATTTTTAACAACACACGCTCACACACATCCCCGCGTCCACGCACCATCCAGTGTTCTTTATGGGGTTTACCACCTCACAGCTGTCCAGACACCCCCGCACTTCTCAATGGTGGTCGCTGTGCACCCATGCACAGCGGGCATACCACTCGTGTGCCAAAGGCACATACGTAGTTGCGATGCAAGCCATAACATCGCATTCCATTCCGATACCTACTAATACTATGCACATTGCAACAGTAGAGTAGGTGTTGCATAGCGGAGACATGAAGATCACTGTTCCCACTACAGTGAGTGCGACCCAAAAATGACCTTTGCACAACAAACCCAACCGTGAACCCTGAAATTCCTTTCTGAACCCCCAAAAGGCACCCAAAAGATCACATTTGAGACAAATGCACCCCCCAAATTTCTCTTCATTTTGGCACAAAACACACTCAAGATTTAGAAATTTGACCCCAAAAAAGCACCCAAAAATTCCAAATTTTAGCCCAAAAAACACCCCATTTTTCATATTTTACCCCAAAAAACACCCAATTTTTCATATTTTACCACAAGACATAGTCCAATTTTCATTTTTTACATCCAAAACCCATACACACTGAAAAAGTTTGGATTACCCCATTTCTGACCTAACAATGCATTGTGATCAAATGCGATGTTAAGGGACCCGCGTTTTCGGAGTTGCGTTGTTATGATGTACTGCCTGCGTTGTTAGGGTCGTCTCCCGTGACAAACGCAACACATTAGCTTCACCGTTGGCGTCCGTTTGCCCTTGGACCGTGCTCAGCGCCACGGTGCATTCCTCTTGGACACTCCACCGCTACGACGCCAGCACCCTCCTCGCCATCAACCCTGGACGCCACCTCGCCTGCCAGGACAAACCTCTGCTACAGACCGGACATCGCCATCGTCATAACTGACGGCTGCAGTTTCACCCGCAAGGAGCACCCCGACCGTCAAGGAGGAGGCCTTGTCATCACCTACAGAGGCTCACTCCGACTAACCACGCACTCTAATGACCCTAGGGTGACCATGGACCACCTCAACTCCCAGATCCGGACCAAGCACATGCACCTCCTCTGCGGCACCCTCATGTGCAGGCCCACCGGGCCATGACCCCCCATTCTCCAATACCATTGTAGACATAATTGCACCACTGGGTCTCCCATCCACCGACGACATCCTACTCGGTGTACTCAAGTTCCAAATGGACAACCCCAGTGACAAGGACACCACCCACTCCTGTGGAAGGTCACCTACATCAGACGCAAGCAGCAAGTCACCGCATCAAGCCACATAGCAGGACACATGGTCGAGCACGTCACTTCCGCCAGCGGGAACTTCAACTGCTGACACAACACCGGACTCTCCTGGACCGACCATCATTGGTAACATCACGTCTTCACCTTGCCCACCGGACGCCACCGCCATCATCGCACCCCCTCGCAGCTGGATCAAGACCACCGAAGAACGTCTCGTCAAATCCCTCCACACCAACACTCCATCAATGCTTCCAGAAGATGACACCGCAGCGCACAGCCACCACCGATGGATCTCCAACAGCGCCAATATTCGGGCACCCCTCATGAACAGCACTGCATCAGTACCTTCTGCCTGCCTGATGGCAGGCATGAGGGTGAGGCAGTGCCACAGGGATAGGCTGGCCCCATGCATTGCTGGAGTTGCGTTATGGTTGTGACACAACTGCAGCAATGCGTGACTTTGGCGCAGGCAGATACGTCAGGATTCCTGACGTATCTGTCATTACTTGCGTCATGGAGCGCTGTCCAGTGATTACAGCGCATCCATGCTGTCGCAAGAAGGGCGTAGTGAGCAGTGTTGCAACGCTGTCTTGTCGCAACGCAGCAACACTTTTCATGACTGTGGCACAGGAATGCGCACTATCTTATTGATTGTGCGCATTCCTGCACTGTATTTTTGTCGCAGGGCAGCGCTGCAACATTGCTTGCAGCGCTGTCCAGCAGCAGAAACATGCATAGATGTGGGCCCAAGACTTATCCCCATTTTTAAGACCAGCTATTTTCTGGTCTTAAGTTCCTACAGCTAACGGGCCTTAGCATGACTTTTTTTATCGCTTCGCTGGTCCGGGCCATCCTTGCTAATAGGGCGAAGTGCGGTTAGAGGGAGTTTTAGTAACATTTAGAGATGGAACGCCTACCTTGCATGTCATTAGCGATAAATATCGCTGGCATGCAAGACGATAGAAAAACCGTCTGCTATCGCCGGAAAGCTGCGACAGTTTGATAATAGGGCGATAGAAATAAACCACGTTAGCGGCAGGAAAGTACCGCTAACGCGGCGATAAATGGCTTGATAATATGCCCCTATGTTCTAGAATGGGTTCTGATTGTGGTAAAATCTCGAAAGTCCAGCGAACACCTGCTACAACATTCAATTTAAAGAAACGTTCTAAAAATGTATGAAAATGTGCAGTGTGCGGAAAATGGATTACCTAATAAAATGTCATTTTGTGCAGGAAGAACACTTGTTTGAGTGAAATCCAAAATGTATGCAGAGTACACATTGTGTACTGTTAGCCGATTATCGGAAGCTAATATTTATTTAGAAAATTGGATTAATTTCTAGAAAATATTTTACAGAAGATGCCTATAGTGTCCTTGACATAATGGAATGTAAAGTAATTCCTAGACCTGATTTACATTCATCGTGAGGGGTGACTCTAATCTTTGTACCGATGATAGGTTAAATGTTTTATTGCATTAGCTTAATGAAAATAAATCGAGTCAAAATGTTTTGCTATTTTGTAGCTCTTATGACTTGGAATCCCTTCTATAAGATGCATTGGCAATTTTACACTGAACACTTGAGAGAAAATTAGACATGTTAATTAAAAGCTTAAATTCTAATGAAGGGAGTGCTGGAAAGAGAACAGGGCTCTTTGTAATGGGAAGGAGAGTAAAAAAAATAGCATGTGAGCTGTATTTTCCTTATTGTATGGGGAAGGCAAAAATGTAAAACGATTTAACTGGTAAAACTCCAAAACATATTAACTCGAATTAATAGAACAATCGGTGCAATTTCAAATTAATTGCACAATTGTATGAGAATAGCTTTTTCAGTTACATTTCTTCACACCATTCCTCTGTGCCAGTAGGCAGAGACCTGGAAGAGTCTACAGGAGCAGTGATTGTATATTCTTGATGGTCACCAAGCTTGTCTATGCTTTATAAACCTTTACACTACGGGCTCTGCTAGAGCCATAGTACACATACAACGCACTTTCCCTGTTTGTGCCATGGTGCACCTTTAAATAAGTGGGCCGATAGCAATCAGGGAAAGTGTGCCTGTTACAGCGAATGCACTGCCCCAGGGCAGCCGTAAATTTGTGCTACCCTGTGGACAGCACATTCAAGTGAAATATGAAATGGCTGCTACCAAGCCGCTTCGTGTTTCACTGTGCAGGTGGCAACCCGCCTGCACTTTAAAGAGGGATTAGAGATACTTTTGCAGGTTGGTGCAGTGAATGACTGCACCTTCCTTCAAGGGGATGTCTGGGAGTCCATGGGACTCCCTTTCCACCATCCAGAGGGCTGCCATCAGGGGGTACACTAACAGCGAGCCACCTTTTGACAGCTTTTTTGCATTTGCACCTGTGTCCATAATATGGCGTGGATGCAGAGGGAAAGAGATTCCCTCATTTGCATGAGGCCACACCCCATGCAAGTGGGGGAAAACCCTATTGAGATAGCACTGGTGCTACATGTGCACCAGTGCTATCTGTATTACAAAAGGGGCTTGACAAGCATCTGAGGCCCCTTCTGTAATTCCAAAGTGCCCCGGGGGTGCACAAAGAGGGTGCACATGCCCATTGTGCACCCTGGAGCACTTTCTGTACTATGGCCCCTGGTCTTTCAGAGAGAAATTCAACAGAACTTTATCACCTTACACAGAGCATTGAGACTATACAACCACTACTCACACTAACACACCTGATAGATTTTTCCAAATCCCAGCAACACAAGTAACTGTTTTTTCTATCCCATATGCAGCATTATATTGTTTTCGAAATTATGGCGGCATTAACCAAAAGGCATAGTGCCCATATTGGCATGCCTGGTATGTGGCACAAAAGTTGCCAACTAAGGAGTGCCTGACAGACCTATGGCATGTCTAATACCATAAACCCATTGGTTGCAGCCACATATGTAGATCTCAGATGTGAATGCCAGCTTCGATTTAAACAATAGTGCCAAGCATAAGATACATTCTATGATCGTTTTACCAATTCTAGTATTCTGATGCTGGGCTCTGTGCAGTATGCCTAAAAGTAATGCACATGCAGGATGGTTGCATCACTAATACCTGGACACTGATGGGTCTATTCACAAGCTGCAGTTTTAGTACATAAGAGCACTACAATAGTCTAGTAAAGTACTACATATGCTATTCACAAACCTACAAGTGCAAATCTACAACTCTACTTCTATCTTTTCTATGAGGAGATCCTCACACATGCAAATGTACTACTTAGGGCCCGATTATGATGTCGGATGGACCTGAGTCCGTCTGACATTGTTTGGGAACTGGGACCGAACGACCTCCTGTCGTCAGTCCCAACCCAGCAATTAGGATGCGACTGAACACTGTTTGGTCGCATTGCTATTCTTTACAATGGGAGCATGCATTCCAACAGGAATGCATGCTCTCATTGTAAAGAGCTGAGGTGCAGTTCATCCCTGCACCCCGTGGCAGGCACCTCAAGGTGCCTGCCACTGGGTGCAGGGATCAACAGGGGGGCACCATAAGTGCCCCTAGGCCACCATCCGGAGGCCGTGCACCCACGGGGTCCTGCTGGGGGGCCCCCAAAGATGGATTCCCACAGCCTTTCTGTGTCGGAAAGGCAGGCACAGAAAGGCTGTGGGAATCTGCCATCGTAATCCCTCGGGTGGAGAGAGCTGCCCGAAGGATTACTGGAGGATTTCCAAATGGCAGACGGGCTCTCCAAGCCAGTCGGAGCCCATTCGGAAATATTGTTCGGATTCCCTTTCCAAACGACCCCATCAAAATGGGTCAGTCAGAAAGGAATCCGAACAGCCAATTATGATGCCGTAGGAATGGCTCCGACCGAGGGTCAGAGCCGTTTCCTACGGCATCGTAATCGGGCCCTTAGTAGTAAATGTACGAGAGGAGTGCGTAAGGAAGGGTTTAGGGAGGAGTTTTTGGAAGGAACATACACCTGCAAAGGAGTAAGCCAACTGCTATTCACCAACTAAATTTCTAAAGTACTCTGCCAAAAGGGACCCAAAACAGTAGTAAACTACTCCAGCTCAGAGCTGGAGTAATTCCAGCACTACAGTTTTCATTTAACATTATTTTCAATTGGGTTTTATTTAGGCCCAGGTGCAAAATATAATTATGCTTGGGAGTTGGTGGAATTTGGTAACTGCATTATTCTCCCATTGGTGCCTTGCGGTGTTCACATGAACAATGTGAGGCTCCCGTAATGCGAGCACAAGCGAGATTTGCCAGGCGCTTGCTTGATTTCCGGTCACCATGGAGCTTTCCGGTGCCATTTTGTGATGCCGGCGATTGCAAGCGGCTGCAGCTGCTTCTCGAGTAGATTTTCTACTTGAGAAGCAGCTAAACGAACTCGAAAATACCTTTTAAAGTTGGTATTCTATTCAAACAGATGATTCAGGTTGTTTTTTAGTGTGAAAAGCATTTTTTATTCCATTTTTTTCAACAGGAAGGAAGTACACAGAGACTCCAACTTCCTCTTCCTGTCCAGAAGGCTCTTCCCACTGCTTTGTCCACCTCCTGGTCACTTTTTATTTGAGTTTCAATGTGAAAGGATACATCTCTTTGTTCACAATTCCTGCTGCATATATACTATTGGATTTTAATAAGGACATTTGTTTTTGTGACATCACAAGTAAGTTAAAAAAACTTTTGGATAAGGGTGTTGTTAGATAGAGGGAATGCACCAGTATATATTTGTACTTTTATTAATTTTTTTAATTTGATTGTGGTTGTGGTGGGTTGCCTGGAGATGCAGTAGGGGCCTAGTATTTATTTTTCATTTCATTTTTTAGCTGTCAATGTCAATAATAAATGTATTCGATCTAAATAAATTAGACCATAAAAGCATATCACAAAATACATTAAAAAAAATACGAAAAAAGTCCCACATCATTTACAACAATACATATTTGAAAACCAATTCATTTCATTTCAATTAAATAGTCGTCTATTGCCTCATTTAGCTCGCCCCCGCTACAATTTTAAAACATCCAGTCAAATGTAAATGGATAGTAAAGATACAGGAGTGTAAAAACCTCAAATCTGGGTCCGCCATTTATTGCTAATCTAAACATTTATATCAATTCATAGTGGAGAAGTTATAATTAAAATCTAAACTGTTGATATTTGTCGTATAAAAAGCAAGTTAACCCCTTCCCTGGGGGGGTAATTCCCCCACGGGTGCGGGGGGCGGGGGGGTGAGCGCGGCGCCGCAGTGCTCGTGACGAGACCAGCTCATCATGAGTCACGGTGGAGCTGTGCTCATGACGAGCTGGTCTTGTCACGACCCCGCCCACTGATTAATTCTCCCGCACAGGCGGCAAATTAATCCCGCGTGGGCGGAGTGCAGCCGTTATGACGAGACCAGCTCGTCATGAGCACAGCTCCACTGTGACTCATGACGAGCTGGTCTCGTCATGAGCACCGAAGCGGTTAATTAAAAGACATTTATCATTTGATCACCAATCCATTCTCATACAGGATTATTCATGTCGTAATCACCAAGTTCTTCCTGGCATAAAAAACACTCCATAAAAAACTTGACATTCTTACACAGATATTGATGGTGGACAAAGTCTGTAGAAACAGATACGCCGGACAACATTGAACAAACAATAAAGGCTTCAGAAGGCTTAAGATATAACGTTTCCTCCACAGATGATAAAATTTGCAAAACAATAGGACATGCATTGTACTCTGTGTCGAAGTGTTGTCACAGGGGCATTTACATAGATTTTAGGACCAATCGTTGGGTCCGGGAAACTACCAATACGATGAAAAATATCCATTCTGAAATGAGTCAGGATAAATCTGTGCCTTTGAGTCGGGACAGCTATCATGTAAAGGCTGCATATCATAACTGGTTAAAATAAGCTGATTCCTTAAAACAGTGGGCTTTAGTAGTTCGGCAGACAGTCTTATAACCTCTAAATGCATTAAGCATTTGTTTTTTAAATCTTTCCTGCTAATTTCAGCTAAGGATTCAGGATTGTTAAAATAGTCTGGATGCCCCAGGTCCCGGATAAAAACGTTGTATGAATATCAACCATGGCATACGGGTGTGCAAAGTTGATTTTAAACAGTCCCCTATAATAGAGTGGTTTAAGGCAGTATTATCAGATGTCCAGACTTTGTGCCACAATAAAATGGATTGAATCGTAAGTCAGTAAGAAAATGTACGCCCAGCTCAGCATGGCACACAAATGTAGAAGAACTATTAGGTGTGGCTAGCAAATACCTCAGAAACTCATTTTCCACAAGTTGCAGTGCCGTACAGTTTGCATGCCCCCATATACCCGCCCCGTATCGTGCTTTACTAATATATTTAGCCTTATAAATGTTGAGCATTTCACGAGAGAGACTTGTACCTAACCTGGTGGCAAATTTTCGTAGGGCCATACAGGCACTTCTAAATAATAATGCCCTGGTCTTAATGGCGCAATTCCATGAGCCTTCTTTATCAAATAAAACTCCCAGATATGAAAAACTATTGGTAAATTCTGTAGTCGTTTCCAGGATTTTAACGGCACAACATTTTTTAGCTTTTAAAAGTGAAAGAGATTACACAGTTAAGTACATATTCTCCATGTTTGTTAAATTTGCTGTATACATTTATTTTACCATTTTGCCTAGTCTGCCCACGGGCCATCCAGCGAGTACTAGCCATTGGGTATATGTAACAACTGTTTTTGTTGTATATGTTGTTTTACAACATCTATGATTTAGGCCAGGGATGGCAGTGGATTAAGCCATGCAAACTGTATTTTTTTGTATTTCTCTTTTTTTTCTTGTAAATGTGTATTTTATTTTAGTGGGTTAATATATTGGTGCTGTGGGAGGATGTGTGTTATTGTAATTTTTTTTATAGCTGACTTTTAATTTTCATTTGTGGCATTGGTGAGTTAATGGTAGTGCTCTCTTCATTGTTTGCCATGCCTCACTTGTCTGGCCAGTGTGTGTGTCTGTGTTTGCCTGAGGCCATCATTTTGTCTTTGTTCACCATGCCATGTGGCCAGTGGCCATTTTGTGCAGTCATAGGCCTGCATGTGTTATTTGTTGTACATACCTCTTTGCTTGTTTTTGTTTGACCGTGTGGCCGGCGGCCATATTGTTTAGTCAATCGGTATGCTTTTGCCATAGGCCTGTATGTGTTCTTTGCTGTCCATGCCTTCTTGCTTGTTGGTGTTTGAACTGTGGCCAGTGTGTTACCCCCTTTTCAGCCAGGCCATTCCCCCTCACGTGCCAAGCCTTTTTTGGCTATTTGGGGTAGTTTGCACTTAGGCCCCCATAACTTTTTGTCCACATAACGTATCAGCGCCAAAGTTTTCCAACGTCTTGGGGATTATAAAGGAACCCAGGGTTTGTGGATTCCCCTGGAGGGGATAGAGAAATTAGCAAAAATACAGCTAACATTTGGGTTTTGGGGGAAAAATGGAAAAAAGTGCTGCAGAAGAATGCATCTGTTTTTTTCCCTGCAAATGGTAAAGGGTTTGTGGTGCTAACATCACCATCTTCCCAGCTTTCAGGAACAGGCAGACTTTTGTCAGAAAACCACTTTTTTTTTAACACAGTTTTGGCATTTTACTGGTACATAGCCCATTTTTCCTATTTTTTGGTTTTTCAACCTCTCACACACCCATACAACCACTCACACACCCACTCACACCCACCCATGCAACCAGTCACACACCCATACCCATACCCAAAGCAGTCAGCCTAAAAACGTATAAAAAATAATTGCACTTATCAACACACTGTGATAACCCCTCAATCTCTACATGTTTTTGGTCCTTCCCTGTCACGGGCACTTGGCCTACCCACACAAGTGAGGTACCATTTTTCTCGGGAGACCAAGAGGAACGCTGGGTGGTAGGTAATTTCTGTCGGTGTGGTGATCCCACACAGAAATGTGAGGAAAATGTGATTTCTTTCGCTACATTTGAGGTTTGCAGGGGATTCTGGGTAAGAAACCATTGGGGAATCCACGTAAGCAACATCCTCCCTGGACTCCCCCTGGTTTCTAGTTTTCAGAAATGTCTGGGTTTGGTAGGTTTCCCTTTCAAATTTGGCTAAAAAAGTCACATTTTTCTCACATTTCTGTGTGGGAAAGATGTGGGATCACTGTGCCGGCACAAATTTCCCACCACCCAGTCTCCTGATAAATATTATAAGCAAAGTCGGTCTAAAAACTTATTTAAACAACCTGCCCTTTTTGACCCACTTTGGTTCCCCCTCAGTTTTTCATTTTATGCATTTTTAAGGCTGACTCTGCTTTCGGCACCCACACAAGTGAGGTATCATTTTTATTGGGAGACCAAGGAGAACATTGGGTGTTGTGAAATTCGTGCTGGCATGGTGATCCCGCAACTTTTCCACACAGAAATGAGAGGAACTTGTGACATTTGAGCTACATTTGAGATTTGCAGGAGATTCAGGGTAATAAAATGCTGGGGGATCCATGCAAGCCACACCACCAGCCAAGCCCCAGTCCACAGACACCGCCAGACAAGCACCATTCATGCACACTGCCAGCCAAGCACCATCCATGCACACCACCAGCATACCGCTAGCCAAGCGACAGTACTCGCACACTTCCAGCCAAGCGCTTTCCATGCACACCGCCAGCCAAGCGTCATCCACGCATACCACTACACACTGTCAGCCAAGCACCATCCGCGCACACCACCAGGCAAGCGACAGTCCACGCACACCACCAGCAAAGTGCCATCCAAGCACACTGCCACCCAAGCACCATCCTCGCACATCGCCAACCAAGTGCCATCCACGCACACCACCAGCCAAGTGACAGTCCACACACACCACCAGCCAAGGTCCTTCCACGCACACTGCCAGCCAAGCATCATCCATGCACACCACCAGCACACTGCCAGCCAAGCACCATCCATGCACACCACTAGAAAAGCAACGGTACGTGCACACCACTGGCAAAGCGCCATCCACACACACTACCAGCACACCACCGGCCAAGTGACAGTCCATGCACACAGCCAGCCAAGCGGCAGTCCACGCACACCACCAGCCAAGAGCCAGCCACGCACATTGGCAGCCAAGCGACAGTCCATGAACACCGCCAACCAAGCGCTATTCACGCAGACCGCTGGCCACACAACAGTCTACCCACACTGTCAGCCAAGCACTAGTCCACACACACCACCAGCCATACGCAAGTCCACACACACCGCCAGCAAAAAACCAGTACACACAGACAGCCAAATGCCAGTACATGCAGACCATCAGCCGAACTCCAGTTCACACACACACACACACAGAAACTTTGTCTAGTGCTTTTCTGCCCCCCTTGGGGGCAGATGAGACTAAAAATATTGCCAATCTGCCTTGGGGGCAGACACAGCCAAAATGTGTACACAAATAAAGGGGAGCGACCTTACATAAGGGGCCACTCCTTGACATGCCCATAAACCTATCCCTGGTGCCTAGAGGGCTTTCTGCCCCCCCTGGGGAGCAGATCGGGGGCTATTGCCCCATCTGCCCTCCTAGGAGGAGCCGAAAGGCTATGCCCATTTGTTTTTGGAAGAGTGGGGGCATTAGTATGCCCATTCTGGGAGGCCCTCACCCCTATACTATGAAAAAATAGTCCCTAGGGCCTAGTGGGCTTTCTGCCCTCTGGTGGAGCAGATCAGGGGCTATTGCCCCATATCCCCCAGAGGGGACAGAAAGACTTTGCCCATTTGTTGTTGAGGGGGTAGGGGCATTAGCATGATGATTCTGAGCAGCCCTAACCCGTACTCTAGCTAAAACAAATGCTCCCTGGTACCTACTGGGCTTTCTGACCCCCAGGGGGACAGACCAGAGGCTGTTGCCCTTATCTGCCCCACAGAAGGGGCAGAAAGACTGTGACTATTATTATTAGGGGGGCAGGGTCCTAGGCATGCCCATTCTGGTCATCTCCCACCCTTAGTATACAAAACAAATCTCTGGTGCCTAGGGGGCTTTCTGCCCCCCACGGGGTAGTCAGATGGGGAACAATTGCCCCCATCTTCCCCCCCAGGGGGGCAGAAAGACTGTGACTATTTTTGGGGATGGGGTGGGGCCATTGGCATGCCCATTCTGGGCATCCTCCACCCCTATGCATTACAAAACAAAATTATCCTTGGTGCCTAGTGGGCTTTCTGCCTCACTAGGGTGGCTGTTCGGGGGCTTTTACACCCATCTGACCCCCAGGTAGTCAGAAAGAATCTGGCTTTTTTGTGGGGGGCAGGAGCATTGGCATGCCCAGTCTGGGCAACCCCCAACCCTAGGCATTACAAAAAAGTTATGCCTGGTAGGCTTTCTGCCCCTCGGGGGGGCAGAAAGACTGTTGCCATTGGTGTCTATGGGTGGGGGCATTGGCATGCCCATTTTGGGCAGCCCCCACCCGTATACATTACAAAAAAAATAATCCCTGGTGCCTAGGGGGCTATTGCCTCCACATGCCGCCCCAGGAGGGGCAGAAAGACTAATCTGGCCCAAAAATATGGAGGCAGCAAAAGCCCTTGCCCAAGGGGCCGCTCCCCCTCCCTGGTGCCTAGGGGAGTGGATCCCTGCTTGCGGGTCGGCCTCCTGCGTTGATCCCCAAGCAGGCAGCCACTTGGGAGGGGTACCATTGGAAAGGGGAGATTCTCCCCTTTCCAATGATACCTCTCCCATCTGCCTGGGTGCTCGGGGGCTGAGATAGCCCCACAAGCACCTAGTCAGTGAAAGTGAAATGATCCGATCAGCTCATTTCACTTTAGTTTTCGGTGAAATGTCGTCAGTGCGCAGTGTGCAATGATCGTCATTTCAAGGAAAAACAAAAACAGACTTGGGAGCTGGAAAAGCTCGTTCCCAGCTCCCAAGGCTATTTTTTCCCAAAAGACAGTCCCTCGGCTGTAAACAGCAGAGGGATTTCCTGCTCATGTGCAGATGGCAGAACATTTCCGCCATTGACACAGAAGCTCCACGGCCAAATCCTTTTTTTCTAGGTTTCAAAGCCATTTTCCAGGGACACTGAGGAGGGCTATGACTTTTTGTTTTTTGTCTTTTTTCCCCTGAAATCAGTTAAATGTGCTTGAGGATCATTGTAGTATGTATAAACAGTGTTTATATAATATTATATGCATTTTTTCAATTTTCCCCTGCACTTCCTTGCCTCCCAACGGATTTCTCATGGTCCCTAGTGAGTCAGCAGAAATCTTTGGGGATTATTTCATTTTCCCTGCACCCCTCCCTGCCATAGGTGACCATCAGCATTCACTCTTTTAAAGGATTATTCTATTTTTCCCTGCACCCCCTGCCTTCCATAGGCCTCTTAGGGCATAGGTGCACACCAGAAGTCACCTTTATGAGGATGGTTCCATTTTTCCCTGAACCTCCTGCCTAGCATAGGTCTTTTTGGCCATTGCCATACGCTACCATTTACTTTTTCTAAGGATTATTCAATTTTTCCCTGCACCCCTGCCTGCCATAGGTCTCTTAGGCCATAGGCGCACACCAGCATTTACCTTTTTAAGGATTATTCCATTTTTCCCTGTACCTCAGCCTGCCATAGGTCTCTTAGGCCATAGGTTCACAACAGCATTCACCTTTTTAACCCCTTCGCTGCTAGGCCTTTTCCCCCCCTGTGGTAAGCCTTTTTTTGGCTATTTGGGATAGTTCGCGGTTAGGCCCCTGTAACGTTTTGACCACATAAGGTATCCACGCCAAATTTGCGTCCTTTTCTTCCAACATCATGGGGATTCTAAAGGTACCCAGGGTTTGTGGATTCCCCTGGAGGGGACCCAGAAATTAGCCAAAATACAGCTAAATTTTGGTTTTTTGGGGAAAAATGGGAAAAAAGTGCTGCAAATGAAAGCGTCTGGGTTTTTCCCTGCAAATGGTATCAAAAAAGGGTTTGTGGGGCTGAAATCACCATTTTACCAGCTTTTAGGGAATGACAGACTTTTGTCAGAAAACCAACATTTTTTACACAGTTTTGGCATTTTTCTGGGACATAGCCTATTTTTGCTATTTTTTGTGCTTTCAACCTCCTTCCAGTTAATGGTAGAAAGGGGTATGAAAGCAATAATGGATCCTGGAAAGCTATACATTTTAGTAAAGTAGACAAAATTCTGAATTTAGCAAGGGGTCATTTGTGTAGATCCTTCAAGGTTTCTTTATAGAAACTAACAGTTAAATATAGGAAAAATTGAAAATTAGTTGGAAAAAACAGCCTTTTGTGTCAACGTTTTCACATGTAACTTCTTCTAATTAAGACAGCTCTTTAAAAGCAATATACCGTTACATCCGTGGGACCTTACTGGTTGTGGGTATATATAGGACTTGTATGTTCACCAAGAACCCGACGAACCCAGAGCCAAAAACTGAGCAGCGACTTGCAATGGTTTTTTATTATGTACCGGGTATATAGCAATTATTCCGGGAAAATGTATACATGGAAAAATCGGTATGAAAGACACCTATGTATTTCTGAAATGGGAACAAAATATAGAGTTTAGAAACAGTAGATATTTGCACATTTCCGAAATTGGGAATACTCATACTAGCATTAGAATTATCGGTCATTTTTCAAAATGACTTCTTTTTTACACATTGTCTTTCATTTGGAAGGCAGAAATGCATTGAAAGTCAATAGGTAATAACAGTTGCTTTACAAATCTGAATTACCCTAAGTCTTCCGATAAAAATGGTACCTCACTTGTGTGGGTAGGCATAGTGCCCACGACAGGAAACGGCTCAAAACACAACGTGAACACACCACATTTTCACAATGAAAAATTACCCTTTTTTTGCAAAGTGCCTAGCTGTAGTTTTTGAACCCTAGCTCTGCCGGTACCTAGGGAAACCTAGAAAACCTATACACTTTTGAAAACTAGACACCCAGGGGAATCCAGGATGGGGTGACTTGACTGGCTCTCACCAGGTTCTGTTACCCAGAATCCCTTGCAAACCTAAAGAATTGCCAAAAAAACCACATATTCCTCACATTTCTGTGGTGGAAAGTTCTGGAATCTGCGTAGATCCACAAATTTCCACCCACCCCGCGTTCCCCAAAGTCTTCGGAGAAAAATGGTACCTCACTTGCGTGGGTAGGCCTAGTGCCCGCGACATGAAACGGTGCAAAACGCAACTTGGACACACCACATTTTCACAGTGAAAAATGACCCTTTTTAGGGAAAGTGACTAGCTGTAGTTTTTGAACCCTAGCTCTGCCGGCACCTAGGGAAACCTAGCAAACCTATACATTTTTTAAAACTAGACACCCAGGAGAATCGAGGATGGGGTGACTTGACTGGCTCCCACCAGGTTCTGTTACCCAGAATCCCTTGCAAACCTAAAAAATTGTCAAAAAAACCACATTTTCCTCACATTTCTGTGGTAGAAAGTTCTGGAATCTGCGTGGATCCACAAATTTCTACCCACCCCGCGTTCCCCAAAGTCTTCCAAGAAAAATGGTACCTCACTTGTGTGGGTAGGCCTAGTTCCCACGACATGAAATGGCGCAAAACGCAACGTGGACACACCACAATTTCACAGTGAAAAATGACCCTTTTTTGGCAAAGTGCCTAGCTGTAGTTTTTGAACCGTAGCTCTGCCGGCACCTTGGCAAACCTAGCAAACCTATACATTTTTGAAAACTAGACACCCAGGGCAATCTAGGATGGGGTGACTTGAATGGCTCCCACCAGGTTCTGTTACCCAGAATCCCTTGCAAAGCTAAAAAATTGCCCCAAAAACACATTTTCCTCACATTTCTGTGGTGGAAAGTTCTGGAATCTGCGTGGATCCACAAATTTCCACCCACCCCGCGTTCCCCAAATTCTTCCGAGAAAAATGGTACCTCACTTGCGTGGGCAGGCCTAGTGCCCGCGACAGGAAACAGCACAAAACGCAACGTGGACACACCACATTTTCACAGTGAAAAATGACCCTTTTTTTGGCAAAGTGCCTAGCTGTAGTTTTTGAACCCTAGCTCTGCCGGCACCTAGGGAAACCTAGAAAACCTATACAATTTTGAAAACTAGATACCCAGGGGAATCCAGGATGGGGTGACTTGACTGGCTCCCACCAGGTTCTGTTACCCAGAATCCCTTGCAAACCTAAAAAATTGTCAAAAAAAACACATTTTCCTCACATTTCTGTGGTGGAAAGTTCTGGAATCTGCGTGGATCCACAAATTTCCACCCACCCCGCGTTTCCCAAATTCTTCCGAGAAAAATGGTACCTCACTTGTGTGGGTAGGCCTAGTGCCCGCGACAGGAAACGGCGCAAAACGCAACGTGGACACACCACAATTTCACAGTGAAATATGACCCTTTTTTGGCAAAGTGCCTAGCTGTAGTTTTTGAACCCTAGCTCTGCCGGCACCTAGGGAAACCTAGCAAACCTATACATTTTTGAAAACTAGACACCCAGGAGAATCGAGGATGGGGTGACTTGACTGGCTCCCACCAGGTTCTGTTACCCAGAATCCCTTGCAAACCTAAAAAATTGTCAAAAAAACCACATTTTCCTCACATTTCTGTGGTAGAAAGTTCTGGAATCTGCGTGGATCCACAAATTTCTACCCACCCCGCGTTCCCAAAGTCTTCCAAGAAAAATGGTACCTCACTTGTGTGGGTAGGCCTAGTGCCCGCGACATGAAACGGCACAAAACGCAACGTGGACACACCACAATTTCACAGTGAAAAATGACCCTTTTTGGCAAAGTGCCTAGCTGTAGTTTTTGAACCGTAGCTCTGCTGGCACCTAGGCAAACCTAGCAAACCTATACATTTTTGAAAACTAGACACCCAGGGAAATCCAGGATGGGGTGACTTGAATGGCTCCCACCAGGTTCTGTTACCCAGAATCCCTTGCAAAGCTAAAAATTGCCCCAAAAACACATTTTCCTCACATTTCTGTGGTGGAAAGTTCTGGAATCTGCGTGGATCCACAAATTTCCACCCACCCCGTGTTCCCCAAAGTCTTCCAAGAAAAATGGTACCTCACTTGCGTGGGTAGTCCTAGTGCCCGCGACAGGAAACAGCACAAAACGCAACGTGGACACACCACATTTTCACAGTGAAAAATGACCCTTTTTTTGGCAAAGTGCCTAGCTGTAGTTTTTGAACCCTAGCTCTGCCGGCACCTAGGGAAACCTAGAAAACCTATACAATTTTGAAAACTAGACACCCAGGGGAATCCAGGATGGGGTGACTTGACTGGCTCCCACCAGGTTCTGTTACCCAGAATCCCTTGCAAACCTAAAAAATTGTCAAAAAAACCACATTTTTATCACATTTCTGTGGTGGAAAGTTCTGGAATCTGCGTGGATCCACAAATTTCCACCCACCCCGCGTTCCCCAAATTCTTCCGAGAAAAATGGTATCTCACTTGTGTGGGTAGGCCTAGTGCCCGCGACAGGAAACGGCGCAAAACGCGACGTGGACACACCACAATTTCACAGTGAAATATGACCCTTTTTTGGCAAAGTGCCTAGCTGTAGTTTTTGAACACTAGCTCTGCCGGCACCTAGGGAAACCTAGCAAACCTATACATTTGTAAAAACTAGACACCCAGGGGAATCCAGGATGGGGTGACTTGACTGGCTCCCACCAGGTTCTGTTACCCAGAATCCCTTGCAAACCTAAAACATTGTAAAAAAAACACATTTTCCTCACATTTCTGTGGTGGAAAGTTCTGGAATCTGCGTGGATCCACAAATTTCCACCCACCCCGCGTTCCCCAAAGTGTTCCGAGAAAAATGGTACCTCACTTGTGTGGGTAGGCCTAGTGCGGGCACAGGAAATGGCACAAAACGCAAAGTGGACCCACCTCAATTTCAAAGTGAAAAATGACCCTTTTTTGGCAAAGTGCCTAGCTGTAGTTTTTGAACCCTAGCTCTGCCGGCACCTAGGGAAACCTAGCAAACCTATACAATTTTGAAAACTAGACAACCAGGGGAATCCAGGGTGGGGTGACTTGACTGGCTCTCACCAGGTTCTGTTACCCAGAATCCCTTGCAAACCTACAAAAGTATAGAAAAAAAAACACATTTTCCTCACATTTCTGTGGTGGAAAGTTCTGGAATCTGCGTGGATTCACAAATTTCCACCCACCCCGCGTTCCCCAAAGTCTTCAGAGAAAAATGGTACCTCACTTGTGGGGGTAGGCCTAGTGCCCGCGACAGGAAACGGCGCAAAACGCAACGTGGACACACTACAATTTCACAGTGAAAAATGACCCTTTTTTGGCAAAGTGCCTAGCTGTAGTTTTGAACCCTAGCTCTGCCCGCACCTAGGGAAACCTAGCAAACCTATACATTTTTTAAAACTAGACACCCAGGGGAATCCAGGATGGGGTGACTTGACTGCCTCTCACCAGGTTCTGTTACCCAGAATCCCTTGCAAACCTAAAAAATTGTCAAAAAAAACACATTTTCCTCACATTTCTGTGGTGGAAAGTTCTGGAATCTGCGTGGATCCACAAATTTCCACCCACCCCGCGTTCCCCAAATTCTTCTGAGAAAAATGGTACCTCACTTGTGTGGGTAGGCCTAGTGCCCGCGACATGAAACGGCGCAAAACGCAACGTGGACACACCACAATTTCACAGTGAAAAATGACCCTTTTTGGCAAAGTGCCTAGCTGTAGTTTTTGAACCGTAGCTCTGCCGGCACCTAGGCAAACCTAGCAAACCTATACATTTTTGAAAACTAGACACCCAGGGCAATCCAGGATGGGGTGACTTGAATGGCTCCCACCAGGTTCTGTTACCCAGAATCCCTTGCAAAGCTAAAAATTGCCCCAAAAACACATTTTCCTCACATTTCTGTGGTGGAAAGTTCTGGAATCTGCGTGGATCCACAAATTTCCACCCACCCCGCGTTCCCCAAATTCTTCCGAGAAAAATGGTACCTCACTTGCGTGGGCAGGCCTAGTGCCCGCGACAGGAAACAGCACAAAACGCAACGTGGACACACCACATTTTCACAGTGAAAAATGACCCTTTTTTTGGCAAAGTGCCTAGCTGTAATTTTTGAACCCTAGCTCTGCCGGCACCTAGGGAAACCTAGAAAACCTATACATTTTTGAAAACTAGACACCCAGGGCAATCCAGGATGGGGTGACTTGACTGCCTCTCACCAGGTTCTGTTACCCAGAATCCCTTGCAAACCTAAAAAATTGTCCAAAAAACACATTTTCCTCACATTTCTGTGGTGGAAAGTTCTGGAATCTGCGTGGATCCACAAATTTCCACCCACCCCGCGTTCCCCAAATTCTTCTGAGAAAAATGGTACCTCACTTGTGTGGGTAGGCCTAGTGCCCGCGACATGAAACGGCGCAAAACGCAACATGGACACACCACAATTTCACAGTGAAAAATGACCCTTTTTTGGCAAAGTGCCTAGCTGTAGTTTTTGAACCGTAGCTCTGCCGGCACCTAGGCAAACCTAGCAAACCTATACATTTTTGAAAACTAGACACCCAGGGCAATCCAGGATGGGGTGACTTGAATGGCTCCCACCAGGTTCTGTTACCCAGAATCCCTTGCAAAGCTAAAAATTGCCCCAAAAACACATTTTCCTCACATTTCTGTGGTGGAAAGTTCTGGAATCTGCGTGGATCCACAAATTTCCACCCACCCCGCGTTCCCCAAATTCTTCCGAGAAAAATGGTACCTCACTTGCGTGGGCAGGCCTAGTGCCCGCGACAGGAAACAGCACAAAACGCAACGTGGACACACCACATTTTCACAGTGAAAAATGACCCTTTTTTTGGCAAAGTGCCTAGCTGTAGTTTTTGAACCCTAGCTCTGCCGGCACCTAGGGAAACCTAGAAAACCTATACAATTTTGAAAACTAGATACCCAGGGGAATCCAGGATGGGGTGACTTGACTGGCTCCCACCAGCTTCTGTTACCCAGAATCCCTTGCAAACCTAAAAAATTGTCAAAAAAAACACATTTTCCTCACATTTCTGTGGTGGAAAGTTCTGGAATCTGCGTGGATCCACAAATTTCCACCCACCCCGCGTTTCCCAAATTCTTCCGAGAAAAATGGTACCTCACTTGTGTGGGTAGGCCTAGTGCCCGCGACAGGAAACGGCGCAAACGCAACGTGGACACACCACAATTTCACAGTGAAATATGACCCTTTTTGGCAAAGTGCCTAGCTGTAGTTTTTGAACCCTAGCTCTGCCGGCACCTAGGGAAACCTAGCAAACCTATACATTTTTGAAAACTAGACACCCAGGAGAATCGAGGATGGGGTGACTTGACTGGCTCCCACCAGGTTCTGTTACCCAGAATCCCTTGCAAACCTAAAAAATTGTCAAAAAAACCACATTTTCCTCACATTTCTGTGGTAGAAAGTTCTGGAATCTGCGTGGATCCACAAATTTCTACCCACCCCGCGTTCCCCAAAGTCTTCCAAGAAAAATGGTACCTCACTTGTGTGGGTAGGCCTAGTGCCCGCGACATGAAACGGCACAAAACGCAACGTGGACACACCACAATTTCACAGTGAAAAATGACCCTTTTTTGGCAAAGTGCCTAGCTGTAGTTTTTGAACCGTAGCTCTGCTGGCACCTAGGCAAACCTAGCAAACCTATACATTTTTGAAAACTAGACACCCAGGGAAATCCAGGATGGGGTGACTTGAATGGCTCCCACCAGGTTCTGTTACCCAGAATCCCTTGCAAAGCTAAAAAATTGCCCCAAAAACACATTTTCCTCACATTTCTGTGGTGGAAAGTTCTGGAATCTGCGTGGATCCACAAATTTCCACCCACCCCGTGTTCCCCAAAGTCTTCCGAGAAAAATGGTACCTCACTTGCGTGGGTAGTCCTAGTGCCCGCGACAGGAAACAGCACAAAACGCAACGTGGACACACCACATTTTCACAGTGAAAAATGACCCTTTTTTTGGCAAAGTGCCTAGCTGTAGTTTTTGAACCCTAGCTCTGCCGGCACCTAGGGAAACCTAGAAAACCTATACAATTTTGAAAACTAGACACCCAGGGGAATCCAGGATGGGGTGACTTGACTGGCTCCCACCAGGTTCTGTTACCCAGAATCCCTTGCAAACCTAAAAAATTGTCAAAAAAACCACATTTTTATCACATTTCTGTGGTGGAAAGTTCTGGAATCTGCGTGGATCCACAAATTTCCACCCACCCGCGTTCCCCAAATTCTTCCGAGAAAAATGGTATCTCACTTGTGTGGGTAGGCCTAGTGCCCGCGACAGGAAACGGCGCAAAACGCGACGTGGACACACCACAATTTCACAGTGAAATATGACCCTTTTTTGGCAAAGTGCCTAGCTGTAGTTTTTGAACACTAGCTCTGCCGGCACCTAGGGAAACCTAGCAAACCTATACATTTGTAAAAACTAGACACCCAGGGGAATCCAGGATGGGGTGACTTGACTGGCTCCCACCAGGTTCTGTTACCCAGAATCCCTTGCAAACCTAAAACATTGTAAAAAAACACATTTTCCTCACATTTCTGTGGTGGAAAGTTCTGGAATCTGCGTGGATCCACAAATTTCCACCCACCCCGCGTTCCCAAAGTGTTCCGAGAAAAATGGTACCTCACTTGTGTGGGTAGGCCTAGTGCGGGCACAGGAAATGGCACAAAACGCAAAGTGGACCCACCTCAATTTCAAAGTGAAAAATGACCCTTTTTGGCAAAGTGCCTAGCTGTAGTTTTTGAACCCTAGCTCTGCCGGCACCTAGGGAAACCTAGCAAACCTATACAATTTTGAAAACTAGACAACCAGGGGAATCCAGGGTGGGGTGACTTGAATGGCTCTCACCAGGTTCTGTTACCCAGAATCCCTTGCAAACCTACAAAAGTATAGAAAAAAAACCACATTTTCCTCACATTTCTGTGGTGGAAAGTTCTGGAATCTGCGTGGATTCACAAATTTCCACCCACCCCGCGTTCCCCAAAGTCTTCAGAGAAAAATGGTACCTCACTTGTGGGGGTAGGCCTAGTGCCCGCGACAGGAAACGGCGCAAAACGCAACGTGGACACACTACAATTTCACAGTGAAAAATGACCCTTTTTTGGCAAAGTGCCTAGCTGTAGTTTTGAACCCTAGCTCTGCCCGCACCTAGGGAAACCTAGCAAACCTATACATTTTTTAAAACTAGACACCCAGGGAAACCAGGATGGGGTGACTTGACTGCCTCTCACCAGGTTCTGTTACCCAGAATCCCTTGCAAACCTAAAAAATTGTCAAAAAAAACACATTTTCCTCACATTTCTGTGGTGGAAAGTTCTGGAATCTGCGTGGATCCACAAATTTCCACCCACCCCGCGTTCCCCAAATTCTTCTGAGAAAAATGGTACCTCACTTGTGTGGGTAGGCCTAGTGCCCGCGACATGAAACGGCGCAAAACGCAACGTGGACACACCACAATTTCACAGTGAAAAATGACCCTTTTTTGGCAAAGTGCCTAGCTGTAGTTTTTGAACCGTAGCTCTGCCGGCACCTAGGCAAACCTAGCAAACCTATACATTTTTGAAAACTAGACACCCAGGGCAATGCAGGATGGGGTGACTTGACTGGCTCCCACCAGGTTCTGTTACCCAGAATCCCTTGCAAACCTAAAAAATTGTCAAAAAAACCACATTTTCCAAACATTTCTGTGGTGGAAAGTTCTGGAATCTGCGTGGATCCACAAATTTCCACCCACCCCGCGTTCCCCAAATTCTTCCGAGAAAAATGGTACCTCACTTGTGTGGGTAGGCCTAGTGCCCGCGACAGGAAACGGCGCAAAACGCAACGTGGACACACCACAATTTCACAGTGAAATATGACCCTTTTTTGGCAAAGTGCCTAGCTGTAGTTTTTGAACCCGAGCTCTGCCGGCACCTAGGGAAACCTAGCAAACCTATACAATTTTGAAAACTAGACAACCAGGGGAATCCAGGGTGGGGTGACTTGACTGGCTCTCACCAGGTTCTGTTACCCAGAATCCCTTGCAAACCTACAAAAGCATAAAAAAAACACATTTTCCTCACATTTCTGTGGTGAAAAGTTCTGGAATCTGCGTGGATTCACAAATTTCCACCCACCCCACGTTCCCCAAAGTCTTCCGAGAAAAATGGTACCTCACTTGTGGGGGTAGGCCTAGTGCCCGCGACAGGAAACGGCGCAAAACGCAACGTGGACACACCACAATTTCACAGTGAAAAATGACCCTTTTTTGGCAAAGTGCCTAGCTGTAGTTTTTGAACCCTAGCTCTGCCCGCACCTATGGAAACCTAGCAAACCTATACATTTTTGAAAACTAGACACCCAGGGGAATCCAGGATGGGGTAACTTGACTGCCTCTCACCAGGTTCTGTTACACAGAATCCCTTGCAAACCTAAGAAATTGTCAAAAAAAACACATTTTCCTCACATTTCTGTGGTGGAAAGTTCTGTAATCTGCGTGGATCCACAAATTTCCACCCACCCCGCGTTCCCCAAAGTCTTCCGAGAAAAATTGTACCTCACTTGAGTGGGTGGGTCAAGGACCCGCGACAGGCAAGGGCCCAAAACCTATTGAGGCGACATCAAAATTACCTATCACAAACCAACCTGGTTTTGCAAGGGGGTTCCCATGAGTTTTTGGCCCGGGGCTCGGCGGCCATCAAGGGAAACCTACCAAACCCACACGTTTCTGGAAACTAGACACCCGGGGGAGTCCAGCGAGGTATGGCTTTCATGGGTCCCCCAACATTCTCCTACCCAGAATCCCGTGCAAACCTCAAATTTCGCTGAATAAATCACATTTTTGTTCTCAAATTTCTGTGTGGGAAAGTTCTGGAATCTGCGTGGATCCACAAATTTCCTCCCATCCAGCGTTCCCCCAGGTCTCCTGATAAAAATGGTACCTCACTCGCGTGGGTGGGTCAAGGACCCGCGACGGGCAAAGGCCCAAAACCTATTGAGGCGATATCAAAATTACCTATCACAAACCAACCTGGTTTTGCAAGGGGGGTCCCATGAGTTTTTGGCCCGGGGCTCGGCGGCCATCTAGGGAAACCTACCAAACCCACACATTTCTGGAAACTAGACAAGCGGGGAGTCCAGCGAGGTATGGCTTGCGTGGGTCCCCAACATTCTCCTACCCAGAATCCCTTGCAAACCGCAAATTTCACTGAAAAAATCACTTTTTTCTCAAATTTCTGTGTGGGAAAGTTCTGGAATCTGTGTGGATCCACAAATTTCCTCCCACCCAGTGTTCCTCCAGGTCTCCCGATAAATATGGTACCTCACTCGCGTGGGTGGGTCAAGGACCCGCGACAGGCAAGGACCCAAAACCTATTGAGGCGACATCAACATTACCTATCACAAACCAACCTGGTTTTGCAAGGGGGTCACCTGGGTTTTTGGGCTCGGTGGCCATCTTGGGAAACTACCAAACCCACACATTTCTGAAAACTAGACACCCTGGGAAGTCCAATGATGTATGGCTTGCGTGGATCCCCCAACGTTTTCCTACCCAAAATCCCCTTGCAAAACCAGGTTGTTTTGTGATAGGCAATTTTGATGTCGCCTCAATAGGTTTTGGGCCCATGCCTGTCGCGGATACTTGACCCACCCACACAAGTGAGGTACCATTTTTCTCAGAATACATTGGGGAATGCGGGGTGGGTGGAATTTTGGGGATTCACACAGATTCCAGAACTTTCCACCACAGAAATGTGAGGAAAATGTGTTTTTTTTGGGATTCTGGGTAAGAGAACCTGGTGAGAGCCAGACAAGTCACCCCATCCTGGATACCCCTGGGTGTCTAGTTTTCAAAAATGTATAGGTTTGCTAGGTTTCCCTAGGTGCCGGCAGAGCTAGGGTTCAAAATCTACAGCTAGGCACTTTGCAAAAAAAGGGTCCGTTTTCACTGTGAAAATGTGGTGTGTCCACGTTGCGTTTTGGGCCATTTCCTGTCACGGGCACTAGGCCTTCCCACACAAGTGAGGTACCATTTTTCTCAGAAGACTTTGGGGAACGCGGGGTGGGTGGAATTTTGTGGATCCACGCAGATTCCAGAACTTTCCACCACAGAAATGTGAGGAAAATGTGTTTTTTTTTACAAACTTTCAGGTTTGCAAGGGATTCTGGGAAACAGAACCTGGTGAGAGCCAGTCAAGTCACCCCGTCCTGGATCCTCCTGGGTGTCTAGTTTTCAAAAATGTATAGGTTTGCTAGGTTTCCCTAGGTTCCGGCAGAGTTAGGGTTCAAAATCTACAGCTAGGCACTTTGCAAAAAAGGGGTCCGTTTTCACTGTGAAAATGTGGTGTCCACGTTGCGTTGTGGGCCGTTTCCTGTCGCGGGCACTAGGCCTAACCACACAAGTGAGGTACCATTTTTCTTGGAAGACTTTGGAGAATGAGGGGTGGGTGGAATTTTGTGGATCCACGCAGATTCCAGAACTTTCCACCACTGAAATGTGAGGAAAATGTGTTTTTTTTGACAAATGTTGAGGTTTGCAAGGGATTCTGGGTAACAGAACCTGGTGAGAGCCAGACAAGTCACCCCAATCCTGGATTCCCCTGGTTGTCTAGTTTTCAAAAATGTATAGGTTTGCTAGGTTTCCCTAGGTGCCGGCAGAGCTAGGGTTCAAAATCTACAGCTAGGCACTTTGCAAAAAAAGGGTCCGTTTTCACGGTGAAAATGTGGTGTGTCCACGTTGTGTTTTGGGCCGTTTCCTGCCGCGGGCACTAGGCCTACCCACACAAGTGAGGTACCATTTTTCTCGGAAGACTTTGGGGGATGTGGGATGGGTGGAATTTTGTGGATCCACGCAGATTCCAGAACTTTCCACCACAGAAATGTGAGGAAAATGTGTTTTTTTTGACAAATGTTCAGGTTTGCAAGGGATTCTGGGAAACAGAACCTGGTGAGAGTCAGTCAAGTCACCCCATCCATGATCCCCCTGGGTGTCTAGTTTTCAAAAATGTATAGGTTTGCTAGGTTTCCCTAGGTTCCGGCAGAGTTAGGGTTCAAAATCTACAGCTAGGCACTTTGCAAAAAAGGGGTCCGTTTTCACTGTGAAAATGTGGTGTCCACGATGCGTTGTGGGCCGTTTCCTGTCGCGGGCACTAGGCCTAACCACACAAGTGAGGTACCATTTTTCTTGGAAGACTTTGGAGAATGCGGGGTGGGTGGAATTTTGTGGATCCACGCAGATTCCAGAACTTTCCACCACTGAAATGTGAGGAAAATGTGTTTTTTTTAATAAATGTTGAGGTTTGCAAGGGATTCTGGGTAACAGAACCTGGTGAGAGCCAGACAAGTCACCCCATCCTGGATTCCCCTGGGTGTCTAGTTTTCAAAAATGTATAGGTTTGCTAGGTTTCCCTAGGTGCCGGCAGAGCTAGGGTTCAAAATCTACAGCTAGGCACGTGGCAAAAAAAGGGTCAGTTTTCACGGTGAAAATGTGGTGTGTCCACGTTGTGTTTTGGGCCGTTTCCTGTCGGGGGCACTAGGCCTACCCACACAAGTGAGGTACCATTTTTCTCGGAAGACTTTGGGGAATGTGGGGTGGGTGGAATTTTGTGGATCTATGCAGATTCCAGAACTTTCCTCCACATAAACGTGAGGAAAATATGTTGTTTTTTTACAAAGTTTGAGGTTTGCAAGGGATTCTGGGTAACAGAACCTGGTGAGAGCCAGCCAAGTCACCCCATCTTGGATTCCCCTTGGTGTCTAGTTTTCAAAAATGTACAGGTTCGCTAGGTTTCCCTATGTGCCAGTTGTGCTAGTGCCCAAAATCCACAAGTAGGCACATTGATATAAAAAAGCCTGTCCCTAGTGGGCTTTCTGCCGCCCCGATATGCTCCCAAGGGGGGCAGAAAGACTGTGGCTATTTTTTTGGGGGGTGGGGGCATTGGTATGCCCATTCTGGGCAGCCCCCACCCCCACGCATAAAAAAAGCCAGCGTAATCGCTGGCGCCTAGTGGGCTTTCTGCCCCACCCTGGGGGCAGATCACGGGCCACTGCCCCCATCTGCTCCCCGGGGGGGCAGAAAGACTGGAATTTCTCTGGGGGGGTGTGGGGGTATGGTCATGCCCATTTTGGGCAGCCCCCACAACTACACGAATAAAAAAAATCCCTGGTTTTTAGTGGGCTTCCTCCCCCCCGGAGGCAGGCAGATTGGGGGCTACTGCCCCCATATGCCCCCCAGGGGGGCAGAAAGACTGGAAATTTTGCCAGCGGGGGTGGGGGCATTGGCATGCCCGTTTTGGGCAGCCCCCACCTTAATTCAAATTGCCCCCCAAAAGATCCCTGGTGTCTAGTGGGCTTTTTGCCCCCGGGGGGCAGAAAGGCTGTAATTGTGGCGGGGTGGGGGCATTTGCATGCCCATTTTGGGCAGCCCCCACCCTAACTAAATTGCCCCAAAAAAAATCCCGGGCGTCTAGTGGGCTTTCTGCCCCCCCCGCTGGCGCAGATTGGGGGCTTATGCCCCCATCTTCCCCCCAGGGGGGGCAGAAAGGCTGTAATTGTGGCGGGGGTGGGGGCATTGGCATGCCCGTTTTGGGCAGTCCCCACCCTACAAACAATTGCGCCAAAAAAAAATCCCTGGCGTTTACTGGGCTTTCTGCCCCCCAGGGGTGGCAGAAAGGCTGTAATTGTGGTGGGGGTGGGGGCATTTGCATGCCCGTTTTGGGCAGCCCCCACCCTAATTAAATTGCCCCAAAAAAAATCCCTGGCATCTAGTGGGCTTTCTGCCCCCCTGGGGGGGCAGATTGGGGCTACTGCCCCCATCTTCCACCCAGGGGGGGCAGAAAGGCTGTAATTGTGGTGGGGGGTTGGGGGCATTGGCATGCCCGTTTTCGGCAGCTCCCACCCTAAATAAATATGCCAACAAAAAAATTCTTGGTGTCAAGTGGGCTTTCTGCCCCCCAGGGGGGCAGAAAGGCTGTTATTTTGGCAAGGGGGTGGGGGCATTGGCGTGCCCATTTTGGGCAGCCCCCACCCTAAATAATTTTGGCGACAAAAAAATCCCTGGTGTCAAGTGGGCTTTCTGCCCCCTTGGGGGGCAGAAAGACTGAATATTGCCAATTTTATAGGTGGGAGCAAAAGCCCTAGCCCAAGGGGCCGCTCCCCCCTCCCTGGTGTCTTAGTGGGTGGATCCCTTTCCAATTATACCTTTTCCGTCTTTCTACGTGCCCGGGGGGCTGAGATAGCCCCCTGAGCACATAGAAAGTGAAACTGAAATGAGCCTAAAGGCTCATTTCAGTTTCAGTTTCTGTGCAATGACGACAGCGCGACGTGCGCGCTGCTCGTCATTGCACAGAAACCAGGGAGGGGTCAGCGGGAGCTGGGGAAGCTCTTCCCCAGCTCCCGAGGCTTTGGGGGAGAGAAGGAAATCCCTCTGCTGTCTGTAGCAGAGGGATTTCGTGCCCCTGGCCTCATGACGGAATGGTTCCGTCATGAGCACAGGGGCACCAATGCTCATGACGGAACCATTCTGTCATGAGCATCGAAGGGGTTAAATGCATCGCCTACTCCTGAGTCTACTCCTGACTCGAGGATTTCATAAATGTAGTTTTCATTTTTAATTTTTTTTTAATTCTAGCTCCTCATTGCTCAGAAGTTCCTATTGCTAGTTTTTGTAATATAAGATCTTTGTGTCATGGTGGTGGTCTAGTCTCAGTCTTTGATAAGTTCCACTAACTCTGTGTTTTCTTTCAGTCTAGTTGCCTGTGATGGATAATCCTTCTGAATAATCCTACAGTTCGAGTTCACCTCATTTGGAAAAGGTGGGAGCGGGACCTCGCTTTTGATGTCTTCCCTGTTAGCGCTAGGCTGCTACTACATCACCCTTAAGAAGGCCTTTTGGGAAACCCTGAATGAGGTTTTGGAACATTGAGAGATGTAGCAGCCATCTATTCATCTATTCATGTAAGAGAACTAAGAAGTGAAGTGAAGTGAACTGGTGTAGTTAGTGACTTATACTAAAGTTGTTTTTTGGCAAGGATAGATAAGTAAGATTAAGATTTTTATGTATGTTGTAGGCTTAGGCATGCTTCCTAGTGGTCAATAGTTAAAGAGGGTAGTAGGAGGGCCAGGGTGTTATTAACTAACTGATATACACTTTTATAAGTGGCTGGATGCTACAAAAGTGGCAAAAGCTCATCAAGCAATGAGACAGACCTAGTTTGTGTTGTTCCCTCTCGGGTTGCGGGGTATTGCTTAGGTATACTGGACTGTAGGAATAGGAAGTAAGTGAAGTAAGTAACCTAGCAAATACATCTATGGCAATGGACTTCAAGTAGGGAAAGTCTAGCGGGAAAAGTCGATGTACAGTATGTGACTATTTTGGAGAGCAGTTTTTTTACCAATGAAAAAAAGCACAATGCTGCGCTTAAATACAGTGAAAAGAGAAAAGACAGATTACGAGCGATATGCACATTAGAAAAGAAAAAACACATTTATGTGTTTAACAAAAACACCCTCTCCACCTACAACTTGACTACCCTCCTCCCAAACAAACTGCCCAAGTGTCCCATCAATAATTTCTGACTCTTTCCCCAACTTCCATTCCCAATTCCCATCCTCTCCATCTACAACAAAACAGTCCCTTTCACCCAAAAAAGTCCTTTAAGTAAGGGGTTAAAGGGCAACCAGACAGGCGTGTAAGTGGGCCACTTCCTGAGCCAGGTTCTGCAGCAGCTCACGTAGGGCATGGCAGAGGAGGCGGCCTCTTGTGGTAGACGATGATGATGGGGGGTGGTGTTCCACTGAGCGGCAGTGGTGGACCTTGGCTGCTGGTGGCAATATTGTGGCCAGGATTGAGACAGGCCAGGCTAGCAGGAGGGAGTGGAGGCACATGCCTCCTCCTCCTAGCCACCAGCTGGCGGTATTCACCCACTATGGCCTTCATCCTCTGGCTCTGCAGCCGGGTGGCTATCTCCTGCTGGGATTCACCTCCAGCAGCAGGAGTAGCTATATCATGTATAAAAAAAACTGAAAAACAAAAATTGTAATGCTCAGTGCAAACACTTGTTTATAGTGGCACAGCAGCGGAACATTGTTGGTCCCCTAGGGCCATTGGAAATTTAGTTTGATTTGCCACAGGGCCACATTTTCCCCACACATGCATTACATAACAATAGCACTGACTGAAAAGAAATGAAGGCAAAATATTATACCACCAGAGTAAAAAAGTGATTTTTTTTCATTTAAACGATTTCATAGTGCAACCAAACTGACACTTTGTGTGCAAATTGCCTCTCATTGATGAGTAAGGCGTGTATGCAGCACAATTAATAGTTTTGTTGATGTGCAACATTAGCTAGTGGGTCTGCTACTCTCTGCAGTCTGCAGCATGTTTTTGGGGCAGCTGCAATCGATGATTTATTAACTTATTACAATTAATTCCCATGGCCGGGCTCTGTTCCAACTGCCTCTTCAATTCTACCCTGACTCCAAACTTAGAAGAGACAGGTGAATACTCCGTCACACACTTCATGTACAACGGAAATCCTGTCTGCCGTAAGTAGACAGTGCACAGACTACAAATGATTCACTGAAGTACAGTGAAGGAAACAGGATATATTTTCTTTGGTGCATTTGTCACAGGGTATCCCATCCGCCAAACTCTAAATAAGGCACATAGTCCTAAATTATACCCTGCCTCTCCCTCCACCACAAATTATTTTCAACAAATACCTTCGTTTGGCAGTAGTGAAAGTTATTCTACTGCAAATTAACTTAGAGAGATTAAGCCAGGTAGAGGTTTAGCTATAGAATAGTGGGGTGCCACTGATCATGTGCTACGCTTTTGCTTAGTCAGTCACTGAGGTTGATGAATGCCGAAAGAAAAAGATCTGAACATCCATCATGGAAGGCATGAAATAGAAATCACCTGAGCAGAAAAATGTGGCACATGCCAAGAAAGGAATTTATAATTTTTTGGTACGCTGGAACAGAAGGAAAGCAAGATGGAGTGAAGTACTAGTAGTAGGTAACTGAGAGGGCAGTGGAAAACACACTTTGTTTTCGATTTGTAATACATTGCAAGCTTCATATTGCCACATTAACTGAAGCAGATGAACATTGCACAGCCAACACTGCAGTGCCAAATTGAACCATGCTGCAGTAAGGTCACAGGTGGCGAAATGCTGTGGGCAGGGAGGTGATGATGATGAGTGGGATATCTGCCTCGCTTAAAAACTACAGTATAATTAATTTGTCAATAAGCAAGCAAGGTGACTTACCACTTGTCCCTGCCACTGCTGGGAATCCTCCCCCTCCAACTGCCTGGAACTCCTCCGTCTCTCTCCCTGCCTCGCTGCTCGCACTGGCTGCTGACACTGCTGTGGCTGTGGCACTGGTGGTCTGTGCAGCTAGAAAATAAACATTAATTACACATTTTAGATACCAGATTCACCACCCAAGTGATTATTATTTTGCACAAAGCACAACAGTAATACCTCACTACAGTTCGGTTAGCAGTATCTTCTATCAAATCTATCACTTTGGGAGGGTTGTTGGTTGACAACATGTTAGAAAAGCCAGGTAGTCAAGTCAACCAAAAACTTTTTCCTCCTAATGGAGAGACAGGACTATGAAAGAATGAGAGTGAAGCACAATGAAGGAGAGGAAGGGACTGGTCAATGAAGGACATAGGGTCTTGGATGGCAATGGGATGTCTTTCCTTTCCTGCCATGCTCCACTGTTATGCAACCTGCTAAATAATAGTTTACTTGGGCCTGCAATCTTCATCATGGTACCAAAAATCTGTTCTCTTAGTCTTACAGTACCAAACAACAGACAGGAGAAAGTCAGCTACATAAGCAGGAAATTTAGACTAGCAGGATAATGCACGGTTAACAAATATTAGATAGAGGAGTTGAAAAAAAGGTAGACAGTATAAGAAAATACACAAGGCCAAATTATTTTACTAGTGGGAAGAGATAAAAGTAAGAAATAATAATGTGCTTGACTTACAGGGGCCAGTAGAACCATCTGCTGCAGCTGCAACACTTCTGGTTCATGCCTGTGCAATGGAGTGTTTGTTTAGTTTGTAAGCGGTCTCATTGTTCCCGTCTGTGCCAGGAGCACCTAATTAAGAGTGCTCTGGGATGCAAACAGGGACAGTGCATCCAATCTGTAATTCGGGATGCAAATTTATTTTCCTTTTTCTTTAATGGGGTGGGGTACGGTCCTTCCTGGCATCAGGTCACACCATGCACCCCTAGATGAATAGTGAGGCAAAATCTGGTCTGCACTGTCACTGCTGTCACTTCTAATTGGGTTTGCTTTGGAGTAGGTTCTACTGCCAGTATGTGGTATACTGAAGTAGACCAACAAATAAAACACGTGCTTTCTGATATTGAGAAAAACACTGCTTGCTGAGGGTTAAAAGGCAGCTCAAAAGGTCATGGAACCTTGGGCTCTGTAGCAATTATTGTCAGATGTGAGCAAGCAAGGCTCAAGACTGGCTCGGCTTGAATTATTGGTCTCTAGCCTCTCTCGGTGTTTGTTCCATGGGAACTGGTGAGCTAAAAAAGATCCAAGCATCACAGACAGCACCTTTTGCTCTCACTATTGCAGTTTTAAAAATCTAAAAACATTAGACGCATGATAGTTGAGTGCACAAAATCTGAAAAGGTGTTTTTCCTGTGTTTGCCATCAGACAAGCTGAGCTGCAATTCGCATCAGGGGCGGCTCCTCTGCAATGGCGGAGAAGCGCCGCCCCACTGTCAGAGTGAGCAGCTAAAAATAAAACGATATTTGATTATCATTTTATTTTTAAGCAGCTGGCTCAGCAAGCTTGTGCAGGGAAGGGTGGGGGCGGGGCATAGGAGGGGGTAGGAGAAGTGCTGTGTGCACTCTCTAAGTGCACATGTGTGTTTGGCCGGCCTTCTCAGGCTGACCAAAACACACATGCGCACTTAGGTTTCTCCAGCCCGGTTGCATTGAGCAGCCGGGCTGGAGAAACCCCACTGACTCCCTGGTCTGAGCAGGGCGTCTTTCTAGCCTGCTCAGAGCAGCGTGGGGATTGGACAGGGAGTCTGATGTAGCCCCAGTGCCTGCTGGGACACGGAAGAAGAAGCACCCGGCGCGATGCGACCGTCAACTTAAGGTACGTTTTTTTCTTATTCTTCCCCCTGCGTTCCCCCTCCCCCGCCCCCCTACCTTTTGTATGTGGCAGCCACCACTGATTCGCATATGTCTATCTCACTGAAGACCTGTGGGAAGTCAAAGTTCCCTTTGTGTTGCTGAAAAATGCAATTGCCGTCATTGAGGTCCTGACCCATGTCCTCCTTACTGTCTGTTAGGTCAGGGGGAGGTAATGATAGTAACATAAAAAGACGCACAGTTTTAGCAGCACAGCTCGGAGACAGTGAGTGGTTGCCTTTCCCTGTTTCTGAGTTCTGTGATTAATATATGTTATGAAAGAGAAATTCAAAGTTAAACCTATCGGCTTTAGAAAATGTCATTGCATAATCATGCCAACAACTAGGCCCTTCGCAATATGGCCCTTGAAATCCAACCAAGGAAGTAACCAAGGAAAAGGGCTCAGATAAATAGAAGGAGTCATCACATCTTGTGGTGGTGCTCTAGCAACTCTACTATGAAAAGATAAATATTCAAACAAGTACAACCTGCACTAAATGTTTCTCTAATTACCCAAGAACCTCCGAAGATTCTGAATGAACTTTATTTAAGGCTGTGATCCCTTGGCTTTCAGAGTACTCCCCATACCTTTTCCGCGCAGCCAACTTTGACCTACGATGCTGCCACAGGAAGAGTCCCCGCACGTAATAGGCCCTTTGTTTGATAATCAAACCTCGCATTAACAATTAATTGGATCAAAAGTGTGTCGGCCATTACTGCAGTGTCAATTAGACTCAGAGGTCCTTGGAGGCTGAAACTAAATGAGCTGGTCAGGTTATAAATAATTTCCCATGGCTACTCCGCTTACTTCAGGCTGTCGACGCAGAGGTCAGTGTCCCGCAGTGTGCAGACAGGAAAGATTGCCGCTGTGACATGTGCAGGTGCAATATCTTCTTTCTGAGACACTAATTTAAGATTAGTAATTCAAACCGAGCGAAATGACACCATTGTGCTCTCAATAATATACTGTAAGTCTCCAGGCCAGCATGCAATTTTTCATGAGTAAGCAGACAACAGAAAAAACACGTAGGTAGATTAAAGACGAAGGCAGGCATTATGAAAAAGGTCAGTCTCATTAGGTCAACGGAAAAAGATAATTCGAGAAGAGGAGCAAAAGTATTCTTGTTTGTGGTTAGCAGAAACCAACACAACTGAATTTTCAATTCAAAACACGAGTCGTTTATTTGAGCGACGGTGTTATAGTTTACTAAACATGCCCTTCATTTAGATTATGTTTGTTTCCAAGTTTTATTTTTTGAACAATTTTTAAATGGGTCACGTGTATGTTTTTAACAATTGTCATGTGAGTCATGTGTACGTTTGTGTGTGAGTATGTACAAAAAAGAGACCTGGAACCATAAATGGCTTCTTCTGCAAATACAGAACGATTAAAACTGAGATGTGAATACATCTATGAATTAGCAATCACTGTTCCAACAATTTAGGCTTCCTGTGGATCTTTCCTGCTGTGTGCAGATATGTGGAATTATGAAAAAAATGGTAAAATTGACCTAGGGGCCTATTCACAGATAATTTTGTTTGACATTTTTGTGTGTTACTCCAGGCTTAGTCCTGATTTCTGCGAGTAGTACAGGAGTACTGGAAGAGTAAGGAATGCATACGCAACCAAAATCTGTGTTAATTAGGTCCAAAGAGTGATGTGATAGGCATCAATTTCCAGAACGTTAGAGACAAGGATAAACCAAGATGTCCAGTTTTTGCCACAAAATGTGGAATCTAGAAGGCAGTGGGCTAGGAATATATGCTTCCCCCACAATGACTGGAGCGTCTTCAGTGCTGTGTACCCTTTCCCAACCTTTTAGAGAGAGACAGTAGCGGCTCGTGGAGGGAGTGCCGCGGGGCGGTGTGGCGGGGCGGGGGAGGATCAGGGTGGGGGGTAGTAAACTACGGCATACGGCGGAACAGAGGTAAGTAAACAAATAAATAAATAAAACAAATTTCATTACGCGCGCTGCATTGCCAAATGCGATGCAGCGCGCGCAACGAAATTCGTTTTATTTATTTATTTGTTTACTTACCTCTGTTCGGCCGTATGCCGTAGTTTACTACCCCCCACCCTGCTCCTCCCCTGCCCCGCCCACCACCCCGTGGCACTCCCTCCACGAGCCGCTACTGGAGAGAGAACATAATCGAAGACCATTCATTAAGCGTTTGCAATAGACACGTTAGCTGGTAGACTTCAATCAAACCAATGTTTGGTTCCATCTCTTCAGACAGTTTTGACGCTTGATAACTGTGAGCCATGAAAATATTCTAAGTATTTATCACTTGGAATGAAACGCAATTTCGAAAATTGTTTTTGACCAAGGGAAAGGCACCAATCAGTTTGTATTTCAACCACATGCAAGACAAACTCAATTCTAAAGTTATGGAGTAGACCGGTCAACGTATAGTTTTGTGTTCCAGATATAAACATTGACTCTGATAATGTTCCGTATGAGATTTTGTGTATTTGAGAGTGCAATGGTGGGGTGTAATTTCTCCATCACCCATGTCATGGTCCTCAAACGCTGGGCAAAGTTGTGTTTCTCAATTAATTCCTGGAGCATCTACCTCCATTTGCAATGGAAAGATCCGCATTTTATTAGGAAGTTCTAGCAGTTTTCTTTATATAAAACATTCTTATTTGCCATCAAAAACTGCAATTTATTGGATACTGCACTGCTGACTCATCATTTAAGATGGTTTTATAACATCTGCCTGTTGAAAACATCTAAGCAATGTGCAATAGCCTTGCCCTTGAACATTTAGATAAATCTGAGTGTAGCAACTTTTCTATGGAGGTCTTTGGACAAAATATCGGAAAAAAATATATTGTGATACAAAAATATCCTGCCAAGAATATTGGGATCTCAAAAATATTGTCAACAGGAATATCAAAGGCAAAAATATCATTTTTAGTGTTTTTTTTAATAGTGTTGTAAAAAGTATTGATGTAGAAAATACCGTTGCATGTAATATCATTTGTAAGTGTTAATTAGTATTTCATTTATTGTAGTGTGTTTGTATATGTTTATTATTTTTTTATTTGTGTTTTAGTAAGATATTTATTTAGTTATTACATTATTTAAATTTGTTTTTTAGTTGTATTAATGTATATAAATAATTGTTTAATACTTTGTTTTAGTAGCAGGCTATTGGGCTACTTTTCTTTAGTCATATTCATATTTTAGATACAATTTAATTCATATTAGTTAAGACGTATATTATTGGAATTAATTAATAAAAAAATAATGTAAAATCTTAAAATAACAACAATTTTCATGAAGTAAAATACTCAGAAATATTTTTATGTAAAAGTTCAAAATTTTATAATTTTTGTCAAAAATTATTTTAAATTTTAGAAATATACTACATTGTTTTAAAATTGTAATGTTTTTTCAAAATATATTTTTTTAATTATTTAAAATATAAAATGTGTTTAATTATTTTTTAATTGTATGATTGTTAAGTTTGTTTTATGATTTTATTTGTCATTTTATGGTTTAAAGTTTAGGAATGGTAGTAAAGAATTTCACAAAATATGAATTGTTAACAGTAATTAAAATATTTTTTACATTGTAATATATAAATATGCATAGATAGGTTTGTAGGTTTGGTTAGTGTGTCTTCAGATACAATTTTATTTAAAGTTATAGTAAACAATTGTGTGTGAGTATGGAGTATTGATTGTGTCTGTTTAATTTGTATTAACATGTGTAAACATTTTTTATTTTGAAGTGGATATTTTAAATTTCACCTTCTTAGCATCCAACCTCTTCTACAAATAACAGATTGGAGTGGGAATAGTAAATATCGCCTTTTAGTGTCCAACACCTTCCCCAGTATGGTTTTGATTGGAGTTGGAATAGCAAATGTCTCCTCTTTAGTGTCCAACACATTCCCCAAATTGTTTTAGATTGGAGAGTGAATAGTAAATATCACCCCTTTAGAGTCCTAAACCTTCCTCAAATTGGCTTAATTGAAGTGGTTGAGTAAATGTCACCCCTTTAGGGTCCAATACCTTCTCCAAAAGGTTTATATTGGAGTGGGAATAGTAAATGCCACCATTTAGGAACCGATTTCGATGTCGGGACACCGTCTAGTAAACGGGACTGACCGACACTCAGTCAGCAGTCCCGCCCACCTCATTAGGATGCGACCGAACACTGTTTGGTCGCATTCCAATATTTCCCTATGGAAGCATGCATTACGGCTGGAACCTGGCCGTAATACATGCTCCCATAGGGAAATGGGAGGTGTTGTTCATCCCTGCATCCCGTGGCTGGCACCTCAAGGTGCCTGCCATGGGGTGCAGGGATCAACAGAGGGGAATTATAGGTGCCCCCTCGGCCCACAACCGGAGGCCGCACACACTAGGGGTACCTGCTGGGGGCCCCCAAACACCCTTTCCAACATGGTTTCTGTTAGACTTGGCATCTTTTGGCATGTTTCCCCTGACTTTTTGCTTTCTGACCTCCTGGTTTTGACTCTGTTTTTGCTGGTGTAATGATTCTGCGCACTTTCCTCACTGCTGTGCAGTGGGAAAGTGCAAGTGCTCCTGTATAAAATGTGTTATGGATTGGTGTTTCCATGATTGGCCTATTTGATTTATGTGTCAGTCCCTTGTAAAGTGCACTGAGAGTGCCAGGGCCTATAGATCAAATGCTGTTGGTGGGCTGCAGCACTGGATTGTGCCACCCACGCAAACAGCCCATCAAGTGTAACTCTGGCCTGCCATTGCAGGGCCTGTGTGCAGCCTGGGGCTGCCATGTCGACTTGGCAAGTGCACACACTTGCAAGTCCCTAAACCTTCCCTTTTCTACATGTTAGTCACCCCTAAGGTAGGCCCAAGGTACCCCTGTGGGCAGGGTGCATTGTATGTGAAAGGTAGGACATGCCCTGGTGTGTGTGGCATGTCCTGATAGTGAATTACAGCCTATTTCGTTTTTCACTATTGCAAGGCTACCTGTTCCCCATAGGCCAGAATGGGCAGTTTTGATTATTACAGCTTATAATCCTAACTGACCCAGGGAACATGGTAGAAATTCGAGTTTAGTATGCCTGGACTCAGAATGATAAAATGCATCTTTTAGTAAAGTTGGTTTTAACATTCTGTGTTTGAAAATACCACTTTTAGAAAGTGGGTATTTTCTTGTCTAAACCATCCAAGCCTGCCTCTGCTAGGTTGTGTATTCCTTGTCTGGAGTGTGAGTGACAGGGGCTGGGGGATGCCAGGAGACAGGGTGAGTCAGCACAGGGCTGAATAGCAACATCTACATGCAGATGGGTGGGAGGAGTTGCACCTGGGACCTGAATAGGGCTGGGCCTTCCCTCCACAATGCTGGCTCCACCTCCTGTGGTGCGTCTGATGTCCCTGGCCTGCACTGTGAAAGGAAAGAAGGAGACTTGTCAACAAAGTGCTCCAGGACTGACCAGAACTGGTTTGGACTAGGCAAAGGCCTCTCTGCCTTCAGAGAACAAAGAGAAATTGAGGATAAAAAGGGGGACCCAAACCCCATAACTTTAGATCTCGCTGGAATCAAGGAACCTGCCAAGCCGAAGAGCTGGAAGAGCTGCCAGGAGGAGTACTGCCCCTTTGCTGTGTTGTTGCTTTGTTGGGTTGGCCTGCAGCTGCTGCTTCTGCCTTGGGCAGTGAAAGGACTGGACTGAACTTTCTACTACTTGTGCTGAGAATCTCCAAGGGCCTGAAACCGATCTGGCCTCCTGTTAAGAAGTCTCAGGGACTGCAAAGACTTCACAACCCTCTGGGTACCGCTTCTGGAACCGCTGTTTCAGTTGCCACAGAGGAAGGGAACCGCAACCGACTCCGTCAACCGACTCCATCGCTGGCCCGGTGTCCTGTTTGCACCGCAGACCGCACCGTCCGCATCTCGCACCGCAACCCTGGTCTCACCGACGACGACGTCCGACGCCATCGCCACCGAGCCGCTGCTTGCACCGTGACCTGTGGACACCGCAGTTCGCATCGCATCGCTTCACTGTGCCAGCCGGACCAGACCGACGCTGTCGCTGCAACTGGCTCAACAATCGTGACCGCATCGCAGTTGGGGCACCGCTCGCACGCTTCGCGACGCACCGCTCCGACTCGCTCCGCTGTCCGACGCCAGCTCCCGCACTCCGGCTTGGTCGCCTGCATCGCAACCTGCCAGCACCGCATCAAGCACTGTCTCACCCTGTCCCGCACGCCTTGGACTCACCGACTCCGTCTGCACGATTGTCACCGAGCCGCTGCCTGCACCGCATCGAGAGGACACCGCGCCCTGCACCGCTTCCATCTTGCACCGCAACCGCGACGTACGCCGACCGGCTCGCACACTCCGTGCCCGCCACAACGAGAAAAGGTACTGTGACCGAGTCTGTTCACGACTCTGCTGGCCCGTATCGACGCGGTTGGCTGGAACTGTTAGACTCTGTGGTTTTCAGCATCGCGGTAGACTCGGACGGAGCTACCGACTCGTACGAACTTTGTTTTTGAACTATTCCTGCAAAGAAGAAGTTATCTTGCAACATAATCACTTTTAAAGTACTGTACTGTGGATTTTTATCGTATTTGGTCTTGTTTTAAAGTATATAAAAATATTGGATATTTTTCTAAACTGGTGTGGTGTCAGTTTGTAGTGCTTACACTGTATTACTGTTGGTTATGTGCAAATGCTTTACACACTGCCTCTAGAATAAGCCTGACTGCTCGTGCCAAGCTACCAAGGGGGTGAGCAGGGGTTATTGTAGGAGTGTAACTCCCTTACCCTGACTAGGAAGAAGGATCCCTACTTGGACAAAGGTGCAAGCCGTTGCCAACTAGAGATCCCATTTCTAACATTGGTTGTCAGCGGTGAGGATAGGACTTGTGTTTGCACTTGACTTACAGTGATTGGTGTGCACTACTACCATATCGCAGACCATTACGTACCACTTACAGGCTCTTTTTCTTTTTGGCCTATTTTTGATCTTGCCAGTTTGAACTTGCTACTTCAACATGCCTGAATCAATAGTATCATCAATTGCATCAGTAGAAATTGTCTTTGAGGAGGATCGATTGGAAGCCTACAATGTCAAGGAGTTAAAATCGATTTGCAAGAACCTGAAAGTCCAGGTCAGAGGCCTCACCAGGAAGGATGAGCTACAAAAGGCGCTGAGGGCCTGGGTAGCAGCCAGAGGTGCCAGTAGGCAATCTGGCGATCTCAATGGAGAGGTGGAGGAGCCTGTTCCTAGGGTGGATGTGCTTTTGGGAGGGGGAACCCTCCAGGCCAGGCAGCAGTAGTTTGTCCCCAGAGGAGCTGGAGGGCAGGCGGGAAGTAAGGAGGTTTGAATTGGAGAAACTCAGAATAGAAAGTGAGAGGGAAGAGAAAAGAATAGCCATGGAGGAAAGGAAAATGATACTAGATCATGAGAGAATGATCAAGGAGCTGGAGCTAAAGAGTAGATCCGGTTCAGATGGTGGCAGCAATTCTTCAGCACACACAGACAGGATTGTACACATCCCCAAGAATGTAGGTAAAGAGTACAAAAAGGGTGATGACATACAAAGGTGGTTTCAAGGGTACGAGTCGTCTATTCATATGAATGGGGTCCCTGAAAGGAACTGGGGAGCGGGGTTGTGGCCTCTCTTTCCAGAGGAAGCTAGGGATACTCTGATAGCTTTGGGTAAGGGGCAGGACCTCACCTATGCTGACATGAAAGACGCTCTCCTCACTAGGTATGGGCTCACTCCTGAGAAGTACAGGGATCAGTTTAGGTCCAGTAAAAAGTCTGAGGCCAACACTTGGTTGGAATGTGTGGATATGTTCTGCAGGTCGCTGGATGGTTGGGTGAAGGGCAGTAATGTAACAGATTTTCAGGGGCTCTACAATTTGATTGCATGGGAGCACTTGTCTAGTCTATGTTTTGCAGATCTGCGCCAGCACCTAGTTGATAGTAAGCTAACTGACCCCAGGAAGCTTGCTATGGAGGCGGACCGCTGGGTGAGTACCAGGGTCCACAAGAAAGCGTTTGGGGGAGACTCAGCCAAAGGTGGGCAGGGTCCCCAGCAGAAAGGTGGGGTGGACAAGGGTAAAGCACAGGAGTTCTCTAAAGGGCCCCAAACTAGTACCCAGGGTAAAGGTTCCCAGCCCCCCGGTGATAAGAAGAAAGGGGTCTCTACAGGGAAGCCTGTTGAGACCGGCCCCCGCAAGTGTTATGCATGTGACCAGGTAGGTCACTTTAAGGGGGACCCCAAGTGCCCAAAGGGGACACAGCCACCCACCGGTGGACAGTCCAAAGTGTTGGCTAGTGTAGCGCTTGGGGAGGAGGGGTGCCCACAGGAGGGTGGGGATCCCGCAGAAATGACCCTTGTCTCACTAGGGGACAGTGAGATGGTCCCAGGAAACCAGGTGCCCCCTAACACAAAGAAATATAGCACCTGGGTGACCATTAATGGGAACAGGGTAGAGGCTCTCAGAGATACTGGAGCCAGTGTGACCTCAGTCCGGTGTCACCTGGTCTCTGAGAAGCAGGTAGTCCCAGGGGCATTCCACCAAGTAGTTGCTGTAGACAACTCTGAGCGCCAGTGTATGGTGGCGCAGGTTCCCTTTGAATGGGGGGGTCTCAGGTCCCTTGAGGGTGGTTGTGAGCCCTACCATGCCTGTAGATTGTCTGCTAGGTAACGACCTGGAGCAGTCCTTATGGAAGGATGTTGAGCTCAGGTCTCACTTGGAGATGCTTGGGTTGCCAGAGTGGGCATGCGTGTCTACTCGGTCAATGGCAGCCAGAAAGGGTGATCAAGAGGACTTGGAGCCTGGAACAGTGGCCCAAGTCCCTGCCAAGAGGAAGGGCAGGGGGCGCGGGAAACTGGCCCCCGAAGTTCCCACGGACCGGGAGGAGGCGGACCTCGAGGGGGACGCCCCGGTGCCTACAGGGGAGCAGGTAGCCGAACTGGGAGACATCTCTGAGCTGACCCATTGGCAGCAAGAAGGGGGTCCCACCAGGGAGGAGTTCTGCAGGGAGCAGAACGAGTGCCCTACTCTGGAGGGTCTGCGGCGGCAGGCTGCAGACCAGGCAGCTGGTAATCAGTCCGGGTCACATCTGATCTACTGGGAGAATGGTCTCCTATACAGTGAGCCTAAGGTTGCTGAGCCTGGGTCAGCCCGTGTGCTGGTGGTACCCCAGCGCTTCAGGGCCTTCCTACTGGGTCTGGCTCATGACGTGCCTTTGGCAGGACATTTGGGGCAGGACAAGACCTTTGACAGGCTTGTCACCCACTTCTTTTGGCCCCAAATGCGAAGGCAGTCAGATGCACACTGTAGGTCTTGCCAAACTTGCCAGGCAAGTGGTAAGAGTGGGAGGAAGGTCAAAGCTCCTCTCCAACCTTTTCCTGTTGTTGGAACACCCTTTGAAAGGGTAGGGATGGATATTGTGGGGCCACTGGATCCCAAGACAGCCATGGGCAACAGGTACATCCTGGTCTTGGTGGACCATGCCACCCGGTACCCGGAGGCAATCCCTCTCAGGACAACGACGGCGCCAGTGGTGGGCCGGGCGTTAATGGGGATCTTTTCCCATGTGGGATTCCCCAGAGAGGTGGTTTCTGATAGGGGGACCAATTTCATATCCAAGTATATGACATCCCTGTGGAAGGAGTGTGGTGTAACCTACAAGTTCACCACTCCTTACCACCCACAAGGAAACGGTCTGGTGGAGAGATTCAACCAGACCTTGAAAGGCATGATCAAGGGTCTAACAGAACCCATGAGGCGTAAGTGGGACGTCCTCTTGCCATGCCTACTCTTTGCATACAGGGAGGTGCCTCAGAAGTCTCTTGGGTACAGCCCCTTTGAGCTCCTGTATGGCCACCCTGTCAGAGGACCTCTGAGTTTGGTAAAGGAAGGCTGGGAGGCAGCTCCCAGGAAAACTCCCCAGGATGTGTTTAGCTACATGCTGGCCTTTAGAAACCAAACTGCCCGCTTCAGGAAACTCGCTCAGGCGAACCTAGAAGCAAGCCAGGAAGAAATGAAGAGATGGTATGACCAGAATGCCACTCTGGTCGAATTTCAACCTGGGCAAAAAGTGTGGGTCATGGCCCCAGTGGAACCTTGTGCCTTGCAGGACAAGTGGACTGGGCCATATGAGGTGGTGGAGCGCAAAAGTGACGTCACCTACCTGGTGGATTTGCAGGCTCCAAGGAACCCTTTGAGGGTCCTTCGCGTGAACCGCCTCAAGCCCCACTTCGAGAGGTCCGAAGTGAGTATGCTCTTGGCGACAGATGATGGGGTGGAAGAGGAGAGTGAGCCTCTCCCTGACCTCCTGTCTACCAAGGAGCATGATGGGTCAGTAGAGGGTGTGATCCTCTCCCCTACTCTGACTCAGGAGCAGCAGGGGGACTGTCACCAGTTGTTGGGACAGTTCGCCCCACTGTTCTCTCTGACCCCCGGTGTTACTCACTGGTGTACCCATGACGTGGACACTGGTGACAGCCCTCCTGTGAAGCACAAGATTTACAGGTTGACTGACCGGGTCAGGGCCAGCATCAAGGAGGAGGTCTCTAAGATGTTGGCGTTAGGGGTGATTGAGCCCTCCAACAGTCCTTGGGCCAGCCCAGTGGTCTTGGTCCCAAAGGCTGCTGCGCCCGGTGCCACTCCAGAACTCCGGTTTTGTGTGGACTACCGTGGGCTCAATGCCGTCACCAGGACTGACGCGCACCCCATCCCCAGAGCTGATGAGCTCATTGATCGGTTGGGAGCTGCCCGGTTCCTCAGCACGTTTGATTTAACGTCTGGGTACTGGCAGATTGCCTTAACCGATGGGGCCAAGGAGAGATCAGCATTCTCAACCCCAGAAGGTCATTACCAATTCCGGGTGATGCCCTTTGGGTTGAAGAATGCCCCTGCCACCTTTCAGAGGTTGGTCAATCAGGTGTTGGCTGGGCTGGAGGATTTCAGTGCCGCCTACCTGGATGACATTGCTGTGTTCAGTTCCAGCTGGGAAGAACATTTACAGCACCTTGAGAAAGTGTTGAGGGCTCTGCAAGGTGCAGGCCTCACGATCAAGGCCAGTAAGTGCCAGATCGGGCAGGGTTCTGTGGTGTACTTGGGACACCAGGTAGGAAGCGGCCAGGTGGCGCCCCTACAACCCAAGATTGACACCATTCTGGCTTGGGAGCCCCCAAGACCCAGACAGAGGTGAGAGCCTTCTTAGGTCTCACCGGCTACTATAGGAGATTTGTTAAGGGCTATGGCACCATCGTTGCCCCCTTAACAGAGCTGACTTCTAAGAAGCAGCCCAGGAAAGTGATCTGGACTGAGTCCTGCCAGAAAGCTTTTGATGCCCTGAAGGCAGCCATGTGCACGGCGCCCGTGCTCAAGGCACCTGACTTCTCCAAGGAATTCGTCGTGCAGACTGACGCTTCAGAGCATGGTGTGGGAGCGGTGCTCTCACAACTGAACGAAGAGGGCCTGGATCAGCCTGTAGTCTTCCTTAGCAGGAGACTACTCCCCAGGGAACAGAGGTGGAGTGCCATAGAAAGGGAAGCTTTTGCTGTGGTCTGGGCACTGAAGAAGCTGAGACCATACCTGTTTGGGACTCACTTCCGGGTTCAGACAGACCACAGGCCCCTCAGATGGTTGATGCAAATGAGGGGTGAGAATCCAAAACTGCTGAGGTGGTCCATCTCCCTACAGGGAATGGACTTTACGGTGGAACACCGTCCTGGTACAGAACACGCCAACGCAGATGGTCTGTCCAGGTTCTTCCGCCTTAGTGAAGAGAACTCCAATGGGGTTGGGTAGTTCTCCCTACTTTCAGCTGGAGGGGACATGTGTTAGACTTGGCATCTTTTGGCGTGTTTCCCCTGACTTTTTGCTTTCTGACCTCCTGGTTTTGACTCTGTTTTTGCTGGTGTAATGATTCTGCGCACTTTCCTCACTGCTGTCCAGTGGGAAAGTGCAAGTGCTCCTGTATAAAATGTGTTATGGATTGGTGTTTCCATGATTGGCCTATTTGATTTATGTGTCAGTCCCTTGTAAAGTGCACTGAGAGTGCCAGGGCCTATAGATCAAATGCTGTTGGTGGGCTGCAGCACTGGATTGTGCCACCCACGCAAACAGCCCGTAAAGTGTAACTCTGGCCTGCCATTGCAGAGCCTGTGTGCAGCCTGGGGCTGCCATGTCGACTTGGCAAGTGCACACACTTGCAAGTCCCTAAACCTTCCCTTTTCTACATGTTAGTCACCCCTAAGGTAGGCCCAAGGTACCCCTGTGGGCAGGGTGCATTGTATGTGAAAGGTAGGACATGCCCTGGTGTGTGTGGCATGTCCTGATAGTGAATTACAGCCTATTTCGTTTTTCACTATTGCAAGGCTACCTGTTCCCCATAGGCCAGAATGGGCAGTTTTGATTATTACAGCTTATAATCCTAACTGACCCAGGGAACATGGTAGAAATTCGAGTTTAGTATGCCTGGACTCAGAATGATAAAATGCATCTTTTAGTAAAGTTGGTTTTAACATTCTGTGTTTGAAAATACCACTTTTAGAAAGTGGGTATTTTCTTGTCTAAACCATCCAAGCCTGCCTCTGCTAGGTTGTGTATTCCTTGTCTGGAGTGTGAGTGACAGGGGCTGGGGGATTCCAGCAGACAGGGTGAGTCAGCACAGGGCTGAATAGCAACATCTACATGCAGATGGGTGGGAGGAGTTGCACCTGGGACCTGAATAGGGCTGGGCCTTCCATCCACAATGCTGGCTCCACCTCCTGTGGTGCGTCTGATGTCCCTGTCCTGCACTGTGAAAGAAAAGAAGGAGACTTGTCAACAAAGTGCTCCATGACTGACCAGAACTGGTTTGGACTAGGCAAAGGCCTCTCTGCCTTCAGAGAACAAAGAGAAATTGAGGATAAAAAGGGGGACCCAAACCCCAGAACTTTAGATCTCGCTGGAATCAAGGAACCTGCCAAGCCGAAGAGCTGGAAGAGCTGCCAGGAGGAGTACTGCCCCTTTGCTGTGTTGTTGCTTTGTTGGGTTGGCCTGCAGCTGCTGCTTCTGCCTTGGGCAGTGAAAGGACTGGACTGAACTTTCTACTACTTGTGCTGAGAATCTCCAAGGGCCTGAAACCGATCTGGCCTCCTGTTAAGAAGTCTCAGGGACTGCAAAGACTTCACAACCCTCTGGGTACCGCTTCTGGAACCGCTGTTTCAGTTGCCACAGAGGAAGGGAACCGCAACCGACTCCGTCAACCGACTCCATCGCTGGCCCGGTGTCCTGTTTGCACCGCAGACCGCACCGTCCGCATCTCGCACCGCAACCCTGGTCTCACCGACGACGACGTCCGACGCCATCGCCACCGAGCCGCTGCTTGCACCGTGACCTGTGGACACCGCAGTTCGCATCGCATCGCTTCACTGTGCCAGCCGGACCAGACCGACGCTGTCGCTGCAACTGGCTCAACAATCGTGACCGCATCGCAGTTGGGGCACCGCTCGCACGCTTCGCGACGCACCGCTCCGACTCGCTCCGCTGTCCGACGCCAGCTCCCGCACTCCGGCTTGGTCGCCTGCATCGCAACCTGCCAGCACCGCATCGAGCACCGTCTCACCCTGTCCGGCACGCCTTGAACTCACCGACTCCGTCTGCACGATTGTCACCGAGCCGCTGTCTGCACCGCATCGAGAGAACACCGCGCCCTGCACCGCTTCCATCTTGCACAGCAACCGCGACGTACGCTGACCGGCTCGCACACTCCGTGCCCACCACAACGAGAAAAGGTACTGTGACCGAGTCTGTTCACGACTCTGCTGGCCCGTATCGACGCAGTCGGCTGGAACTGTTAGACTCTGTGGTTTTCAGCATCGCGGTAGACTTGGACGGAGCTACCGACTCGTACGAACTTTGTTTTTGAACTATTCCTGCAAAGAAGAAGTTATCTTGCAACATAATCACTTTTAAAGTACTGTACTGTGGATTTGTTATCGTATTTGGTCTTGTTTTAAAGTATATAAAAATATTGGATATTTTTCTAAACTGGTGTGGTGTCAGTTTGTAGTGCTTACACTGTATTACTGTTGGTTATGTGCAAATGCTTTACACACTGCCTCTAGAATAAGCCTGACTGCTCGTGCCAAGCTACCAAGGGGGTGAGCAGGGGTTATTGTAGGAGTGTAACTCCCTTACCCTGACAATGAAGAAGGGTCCCTACTTGGACAAAGGTGCAAGCCCTTGCCAACTAGAGATCCCATTTCTAACAGTTTCCATGTCAGACAGGCCATCATGAAAACCATACCGGAAACCGTGCATCGTAATCCCAATGGCAGAAAGGCCCGCCCCTTGGCTTTCCGACCTGCATCGTAATAGGCCCTTAAGTGTCCAAAACCTTCCCCAAATTGTTATAGATTGGGTTGAGAATAGTAAATGTCACCCCTTTAGTGTCCAACACCTTTCTTAAATAGGTTTAGATTGGGTTGGGATTAGTAAATGCCACACCTTTAGAGTCCAACACCTTCCTCAAATTGGTTTAGATTGGAGTGGGAATAGTAAATGTCACCCCTTAAGTGTGCAATGCCTTCCCCCAATATAGGGGCTCATTACGATTACAGTTGGACTTACGTCCGCCCGACACCATAGCGGTCTGGAACCACCCAACCTTAGGTCAGCAGTTCCGACTTCAGTATTAGGATGCCACCGCCCATAGGGCGGTCGGAAACATCCATTTTACTATGGCAGCTTGTACGGCAGGCGGCAATGGCCCGCAGCACTCCCTGCAATAGTAAAATGGATGTTTTGATACATCCATACACCGTGTGGCAGGCACCACACAGTGCAGGGATGTTTAGGGGGGACACCATAGCAGAGGGCCAGGGGGGCCCTGCTAGGGGCCCCTAAAGTCTTTTTCTGACAGCCTTTCCATGTCAGAAAAGGCTGACATGGAAAGGCTGTCGGAAACCGACATTGTAATCCCGACGGAGGAGCCGAAGCTGGCACCGTCGTCATTCATGGGATTACAAATCCACTCCTCTTCCGACAGGCTCTGTGAGCCCGTCGGAAGAGGAGCAGAATCCCACCGCAGGTTGTCCTCCAGCCACTGTCATCGTAATACGGCAGTCGGTGTGAAACCCTCGATGTCGGGCGTAAAGCCTCCAACAGAGTGTTGGAGTCTTTCCGCCCTACATCAAAATCAGGCCCTAATTAGATTGGAGTGGAATTAGTAAATGCCAATTAGTGTTTGACAATTTTTTAAAGGATTTATAATGGAGAGTGATTATTTAATTTTATAATTTTTTTCTGAAATCCTTTATTTTACTTTTACTTGTATGTAGTAGAAATATTTCCTGTTATTTTATTGGGATTGTTGGTGATTGCAAATATAATAAAAAATAGTTAGTTGTATGTTTGTAACCAATAAAATTAAATGTTTCTGTATAATGAAGCATGTCATTTCCTACTTTTATTTATGTTTTCAAAGTTAATTTATTGTATATTTATACATTTATAGTCATATATACTTCAAGTTAAAAAGCATTTATATTAAGTTAAGTATATAAAATATTTGTTACATTTTTTTTTTTTAAATGTAAATTATATTTAAATGCTGTTGTATGTTGTGCATTTTCAAGGTTTATTTTCCATTCGTTAACAGATTTTAACAATTCTTAAATTTTTTCTGTACATATTTTCAACATTATTTTAACATATTTATTTTTAGTATATATTAAATAATTGTATATATTTCATACTATTATTTAATTTATCCTTTACAATTTTTTCCTATTTTCTCACAACTGTTTTGACATTTTCTGACAGGTTATACAGTTTGAATATTTTTTTACATTTCTTTATACATTTATTCAACATTTTTACACTATTTCCCATTCTTTGTAATCTATTTGTTTTATTTTAGCCTATTTTCCTGGAATCAGTTCGCGCTAAACTGCTGCTGTTTGTCGGGCAGGCAAGTCCTTTTTTAAGAATCTTTGAAAAAGATATGAGGGCAGGGAGCTTTTAGAGGGGAGGTCTACAAGTTAGTTATAGTGATGTTTGTGGGTTAGTTGAATATTTAGATGTATTAGTATTAGTGTTTCTCACTGGTTTGTAGTTTTAAATTTTTGTACACTATTTTAGTAATGCATCGCTATGTTATGTTCAATTGTGCTTTGTTAATTTTATTTTCTTATTTAAATATTTGTATTTAACTTATATATATATATATATGGAATATGTTTTGTGGGTGGGTTTTCAATTTACTTTACAAGTTTTTGATTATGAAAATGTGTTATGGGCATTTGGAGTTTATGTTTTTTTTTTAAAAGGAAATCATATTTGTTTGTAATCAACCAATGCTTTTTACCTTGATTTCCTTTTTTTCAGGTTTCCATGAGTGTTTCTGTATTTTGAAAGAAATAACATAGATAAAAGTTACTATTCTATAGCTGCAGATCTTCCTCTGTATCCACTTCAGCAAAATTAACAAGCTACAATAAATGGGAAAAATATTGTCCAAAAAGGCCCAAACAAATTCCAAAAATAAAGCAAATTCAACCGAGATCCCACAAAGCAATTCAAAGTATGTAGAAACTTTAAAAACCAAAATACGAGTGTTTAAAAAAAAGAAATGCTCAAGGAAACTGCAAAAAAGGTGACTTTCCTATTTCTGCTATACTCTGAAAAATTTTAAACAAGATAATACAAATTAAATATTTTATATGCACAATCAATCAATACGCCATACTCACACTCAGTTTTAAGTCTAAAAACACACTAACCAAAACAAAAGACATATATTTTCATATTGAAAGGTTAACATATAAAAATATTATTTTTATCACTATAAATAATTAATAAAGATTTTTTTAAATGTACTACCATTCCTGAACTTTAAACCATAAAATAAAAAATTAAACTATAATCCAAAATTAACATAAATGACAATTGTGCTGGCTATAGGCAATAACTGAGCTCAGTTAGAGCATGTGTGAAACTTGGTCACATATCTGCCCTTGTTTGCCCTGTCAGGTACTTTCTTTCACATTGCGCTTCATGATGTGACCAGAAGATACTGGATGAATGTCATTCATGTCTCGGGGGATGCTCTAAAGACTGTTTGGGGACTTCATCCACCACAAGGCAATGTGAGGTGACATCACAAAGCCCAGAAGGTGGGGCTTATTGGTGAAGCAATCTTAAGCACGGGAGCGTGCCCACAGCGTGGGACACTCTTAAGACTTTTTGGGGACTTCATACACCACAAGGCAATGTGAAGTGACATCATAGAGCCCAGGAGGCGGGAGTCATTGGGGAAGTGCTCTTAAGTGCCGGCTGGTACCTGCAACATGGGACGCTGTAAAGACTGTCAGGATTTTATCTCCCACAAAGCAATGCAAGGTGACATCACTCACGGAGTCTTGGAGGTGGGGCCTATTGGCAAAGTGCTCTTAAATGCAGGAGGGTGCCTCAGGCACGGGACTCTGTAAAGACTGTTTGGGGACCTCATACCGTACAAGGCAACTGGAGGTCACATCACGGAGCCCAGGAGGTGGGGCTCATTTGAGAAGCACTCATAAGCACAGGAGGATGCCGCAGTGCGAGAAGCTGTAAAGACTGTTTGGGGACATGTTTGGGGCACTCGGTACACTGCAGCAGGCACGTTGTTTGCCCTACCTAGGCATTGCTGGGTCACTGGCCTTCTGCGTCACCTTCACTGGTTGCCTATAGAGCACAGAATCCATTTTAAAGCACTTTGCTTTGCGCACAAAATTCTTGCAGGCTCAGGCCCAGCGATTCTGAGTGATCTTTGCCGCCCCTACATCCCGACACGTATCCTTCGCTCAGCCGACCTCCATCTGGCACGTGTCCCCCGGTTCCATAGAACCAGAGCAGGAGGGCTTCATTCAAAGTGCTGGAGCTGACCCTCTGGAATTCGTTGCCTCTTTCCATCAGAAGCATCCCCAACCTTCTACCCTTCAGAAGGGCGGTGAAGACCTGGCTTTTCCGCCGATCAGTAGCTCCCTCTCTCGCCCTCTTTTCCTGGCTATCAGCGCTGGGACGTCACTTTGCCAGGACAGCCATGCGCTTTACAAATCTATTAAGATAACATAACATAAAGTTGGAGAGCTCACTCAATAAAGTCATGTATTGGCTCAAGCAACACTCGGGCAATAGATTTAAACTTTTTAAGGAGATTAATGTTGTCAGAAGAGTGGCTTGGGTGGGTTTAATATCCAAAGAAAGTAAGAGGGATTGTATTGTGGTGAATTTTAGGAACCTCATTTTTGTAAGACACTTTTTACATTATTGCAGTAAAGAGCAAGCTGATAATATAAGAGCTCTTCCCCTTGGTTTTTTTCTGTTGGGCTCATGACTGTCTGGTGCAGATGTATAAGACCCTGGGGTTGAAAGTTAAAAGTCTGTCTTGTATGGCATATAATATCAAAACTGCAAACCCTTTTTCCCTACTAAATGATCTGAAGGGGATTGATTGACTTCTCTGTGTGGCATTGGTGAGTCCAGTCGTTGAAGAATGTGACGTAGTTCATCAGGCTCAGACCCACTTTCTGTGTCTACTAAAGGTATTCCAGATGCAGAAATCAGTTTATTTCGAACAAAGGACTCTGCAAGCAATCGTATTCAATTAGTCTAATGCAATTTTATCACCAAATTACAGAAGTTTGATTGGATTACATTTGCTACATCTCAAGTAAGAAATTTGGGCACTTGAACTTTTCTATTTAGACAGGTTTTTTTCATTTTTTAGTACAACTGAAAGATCATACCCTGGAAGAGCAAAGGGTGAGCTCAGCTCTACTATCTCTAAAGTCAGTATGATAAAAATGATTGCTTCTTATTATTATTTTCACTTGTTGTATGCTCATTTTGCCCATTTGAAAAGCATTGTATTGTAATAATTTTAACTCAGTATGTAACCCTATAATAATAAATGAATTAGAATTTGGTTTAGATAAATTCAGTTCAAACAGTAAATCTGCAGTTAATATTATTTAGGTAGGAGATTTTAATGTATCTGTGTATCCACAAATGACAACTGCTGTCTGTTGGTTGGCTGTTACAGAAGGTAATGATACCATGCATTTTAAACATCATTGTTATGGCAAAGCTCTTAATCGATTGCTGATGAAATACAACCTTGTTTTTGCTGCTTAAGCATGTCCAGCAGAGGACAAAATTATACAGTCATTGACTGGTGGGGGTGTTGGTACTACTGTTGATAATATTTTATTTTCCCAGGAGCTTTCACCTTGGTTGTATGAATTTTACATTCCGCCAAATTGTTGTAGTGACCATAACCCACTTTCTATTAAGCTGAATTTGTCTATAGATAATGCTATGGTAGACTATGCTCAGGTAGACATATACTACTCCAATAATAAGGGTTCCTTGATGAAATTGAGTAACTTGGATTGCAACCAAAGGGCTCTATGCACCAGTGGCGGCCGGTGAACTTTAAAAGTGGAGGGGCGTTTTGTTTATTATGCGGCAAGAAAAAGCAAATGATGTGGCATAATATAGCACATTCTGTAGCTGTGCTGCTCCAGCAAAGCAAGAAAACGGAAGAAGTGAGATAGGAGTCAGTGAGGAGGCTGGTGGGAATCAATGAGCAGAAAGTATGAAAGCGAGGCTGGCAAGGAGAATGTATGTAGTGCGGTGAAGTAAGCAGGAGAATATATCCAAGCCTGTTCCAACGGAAGGGTCATCCCTGCGGTGTTTTGTAGAGGACTACTTTTTTTTAGCTCGGGAGTTTAAAGGAAAAAACAACCTAAAAACAAACGAATACGTCTTAATGAAAGTTTGTATGTAATAACAGCTGCAAGAAATATTCAAACAAGTATCGTATTTAACAGAGGCAGGTAACGGGGCCTCGTGCACTATATCATGGAGTCAAACGGATACTTATTATTGTTGTTTTGTTCTAGAGATTTAAAAAAAGACACAGATATCTATGCTGTTGGGAAAAGAAAATACGCCCAATGCATGGGGACAATTACATTCTGAAACCACCTGGTAGGCAAAACATAAACTTGGAATGGAACGGCTGCTATACTATATGCACCACATTTATTTATGAATTTCCGTTGGGCATTTTTATTTTTAAATTGCACCTTTCCGTGGAAAATGGGCACCGTGGAAAATGGGCAACGTAAACGAATGACGCACAACAGGTGTGCTTGTGCAGTTTAAAGTCTCACTGAGAGGTGACTAGTGATTTAAAAAAAAAATATTTTGTATTGGAAAACAGTTTAACTTTGTGAGCTGGTGCACACTGGGGCTTTTCTGCCTGGACCAAGTTAGGCGAGAGTTTGGTAAAACACTGTCAACCGAAAAGGCAGCTCGAATGGGTTGTGTTCCTGTTGCTGAGGTCGGAGTGCATCGTGCATTTCTTCCTTCAAAATTTGGAGGTGCAAACAGTAAGCAGTGTTTTGTGGTCAGTTTTATTGGACTGGCCAGAGAGTCGTGGCTGAGATGGGCCTCGCCACACAGACACATCACTAAAAGTGAACCCCCCAAACTGCAGACGGGGTGGGGACACTCACCTAGCTCACTGCAGACTGTAAATTTGGAAGGCAGATGACGTGCGCCAGGCCTCTAAGGCAGCTTGACAAACTCACTGTTTTCAGCTTGATCACGACGTTTGTCCCAGAGGTTTCTCTCGGGCCGGCTGAAAATGGTTGAAGGAAGGAGGGAAATACGAACAAAACACAGGAAGCAGTAGTTGAAATCCCGCCTCCTATTGTCATAGGGTGACCGTCTCAAGGGTCAGCCAGTCAGAGGAGGAGGCGGGATCTTAGCAGAATGTTCTGAGCTATGTCAGAGATCCGGGCGACCCGAGTATTCGACCGAAGCCCTGGAAAAACAGCTGCTTCAGGTAGCGCCTGCTTGCCCTCACCACTGCCTCACAGACACACACTGCACATGCGTGATTTGGGCGATATTGAAGTCGTACACCTCGCATGCGCAGCGTGTGTTTGTACACGGCTGTGCTGCACTGCTACCAGACTGTATAAGTGCTGCAGGCAGCCTCAGACCAGTCTTTCAATCCCCTTCCTCCTTCCTCTGAGACTGGTGGTGCTCCGCCCCATACGCCCTCATGCAGGAACCGCGCCTGCTATGCACATTGCCTTCATAGATCTATCAAGCGCTTTCGATCTCATGAATTGCTCTAAACTGTGGGAAGTAATGAGAAAAAAGGGAGTGGAAAATAACCTCCTCAGTCGTTTTAGGCATTTGCATCATTATCTCGCAGTAAGGGTACGTTATGGCCCCCTAGGCGAATGTTCTTCTCACATTAGTTCCACCAGGGATGTGAGGCAGGAGTGTATCCTGGCCCCATTTCTCTTCCTGCGTTACATAAATGGTATCAGTATTCATTTGGTGGAAAATGGAAAGGATGTGCCACGCATAGGTGATAAGTTTCTTCCCATTTTATTATATGCGGATGATGCATTTTGATTGTGCACACTGCAAATAGTCTCCAGACCCTTCTAGTTCCGTTTTTAGTTTACATGGAGGATCTGGACCTTCAAGCAAATTACTCGAAGTTGTATATTACGACATGTGGCCGCCTCGGCACCAAGTCAAAGTATTTTAATATGAGGGATTCAATTTTATCAAAGGCAAAAAATGTTAACTACCTAGGGATTCTCTTTAGTCAGCCATTAAGTTGGACACCCCTTTTAACACTTAGGGCCCGATTCCAATGTCATTCGGAAGGGCTCCGAATCGGATTTGGCTTTCCCAATCCGATCCGTAGCCCATGATTATGATCGAATTGTACACAGGTCCGAACGACCAAGTACGATGCAAAGATCGCGTTCGCGCCGACCGGATCGTTTCTGGTACCCGAACATGTCCGTACGACTCGTTCGTAGCTGAATTGTGCCGCACTATGGAGCCGTATTCCGACCGAGCGAGTACGATGCACAATTCGGACTGCCACTTCGCCTCAGTCTCATCGAGATGAAACGGTAGCAGGCCCCCCTTCACCCGGGCCCTCCGAATCTGTCACTGGGGTGTGCCCATGGGTCCCCCCGATCCAGGCATGCACAGTGTGGCGGGCACCATGGGGTGCCCACCACAGGGTGTACGCTTTTTCCCACCCACCCCTTTTCTGCTGTGTATGCGTCTGTACACGGGCTCCCATGGAGTTCAATGGGAGTCCGAGCGAACCAAGCCCATAAGCATACAGCAGCATCATACTTGCTCGTTCAGACTCCCGGAGCATGACTCGCTTGGAAAGCCCTCCGGTTCGAGTCGTACGGAGGGCTTTCCTAGCGAGATCGGAATCGGGCCCTTAGACTCTAGACCCTTAGCAGGAACATTGAGGCAATTTTTAGATTTGCCCATAAGCTAAGAAACAGACCTCTCACAGAAATGCTGAACCTTTATAGGAGTAAGTGCATTACAGCTGGTGCATATGGTGCTGGCCTCTGGGGTTATAATAGAGTGGAAATTCTACAACTAGCAGAAAATCACTTCATACGAAGATTACTGTCAGTTCCTGGAGGAATAGCCACTTTAATATGTCACGAGGAACTTGGGATGTCATACTTGGAAGACTTGATTGGGTTAGCCCCTTTACTACGTGGGTTAAAATCTGGGTATCCCCCAAGGCTGGCCTGACCAGAACTTGTATATTTGACTGCCTGCTATTAGACGGGGTAGACCAAATACCATGGCTCAAATACTTGAAGGATACTTTTGATAGCTTGGGCTTGTCAGATTTATATAAGAACCCTCAAACAAGTGGGTCAAAACATAAGTTACGTGTCAAAGAGCTGTATTTGGAACACTGAGTGAACAAATGTCTAGAATTGGCCCAGGCTAAACAAACAATTGTTAACTACACCCAAGTGTCAACAACACTCTGTAGAGAGCCTTACTTAGGGTGCATTACGAACCCCACATATCGCCGCTTGCTTACCCTCCTCAGACTGCGTACACTGCAGTTTAAATTTGCTTTTCCTACACCGGGGGTCTGGAAGCAGGATTTACCGCCTTGTGGGTGAGATAACACCTCAATACAATGTACTAGTCACTTAATTATGTTTTGCTACTTGTATTCAGGGCCATGACCCTCTTTCTTGGTGCCGCTATTATGCAAGGCAATGTGAGACAGCATAAGGAAGAGTTAATAATCCTGCAGCCCTTAGGGTCACAAGATATTTGCTATGTGATCCTTAATTTTATAAAGTCACCTTTTTATATTAGGACAAGATATGAATTTTATGGATGATTTTAGGTCATATTCGCGTAACTGACATTTTCTGTATTCTTTAAAGTTTTGCATAAATAGCCCTTAAGGGACAATGTATACATTTTAACTATAGCATATCCTACTAGATGATTGTAAGCCACATATCTGCACCCTCCCTTGACCAATTAAATGAGCCCTCGACATCATAAATTAGACTTATGTCCTGGGCTATTAAATGGAATTTTATTTAATGTGTTATGCAATAACTTGCTTTTTGTTTATGATTCCAGAGTATTGTGAAAACTGATATACGGGTATAATTGTCTGAAATTTTAAAGTATTATATTTTTATTTATTTTTGTGCTTTCATGGCCACTGGCCGAATAAAGATATGTTTGACTTGACATGATTGTAGCCATGTACTTCGAGATTGATGCGAATAGCGGGGGGGCCTTGTGGTATCTGTTTAGATTACAATGCAGATCCCACTGAGATAATTAATGCATTTACATTGCTTTGTGCAGCGCTAAAAAAAATTATGACCACTGATAACGTTTTCAGGATCAAGAAGCCCCACCAATGGTTCAATACAGCCTGCTCAGTGGCTCATAAGAAACTATTAGGAGCTCTTCAAAAGAAATCCTGAATTGAGAGGAAGATGGTGAATGTAGGAGGCTTTATAAGGAGACAATAGCCCTTAGAAAGCCTGACATTAGAAATCAAGAATGGCAAGATACCAGAGCATTTTGGAGGGTTATTAAGCAACCTTATTTTTTTGAGACTGCGGCTCCAAAGGTAGGAACCCTGATCCCCGCTGAAGATTGGGTAAATCACTTGAGCCAGTTATATTCTCCAACACAGGATGGTATTGAAAGACTTGTGGAGGATGATGAGACCCATGTACGTGATTGTAGGCCTTTCTCTTTGGTTTTGGAGGCGGCAGACGTAGTTTTCCTTTAAAGAGAGCACCAGTGGTGAGGCCCTGGGACCAGGCAGAATGCTTGCAGATGTTTTTAAGAACAATTTATTTTAGTTGTGCCCCATAATAACAAATGTACTAAGGTCTGTTATCAAATGCCCATTTCCTCCAAAATGGGTAGAAACCATTACTGTACCCATATTTAAGAAGGGTGAAAGAAACAATCCTGCCTCTTACCTCCCAATTATTTTGTTGGACTCTACTATTATGGTCTTAGGTAGGGTCCTTTTGACCAGGCTTGAATCTTGAGCTGAACAGAATGCTATCTTGAATGGTGTACAATATGGTTTCTGCCCAGGTTTGGATCTGCATTTATTAACTGCTAAGTATACTAAAGTCAGGAGCACACCCATCCACCCGGCATTTATAAGCCTGATTAGCGCTTTTGACCTAGTCAATTGGTATAAGCTATGGTCCATAATGCCAGAGATGGGGGTAGAAGACTCATTGATTGGGTTGTGAAAGATATGCATAGTAGGGATACCACATCGATGGTTCACTTTGAGCAAAATGGGGAACATACTGAGCCTATACAATCAGTTAGAGGGGTTAGCCAAGGTTGCAGTTTAGCACCTGTTTTGTTTACACTTTTTATTAATGGATTGGCATACTACTAGTTAAACATGGAAAGGATATTCCACTTGTGGTTAGGAGCCCAATTCCTGTGCAGCTTTATGCGGATGAAGCAGTTCTGCTTGCCTAAACCGCTAAATGGCCTTCAGGACCTTTTTAATTTTTTACCATGCTTATGAACAATCTGGATCTTAAAGTTAATCTTACGAAGACTTTCACTATGATTTGTGGTCTAAAGAATACCAAGACATGCCAACATCTAATAGAGGGTTACACAGTAGGGCAAGTCAAACATTTTAACTATTTAGGCATCCATTTTAGTTCTTCGCTCACTTGGACTCATTTGGTTAATATTAGATCTCTGCAGTTTGAGAGATAGATGGAGGCAATTTTCAGATTTGCACAAAAACTTGGTCATAAACCTGTGAAGGATATGCTTACGTTATATAGAAGTAAATGCCTGTCCATTACTACTTATGTTGCAAATTTATGGGGATATCAGAATGCTGACCAGCTGCAGACAGTAGAGAATAGATTTACTTGAACAGTACTGATGGTTCCGCAAGGTTGTTCCACTTATATATGCTATGGTGAGCTAGGTTTATCATTTCTAGAGTATCAATTGAAGGTCAGCCGACTTTTCTTGTGGATTTTTATATGTCAGAAACAGGAGCTTATCCTCACACAACAGATTATAAAGGACTGCCTAAATCTGGGAAAGGCTCTCTGTATTCCATGGTGAACATTTGTAAAAAAGGAATTTTTGGAGCTGGTGTGGATAGAGGTTTTTAATAACCCTGAACAAGCGATGTCACTAAGTAAACTGATGGTAAAAGATCAGTATAGGGTGAACCTAGAGCAGGTTAGGCTAACTCAGGAAGCAAATAAAACCACAGTTCAGTACGATCTTGATCTGCTTACTTGGGGAGGGGCGGTGCCCTATCTATGGAGGATTATGAACCCCCGCATAGATTTTATTTAACACAATTTAGACTAAATATGATGCACTTTTTGGTGGCATTTCTGAATTGTGGAACCTGGGTAGAAGATCTTATTGTTTGTCCCTGCGACAACTGCTCTGTACAAAGTACCTTGCATTTTATCATCTTTTGTAATATTTATTCTGAGCCTAGGAAACTATATTATGTAACTTTAAGAAAAGGAGGGTAAACAAGCATTTAGAGCCTTGCAGCAATTGTCCTCTGATAAGATTTGTGTAAATATTATGAAATTCATTTTAAGTGCTATGAACATGAGGAAACATTATGCATGGTCTGTTGTAATACTATGTTCAAAAGCAACCCAATGAAAATTACCACCACCTGAGAAACTAACAGGGGTGAACACCTTTCTCAAAGGGTAACTTGTCTTATTATTGATAGCTAGGCAAGGCAGTCCCCTGAAAAAATGCATAAGATGTTTAGCAACAGTGACAGTAAAATGAATAAAAAATGTATTGTTAAAGTAAAAAGAGTGCATTTTAATTAAGGAAACATGAAATAAAAAAGGAAGCATGGTAACCAATGAGTTCAAGCTTGTGATGAAAAAAAATTTAATTAAAAAAACAAAAGGGTCGAAAAATATCTAAGGGCATATTTACGAGAACCTACGCAACACTGCATTGTGGCAGCGTTGTGTCACAAAAGTTGCTCTGCATTGCGTTACTTCTGTGTGACATTATTTGAGCCATATTTAAGGTACGGTGCATCATTTCACAAGCACCAAAGGCGCGTCAGAAATTCTTATGCATAGTAGAGTAAAACGACGCAAAGTGTTGTAGCGCAACTGCAACCTACGTGTCACAAAGTTGATTTGCATGTCACAAAGCACCTTTGTGTGCCACAAATAAGCTTAGCAATTGTCAAAGCTGGTGACCGAATGTTTCACCAGGCCCAAGATGCACAACCAACAGGGCTATGGGCCACTGTAACTCCAACAACAATATTATCTTTATCACATTTATCAATGTTCATACAATTTTCATTTTATTTTAATCAAAATGAAACATTGATTTCCATGTCTTCCATGTTTTATTAGCAACGTTATGATTCCAGTATTTAAAATTCATGAAAAAAGATGCTTCAAGCCTGTTTCTTCTGCATATAACGATTCAAATTTCATTCATAGTAGTATAAACCCAATGCAAATCAGCTTAGCGTCACGTAAAAGTCTGTTGCGTGCCGAAAAGCTTAAAAAATGCTACATATTTGCAGGGAAAAAAGACACATTGAAATTCGCTGCAATTCTGGACCACAAGAAAACTAAAAAATGGAAGCCAATAACACTAATCCTAGCTAAGATTGCCAGACAGCAACCTGGGGGAAGAGGAAGACCAATTTTAGTTAGGAGGAGTACCAGGTTTTAAAAGCTGAGGTGACAAAGAATAAACACTTTTTTTCTTTGTCACCTCCAAATTGCCATTAGGGAAGAAGAAAGCCATTTGGCAGTCCATAGTTGATAAGATCAACAGTTTAGGTCAAACAAAAAGGGCAGTACCAGGGTTCAAGAAGCACTGGCATAAGCACAGGAGCAAAGAGAAACTGGCCAAGAACCTGAGAGCAGCAATGAGGACCTGTGGATGACCCGATCTCTTGGAGGAGTTGGACCTGTTGGAGGAGCAGGTGGCATCACTCATCCCAACAGAGTTGGTGGCAGTGTTGGAAGGACAGGACAGTTCTGCAGTCGAGGACCAGTTAGAACTACAGGTTAAGTCAAAAGAAGGGACCATACCATCAAAACTGTCATGCAATGCAGAGCAGCAACACACTTTGCTGTGCTGCACTGCGCTGTGTAAAAGGGAAAGGTCATGAATGTCTCCCATGTTAACTCTTACATCACATAAATGTATTTACTTGGGTAGTGATATTTCAGTCAGCCCAGTCCAGCCCTGCCAAGTTTCTCAGGGTCATGCGTGATGTGCTGGCCTAGTCCAGGTTGTCCTTTGAATCCTGGGACTTGTAGTGTAATGTGCAACATGCTTGACGAGGACTACAAGTCCCACAAAACCAAGCAATAACCCTGGACTGGGGCAGCACATCGTGCATGGACCTTTGAAATTTTGCAGATATGTCAGTGACAATGTCGGCCACCTTGCACCATGAAGCAAGTGTGCTTGTCCAGGTGACAGGCACCCAACAGTGAAATGGAATGGAATGTGATGTGCCAGAAGGTAAACTCCTCACCCGAGAGGGGATCCACGTGCTGAGTATGTGAAGGCTCTCCAAGTAGGATTATGTGAAGAGCCAGGTGTACAGTCACTAGCACTAAACCATATTGCACACAGATATCTTGATGTGCTGGATATGAATTCTTTACAGGTTTTGCCTGCCATGTAAGAGACCACCCTACCACCTGTCTTGCTCAAATGGATATTGGGGTTGGGGGAAAATGCAAGTGATGGACAGCAGAGATCCATGGTTGTGTTTTTGAAGCGTAGATGGTGTGTGAGCCAGGTGGACCCCAGGTAGTGTAGTGCCTTGTAGGTGTGGCTGAGCACATTGTACTGGCAGTGTCATAGAATGGGCAGCCATTGTAGCTCAAGGAGGTGTGGTGTGATGTGATGTATGTGCTGCAAGGTAGGCTGAGAGTGATAGTCAGCCACTGCTGTGTATGATAGTTTTCCAATTGTTTAGCAGCTGTTCAGAGATGCCGTGGTTGAGGGAATTGATGTGCCACAATCTACATGTCCTGAGGGCCTGGGTAAAGGTGTTGCAGGTGTCAGGAGGGAGCCATAAGAAGAAATGTCTGACTATGGAACATATGTGAAAGCAGGTGGATGTGAATCAGGGAATTGTGAAGTGTCAGGGTGAGGTAGTTGTTCAGGATGATGAGCAGGTTTCTGGGATAGTTGGAGGGTAAGGTGTTTGGGACTAGTTGTGTAGGCAACCAGGGTGGGTACATGTGACAGGATATTCTCACTACGAGCCTGTGATGTACAGTATGAGCCATAACTCTCACATACAGGTAGGTATGTTGGGAAATTACATAATGTAACAAATGTTTGTAGTGTTGGTGTCTCCTGAAAGTCATTGTATGATATGGGTACCATTAGTGTGTGAGAAGAAGTTCAGTCCCTGGGTCTGAATGATGATTGCCAGAGGAGTCATGTACAGGTACAAGTGAGTTGGGCTGAGTGAAGTCAATTGCGCAACTCTGCAGATGAGCACCTTGGGTTCTGAGGTAATGAGGTGTGCGTGAGCTGTTGCATGATTCCAAGTGTGATGGTGGCTATCCCCTTCAGAGATGGTTTTTAGTGCCTACTGTAGAGGACTCTGGAGATGACTGTGTGTGATAGGAAACAACTGTTTGGATTCCACACAAATAAGTAAAGTATGGCAATGCATGCCACCATCCATTCCCACTGTGTAGCAAGGTTACCTGCTGTGTAGAGTAGTGTGGATGTGGGTCAAATATGACCCCTAGGCAACAATATAACATAAATTGCATGCAATACAGAACAGCAAACCAGATTAGTGTGTTGTACTGTGTGAAAGCAGAGTATAGGATTATCTGTGATTGAATACAAAATACCATTGCTTGGTCAGCAATTTAAGCTAACTGGTGGCTAGAGGGAATTCAGGAAGGCACCCTGGTGACATGCAGCAATGTTCTCAGCACTGGTGCCAATAAGTTAATGTAATATCACTGTAGCCAAAAACAAAACAAGCAAATCAATATACAAAATGCGGCCCTTACCTGCACTCACCCTTTCAGGAAGGGCACTCAAGCTAGCTGCCTTGCTGCATTTCACTGTGTGTCATTAACAAATGGGCCCCTTTGTTAAACAGTGTTTGTGTGGACAATGTAAATGTGCTGCCATGTGAAAGGCAACAATAGTGTTACATGCCCACATTTACTTGTAGTAACATATGCTCCACATATCTCCCGGTACTTGACAGTGATTAATAACAACAGTTTGATTGTCACTTAAATCACTTATGTCTACACCTATCATGGATCATTACACGTATATGTCTATCTCATTGCAGAGAGACAAACAACACCTCCTGTGCAGCTGCCTGTCTTTGATGACCAACCTATTGGTGATGTCATCCTGTCCCCCCCGGATGACGAAACCCTCCAACAAATTCTGGACTCCATTGAATCTCCTCCTCTGGCCTTGGCAAGGGACGACATCATTGCAGGGTCTCCAGAGAATCTGTTACCTACAGGGCATGCCCCATCTAGTGGTCCAATCCCAGCTGAGGACTCCCAGGACTCCCACGTTGTATTCCAACGGTGAGTGGTAGGAGTTCAGAAGCGAATGGTTGATGAGTTGAAGGCGGGGATGGAGACACTGTCGGCACCCTAGAAGGAGTCCATAGTTGTCTGAGTTCTAATAAGGCTTTGACCAAGGCAATTAGAGACCCCTACACTTGGCTCTGTGGGAAGATGAGTCACTAGTTGACATTGCTGGTGTCATGATAAAGAGGGAACAACAACATCCCTTTACATCTGATATCAGTGAAGTTGCCAGCCAGCAATATGGAATATCATGGAATCGCTGGAGCGCTTTATGGCAACAATGGGTGCCCTCACAGCAATGTTGTTGTTTTGTTGGCAAGCCGCCAGACCCTTGCCAGGGATTTCCAGGCAGATTTACTGGCACTGATGAATGCTTGAGGGGACAGGGGAGACATATCTTCTACCCCTGATGTGTGTGTGCTTCAGAGTAAGTAATCCGAGTATTTACTCATTTACAGTTAGTGACAAATCTGTGGGCATATAAGTGTAATACATGCTAAAGGAGTTGAACACCTACAGGCTAATAAATCTATGAGTATTGACTAGTCTGTTGGAGGTAGCTGTCCCCCTTGAAAACGCAGATAAATTCTAAGTGGGCAAGGGCTGATGTTGTGCAGAAAATAGAGGAGAAACCCTATATTTTAGGAGGGTTTCAACAAAGGAGTTATTTTTTAAAAAGAGAAACATATTTTCCTCAGGGAGAAATAAAAAAGTTAAATCTGTATGTTTCCACATGCAGATATTTTTCACTTCATATAATTTGCTTCAAACAAAGTTTAGTCCTAGAGGAACACATACACTACTTTTAAAGTTGGCCTTCTTTGAATTTGGCTGTTCCACTAAATACACTAATAGGTTACTAGAAATTAATGGGCTTTTCAAAATACAGATTTCAACTTACTACATAAAGGTTGTGTTACTACCACGTATCGTATGAAAGTGTGCATAATACAAATGCATACATATGTTTAGCACCAGTGCCAAATGGAACCAAAGCAAGTATTGTCCTTTTTTACGTCCCTGAATTATGTGACATAATCGTGATAAGTTTTTATATTTGTTTTAATCACTCGTGTTCTTATGGCTTTTTTATTGCATCAAAATAGAATAAGGCTTATTTGACCTGATTTGATTGTAATGTTTCACATATAACATGAAATAAGTTATTGTTTATGGAGCCCAATTTTAGATATTTTTAGTAAAGTTTTAGGATACCGTATCTTTTTTCACAACGTTTAACCAATCGCATTATGGAGATCTTTGCAGTTTTGCACATCATGCATTAACCTTGCACATGTGATATTTTTTGCACAACAGTTTTAAGCTACTTTGTCTGTATTGACAATAATGAAAATTATGAAAAACCTGGTCATTTTTATTATGTGTGTATAATATCCAAGTCACCCTTTAGGATTTTATAACGTTCTAAATACAATCATGAAAATCTGGAATTCTATGTAAAACCTCACCACTTCTTTTAAGTGAATGTTGAATTTATTGTGTTATAGTATGCTTTTATGGATGTAAATACTACACCGAATAAAGCTGTTTTGATTTGATTTGATTTGAATGCGCTTTTCAAAATACAGATTTTAACTTACTACATAAAGGTTGTGTTACTACCACGTATCGTATGAGAGTGTACATAATACAAATGCATACATATGCATATGTTTAGCACCAGTGCCAAATGGAACCAAAGCAGCAGCTTTAACGCACAGGTCTTTATTCCAGTAGAAATAATTCTGGTGTAAATTGCCACTACAGCAAGATTACTGCTCTGCGGGTGGTAAGGTTCTTTTCATGTGTATTTTGTATTAATGTCACAAGGGGGGTAAAATTTACTATTCCCACTCCATTCGGTGCAACAGTAGGGAAAGCGTTAGAGTCAGGCGAGGTAAAATTCACTATTCTAACTCCAGTTTGTGCCACAAATGGGAAAGTGTTGAACTTAGAAGGGGTAAAATGTAGGTATTCCCACAACATTTACTATTCTCACTCCAGTCAGTGCAACAGTAAGGAAAGCATTAGACTCAGGAGGGATAAAATGTACTATTCCCACTCCAGTCTGTGCAACAGTAGGGAAAGCGTTGTACTCAGGAGGGGTAAAATTTACTATTCTCACTCCAGTTTGTGCAATAATAGGGGAAGTGTTAGACTTAGAAGGGGTAAAATGTAGGTATTCCCACTCCAGTTGGTGCAACAGTAGGGAAAGCGTTGGACTCAGGAAGGGTAAAATGTAATATTCCCACTCCAGTCTGTGCAACAGTAGGGAAAGCAAGGGACTCAGGAGGGGTAAAATGTACTATTTCCACTCCAGTCGGTGAAACAATAGAGAAGCGTTGGACTCAGCAGGGGTTAAATTTAATATGCCCACTCCAGTCTGTGCAACAGTAGGGTAAGTACTTTATTTCAAACACTTAAATTATTTTAATACATGTATTTATTTCATAAAATTATACAACTACTAACTTAAAATTAAATATATACATAAAAAAACAATGAAACAATTAAAATGTTTATACATTTTTTAAATAATTAATCTAAGAAAAAAGTTATCTAATAATGTTTTCATTATATTCCCACACTACGGTCCCACATACCTAGCAACGCAGACTTAACATATATCTAAATTAAAATATTATAGTAATTACACAATTTACATAATTGATTAACAATTAATTAATTATGAATAAATAATGTATAATTATTCAATTACTATTTAATTAACTTCCCACCCGAACCTAAAATGTACATAAAAACTTATAATAATGATTAATAATTTATCATTAATTAATCATTAATCATATATTATTTAATTAATTTTCCACCCTACAAATCCAATAACTTACACCTAAAATATAAATAAAAAAATTATAATAATTACACAATTTAGGTAATTAATTAACAATTAATTAATTTAAGAATTTATTGAAAATGTATAATTAATCAATTATTATTTAATTAACTTTCCATCCTATACCTGTACAAACCCAACAACCTGCACCTAAAATATAACTTAAAAAAATATTATTTACACTATTTACTTACTATGGGGCTGAATATGATGTCGTATGGACCGCAACCGACCGACCGTGGGTTGCGGTCCGCCCAACATCCGACAATGCGACCAGACGCATTGCGATGCGGTGGGTGGAGGGACCGTCTGCTGGTGTTCCGAGGGGCTCCTTTAGCCCGTCGGAGCATCGGAAATGCACATAATCCCTTAATGACGATGGAGCCAGCTTCGGCTCCGCCGTCAGGATTATGATGTAATTTTCCAACAGCCTGTACATGTTGGCCTTTCAGACATGGAATGGCTGTCGGAAAATGACTTTGGGGGCCCCTAGCATGGCCCCGATCCCCCCTGGCCCCCACTATGGGGCCAGGGGGGCACCTATGGTTCCCCCCTAAACATCTCTGCACAGTGTGTCAGGCACTGCACCGTGCCTGCCACACGTTGCAGGGATGTTTACAAACATCCATTTTACTATGGCAGTTTGTGCTGCGGGCCTTTTCCGCCCGCCGCACAAGCTGCCATAGTAAAATGGAAGTTTCCAACCGCCCTATGGGCAGTCGCATCCAAATACTGAGGTCGGAACCACCACCTAAGGTCGGGTGGTTTCAGACCGCTACGGTGTCCGACGAACTTAAGACCCCCTGACATTGTAATGAGCCCCTTAATAATCAAATAAATAATTAATATTAATTAAACAAATTATACATTATACTTAATTATCTTCCCACCCTGTACCCCTATAAACCTCACAACCCGTTACAACACTATAAATGATTATTTTACAATTAAATTAAAAATATAAATAACTTCCAGAGTGATAGTATTAAACGGGAAGGGTGTCAAGAAGAAGATTTCATAGATGAGAAGGAGACAAAGGAAGATAACAATCCTGTACCCCTTGAAGATGTCAAAGGATAAGAATTCTGAATTCCTCAGCAGACTTCCACTGAACCTGATCGTCAAGCCAGAACTCAGAAAAGAGGATGGCCTCCCCTTAAGAAAGGTCACCTGTAAGTTACTTTGATGATAAACCTTCCTGGACAAGATGGTTCCTATATATTGATCTGAGCGAAGGGGAAACAATTAGTCAGACTCCCAAAATCTGCAGTCTCCATATGGATAACAGATCATCCAGAGAAAGGAGGTGAATCACCCCTTTTCCTTGTAGCAGAACCAGAAACCAGGACCAAGGCTTTGCTGGTTAGAAAAGTCTTAGTTAGGCAAATACTTCGAACCACTAGAAGAAGCGTGTTAAAAAACATATTAATTATTCAGAACTTCTCCCTGGAAGACATAGAGCTGGCCCGATAAAGGTTGTCTCTCTCGAAGAGATTCATAGAATTGACCTGCGTCCGAAATTCCCTCTCCATCATCATACAAAGTAATCCTAAGCCCTGTGCCTTTAAAACAATCTGGAATAGGTTTTGTGACCCCTACTCAAGGTAAGACCGGAAGTCAGGAATATAACCCATATCATCTTTCTGACTAGACAAAACCTGCAGAAATCAAATCCATTCTCGCCCGAGAAGTCAGAGACTCTGCTGATGGAAAAAAGGCTGAGAATACTACTGAATGGCTGAATAATTATTTGTACATCTTTTAATTCCAACCCAGATAGAAGACGCCTGAAGAGCTGAAGGGGGGGATGTCATCCAGGGCTCAGATGCTAACACTGCATTCACCAACTATCACCACGCTGTCACTGTAGCATTTGACAAAATGGCACAGCTTAAACAAACCAGGTCCATCTCTTCCAGACCTCAGGCCCCCTTGTTCTCTATGGACCTAAGTTTGATGAAAGTGACCTGTAAAACACTGGAAAGACAATGGTGGCATTCTAAAAAATGGGAAGACAGAGCAGCCTATAAAGCTGCACTGGCGTGTTACCACATGCACATTAGGAAAACCAGGAGATGTTACATGGCCAGTAAAATTGAGAATGCTGGCAACTCATCTAAAGAGTTCTACAAAGTGCAAAACGACTTCACCAAGCCACACGTTTGTACTCTGGTGATTCCTGCCTCTGGTTCACCTGTGGACATCTGTACACCTAGGGTCACCGCTAATCTTGCTTCTCTAGTCGCACCTAGTATTCTCTCCCTGTTTAACTTATCCCTAGACACTGCCCAAACACCACTCTTCTGGAGGACCACTCTGGTCTTTCTGATATAAAACAAAGCAAACACAGATCCAAAGAGTCTGGCTAATTACTCCCCCATCTGGCTTCTCCCATTGCTGGGAAAAATGTTGGAAAGCTTGGTTAACAATCAGCTTATGACATTCCTCTCAATTGGGATTCAGATCAGGCCCCAGCACTGAGACAGCATGGGTGGCAGTTACTGATACCATTCACCTGTCTTTAAATTCAGGCTCTCCTGCCATGTTAGTGCTGTAAGATCTGTCAGCGGCCTTCAACACCATTTGTCATGACATACTGCTGTGCAGCCTGCATGTTATTGTTGTTGGGCCAGTTCTTTGCTATGGCTTGCAGACTTATAAGTAAGTCGCACTCAAACGATCACGCTGGGATCGTTCAAGTCCCGCTCCACCTCGATAACCAAAGGGGTGCCTCATGGCTCGTCTTTGAGCCCGACGTTGTTTAACATCTAAGTAGCCCTGCTTGCCCAGATTGTTAAATCTTGAGGCTTTGATGTGATATCATATGCGGAAGACATCCAGCTGATCATCTCAAAAGGTCAGGATTTTGAAGGGGTAAAACCCCAATTCATAGACTGTATGCAAAGAATTGCAGCCTGGATGATGGCAAACTGCCTTCAACTTAATAGCAAAAAAACAGAGGTGGTGCTGTTTGGCAAAGCCTAGGACCTCTTGACCCCTGAATGGCCCTAGGAACTGTGTGTATGCCCTCCCCCAGGCACATGGTGAAAAATCTGGGTGTTAAACTAGATCAGTCCCTATCTATGAAGGATCAGATTACCGCCATTTGCAGGACAAGCTTTACAACCATGCGACTTCTGAGGAAAATCTTCCCTTGGTTACCGTCTTTTGCAAGGTAGACTCTGGTCCAGGCCCTAGTCATAAGCCGCCTTGACTATGGCAATGGCTTGCTCGTAGCCGCAAATGATACCCTATTAGCCAAACTCCAGGTGTTGTAAAAGACAGCTGCACGCCTCGTCTGTAATCTCCCAGCAATCTCCCCATCAGCACCCACACTGAGAACTTTGCACTGACTTCCAATAAGGAAGCGCATCATCTTTAAGATCTGCTGCTTTACCCACAAGGCTCTGATGGGTGGAGCCCCTCCATACCTAAAAGACAAATTGCAGTACTACTGTCCCTCATGAATATTTTGATCAAACAATAAGATGCTCCTGACTGTTCCCCATATTTGTACCTCCAGATGCAGTGGGAGAGCTTTTCCTTTACCACTCCACCTACTTGGAATCAGCTTCTGCATCCTCTCCGTTGCTGCTCTGATTTAGCCAAATTAAAAAAAAACTCCTGAAGACCTGGCTGTATTAGGCTGTTGCGGGGTTTCTATGCTGGCGTAGCACCGAGATATACCTTGGGATATGATTTGTGCGCTATATCATGTGCAAATAACATAACAAATAACAGAAGAGTCTCTTTATTAAGAGTCTGATAGAAACTGAGACCAGTATGTACCATTCTAAAGGTATCCTTAACCCTTTTGTGAAGAAAACCAGACAAGAGAAAGACCTAAGAAGTTAAAATATGATTACTCAGCCTCTTTGTCAGAAAAAAGTGGAACTGGAAACTCTGTTAAGGTCCATTCACTCTCATTAAGAAGATATAAAAGAGTAGGAACCATCAACACCTCTGGAAACGAAGGGCTCGGGGATTGCCTGGAGCATTCTCCTTTGCTAGGTGACTAACCCTTTCATAATCCAGAAAAGACCTATTGGATGGAAGGGACATTGGAAACATAAGAGCTCATAATTCTGATTAAGAGGAAGACAATGGCTTAGAAAGAAAAAGGAACTAGTATCCCCCAATTCCCCAGAATACCAAGGAATTTATGAAGGAAGTAATCAATAATTACTACATTTCCCTGTTGTTGCAGCCACTCCAATATTACTGCTTGTTGTCTTGACAAGAACACTCCAAAGTAAGACAAAGAAGAGTAACAGGACCTGTCAGAAAAGGGAGGCAAGCATTAAGAAGGAAGACCCTTTCAAAATCTTGACTATACTAGGGGTGGGCGGAGATCGCAGAGTTGCACTACGCTGTATTCCACAGAGTTGCATAAAAAATCTGCGGAATTCCGCGGAGTTCCGCTCCGCCCAAGTCTAGTAGACATGCTTCGGGCCAGGGTGGAGCATGAGAAGTCTATGTGGATTTCCTGTAGTCTGTGTGCGGTACCGGAATACATTGCAACGATGATATCTTATACCTACTTATAATTATGTTGGGATCAGAGGTCCTTTCCATTTTAAAATATAGCATAGGCTGGAAATGCAAGCAACTGTGTTCTGCAACAAGCTGCGGAGACTGCAGAAATGCGTCCATCCATCTGCTCAATTGCTGGCCAAGGAGATCTTGGGGTATTAGAGGGATATAACCGATTGCTGAGAATGCAAGCCCCAGTAAACCTTGTGAAAGTTTGGGAGCTACAGTATAGAGGTGGCCACTACAGATGATGTTAGATTTACTTATTTCATTTAAAATGGTTATCTCTCCTTACAGAAGTGATGTACGTGACATCAGTGCGATGGCTTGAGTGAGGGCACCTGAAAACGGATGTAACTATATTTCATATATCACATGTTTACAAGTTGGAATATAGTATGTGGGCAAATGTAAACACTCCAGTTGTCTGCGTACAAGCCTTTTGACTAGGTTCTTTCCCTCGGTGACTCCCATTACAGCAGGTAGCCCTTTCCCCTTTATTCACAGCAGAGATGGAGGGATATTTGCAGTGGCGGCTCGCCAAGGGAGTGGTGTGGGGCGGGGGAGGGGCAGAGTGAGGGTGTAGTGAACTCGGACATACGACGGACAGAACTCAGAGGGAGTTCTGTCCGTCGTAAGTCGGAGTCCACTACCCCCCCACCCTGCCCCTCCCCCACCTCACCACCCCGCACCACTCCCTCAGCGAGCCGCCACTGGATAATTGACAGCGTGAAGCTGTCAATTATTCCTCCATCTCTGCTCAGACAGGCTGTAATTGGAATCGCAAGCTTTAAAAGTCGGCCTTTTGCAACATTCACTGCACTCAGAGCCTCTCTGTCACTGCACGACCGAGGCACTGTTTACTTTGGAATAAATGCAAAGACGCTAAGAATGGGCTTTCAAAGATGCATCTTTCTTACACACTTTAAATATGACGGTAACAACACTTTCATGCTAAGAGTTAGGGGATTATGTTTGTGCATACATCTCCCACTTATGAAGCACTGACTACTGCAAATACAATTCGAAATATAACTGAAATACATGTGATGTAGACAGACGGTCCCCCACTTCAAAATCAAGTTGCACATACTCAATATAATTCACGTTTGTTCGAATAAAAGCAATGCTGGATTACAACAACCTAGAGAATGCCCAATTTCACTGTCTTATTTCACATTAGCTCCAGAGTGTCCATGCATGCAAATAGTTACCACAGCTGGCTGCCTGTGAGCCATTCTCTTCCTCCTTCCAGCTCCACGAATCGGTTCTTACTTTAGAGTGCATGCACGAAGACACCATGGACCTGTCATAAGAGAGTCCCAACCAGAAGTTAGAACCCAGGCTGGTGAGTATAACCGCCACAAAAGAGGGGACATCCGGAGTGGAGCTGAGGTGGGCGGCTTGGGCACTGAGTGGCAGTCACAGTGCCCTGGCTTCTGTGGAAGATGTGGCACTGCAAGAGGGAGCAAACCTAGGACCAGGCGTAAGTCTCAGCGGTAAAAGCTGGGAGGGGAACAGGAGATGATGCTTTGTGGAGAAGGTACGGGCCGGGAGGCTTTCTATCCATTGCTCTGCCTCAGTCTGAAGCTGCTAGTTTGCCCAAAAACTGTGGAGTCTGCTAAACTGAGCCTCCTAACAAGGTAACTAAACTTGTTGTTTACCGCCGCTGATGCCATTTGGCAGATGGACTCTAGTCAGAGGCTTGCTTGTTCTGAAGGACACAGTGCCTCAGCCAGGATTGCCAATGAACTCAGGGAACAGTCAAAGTGTGGGTCGGTGCCGATAAACTCCGCTACATGGGAGGCGGAGTTTTTTGACAAACTTCGCACTCAAGCGGAGCGAGGAGTGGGAAAACTTTGCAACCTCCGCCAGCGGAGCGGAGTTCACTGCCCACCGCTAGAATATACACCCTAGAGTAAGATAATCCAAGATCTACAAATCTCTCACCAATCTGTAGGTGAACAGAACCTAGGACTACCCCCTGTAGCTACCAATACAGGTGGCAGATGAGATTCCTACTTTTTCTCTAGATTTTTATTTATTTATTTATATTATACTTTCGCCATACATAATTGCTGGTGGCCAACTAGCATTGGCTATGAAGGAAAGCACACCTAACTTGTGTACATAGAGGTCTAGTTAGCCCTGAACGGGAATAAAAATAGAGGTCCTTTGAAGCTGAGGCACTGTGACCACAACCTTACTTTTTTTAAAAGAGGAGAAAACTCCTGTGGCTTCGCCTTCTACCCTCAAGCAGGAGGGAGGAAGAAAAACAAAAAAGTACATTGCCCTCTGCATGCTTGAGCCAACAAAATACTAAGGGGCAGATTTACAATAACTGGCGCATCTCTGCATATTAGCAGAGCGGCGCCAGTTATTTTGTGTCACGGAAAATAGCATTGCGCCACCATGGATGCGCCGCATTTACAATGCGGCGCACCGTGGCGCAAGGATGGAAAGATGCGTGACGCATCTTCTGACATAAAGGCAGCGCATTGCTGGAGTCGTGTTGCAAGCACGATGCAACTCCAGCAATGGTTAGGAATGCCTATTCCTAACATGCTGTGTCACTCCTTACGCCTGCTTCAAGCAGGCGTAAGGTTTTGACGCAGTGCCGTCGTAAAAGTGACTCAGTGAAATCTTGTAGATTTCACTGCGTCACTTTTACGAGGGTTTCCTACGTCGGAACGCCCAGCCTGCATACATTATACCTGACGCAGCTATAATGTAGCGCAGGGCTTTACAACGTGACGCATCTCACTAGATGCGTCACGTTGTAAATATGTTGCATAGTGGCGCATTGTTTACGACGTTGCTGCATCACAGAAGTGACGCAACGGTGTTGTAAAGATGTCGCAAGGGGCTTGTAAATCTTCCCCTCAATATACTCAACTGGAATGTGGAGCAATGCCCTCAACATGATGTACATAGTACTGCAGCAGCAGTGGTGTACAACAGCAAACACCTCCAAAGTATGAAACTAAGACCAGCAGTTTCAGTCAAACAGAAGAATGGGGTGCTCACTGCGACTGAATGAAATCAAAAAGTATACAGTGCTTTAACAAGACACTGTTCCCAATAAAAACAACTCCTGTGGTGCCACAAGCGGCTGCTGAAATGCCAAAAATCTAAAATGAACTGGATCATTGCAATCACGAAAAGCCAGCAAGGTATGTGATGCTACATGCAGCCACTGTTATCTAGAATTAAGCAAAGCATAATGAATGGTGAGTATTCAATGCATAGCTAAGCAATGAAATATGTGGCACCAGAAGCAACTGGTATGAACTAAAATAAACAAGGACTGCTTTTCTGCCCAAGGCCTGCTGTTGCTGCACCAGGACTCCTCAGGTGCTATGAGCTGCCCTGCTGAATCCAGCCTTCCTGTGTGGACCCTGGACTCCAACAAATCTCCAACGGGCAGTTGGCTGGTCCCCTGTTCAAGCCACAGGGACATAACAGGCTTCCTTGATGTTGACACAACTCCACGCATTTCGATGCAGTGCAACGCAGCTCACCATAAACTCCTGCTCAGCATGACATAGCTCACCCTTGACGCTGAAGCATCTCAGTTCAAGTCCTCGCAAGCCCCACCATCTTCTTTGGCACCAATGAAGCTCGACGCGGACACCGTCTTGACTTCAAACCCTCACATTAATGTGTACTGCAAATGTTTTTTTTGTTTTTTTTAATTTGCAGTACACACTAATGTGAGGGTTTGAAGTCACTAATTGCTGTGTATATAGGCTGTGGTTACTGACGTTTGCTTAAATTGAACAGCACGGACCAGCAGGCCACATGCAATGAGCGGGCCGTGCTAGGGAAGTTTTAAAGTGTACAGTGAAAACTCCCTGTGGGTCCCATAATTATAAAGTTGTCTGTTCGATAGGGGTCAGATCTTGTAGTGTTTATAATCTATTAGGTCAGGACCAAGTCTGATTTCTGTTTAACTCGTCTCTGTCAGTAGGAGCATAGTGAGCAAAATAATGATGGACTCCACATTTGGGTCCGGAGGCTCAGTGGACTGATGCATCTGCTCCAAGAAATTCTATTTGACCTCATGGTCACAGGTTCGAATTCCAGTGGGTCAACTCAGCTTTTCATCCTAATGAGGTTGACAAAAAGAGTACCATTTAGTTGGGTAACAATAAACATCTGTTATTTCAGCACCAAGGGATTGAAGGATGAATGTGTACTTTACAAATAAATGTTATGTTTTATTATGAATGTGGCCTGAGTAATTACCAGACAGCAGAAATGCGCTATATCTACTAAGATATGGCACATTCCTGTTCTCTCCCTGCACTGGTGCTTTAAGTGCAGCGTAGCACAAATACAGGAACCCTTGTGCCACTAGTACAGCGTTCTTCACCACTGTAAGCACTGGCGCAGGTGTCTAGGGTGATATATATATACACTCAGGAAGTTATAGTGGAGACCCTTCAGAAGCCCCTCCACCGCTATAAAAAGGCTATCGGTATCTCCATTTATGAACGTCACCACCTGCGAAAAGGACTTATGGAGGAGGATTGCCACTCTCCGTGAGCCCCGGGTGTACCCAGAATGGTAAACTCAGACGTATCCAAATGGCTTCAGAAGATGGCATTGTGTACCCAGCAGGTATGTCTCTTGTGGCATTAAAACTGCAGGTTGGTAGCGTTTGGAATAGTGTAGGACCACTGTCCAATTAATCCGATCAAGAAGAGCATTGCCTTTCCAGGATATAAACCCTCAACTGCCTCATCAGTGTTAGTCGGTTTTTCTGTGTGGGTAAATGGCAGGCATGAGTGCCAAGGGCGCAGTCGACAATGAATATAAGTAGTGGTAGTATGTATACTGTAGGACAGGGCATAGTTGTCCTAGAGATGATAGCATCTCTTACGTTTGTAACAGTCTGCATGATTGGTGACATTTCTTTGTTAGAATTCAGGTAAGTTTTGCAGCTACTTTTCTAGGTGTATAAGAGAAAATTAGATGTATTCTACAAATGAGCTACTAAATTAGAGAAGAGATTACTTCAGTCTTTGATAACCATATTAGAGAAGCTGCACTAGGTGCACAACAGTAATCTAGAAATCTATCTTGGTGCATCCCATAATTGAAGAGATGGTAAACTACTATGTAACTTTGCATGAGTATTAGGCTATAAAATAAAATAATCACATCGGTATTCTGCCTCGGTGGCTTCTTGAACACTAGGATAATTTCAATCTAATTCTAATTGTCAGGAGGACGGAATATGCAGTAGAAGCCTCCCATTATATCCTAAAGAGGATCACATTCAGGTTCAGTCTTTAACTCTTCATGAGACATCTGTTGCCTGCGCAAATTCAGTCATGGGGTCCTGTGATGTAGATATGCGGAAAATACTCTGGCCCAGATTTTCTAAGCCCTTGCAGTGCCATTACATCACATCAAGCAAGGCGGCGCAGGGCATCTCAAAGCTTCAGTGAGATTTTCTAAGCCATGCAAAGCTTACCTCCTATTCTTTGACTTCTCTGGGCTACCTGGAGCAAGACGGATATCTCATGCTAACCACTGCAGACCTGTGCGATGTCTGGAGGGTATGGCACCCCCATACTCTGGAATATACACACACCTCAGCAGCGCATGGGACATTGTCCTGTATTGACTTCATCCTTCTCCCTGCCATGATGGAACTCATACATAGCTCGTGGGGGCTGAAATCCACCCATGCAGCATCTCTGACCACTCCCCCATTTCTGGCCAGTTTGGGATGGAAGACGTAAAATGGTGCCCCTTCTAGTGCCTTAACGGAGACAGAAATCTGCACATATTTTGAACTCAACACAGGCATTGTCTCCTCTAGGTTCTAGGTTACTCTGTGCACATTGCCATGGCTAAACAGTGCTAAAGTGCTTGTGATCTCTTCTTAAAACAGGGTAGAATTGGCTTGTACCCAATTGGCATATTTAATTTACTTATAAGTCCCCAGTTAAGTACACTACATGTGCCCAGGGCCTGTAAACTAAATGCTACTAGTGGGCCTGAAGCACTGATTGTGCCACCCACCTAAGTAGCCCTTTAAACATGGTTCAGAGCCTGTGTGTGCAGTTTTAAACTGCCATTTCAACCTGGCAAAATAAACCTTTTGCAGGCCAAACCTTCCTTTTTAATACATATAAGTCACCCCCGGGTTAGGCCCTGGAAAGCCCAGAGGGCAAGGTGTAATGTATTTAAAAAGCAAGATGTGTACATTTAAGTTTTACATGTCCTGGTAGTGAAAAACTCTTAAATGTGTTGTTCAGTTGTTCACTACTGCAAGGCCTATATCTCCCATAGGATAATATTGGGAGTGCCTTATTACATTTTATAAGTGTAGCTTCCAAATGGGAAGATACAACTGATTCAAGTTTGGTGTCTCTGGAATCCTAATTTTGAATCCTAACTTATGGTGAAGTTGGATTTTAAAATCACAATTCTGAAAATGCCACTTTTAGAAAGTTGGCATTTTCTGGCCTTAGCCATTTGTTGGCTGCAGCCTGTCTAATCACATGACTTGGTGTAGGTGGCAGATGAGCTTTGTGTAATCCTCCTAGACAGCCATACATAACAGGAGTTTAGGTGTGACTGAGTGGGCCATCACTGACAGGATAGGAGGGAAGAGTTGTGCCCAGATTCACTTACACCTGAATAGACTGTGCCCTGTCTCCACATGAAGGGATTCATGTCGTTAGTCTGGAGCCAGGGCAGGGAAAGCATGCCTCTAAAAGCATCTTTACACTTCAAAGGCAGAACTGTTTATAAAAGAAGGACTTCAGACATCACCACTTCAGTACACTTCTGGACCTCTGGATACTCTGCCAGGAAGGACTGCTGTGCTGCTGAAGGACTGCCACTCTGCTGGACTGCACTCTGCTGGACTCCTGCTTTGCTATGCTGATATTCTGCCTGGGTGAGAAGGACTGGACCAGCATCTCTTGATCCCAGAACCCAGAGTGGCCTCTAGAGCTAGCTGGCCGGCATCCTGATCTGAATCCTCAGGGACATAACAGGCTTCCAACCCCGTACCTCGACTCTGCTATCTGTGAGTCTACCATGCCAAGTGGTACCATCCCAGTCCTGGACCCTTGGAAGTGGGCCTAAGGTGCTTGCCAGCAGAACTGATGCATCTTCTCTGCTGTGGGATGCATCCCTGAGTACAACAAATGCATATCTTCCGCTGAGTGGCGAATCCCTGAGCAGAACCAGTGCATCACAGCTGCCGTGAGGACTGGACCCATCGCATCACCGCTGCCTCCCAAATCTTGGTACCAACACATCTCCTTCAAAACTGCCGCTGCACAATGCTTTTCCTGCGCAAGCTCCTCGCACCCCTTTTTTACAGCAGCCTCCACGATGAAACTCAGCATTGCAGCTTCACTGCTCATCAGAACCGACACATCGCCTTGGCTGCAACTCGCATCTTCGACACCGGACTTCACATTGCGAGCCCCATCGACAGGATCATTGACGCATCAGGGCATCGCACCACAGCCTCGCATTCGGGACTGATGCATCGCCTCAGCTGAACAATGCATCTTCAACGAGGATACACGCAACGCTATGCAACCAGGATTTAAGGTACTCTGTTCAGTGGGCCTAACTGGGTCCCTGTAGGCGGCCATCTCTCCGTCGCAGTCAGCCTGAACTTGTGACTTTGTCCCAGTCCAGTACAACCAGATATCCCCAATAGAGCTTTGTGCTTTTTGGCACTGTTTTTCACTGTAAACTTTAAAAATCAATATCTCCAGTTCTTCTAATTGAATTCTTGTAATTTTGGTCTTATTTTATCTACTAAAGTCAGATCTATTTTTCTAACTTGGTGTGGTATTATTTTGCATTCTGTATTCACTGTTTTACTGTTTGAAGTGTTGCACAAATGCTTTACACACTGCCTCTAAGTTAAGCCTGATTGCTCGGAGCCAATCTACCAGAGGGTGAACACAGATTAATTTAGGGTTTGCCTGTCCCTTACCTTGACAAGTATTGTGGTTACTGCTTAATCAGGGCTCATACCCCAGTCAATCAATAACCTGATTTCTAACACCAAGAAAATAATAAGGTTGGTTTATCAAAAAAAAATGAGTTAAACTCTTTCTTCACAACAAAAAAACTCTGAAACATGGGAAATAGGTGAGAAATACAGGACCCAACCTTCAAAATGAAAATACTATTTGATAAACGATCATGTTTCTTTCTTACTACATAGAGATAATATCTCAGTAAAGATTCTGCAGCTCTAATAGATACACATAGATTTAAAATGATGATGCAGAACCTGCTTCTCCAGTTTTGCATCCACTAAATTGTGAACTGTAGAAGCAAATAACTGCACCCAGGACGTTTTTGAATCTGTAACACTGAACCTTTACAATTCTGCCCATTTCCATCCCTGGAAAAGTATTGTTTCTGCGGAAGCAATGATAACAGTCTGATTAGAGGTAGTTCATTTTTTTATTTTGAGATAATTTACGGAGTCCTTTTTGGAGAAAAAAAGAATATTGCATTGCAAAGTTTGTCAACTGCATCAGCAGAATTATATTCACCTTCATAACACCGCCTGCTAAAAGCATATTCTACGACTTATTCTGAAAGTCACACAATTGCATGTCCAGCCTTAAAACACTGTTTTGCCCCGGGCAATACACCCTGAGCGTGTGTAAAGCAAATCTCAGAGCATTTTAATATTAAAAATTTAGGCATTGAGAATGGACTTATGGTGCCTCCGGCCCCTCTTGTCGAGCCTTAGGGGATGCTCTTGCAAAAGTGTTGAGTTGTAAAAACAACATAGATGCAGTAAGATCCACTTGCTTTAGGTAAAAAGAAATACAAATATCGTCTGATACTGTCAAAATAATTACTAGTGTTCTTAAACACATTTGCAATTACGGATGAAAATGGCCTTTCATGTGGACTGGCAATGCTTCATGAGCTATATGAATTATTTCCAATCCTCAGATGTTAAAATGTAGGGGCATATTAGCAAGAACCTCGTTAAAATTATCGCCGTTTTAGCGGCAGGAAACTGCCGCTAAAGCGGCGATAATGGGCTTGCTAATATGCGTTATAGAATTCCAATAGAAGCCCATGTTAGATGTCCTGCACATCTAACCTGGGCTTCTATTGGAATTCTATAACGCATATTAGCAAGCCCATTATCGCCGCTTTAGCGGCAGTTTCCTGCCGCTAAAACGGCGATAATTTTAACGAGGTTCTTGCTAATATGCCCCGTAGTCTTTTTAATAATATGTGCAGTTTCACCATCGCTTAAATATAATTTTTTTGTATTGCTCTAAAGTTTTGTTGGTAGCTCACGGTGAAAACAAAATAAGTAAAATATTGGGGCATATTAGCAAGACCGGCGATAAAATTATCGCCGTTTTAGCGGCAGGAAACTGCCGCTAAAGCGGCGATAATGGGCTTGCTAATATGCGTTATAGAATTCAATAGAAGCCCAGGTTAGATGTCCTGCACATCTAACCTGGGCTTCTATTGAATTCTATAACGCATATCAGCAAGCCCATTATCGCCGTTTTAGCGGCAGTTTCCTGCCGCTAAAACGGCGATAATTTTATCGCCGGTCTTGCTAATATGGCCCATTGTGCTTTATTTTTATGGCTTAGCATTGCATTTGTTGCCAATGACTGTAGAGGTGAGTTTACAAATATGGATGGACAAAGCCAAAAGAAACGGGATTTATATAGTTCATCATTACAGCAGAAAGTAACACAGAAAGCCACAACTATGCATTGCAAAACTCCTACAAAGATCCCATGCACACAGAACTCACATGAAGCTACAGCTACACATCCTGGTGTGTGTACCTCAGTCTCAACCAAATTCCACATACCATATCATTCCATAAAATGCACCTCCTGTTCCAGGTACTCTTGCTAGGCCTTCTGAGAGTGAAAGTGGCCATATACATGCCTGTTTTTTAATTTGAGGACACTCACAACAACTAATAAAGGGATATTCTGTATGTGAGTGATACCCCATTTTTAATTGTGAGAACTCTGTTCTCTGTGCACGTTTGGGGACAAGTGAGCACTGAGTGAGCTACGCAGTCTCAGTGTTGTGTGTTACACATACTTTTTATGTTGTGTCATTTTCTCACCTCTGAGGATTGTTTGTACAAACCTTCTTTTCTGTTTGAGACCACGAAAGAAACCGATGATGATATCGTGGGCATACTGGCGAGTACCATCCAGCAGCTCTGTGGGTTTGCGTACGTGAGGTGCTTTCTGGCCGTCTCTCACATTTTTCTATGTTTCGAAATTTGGTGTATACACATATTTGATGGTTGTTACCACGGTGTTATATGGTGTGGTTATTGACATTCCTTTTTAAATTGAGCAGGAAGAACTAACCAGTTCACAGACATTGAAGCTGGACTGGGTTGGGATTTTTTTTTTTTGTTAAACAAATTTGTATTGATTTTAATGATTTGACAAAAGACACCAGCCAATCATCACGACACCATGAGAGTCCAGGAGTACATACAAGGTTGTGCGCGACCCAGTTTACAAACTCGAATAAATGCAAAGCAACATGGATTTGGACATTCCCCTTGAGACTAAACCATACTCCCCCAACCATTTCCCCCAGACCCTACGATATTTCTTGGGACACCCACGTGCCTCATACATGATTTTTTCTTGCGTGGCACACCAATCCACCCCAGTCTGCCAGCGTCCAACACTCGGGGGGCCGCGGCATTTCCAGGAGGCCGCTATGTCCCTCTTGGCCACCACCATTGCTGTAGTGAAAAACAACTTCTCGTTCCTAGACCCATCCAACCCGTCAGTAATACCCAGGATCGTGTGCTTTGGATTGTGGGGAACCTCCCACCCCAATATCTCGGTGAGTTCCTCCTCAATATCCCCCCAGAACTGCGTCAAGTGGGGGCATGCCCACACCATGTGGAGAAAATCAGCTGGATCGTGACCACACCTAGTGCAAGCGGAGGTCGGGCAAAATCCCGCTCGATGAAGGCGCACCGGGGTGAGGTAAGCTGCATGTAAATAGTAGAGCTGTACCAAACGTAGCCTGGCGGAGGCGGTGACCGTCCTAGGGGCCATAAGGGCGTCGCGCCAATCCTCCTCCTCCAGGGTACCCACCCACTCCTCCCATTGAGCACGTAGTCGATCCAGGGAAGTAGGGGTGTTATTGATCAATGTTTGGTAGATGCGGGAGATGCCACCCTTCCCCAGGTCCCCCAGCATAATCTGTGCCTCAGGCGGGCTATGGTCAGGAAGCCGTGTACCTGTTATGAGGTGTGTGTGGAGAGCATGTTGCAATTGCAGGTACCTGTAGAACTGCGACTGATGCAGGGAGTATCTACTTTGAAGGTCTTTGAAGGAACGCATGTGATCCCCCACCCATACATCACCTAGTTGTGAGATCCCTATAAGGTCCCAAGCCCGGAAACCCCGCAGCCCATTAACCTCTGTTGGGAATTTAAGAAATATTTTCCTGTAAGTTCTAAAAACATGAGATTGTTTGCTCTATAGTGGTCAGACCTCTTAGTATTTATAACTCTTGCTAGAATACAAATGTTCTCTGAAATGTAAAATACTCTACTTCTCCTTGGATTGGAGATAGGGCTAAGCTGCATCACACATCTAAAAATCAACATTATCCCATGGTGTCAACAGCTGCTCCACATCTTCAGAAACTGATGCACGTGGTTGTCAATATCCTTAGTTATCAGAACCTGAGATTAGCCTATTGTAAGAAATCGGGTAATTAGCTAAGGGGGTGGAAGCCTCACTGAAATAATTAACGCAAAAGTCACTAAATTAATCAGTGCCTGGCTCCAAACTCTCTAGTGTGAAAAGGCAAGGGTAGACCTGGTGCCAGGTTCCTTTGTGTGTGCTGCAGGCAGAACCCTTTGAGGTGCAATTTGCGCAGGGTTCAGCTCCTCACCAGCTATCTCCTGAGGAAGACCCTCTCCCCTCACACCTAGGCTTCCTTTGTCGCACTGAAAGGAAGCTATGCACAGCCCAAAACAGCAGAGTCATTCACCATCATGTCACCCAGGACATTGGCAGAAAGGCACATTTGGTTTAGGCATTAAAGGGCCAACTTTTTAAGGTAGTATTGTTAAAATTGTATAGGATTTTAAATTTCAGTTTGAGTGAACACATCATTTCTGTTCTGCTCCCAATCTAGAATAAGTAATTAATAAATGTAATAAGGTAACCCAGTGTTAATCTATGGGAAAGATAGACCTCATAATAGTGAAAAATACTTTTTTTTCACTATCAGCACATGTAAAACATAAACCCACGTGTCATACTTTTTAAATACCATGCCCCGCCCTAAGAGTCTAAAGGGCCTACATTAGGGGAGACTTCTAAGAATTTAAAAGGAAGTTTTATACCTGGAAAAATGTTTATTTGTCCAGGTCGTTGAAATGGCAGTTTATAACTGCACTACAGCCTGCAGTGGCAGGCCTGAGACATGTTTGAAAAGGCTACTTCAGTGGGTGGCATAATGAAAGCTGCTATCATCCAGTAGCATGTTAATTTAGAGGCCCTGGTTATATGTAGTGCCATTTACTAGTGACTTACAAGTAATTTAAATGTTCCAATCAGGTATAGGCCAGTTTTACAATGTTTAAATGAGCTGGCACAAGCACTTTAGCAGTGGTTAGCAGGGAAAACATGCATAGAGTCCTAAAATCGAACAAAAATTAGTTCAGGAAAGGAAGGCAGAAATCTGGGATGACCCTGCAGAAAGGGTCAGGTCCAATACCTATCGTCTTTTGTTTTTCATCTGGTCAATCAGAAGACCAAGCATCTATCCACTACAGTGCATGCATTTATCCTTTCACATGACAGAGCCTGAACAGACACCTCTCTGATAACAGCTCCTGCTATGCTTGCATCTCCTGTATCCTACCTCTGAGCCAGATTTGTATCCATCTTACCTCATGCTCTGACATCTTCCTCATCACATGCAATACACTGGCAGATTCTTCCCTCTATTTCCTCTGCCAACTGCTCCTGCACCCCCCCACCTTTGAAGGTAGCCTTGCACATCAGTATATTAGGAAAAACTATTTCTCCACTTCACTGCCTGAGTAGGCAGTTCATACATGCCACTTATCTAACAGCACTGTACCTCTCCCTCTTCCACAACAGCAACAATGCCTCAATATTTACATTGTCGCTATTTCCTTTTGCGGCCACAAATGGTTGGTTCTGCACCTAGTAACCCCTGCTCCTCTCTTCGTTAAGTGGCAGATGGTGTACCTAGTCTTAATACCCACACCTTGTCACCAGGACTTTGCCCCCACAACATGCCAAAATGGTAGTAATAGGACCTTCTCCCCTAACAGGGTAAACCCTGCCCCTACTTATAGATATTGCCCACTACCTCTACACCAACTCTCTTATTAGATGGCAACACCCATTCTTTTATACTCCTCTTTTCTGTTACCATCTGTTCTCCTCAGGAGGCATTCCCTGCACTAATCTCCTGTGACACCTAGATCCTATTGTTTTTCTGATCATTGACAGCTTCTATACCTCTCTTCCTCATCTCCTGCTCCATTCAGCAACTACTAGCATCTCATCCTTAAACCTCTGAAGTTACTCAATTTCAGTCTTTCGAAAATGACAAGTATCTTAATGTGATCCTCCAAAATACCCATCCAGCACAACAGATTTCAATGGAAAAATCTAATCAAACTACTGTTTCAATATCAGCATCTCTGTTTTGATAGCTTGAAAGCTACCTCTGAATCGACATACAATGGCCAGCTGGGATACTGTACATCTGTATCCTTTCTCCAGGTTCAAATGCCTGTTCTTGTTCGCTGCGCCTCTTCTTCAGGGCATGGACTGCAGACCGGTGGTACCCTGCCTCCTGCTCTACTTCCCTCTACTGATGTTTGATGTACAGCTTCAAGGCTCTAGAAAGGCTTACACTATTCCCTGGCAAAAGGCAAGTAGCCGATAAGTTTCTAAGACAAAAGAAAAACACTCCTTACAAATCTACAATTGGGCACACCTACCATGGATTCAAAATGGACACTGCTTTCAAGCCTTCTTCAGGACATCAGTATGATACGAACACCAACATAAGTCCAAAACAGCAAAGCTCAGGGGACTGCAATAAAAATGAAGCATACCCATGAAGAAATACTGAGCTTGTAGCACATTTTTTTGTGTCCATGCTTCTAGAAGGTTGTCTCTTCTCTGTATAACAAATTACTCCAAAGCAAAAAATAGCAAACGGTATTCTCAGATCTGCTGGTCCACCAAACAGGTCTGATGCTGTTGCACAGCACAGCAAATAATCAATGTCTGGGTGAGGTAGGGAAAAGATGTAAACACTCTGACTCATCTCCAATGGCTGCCATGTTTTGGGCAGCCACTGGTGGATTTGTTTGGTTAGCAAGATCATTAAAGCCCTGACTGGTCAAAAAGACGGCTTCTGTGAGGACACAGACTGCCTCATTGTACAGCACCTATTAATAGTGAGTTTTGCATATTTACGTGGTACAACAGCAAAGTTTAGAATAATTGGCATGACTCTACCATTTCTCTTTTTATTGCTTGAGGTACAAGTCATCCCATTCCACATAGCACACCTAAACATGATGTATTTTCTCAATATAAGATGATGAATAGTGAAGAGGAAGCAAATAAACGTTATTGCGTTATGTTGCAATATCCAAATGCACGGGATGTGCATTCTGCATTGGTATGATCTCATAGAGCAAATATGGTTCTATACATACTCGCCCAGAAATAAATGTATTTTGATTAGTTTTAGAAAATTGTTCTACAAAACTGTAATCACATTATATTTGTGGTCTGAAAAACAAAAATGCATAGGACAGATTTAAAGAACGGATTTAATAAATGTTTGTCAATATTGCTATCAGCATATTTCTTATTTAGGACTGTTGTGTCACAAGGCGAAAATTATCATCTCAAATTGCCAAGACTGTTTATTGAAATATTTTTCAAAACGTGTTTGGCATGGAATTTAGATAAATTCAGCGCATGCTTCTCTCCTCGGTATTTAACCTATGCTAAACTGTACCACAGTCCATTTCTACTGTAATGTGATGAAGACAATTATCTGCTGCATAGAAACATATTCGCATGTGACTGTCTTCACAGTTGATTTCCTGCGAAGCTCCTCCTCGTCTTCTCACAACCAGGACTTGGGCTCCATGTGGTCAATGCCCCATTGAGAATTCTTGGCTCTTTATTAATTTTTGCTGAATTCTTAGCAGTATACAGTGGCGTAATGAAGCTTGAGGGGGGTCCCCCGCAAAGTACATGGAGGGGGCCCCTCACTCTCTAGACCCAGTCAGGAGCTCTCAGGCCGGGATCCTGCCACCCATGCACAGTGCCGGTGGGGGCCCCCTGGAGCGCGGGCCCCTCCCGCTCTATGGGGGTGATGTTATGCCACTGGCAGTACATTCATAAGTTGCATTGAGAAGAACTGTTGAAAGATCTCACTTTGTTGCCTCTTCCATCGTCAATATGTTATGGGTGTTTTTTATGTTAGCGTAAGGCTGTTTAAACTCTAATAGACTACGAGGCATATTTATCATGGAGTTGTGTCATTCTTGCACCACGCAGTGTGGTGCAAGATTGACGCAACTCTTAAGTTAGATTTATCAAGCCAGGCAAGGCCACCTTGTGTGGCCTTGCACTGCTTGCTAAATCTACAGTAACGCAACGCAGTGCAAATCACGGTGTTGTGTTACACTGCCCTAGGAAGGTGTTCCGTGGATGGATTGTGGGTGTTCCCACGCATCCACCCATGTATTTTGCTGCGTTCCCAGATCTACCATTACTGGTAAACCTGGGAAAGCATCAAAAACCTATGCCTCCTCAAGTGAGGCGTACAGAGGAGACATATCTTTAAATCTCCTTGTTCTGCAGCAGAAATTGAAAGAGGAAAATGCCTCTCAGTATTGTTTTTGTGCAGGAAGGTGTCCCTTCGTGCACAAAAACTATCTTGCTTACAAAGCAGGCACCCTTGCACCATGGTGCAAGGATGCCTGAGTTGGCTCTAGGCAGAACATTGTGCGCCAGCACAGAGAAAAGCCAGGAAAGTGCTGTAACACTGTTGAGTACGGCACATTAATTCCCTATCACGCAGAGCAGCAAGGTGACTTGCTGTGCTGCGTGATATAATGATAAATATTCCTCCATGTTTGTTGGCCTTAGAACTCTCTGCACTTTACCACTGCTAACCAGTGCTAAAGTGCTTGTGCTCACGCCCTAAATCATGGTAAAATTGCATACACCAGATTGGCATATTTAGTTTGCTTGTAAGTCCCTAGTAAAGAGGTATATCATATACTTAGGGCTGGTAAATTAAATGCTGCTAATGGGCCTGCAGCACTAATTGTGCCACCTACTGAAGTAGCCCCTTAAACATTTCCCATGTCTGCCTTTGCAGCCATTATGTATTTTTTAAATGCCAATTCGACTTGGCAAAATAATCCCTTTGCTAAGCTTAAAACTCCCTTTTTAATACATATAAGTCACCTCTAAAGTAGGTCATGGACAACCCATAGGGCAGGGTGCATTGTACTTAAAAAGGTTGACATGTACTTTTAAGTTTTGCATGCTCTGATAGTGAAATACTCACAAATCAGTTTTTCGCTACTGTTAGGCCTACCTCTCCCATAGGATAAGGTGACTAGCATGACTGGGTGTAGTTGGCAGTTGGCCTTTGTGTATTCCTCTCAGATACCCACACAATAGAGGGACTAGGTTTGCCTGCATGGGCCACCACAATGCAGGATGGGGGGCATGCTGTGCACAGCCCCAATTGCACTTCAATAGACTATGGCCTGCTCTCACACAAAGAACTTAACAGTAGTCTTTTGTGTTTTCTCACAAGATGGGGCCAGGGCAGGGAGGCAGGAAATTCCAGACACTTCTGTGAGAATCCTCCGGACGTTTCCCCCACACCAAAGGAGGGACCAGGTATAAAAATATGACCCTCAGACCCTCTCTTCAGTTCACTCTTGGACCTGTAGGAGGACTCTGAGGACTGTCTTCTGATGCAGCCTGGTATATACTTCAGAAGGACTGCTTTGATGCACCAAGAAGGACTGCTCTGTTGCCTGAAGCCTTCTCTGAGCCCTAGAGATCTGCCCTGCTACTTATGGCTTGCTCTTCTACTTGAACCCAGGCCTTCCAGAGTGACTCCTCAGGAGACAGAAAAGGCTCCAACCATCTTGAACCCACACCTGGACCTTGCTGAGTGAGGCCTGACCCTACAAGTGGTGCCGCTCCAGTCATAAACCCTTGGGAGAGGAACACGAATGCAAAACTTGGGACTTAGGACATTTTTGCCCAAAAAGTGCTCTGAGAAGCGAGAGGAGACCGGGACCTACTTGCTTGTCGATCTGCCCAAGGTGCATCACCAGTCAGCCTGATTTCGTGGCAACTCACACTATGTTAATCTCTGCAGCAGCTAATCCTATTCAGCAACTCCTCGCAGAAGAGGTATCCAGCCATGTGGAGCCCTCAAGGGCTACAGCCTGCAGCTTCATCCCACTGGTTATTTTGGACTTCCAAAAAAGAGTCTAAGGGCCTGATTTACATCTCGTGGATAAGTTACTCCATCACAATGGTGACGGATATCCCATCTGCCAAAGTATTAATCCCATAGGATATAATTGGATTTATATTTCGGCGGACGAGATATCCATCACTGATGTGATGGAGTAACCATCCACCGAGATCTAAATCAGGCCCTAAAACTGAACGTATCACTCTACACCGCAACATTGTCCAGTGGCTCCCCGACGATAACTCCTCCTCCTCAGACACTGCCAGCTGCCTTGCCCTGCTGAACTTTATCTTCTCAAACATTTTTCCATGAAAATTTTTCTAAGTTTGAAGGTGAGTGGAGGCCGGGCACAATCAACTTTTTGCATCCGAACCACACTCCATCACAGCAGGCCATAACTTTCAACTTTGCCCTGGTCTCACACAACTAGAGGCCATATTACCCAAAGTGCCCCGGGGGTGCAATGGGCGTTTGTGCCCACTTTGCACGTCCCTGGGCACTTTGGTATTACAGAAGGGGCCGCAGATGCTTGTGCAGCCCCTTCTGTAATACTGAAAGTACTGGCACACATATAGCACCTGCGCTTTCTCAAGAGGGCGTTCTCTCATTTGCATGAGAGCGTGGTCCCATGCAATGAGGAAAATCCCTTTGCTTCTGCGCTCGTGCGTATTACAGATGCAGGGGCAAAGGCAAGGAAGCTGTCAGGGGTGCACTGACAGTGCGTCACCTAAAAGGTGATGCACTCAGTGCGCCCCCTCATAGCAGCCCTCTTAAGGGGTGAAAGAGGGTCCTTTGGATCCCCCACACATCACCTTGCAGGCGGGTGCAGTCACTCACTGCACCCACCTGCAAGGAGATCTCTAATCCCCTTTAAAAGTGCAGGTGGGTTGCCACCTGCACAGTGACACATGGAGCAACTGCTTCAAAGCTGCTTCGTATTTCACTTGAATGCGCTACCCCCAGGGCAGCAGGAGTTCACAGCTGCCCTGGGGCAGAGCATTCTATGTAATAGGGCGCACTTTTCCTGTTTGCATCCGGCGCACCTGTTTTAAGGTGTGCCGGGTACAAACAAGGAAAGTGCGACCTATACATAACAGGGTTCTAGGTGTCCACGGTTGGCGCTTTGATCTTTTAGGCACTATTTTCAGTGCAAACTTAAAAATATCATATCTCTGGTTCTACTGATCAGATTTACGTTGTTTTGTATAAAATAATTAATTAAAATCTATTCTAGTTTTCTAAATTGGTGTGGGATTGTTCTCGTGTTGTGCTTTCAATTCATTACTGTTTAAGTTTTGCATAAATACTTTACACATTGCCTCTAAGTTAAGCCTGACTACATTTGTGCCAAGCTACCCTAGGGTTAAGTACAGATTAATTCAGTGACCTGACAGGGATTGTGGCTGTTGCTTGAGAAGGGCTCACACCCTCCTCAACCAACAACCTAATTTCTTTCAGTGCATTTTACAAATACACATAACATAACAAAACTGGTGAAAAATATGTTGATTGCAGGTTAAGATTCACTCTGTACTGGCTTGTTTATCGAAATAATAATTTGCTTTTCATGAAAGACATTGAGGGTCATCTCCAGATTTAGTTTTTAGGACTGGTCTTGCGACAGCTTTTGTGCTGGCCCATTTCACTGAACGCTCTTCTGTACTGTCATTCACAATATGTACCAACTAACAAGACAGAATACATTAAGTGGGAAATGTCTCCTTCCCTTTAAGTCATTGGCTTTGCTGTCACGGTCATCCACATTTTGGATCTGTCCACAAGAGCACTCACTATTCTTTGTTCAGGATGTTCAGCAGTTTTGAGGGATGGCATTATGCTGCTTTACTTGTGAGTGTACTCTGGGAGAGGAAGGAGAGGTCAAAGTTTATGAACTGTGACAGTGGCCATACAGTGCAGCAGCAACACATTGCACTGTTGGTGCAGGCTAGTTTCCCTCCCTTTAACTTGACATATGAAGTGGTCCTGTGCAGCCTCCTTGAGTGCTACCCCAAATGCAGTGGAGCCTTGGGATGCACTTGCTTCTGGAGTTGGTGGCTCACAGCGTCCCCACTGACTTCTGTCCCACACGAGTTGCAGCAACTTCAAAATAGGGGATTGCATTTGAATTGCCAGCTTGGTTTGCTTAATGTGGCGTTCTAGTCAGCCTCTGCCCTTATAGGACTTACCTAGCTTTATGTTCCTCCAGAGCCAGGTAGAAGCAGAAGGTGGGTGCTTTGCTTTGGTGTATCACGGCTGCTTCTAGTGAGACTCCATTTTGGCTCTTTATTTTACTGCTGCAGTCCAGTTACACCATTGGTTGGGCAGGAACAGGGTTAACAACGTGTGGTTTGATGAGTTTGAGGCACAATCTGGAGAAGCATCAGCCCTGCATTGTCTGCCTTGGCAGTGTCCTCTGCTCCCTGCAGATGCACCGTCCTTTCAAAGTCTGCCCTGTTGTGAACCACCATTTCTTCTGTAGTATGACTGCTTCTCTAAGCCCACACCATTTTCCTACTGCAGCCTCAGTGCTCTTGTAAGACCCATGAAGATTCCATTCTCCCGGGCTATGAGTAGACCCAACTCTGCAGTTCAACAGACACCATGTCTGTAAACATTTCATTGACAACTGTCATAAATTAGTTAAAATAAAAATACTTTATTTAAAAAAGCTCATAGGATGGAGGAATAGTAACTATACCTTTATATGTTTCTACGTTTTGCTACATGCACACCATTGTTGGCTAAATGCATCATACTGTTCCAAAATAGTTTCCTTTACCAAAAAACCTTTACAATCTCTCATAGATGGCAGCCATACTGTAGCGGGGAAAACAGAGAGCTTGTCTTCTGATCTTCTGTTTCAGTCCATAGCTGAAATCCTTGTAGGATTACATCTTAGGGCAACCCCCATATGGCACACCTATTATTATTAGCCATCTGCAGCAACTCAGTGCTAATTTTTGCACCATGCACAGGGACATCTTAAGGATTTTGGTGGCCCGGGACCTAACAAATTTTGTGGACCCCTGTTCAGAACAGCTTTGAATTTATGATCCAATGCCAGCTCTTTCATGCCATCTTTGGCCACGTCACAGACAATGAACAGGCACACTGGTCCAAATTCTAAAGTTGTTACATCTATATTCAGAGATAGTGACGTGTGTTTTCAATATTGTAACACAGCAGCAGCTCACTAATATTACTGCAAGTAATCTCTGTGACACCCTCCCATTTCTCATATATGAGGTCCTGTTTTGATCTAAATGTAACTTCTTTATGGATGTTGCATGAAACAAAAGCGCATTTCTCTGCAAAATATCTGATGGGACTCTCACACATCACTCACATTAAAATTAAATTGAAGGAAACAGTATTTAAATCAATCTGTTTAAGAATTATTCAAGGTCTTAAGGGCAAAACTCTCTGCAGAACAGAGCTGGCACTAACAGGGGGCCCTCTGGAAGGCTGGGGCCTTGGGTCCGCTTTGCCCATGCCTTAAAACATCTCTGCCCATGCAACTGAAGTACTCTTTTGATCTTCATTCTTCCACTGAGCCCTCCTAGGTGCTCTTCCAAGCAAAACTGCATTGTCATTCCTCATCCAAGTCCCCCTGGAACCTCAGTGACCTTATTAGCTTTCTGCTTTATTGATCCCCATGAAGTCACATGTCACACTGGAAGCCTGGGCATAGGTTGTGCTCCTCTCAGTCTTGAATCCTCATTATTCCTCATCCCTTTATCACCTCAGCGAATCAATATTATTTCGGTAGTGTGATTACTTCTCTAAGCCCCCACACTAAAACATTTTCCTTCAGCTGCCTCGGTGCTCTTGTAAGGCCCATTTAGCTTTAATTGTCCTCTGCAGCAACTGTACTCCTCTAGGACGGAGACTCCTTCAGCAGCACTCTTTTATTTTTCCTTACACCATCATTGCTCCTCCAGATTGCGTCCTTACTTCTTCAGGCCTCCTTTAAGCCCTATGCCACCTCAATACATATGTCTTCCCTTCGCCTTATTTGATTACCCAAGGTCCTATTCCTAGTCTGACCCTCCTCCCTAGCAGCCATGTTGTTTCTTTCAACCAAATGTGCTGATCTCCACCTACTCTACTTACTGGCCTTTCTGAGACCTTTTTCAAAAGAAAAAGCAATTGGCAAAGTCAATAGGACTGGCTTTAATGTGGGAACATATACAAATAGCAGTCTTGTTTGCCTGTGTTTGCATGAGGGTAATATATATTAAAACCAGGCACTACCGGTTTTTCCAAGGACTTTCTTTTCTGCAGTAGAAGAAGAAGGTATGATATTTTAGATCAGAGCAAAATTGATGGGAAGCCTTCAAGACAGCGATGGACATCTTAAATGCAGCTAAAATAAAGGCATATTCAACAGAAGGATTAGGGTACTGGCAAACACTTGCAGTGTGTAAGGACAATTATTTCACAAACGGGACATGCACTTTCAAAAGCAAAGAGATTGGTTCTCAAATCTCTCAATTCTTTGCCTGCTTGACGATGCCAGGGGACACATTCATTACAGTCACTTATTTCTTCTCCTTTACATCTGTATAATAATGATTTCATCTAATGCTGATTCATTCCCTTTTTGGTGATGCTGAGCTTCTCCTTTATTACTGATAGCACTGGTGCTTGAGCACCACTCACTCACTCACTCACTAACAATAGAAAGACGTGTCTAGCTGTTGTATTTTGCGCTGCTTCTGTATTGTTTTGCTTTTTACTACCTTTGCCTTTAAAGGTGGAAATCTAACTTGGGCTAACATACATTGCCCCTGCAGATGGTATGCTATTGTAAAACCTCTTTACACAGTAGACCCACCTGAAGTCCTGCCTTCTGTATTACATGAATGTTCTGCTTTCATGACAGTTTTTTTATATTTCATGGTGAGACAACTGGAGATTCGCCCTCTGATCACCTTTACTTTTTTGGTACCCTTGTGTTATAGTCGCATGGTGTGATGATCAAAGATACAGGGCCTGATTCACAGAACTAACTTACGTCAAAATCCTAAACTTACAACAATTTTGGTATTCACAGAATGAACTTACACATTTGGGTATTCACAGAATGAACTTACACATTTGGGTATTCACAGAATGAACTTACAACAATTTTGGTATTCACAGAATGAACTTACACATTTGGGTATTCACAGAATGAACTTACAACAATTATAGTATTCACATAATTAACTTACTCATTTTGGTATTCACAGAAGGCACTTACTCATCAATGAGTAAGTGCCTTCTGTGAATACCAAAATGTGTAAGTTACACAAAATGTGTAAGTTACACAAAATGTGTAAGTTACACAAAATGTGTAAGTGTCTTCTGTGAATACCAAAATGAGTAAGTTTATTCTGTGAATACCAAAATGAGTAAGTTCATTCTGTGAATACCAAAATGGTAGTAAGTTTAGGATTTTGTCGTAAGTTAGTTCTGTGAATCGGGCCCACAGTGCTGACAACAGTTGAGAAATAGGCAAGCTCAATTTATTTCCATCTCATCCACCTCTCAATTCCAACTCCGTCAACTGTCAAAAACCTCTTTGAAACTGCACAAAACATTACATTCCAGAACCCTGTGAAGTCACATAATAGAGACCCAGCAGTTACAGAAAAGCACAAGTAATGTACATAGTTACATAGAAAGAACACCAGATATCTCTCCCCTTAAAACATTAACAGAACCAACAAATAAACCTCCAACTTATGCAAAAAAAGAAAAAGCAATACAAATAAAAAATAGAAAATATTGAATGGTCTAAAACACACACTATACCTACTTTAACATTTCATAAAATCCTTCAAATATCCTTGAGTTTTGCAAATTCTCCGTGGTCTGGACAGCTTCATATGAGCTGGATCAGTGCCATTATTTTTTTATTACTGTGATCAAGACTGATATCCATTTTATTGCGAGATGCATCCATACCCTTGGGTTCACATATAGTTGTGTTTAATAGAACCACTCTGCTAGGATTTTATATCCTGCCATTATCTGATATGACAGCATTTTTAAACATCTTAACCACTTTTCTGGGTTTTGCAAAATTAGAATCGGGACGTGCACCAACGGGAGAACAAATTTATTTCCGTTCCCCAACTTTTATCTTCATTTCTCTCACCACATGTCTGGCATCAAACTCTCTTTACCTCACAGCCATATTTAGTTGCCTTTTTCTCCAATCATCCTCAATCAAAACATTCACCCAACCTTTATTCCAATCCATCCAGCCTGGCACTAGTACAGAATTGGGTTTCCTCCCTCTGAACAATTCAAAGGAAAATTTACCAGTAGCCATATGAGTAGAGAGATGATAAGATACTAACCGATTTTGTGATTCTTTCTTTCAGTTCATCCAACTATTTTTAGTCAATTGAATGCCTTCCTTGAGAGTTCTATTAAACCGCTCAACCATATCATTAGTTTTGGGACGATAAAGTGCAGTTTTATTGTGTTTTATTCCTAATTTACTAAGAAAACTTTCTAACTCTGTGGAGCAAAACTGTACTCCATTGTAAATTAATATGCTTCTGAGAACACCTTCTCTCCTGAACAAACATTCAAGAAAATTGACAACTGCACCTGTCATTATATCCCCAACACACAGTACTTCAGGCCAACAGGAAAACAAATCAATTGCCACCAACCAATACGGAGTGGCTCTTTCCCCCTTCAATGAATCAACAAGGTCCACAGCAATTTCCTGCCATGGGCCATTAGGCAATTCTCTACACACCATGGGAACACTCCTTACCTTATGAACTTTGTCACTGTCTCTACACTCATAACACTACTGTATTTTCCTTTCTTTGTTCAAATCCAAACCTGGCTACCAAAAATCAGCCCTCTCTCTCTCTTTTGTTTTCCCAGTGCCCAAGTGTCCTTCATTTGCAAATCAATTGCCTTTCCTCTTAAATTCTTCGACACCGCCAGATGATGTCCTCTAAAGACAAACTCATTCTGACAAGAAAACTCATTCCTAATCATCCAAACCTGGCAGATACTCTCATTTAACTTGTTCCTTGAAGGCCACTCATTCAAAGTGTACTATCTAATAGCCTGAAGTACCTCATCATCCTTAACCTCTGACTTCCATTCCTCCTCTGATAGTGCTTCTCCAGTAACCACATACAAACTCTCATCCGACTATTCCACCTCTTCTGAAATTGTCCCTTTTTCTTCACACATCGACACCTGACGAGAATGGCAATCTGATGTACTGTTTTCTACCCTGTAATGTACTCTACAGTGCATGTATACTCTTGCAGCTCAACAACCCATTTTCATATTCTTGCAGACACACTATCCAATCCTTTCTTCATGAAGATTATCTTTAAGGGTTTGTAGTCTGTTTCCATCATAAAATATCTTCCCCGGAGAAAGTGTTTACATTTTTTGATATCCCAGCACACCACTAATGCTTCTCACTTGATGACTGAATAATTAAACTCAACACCACTTAACTCTCTTGATGCATATGCAAAAGTGTTTTCTGTTCCATCAACAATTTGCACCCATCCCCTTGCTACTAGCATCCAAGTGACCACTTTGGACTGTCCATTAGCAGCTTTGAGATTAGATGCTTGTCGCAAATCCTGCTTGATCAATTCAAATTTCATCTGGCATTCTGGGCTCCATACAAATTCCACTCCTTTGTAACTTTGTCTACACATCTTCTGGGTCTAATTAGATAGATTTCCTGTAAAGATCCCATAGAACTCAACCATACCAAGAAAAGATGTCTCTTCCTCCTTGCCAGTTGAACTCAACTTACAGATTGTATCAACCAAGTCCTTCTTTGGTTTGGCACCAGACCACGTTAATGTGTGACCTAGATATGAGATTCTTCTTCTTTTCCAAATTTACATTGCTCCAGGTTGAGTGTTAGTCCTGCATTGTGAAATCTTTCCAGAACTTCCACAACCAATTTGTTATGTTCTTCCCAGGTTTCCCCATAAATTAACACATCATCCTTGAAACAACAAACCCCTTCCATATTGTCAAGCATGCAATTCATAACCCTCTGAAATACTGAGGCTGCCGATGCTAAACCAAACGGCATCCTCAGAAATGTATATTCCCTTATAGATATTATGAATGTAGTCAGCACTTGTGAAGTGGGATGTAAACAAATCTGGTGATAAGCAGATGCCAGATCAAGGGTAGTCAAAAACCCAGCACCTACCAAAGTAATCATCATCTCAGAGATGTTGGGCAAGGATACTTGTCCACAACAAAAGCTTTATTCAAACCCCTCAAATCTATGCATAAATGAATAGCTCTGGAGGGTTTGTGCACCACAACTATAGGGGCAAGCCACTCTGTGGCTTCAATGGGTGTGATAACACCAATGGATTCTAACCTGTTCAACTCTTTGCAAACCTCTTCCTGTATGCTTAATGAAATTTTCCTTATAAACAGGAACAGGTGTGGGAGCACACCGCTTCAACCCCCAGCAAGGTTCGCCCCTGGCATTCTGGTAAATGCAGTCTCATGTTGCTTGCTTTGTTATAGTATTCCGAGTGTTTCGCCAGAGTTGGCGCAGATAGTGCTGATCTCTAGACACGTGTTTCTGGTTCTTTAACCGTCATCAGTAGAGATTACAGGCTTCAGATATTGGGGTTTGCTGAGTAGGCTGCCAAACATTACATCAGGTCAAGTACCTCTCACTGGCACGCGGGTGCTTCTTCCACGAGCTCGTCAGCTCAATGACTCACGGGAGTACTTTTAAACAGGAACAGGTGTGGGAGAACACCGCTTCAATCCCCAGCAAGGTTCACCCCTGGCATTCTGGTAAATGCAGTCTCATGTTGCTTGCTTTGTTATAGTATTCTGAGTGTTTCGCCAGAGTTGGCGCAGATAGTGCTGATCTCTAGACACGTGTTTCTGGTTCTTTAACCATCATCAGTAGAGATTACAGGCTCCAGATTTTGGGGTTTGCTGAGTAGGCTGCCAAACATTACATCAGGTCAAGTACCTCTCACTGGCGCACGGGTGCTTCTTCTACTGATGACGGATAAAATCCAGAAACACATGTGTCTAGAGATGTACAGCACTAACCTGCACCAACTTTGGTGGAACACTCCAGCAAAATATCAAGTAAGCATGCACTACAAACTGCATTTACCATAATGCTAAGGGGCGTACTGTGCTGGGAGGTCAGCAGTGTGCTCCCACCCCTTCCTGTTTGAAAAGGCTCCCTTGAGTCATTGAGCTGACGAGCTTGTGGAGATGCACCTGTGCGCCTGTGAGAGGTACTGAGACCTGTAAGAATTGTGGCAGCCTGCTCAGGAACCCCAGATGAAAATCGTTTTTTGATCTCTACTGATGACGGATAAAATCCAGAAACACGTGTCTAGAGATGTACAGCACTAACCTGCACCAACTTTGGTGGAACACTCCAGCAAAATACCAAGTAAGCATGCACTGCAAACTGCATTTACCATAATGCTAAGTGGCGAACTGTGCTGGGAACTCAGCAGTGTGCTCCCACCCCTTCCTGTTTGAAAAGGTTCCCTTGAGCCATTGAGCTGACGAGCTTGTGGAGATGCACTTGTGCGCCTGTGAGAGGTACTGAGACCTGTAAGAATTGTGGCAGCCTGCTCAGCAACCCCAGATGAAAATCGTTTTTTGATCTCTACTGATGACGGATAAAATCCAGAAACACATGTGTCTAGAGATGTGCAGCACTAACCTGCACCAACTTTGGTGGAACACTCCAGCAAAATACCAAGTAAGAATGCACTACAGACTGCATTTACCATAATGCTAAGGGGCGAACTGTGCTGGGAGGTCAGCAGTGTGCTCCCACCCCTTCCTGTTTGAAAAGGCTCCCTTGAGCCATTGAGCTGACGAGCTTGTGGAGATGCACCTGTGCGCCTGTGAGAGGTACTGAGACCTGTAAGAATTGTGGCAGCCTGCTCAGCAACCCCAGATGAAAATCGTTTTTTGATTCCACTGATGACGGATAAAATCCAGAAACACATGTGTCTAGAGATGTACAGCACTAACCTGCACCAACTTTGGTGGAACACTCCAGCAAAATACCAAGTAAGCATGCACTACAAACTGCATTTACCATAATGCTAAGGGGCGAACTGTGCTGGGAGGTCAGCAGTGTGCTCCCACCCCTTCCTGTTTGAAAAGGCTCCCTTGAGCCATTGAGCTGACGAGTTTGTGGAGATGCACCTGTATGCCTCTGAGAGGTACTGAGACCTGTAAGAATTGTGGCAGCCTGCTCAGCAACCCCAGATAAAAATCGTTTTTTGATCTCTACTGATGACGGATAAAATCCCGAAACACATGTGTCTAGAGATGTACAGCACTAACCTGCACCAACTTTGGTGGAACACTACAGCAAAATACCAAGTAAGCATGCACTACAAACTGCATTTACCATAATGCTAAGGGGCGAACTGTGCTGGGAGGTCAGCAGTGTGCTCCCACCCCTTCCTGTTTGAAAAGGCTCCTTGAGCCATTGAGCTGACGAGCTTGTGGAGATGCACCTGTGCGCCTGTGAGAGGTACTGAGACCTGTAAGAATTGTGGCAGCCTTCTCAGCAACCCCAGATGAAAATCGTTTTTGATCTCTACTGATGACGGATAAAATCCAGAAACACATGTGTTCTAGAGATGTGCAGCACTAACCTGCACCAACTTTGGTGGAACACTCCAGCAAAATACCAAGTAAGAATGCACTACAGACTGCATTTACCATAATGCTAAGGGGCTGAACTGTGCTGGGAGGTCAGCAGTGTGCTCCCACCCCTTCCTGTTTGAAAAGGCTCCCTTGAGCCATTGAGCTGACGAGCTTGTGGAGATGCACCTGTGCGCCTGTGAGAGGTACTGAGACCTGTAAGAATTGTGGCAGCCTGCTCAGCAACCCCAGATGAAAATCGTTTTTGATCTCTACTGATGACGGATAAAATCCAGAAACACATGTGTCTAGAGATGTACAGCCCTAACCTGCACCAACTTTGGTGGAACACTCCAGCAAAATACCAAGTAAGCATGCACTACAAACTGCATTTACCATAATGCTAAGGGGCTGAACTGTGCTGGGAGGTCAGCAGTGTGCTCCCACCCCTTCCTGTTTGAAAAGGCTCCCTTGAGCCATTGAGCTGACGAGTTTGTGGAGATGCACCTGTATGCCTCTGAGAGGTACTGAGACCTGTAAGAATTGTGGCAGCCTGCTCAGCAACCCCAGATAAAAATCGTTTTTTGATCTCTACTGATGACGGATAAAATCCCGAAACACATGTGTCTAGAGATGTACAGCACTAACCTGCACCAACTTTGGTGGAACACTACAGCAAAATACCAAGTAAGCATGCACTACAAACTGCATTTACCATAATGCTAAGGGGCTGAACTGTGCTGGGAGGTCAGCAGTGTGCTCCCACCCCTTCCTGTTTGAAAAGGCTCCCTTGAGCCATTGAGCTGACGAGCTTGTGGAGATGCACCTGTGCGCCTGTGAGAGGTACTGAGACCTGTAAGAATTGTGGCAGCCTTCTCAGCAACCCCAGATGAAAATCGTTTTTTGATCTCTACTGATGACGGATAAAATCCAGAAACACATGTGTCTAGAGATGTACAGCACTAACCTGCACCAACTTTGGTGGAACACTCCAGCAAAATACCAAGTAAGCATGCACTACAAACTGCATTTACCATAATGCTAAGGGGCGAACTGTGCTGGGAGGTCAGCAGTGTGCTCCCACCCCTTCCTGTTTGAAAAGGCTCCCTTGAGCCATTGAGCTGATGAGCTTGTGGAGATGCACCTGTGCGCCTGTGAGAGGTACTGAGACCTGTAAGAATTGTGGCAGCCTTCTCAGCAACCCCAGATGAAAATCGTTTTTTGATCTCTACTGATGACGGATAAAATCCAGAAACACATGTGTCTAGAGATGTGCAGCACTAACCTGCACCAACTTTGGTGGAACACTCCAGCAAAATACCAAGTAAGAATGCACTACAGACTGCATTTACCATAATGCTAAGGGGCGAACTGTGCTGGGAGGTCAGCAGTGTGCTCCCACCCCTTCCTGTTTGAAAAGGCTCCCTTGAGCCATTGAGCTGACGAGCTTGTGGAGATGCACCTGTGCGCCTGTGAGAGGTACTGAGACCTGTAAGAATTGTGGCAGCCTGCTCAGCAACCCCAGATGAAAATCGTTTTTTGATCTCTACTGATGACGGATAAAATCCAGAAACACATGTGTCTAGAGATGTACAGCACTAACCTGCACCAACTTTGGTGGAACACTCCAGCAAAATACCAAGTAAGCATGCACTACAAACTGCATTTACCATAATGCTAAGGGGCGAACTGTGCTGGGAGGTCAGCAGTGTGCTCCCACCCCTTCCTGTTTGAAAAGGCTCCCTTGAGCCATTGAGCTGACGAGTTTGTGGAGATGCACCTGTATGCCTGTGAGAGGTACTGAGACCTGTAAGAATTGTGGCAGCCTGCTCAGCAACCCCAGATAAAAATCGTTTTTTGATCTCTACTGATGACGGATAAAATCCCGAAACACATGTGTCTAGAGATGTACAGCACTAACCTGCACCAACTTTGGTGGAACACTACAGCAAAATACCAAGTAAGCATGCACTACAAACTGCATTTACCATAATGCTAAGGGGCGAACTGTGCTGGGAGGTCAGCAGTGTGCTCCCACCCTTCCTGTTTGAAAAGGCTCCCTTGAGCCATTGAGCTGACGAGCTTGTGGAGATGCACCTGTGCGCCTGTGAGAGGTACTGAGACCTGTAAGAATTGTGGCAGCCTTCTCAGCAACCCCAGATGAAAATCGTTTTTTGATCTCTACTGATGACGGATAAAATCCAGAAACACATGTGTCTAGAGATGTACAGCACTAACCTGCACCAACTTTGGTGGAACACTCCAGCAAAATACCAAGTAAGCATGCACTACAAACTGCATTTACCATAATGCTAAGGGGCAAACTATGCTGGGAGGTCTGCAGTGTGCTCCCACCCCTTCCTGTTTGAAAAGGCTCCCTTGAGCCATTGAGCTGACGAGCTTGTGGAGATGCACCTGTGCACCTGTGAGAGGTACTGAGACCTGTAAGAATTGTGACAGCCTGCTCAGCAACCCCAGATGAAAATCGTTTTTTGATCTCTACTGATTACGGAAAAAATCCAGAAACACATGTGTCTAGAGATGTACAGCACTAACCTGCACCAACTTTGGTGGAACACTCCAGCAAAATACCAAGTAAGCATGCACTACAAACTGCATTTACCATAATGCTAAGGGGCGAACTGTGCTGGGAGGTCAGCAGTGTGCTCCCACCCCTTCCTGTTTGAAATTTTCCTTACTCTACCTGTGACCAGTACCACTCCTGGTTTGAGTTTTATGTACTTTTTAACACATCCTAATTTTCCAGTAAATACTTCAGGAAAGAGTCTTGCAAAATCAGGCCAAGTGTGTTCAACTTATGCCACTACCGCTTGTGGTTTTGCATTGGGATCAAGAGAGACTCTTAATTCCTTCTGATGTGGCCACCCAAGGATATTGTCACCTTTAACCGTCACATAAACCTAGCCTGGAATTATATGACCTGCATATTCCGCATTTCCCATGAAATGCCCTCTCATCTTGTTTTGCTGCCCTCCGTACCCTCCTCGCCTGATGTCCATACGATATAATGGGAACCTTTCCTGGAATACCTTCCCCTACACCGAATAAGAAATAATCATGAATTTGGAACAAGTCAAGTAACATCTGCACTTCCACATCATTCACTACTAACACTTTTCTCAGGATAGATAATACTCTTCTCCTCCACCTGTAGGACCAATTTCTTCTCTTTAATCTCCACAGCATCATTTATTTGTTATACTACTTCCTCCACAGCCTCTTTTACCTCATTTCCTTTACTGGATTTGTCATTATTTCTGACTACTCTCTCAGAAGAGCAACAGAAATTTGAAAAGTGTTGCACACAGCTTTCAGAGCAGGACAGCAACTATTGTTGGTCATATGGCCAAATTGTCCACACCTAAAGAACTTTCCTTTGAACTTTCCTACATCCTTGGCTGTAGATTTGACTACAGTTTTCTCCAGTAGTGCCCCAAATTTGCAAGATGTTGCCAATTTATGTAAATCTGTCACAAATTCTTCAATAGTCTCCTCATCTCTCTGCACCCATCTGCCGAAGTAGTAGAATTCAAATATAGTACTTTCGCAAGGTAAGTAATATATATCTAGTTTTTTTCATTATCACCTCAAACCCATTAAGATCACAGGCATCCTCTTGCCCAAGTTCAGGAAGATTTTTCACTAAGTCATGCCCTCTGCACCCAGATTATGCAGCAATAATGCCAATTTCTGCTTTGCTCTCTAACTTGTTCCGCATACCATGGCATAATTATTGAAAACATCTTTCCATTTAGCTCACTTCATTGTTGGTTCTCCTGGAATGTTTAGGAAAAGAATGGGAGGTGTAACATTCTGTACAATTAATTATAAGTCACGCAGCAAGCAGAGAGACTTTAAACTGCTATTAACCCTTGACTGAGCTTTGGAGAATCTAAATCCGTATTTGTAAAGCGCGAACTACTCACCCTTAGGGGTCTCAAGGCGCTGGGGGCCGTTGTGGAAATTAAGTGAGGTATTGCCCAGAGTCACACGGTGCTGAGCTGAGCTGCCGCCGGAGCCGGGGATCGAACCGTGAACCCTGTGCTCCGAAGTCAGCTGCCCTGGCCGCTGCACCACACCTCTCCACTAGAATAAAACCTACTCAGTTTTATTTCACTTATGAGAAAAGCATAAAATGGTTACAACACTCCTTTAAATGTGAAGGTCAGCTCCTGTGAATGCTCCCTTAAAGTTGCCACCAGCAGATAATGAGAGGACTTGATCCAAAAATGTCTTAGTTTTCCTTTCAAGCTAGACCCAAAACTACATAGTTCAGTCATGTCACCTATTAAAAATACACAGTCTGAATGGTACCTTTAAATTTCCACCAACCACAATCTCTTGTGGCCGACAACATGCACTGCGCTGATTTTTTAAGATCAATGGATCTTGTTTCTTAAACTCCTCAAAATGGATTGTTAAAGATGGGTGAAATCCACGCTTGCAGTTTTCTGTGTCCAATAGAGCACGCTACCACGACTCTATCCCAACCACTCAAAATGGTGCCCAACCCTACACGCTAGGTCCCATTTTGTAAGGTGGTAGAGCTTTTTTCGTGCTCTCATTCTCCAAGTCAACCACCACTGGAAACTCCCATTTGAGGACACCTGCAGGAAAGAGCCTCTTCCACCTGATCCACTGACCAGAAAGCTGTATCATATAATCACCGGCCAGCAGCTCCTGTGCCTCGAGCAGCAGCTCCAGTGTTTTTTCCCTCTAGATGTCACTCAGCTTTCCCAGCATTACACAACTGAACACATTGAGACGGAAAATAAGTTAGACCACCCAAAGTCAGTTGATGCCAGTGTGATGATCAAAGATAAATCACTGACACCAGATGAGAAAAAGGTAAGCTCTATTTATTTCCTTCTTCTCATCCCCCTTTCAACTCCAACTCTGCCAACTGTCAAAAACCTACTTGAGACTCCACAGAGCACTGCATTCCAGAACCCTGTGAAGTCACATAATAGAGGCCCAGTAGATACAGAAAAGCACAAGTAATGTACATCTTGATATAGAAAGAACACCACACATGGCTTCCTGATATGTTCCATCCCTCGAAAGAAGTATTGGCTCTAGACTGCAATACCCTCATTCTAGCTGAATGTAATCCACTGTATTGTCTTGTGAGAACGTCTGCACCTATTGAGAGGCAAATATGTATGCTCGGTATATCTACTTTATATCATTATAATATTTTTTATGTAAGCTTTTTTTAATTTATATGTATGTTCCTTATGTAGTTAAGTTATAATAATTTGATTTCTTCAACCATTAATGTTCCTTTAGCTCGGCTCACATAAGTACATGATATCTAATGGGGATACCCTATGTTCCTCAGAACCTGGGTAGATAATCAGTATAGTCGCAAATGGTTCTGCCAGAATTAATTTAACATCTTCCAAACATTACAAACGAGGCCACATGCTAGTTCCATGTCACAAACATTACTTTTCCTTATTGATAAACACAAGGCTCAAAGTTTGTTTCAAAAGTTCGAAGCAAAGTCTGTGTGTAGTGTAAAAACTTCCAGAAGTAGATACAGCTTGTACTGATTACAACTAGTGATGTGAATGACAGTGACATACATAGGGTGTCATCTAGTGAAAGATAGCCAAGTGTTGAAGACATTTGAATATTGATTGGTCAAGGACTTTAGTAGGCTGATGCACGTTTTTGCACTGCACAAGCACTTCATTTGTCACTTAATGCAAAGAACATCCTGTCTGATCTTCATTTATTGTTACAGGGAAGCCATGTAAATCTGTTGGATAATATATATTGCATTCACTATTGAAACGAACTTTGAGCCTTGTGTTTATCGTTAATCTAAAAAGTAATGTTTGTGACAGGGGACCTTGTTTATATTGTTTGAAAGATGTTAAATTAATTTTGACAGAACCACTTTTGACTATACTGAGTTCAAATAAAAGCAAAGTAACAAAAACATATATTTTCCTATTGATGGTCTAACTGAAGTGCTTTATGCTGTTCTGCACCCTTTCACAGCTACCAACCTATCCATATGAGAAGCTTAGGGTATAGTAGGTAGTACTCGCTATAAAAATTGCATAGTTGCCTCTTCCACACCCTCAACAGAATAAAAGATGCATAAAGCAGTTTCCTAACAGGGATCTGTTGCTGACATAGCTGTCTTCTCTAACAATCAGTATACCTCTTTACAAATCTTCATTGTTTTCTCACATGTTACAAGGTAAAACCAAGTGCCTTGAAAATACAGTGGCATGTCTATCAAAACTAACAGATTCCCTTTTCTTTGTAAAGGTTATTTCAGAGAAAAAAAGAACCAGTGTTTGGAAGATTTTACTGGAGTTAAAGAACATATTGATTTTCACAAGGCATCTTCATGAGGTGCAAAGGTAGAAACAGAAAATTAGACCATAACACCATTCCAAGATTGCGATAAGCATATTGAAAACAGACTACTTTAGGCAGAATATTGTGTATACTATGAAAGACAATGTTAATATAATATCCATTAGGACTGAGCACTATTTAAATTCAATTCAAAAATCTTTATTCCGTTACAAAAGCAGCCATAAAAGTACACGCATAAAGATAAATAAATAATTAAAAACAAACAGACACTATGAGTCAGTCATTATCTTCCTAGATAACAAAATCTATAAGTCTCCAGATCAGTGTGCTGTTACAACTATAAAACAGACATTGATTGCCGTGCCCACACAGCAACTTTCAAGAACAGTCGAAACACAATAGAAAATGTCCTCGTTATTCAGCTGGGGCAATACATTATAAGCTTCTCTAAAATCAGTAATGCGCAACCTCTTAATTAATGGTAATAAAATACTTTTGGCATACAGTAGATAAAATCACAAAACAATAAAAAATGTAATGTTGATTGACCCGACCTCCCGTTACATGGGCAGGGGCAAGTATGTAGATTTGCTTGAAAGCCTAGTGGGAAACTTAACAGGTACTTGATTGCACCTTCCCTAAAACGGAACAACAGACCACGCTCCCAATGACCCATAGGGCTGGAAGCATGCCCTTCCAGATTTATGCCCAAATAGGATGTCACTCTGGATTTACCAGACTCCCTCTTTAGTCTCTCCACATGCAAATTTTAAACCAAGTGGTCTGCAGCTGTTTTTTGTTAATGGTGTGAGGGCCCCCTGGATTCTCAAATAATTGTTTAGAGCCTATCTTATGCATGCAAAAATGTATATACTTCAACCATGGGATTTTTCTACCTTTGTCACAGGAGAGGCAATCTTGAAGAGGCCTTGTAAATACAGTGGCATGTCTTTTAAAACTAACAGGATGTCTTTTCTTTGTAGAAGTTCCTTCAGAGAAAAAAGGAACCAGTGTTTGGAAGACATTACTGGAGCGAAAGATCATATTGATTTTCACAAGGCATCTCCACGAGGTGCAAAAGTAGAAACAGAAAATTAGACCATAACACCATTCCAAGGGTTAATATAAGCATATTGAAAACAGACTACTTTATAACATCCATTAGGACTGAACACTAGATTGGTGCACTAGAAACTATACTTTTGTATAGGGGAAAACACTGTCTCATAAATGTAAGGTAGCCCACGTGTACACAAGAATTGTTACTCTCACCCTCTTCGTAGCCTCTTGGCTAAGTATATCTGGAATAATGCCCTCGTTTCCTAAACTTTCAACAACCTTTCTTGAGTGAAAAACAATTTTGTGCTTCAGCATTGTGAGAAAGACTGTCACAGCAATGCAATCATTGAACATCTACATCCTTGAATGTATTGCTTGAATCTTTGGCACATTAACTCAATCCTCCCTTCTTTGATGGTCCTTAAAAGCACACATCTTCATTTTCTAAATGTTCACTTACCCTGTTCGTTTAGGTTTTCGTCTGTCCATCTCCTCGTGCATCTGTCAGATTCTTCTACAACCTTCGCCATGGTAATGTCCCTCTGAAACGTGAGATTTATAGCTGCCCACAGTCTCTCTTGCACTGTTTGAGATGCACATTGTACCTTGAGCCGGCCCTTTGCAAACTGCCCAGCCATATCATCAAGTCCCACCATCAAGCAAAGGCTTGCAACCAAGTAACAAATTGGTGTACCATGCCATGGTCCATTTGTGGTTGCGTACAAAAAACGTGTTTTCCTTGACCATTGTACATAATTTTCATCAAGCTTTTCTAATCCTTTTCCAGATTCCACCATGCATCGTTCCCAGAGTATGGTACCTGGTTCCCAGTAAGAGGGGTACAGGTTGAGATTCAGGGGCAGTAAGGGACTGTCTCACCAGTCTTGGGGGGGGGTTTGTGGATGAATGTTGTGATGCACTGGACGAATGGGTGCTGGTTAGCACGGCAAATAATTTTGAAGGGCTGTTCAATCTGTGTGTCAGAGAGCACTTGTTCAGTAATTGTTTTCCGGGGCTGCGCCAACACCTGTTGGGGTGTAAGTTCTCTGATCCCAGGGAGCTTGCATGGGAGGCAGACCTCTGGCTGTGTGCTAGAGGGTCTGAAGAGGCATTGCGGAGTGATTCCAAAAGTAGTGGCTTGGGTATCTTCCGGTCCTGTGTGGTGGAAGAGGTTCAGTGTAGCCCAGCTAGGTCCCAGTGGAATGGGAGGGGTGTAGGGGCTCACGTCCTGTCTCAGTGGAGACGGAGTGAGTGTGGGACGGTGTGTCCCACGGAGGCCAGAAACCCAGTCTCAGGGCCTGGAGGGTTCCCTAAGGGAGCGCCAGGTCGGGGGCCTAGGCTGTACTTGTAGGCCATTTGAGGAGGATCTCCCAGTGTCTAGAGGACTTGGAGTGTCTGTAACTAGAGCTCCAGCGGTCCTGGTGTCTGGCGGTACCGCTCCAGTTGGGAGGGTGCAGAGGTCCAGAGTGAGGGGTGAGAGGGGGATGTGTTCCCCAGTGGGAGAACCAGTGGGTCAGAGGCCAGCCATAAGGGCTGAGACTCCTAGAAGTGACCAGGGTGACACCACTTCTGTCCTGGGGGATCTTTGCGCACTGTCAGATGGACAGGGGTCGGGAGATCTGCGCCAGGCAGACTATCACGCAACACGTGAGTCGTGTTCCCCTGGGGGGGGTGCTGTGTGCGCACCCAGAAGTCCTGGCATGCGAGGCAAAGTGCTCAGCCGCGGGGTTTAGCTCCAAGGTTGGGGAGGCCAGGTTCAGGTTCGGCCTGACCTGGAGGGAAGGATGACTGTAAACAGTGTCCTGACGGGTTTGGTTTCCAGAGGTACCACTTCAGTTGGGAGGGTGCGAACTCAGGAGAGGGGTGCAGAGGGAGGGAGTCCTCGCCTCTGACCCTGGTGCAACCTGAGGGTTTAGACCCTAGGTTGGGAGATTAGGAAACTTCCAGGTCAAGAAGGAATCTCTGCCAAAGTGGATCAGCTGAAGAGACTGAGGAGACTGCCCTTGCTGTGTGTTCTGGGGCTCACCTGCAGTTTGTTGTTTCCACTGAGGAAGAGGAAAGGGGACTTTGCTGTGTGCTGTGTCCCCGCACCTGCTTGAAGAGGGACTTTGCTGTGTGCTGTGTACCTCAGAAGTGAAATAGTTTCCATGGGCCTGAGTGAGCTGTCCTCCTGTTGGAAGTTCAGCTGGAAGGAGAGTTGTGTTCTGAGGGTGCCTCTCCAAGGAGGAGGGTACGGAACCCCAGAAGAAGAGGTAGGGGGAGGAGAGCCTCACCCGTGACTTCTGGTCAGCCTGAGGGTGCGGACCCTAGGTTGGAGGATCAGTTGCAGTTTGGAACTGCCCTGATGGGAGGAAGAGTGGAGAATGGCTACTATGTGCCAGGGGCTACGCCCCCCACTCTGTGGATTGGCAAGGACCAGTGACATCTGGCTGGCCTAGGGACTGGTCCTGGCCGTGGACAGCTAAGGAGTACCAGTGGGGTAACCTAGTTGGTCCTGAGAGCTTTTTGACAGAGGGAACCACGTGTGTTCAGAGTGGCGTAGAACTGGAGGGTGTCCCTGCAGTTGCGGGCCCGCGTCCGTGATCTATCGCCCAAGGCAGGGAAGCCCATCCAGGTGGTGATTGGTCTACCCTGCGTTTTCGCTGGAAGGGGTTGTGTTGGACTTGGCCTTTTTGCAGGGTCATCCCTAAACTTTTTGCCTTTCTCCTAGCCATTTTTCTGACATGGTGTTGGTGGTTTTAGGACTCTGGGCACTTTAGCACTGCTGTTCAGTGTAAAGTGCGTGTGCTCTCTGTGATAAATGTGGTAAGATTGGTCTACACCTGTTTGGCCTATTTAATTTACCTGTGAGTCCCTTGTAAAGTGGTATCTCATATACCCAGGGCTGGTAAATTAAATGCTACTGGTGGGCTTGCAGCGCTGATTGCGCCACCCACCAAAGTAGCCTTTCAAACCTATCTCAGGCCTCTGCCATTGCAGGGCCTGTGCGCGCAGTGCTACTGCCGCTGTGACGTGGCACCTAAAGTGTGTGCCATGTCCGTGACCCCCTTTTACCGCATGTCAGTCACCCCTAAGGTAGGCTCTAGCTAGCCCTATGGGCAGGGTGCATTGTAGGTAAAAGATAGGACATGTACCTTAAGTGTGTGACATGTCCTGGTAGTGACAAACAGCCATTTTGGTTTCTCACTACTGTGGGGCTGCCCTCCCATAGGAATGCATTGGGGATTCCTGATAAGTGTTTCAGTGGTAAACCCTGATATGAGAGGAGCAGCGTGGTCAAGTTTGGTATATTTGGAATAGTGATAATAAATGCTGCGCAATGGTGTGCGCAGATTTATTATAACTATTTTAGAAATGCCACTTTTAGAAGTTGGCATTTCTGTGTGCTATGTGTCTGCCTTCCTGATGTGAATTGCATGTCTGGCTTGTGAGTGACAGGGGCTGGGAGGTGTGTGTGGCTCCAGGAGGGGCAGGGTGAGTCAGCGCTAGGCTGAATGGGACACCTGGGCTGAGAGTAGTGGGAGGAGAAATCCCCTGACTCTGAATAGGACTGTGCCCAGGCTGTACAATGCTGGCTCCGCCCCCGGTGGTGTGTCTGATCACTGAGCCCCCACCTGACAAAGGGGAGAGGAGCTGGGCAAAACAAAGTGCTCCAAATCCCCCCTAAACCAGTTCTGACTGGTATCCCCAGCTCCTGTGCTGTGACACAAAGGGATTTGCTAATATAAATATAGGGGCTGTGACCCCATAAAAAGGTTCAGTCTTGTGGTGCTGTTCCTGTACCTTTGGGGGCTTGCTGCTGCTGGGGCCCAGGAAGAACCTCCATGGGGGCTTGCCTCCTTGCTGGAGGGCCCTGTGCGCTGGCCTCCCTGGGCCCAGCTGTGCCCCTTGGACCTTTTCCTTGAATTTTCCCCTCTAAGGACTATTTGCATCCAGCGCCTCGTGAGCGCTACCTTCAAAGTGCCAAAGAAGAGCACGTGGGCTCTGCAGTACGGAGCTGCCACTGACGTCGAGGGAATCCTGACGTGGGGATTCCCCCACCTGGATGCCGAGAGGAGCGGGTGCCCACCCCGTGTTGTGGCGCCGACGGCGGGTGCCCACCCCGCTTATGCATATTTTAATAACGGGAGCCCACCCCGCGTCTGTGCTCCTTAATAGCGGGAGCCCACTCCGCTTTTGGTGATATTTACGAGCGGGTGCCCACCCCGCACTGAGGAGCCGCAAGAAGATTCACCGCCACGGCCCGGAAGACAGGCAGAAGCCTGTGCCTGACTGTGGGCGGGGCTAAGCGGCCGGCCGGCCAATCGCAGCACGGCCAAAGCGGGAAGAAGCAGAGAGAGCCCCGGAAGTCAGGCATGATGGAAGCCTGATCCCGGAGGAGCCCCGAGCGGAGAACCCTGACAGGAGCCTCGAGGGCTTCCCGGACCAAAGCTACCTCAGTGGAAGGGAGACGGAGCCTCCTGGTGAGTGGGGGCTGAAGTGGTTGGGCGTTGTTGGTGGTGCCGATCGGCACTAGAGGGAAGCCCCACGCAGCGAGAAGATACAGAGTGAAGCCTCCCAGTGAGTCCCGGTGAGTGGGGGCTCAAGAGGTGCGTTGTGGTGCCAGTGAGGGCACAATGCCTGTTTTCCTGAGCGGACCCGCCGTTGCGGGCCGCTCCAACGGTGTGGGCATTTGTTCTTAAAGGGCCCAGAGGGGCCCGGGCTGTTCCCAGTGTCAGAGCCCGTGTGGCTCCAACGAGGGGGCACATGGTGGTGAGGGCCCAGAGGGGCCCGTGTCCCCCTACCAGTCGAGGCACATTGTCGGTGCCTGAGTGGTCCCGCAGGGGAGCAGGCAACTCCAACGAGGGACAAAGTAGTTGTAGGGCCCCAGTGGGGGTCCCGAGGGCCAGTGGGGCCCGTGCCCAATCTCCCATGGGTTTTCAAGAGTCCCGGAGTGGGACAGCTGAGGGCACAATGAGTGCCTTACCAGTGATGTTCCCAGCTGCCCAGCAATTAGTGGGCAACTGCTATGTTTAGGCCAAGGTGCATTGAGGGGTCCCAGGAGGGGACCCAGGAGGCACATTGGTGCCCGCGCATTGCGCACTTTTGCTTTGGCTGCAGTGGCAGCTTAGCGCCCTGACATTCTGGACAGAGGGCATTTGAGCCCCTGCGATAGGCCAGTTGGCTTGGGGGTCATGTTGTGCACCGTGAGTTATTGCACACTGTGTTTATGGTGGTAATGCCTAATATGATTATTGCATAATGTCTTTATGCTTGTGAAGGTTATTGCCAAATGTGATGTATGCACCTGGTCAGTGTACTGTGGTGCACTGCGTTTTATTGCATAATGTGTTTATGCTTGTGATGCCTAATGTCATGTTGTGATGTTTTGGGGTAGTGCCTATTTGCGTAATGTGTTTATGCTTATGAGGTTATTGCATAATGTGTTTATGCTGGTGAGGCCCATTGCGTAATGTGTTTATGCTAATGAGGTTTGGGCCTAATGTGGGTTTATGTCTAATGCTAATAGTATAATGCTTAGGTCATTATAGTACCAGTAGTTACTGGTTGTGTTTTATATTTGCATTTACTTACCTGATCTGATGGTTCTGACCGTGGCCCGATTGGCCTGGTCCTGTATATAATTCCCCTGTGAATATTGCCCGTGCCAGTTGGCAAGGTGTAAATGTGTGATTACGTTTCTAATGTGTTTTATGATAATACAAAGGCTATTTTTTTTATATAACCTTGTGTGGAGTTCCTTTTGTAGTGTGCCTAGTGTGTTGCTGCTGTGTGTGTGTGTTGCGCAAACGCTTTACACATTGCCTCCGGGATAGGCCTGACTGCTCGTGCCAAGCTACCAAGGGGGTGAGCAGGGGTTATCTTGGGTGTGTAACTCCCTTGCCCTGACTAGAGTGGTGGTTTCTGCCTGGCTTTGATGCAAGCCTTAGCCAACCAGAAATCCCATTTCTAGCAACATGAAATTACTACATGAACTAAAACACATTTAAATAATTAACCCCTTCGCTGCTAGGCCTTTTCCCCCCCTGTGCTAAGCCTTTTTTTTGCTATTTGGGGTAGTTCGCGCTTCTGCCCCTGTAACGTTTTGAACACATGAGGTAACCACGCCAAATTTGGGTCCTTTTTTCCCAACATCATGGGGATTCTAAAGGTACCCAGGGTTTGTGGATTCCCCTGGAGGGGACCCAGAAATTAGCCAAAATACAGCTAAATTTTGTTTTTTTGGGGAAAAAAGGGCTACAGATGAAAGCGTCTGTTTTTTTCCCTGCAAATGGTATCAAAAAAGGGGTTGTGGTGCTGAAATCATCATCTTCCCAGCTTTCAGGTAAAAGCAGACTTTTGTCAGAAAACCAACATTTTTTACACAGTTTTGGCATTTTTCTGGGACATAACCTATTTTTGCTATTTTTTGTGCTTTCAACCTCCTTCCAGTTAATGGTAGAAATGGGTATGAAAGCAATAAGGGATCCTGGAAAGCTAAACATTTTAGAAAAGTAGACAAAATTCTGAATTCAGCAAGGGGTCATTTGTGTAGATCCTTCAAGATTTCTTCATAGAAACTAACAGTTAAATATAGGACAAATTGAAAATTAGTTGAAATGAACAGCCATTTGTGTCAACGTTTTCACCTGTAACTTCTTCTAATTATGACAGCTGTTTGAAAGCAATATACCGTTATATTTGCTGGACCTTTCTGGTTGTGGGAATATATAGGACTTGTAGGTTCACCAAGAACCCGACGAACCCAGAGCCAATAACTGAGGAGCATCTAGCAATGGTTTTTTATTATGTACCGGGTATATAGCAATTATTTTGGGAAAATGTATACATGGAAAAATCGGTATGAAAGACACATATGTATTTCTGAAATGGGAACAAAATATAGAGTTTAGAAACAGTAGATATTTGCACATTTCCGAAATTGGGAGTACCCTTACTAGCATGAGAATTTTAGGTCTTTTTTCAAAATGACTTCTTTTTTACACATTGTCTTTCATTTGGAAGGCAGAAATGCATCGAAAGTCAATAGGTAATAACAGTTGCTCTACAAATCTGTATTACCCTAAGTCTCCCGATAAAAATGGTACCTCACTTGTCTGGGTAGGCCTTGTGCCCACGACAGGAAACGGCTCAAAACGCATCGTGGACACACCACATTTTCACAATGAAAAATTACCCCTTTTTTGCAAAGTGCCTTGCTGTAGTTTTTGAACCGTAGCTCTGCCTGCACCTAGGGAAACCTAGCAAACCTATACATTTTTGAAACCTAGACACCCAGGGGAATCCAGGATGGGGTGACTTGACTGGTTCTCACCAGGTTCTGTTACCCAGAATCCCTTGCAAACCTAAAAAATTGTCAAAAAAAACACACTTTCCTCACATTTCTGTGGTGGAAAGTTCTGGAATCTGCGTGGATCCACAAAATTCCACCCATCCTGCGTTCCCCAAAGTCTTCCGAGAAAAATGGTACCTCACTTGTGTGGGTAGGCCTAGTGCCCGCAACAGGAAACGGCCCAAAACACAAGCTGGACACACCACATTTTCAGAGTGAAAAATTACCCTTTTTTTGCAAAGTGCCTAGCTCTAGTTTTTGAACCCTAGCTCTGCTGGCACCTAGGTAAACCTAGCAAACCTATACATTTTTGAAAACTAGACACCCAGGGGAATCCAGTATGGGGTGACTTGACTGGCTCTCACCAGGTTCTGTTACCCAGAATCCCTTGCAAACCTAAAAAATTGTCAAAAAAAACACATTTTGCTCACATTTCTGTGGTGGAAAGTTCTGGAATCTGTGTGGATCCACAAAATTCCACCCACCTCGCGTTCCCCAAAGTCTTCAGAGAAAAATGGTACCTCACTTGTGTGGGTAGGTCAGGTGCCCGCGACAGGAAACGGCCCAAAACGCAAGGTGGACACACCACATTTTCACAATGAAAAATGACCCTTTTTTTGAAAAGTGCCTAGCTGTAGTTTTTGAACCCTAGCTCTGCCGGCACCTAGGGAAACCTAGCAAACCCATACATTTTTGAAAACTAGACACCCAGGGGAATCCAGGATGGGGTTACTTGACTGGCTTTCACCAGGTTCTGTTACCCAGAATCCCTTGCAAACCTGAAAAATTCTCAAAAAAACACATTTTCCTCACATTTCTGTGGTGGAAAGTTCTGGAATCTGCGTGGATCCACAAAATTCCACCCACCCCGCGTTCCCCAAAGTCTTCCGAGAACAATGGTACCTCACTTGTGTGGGTAGGGCTAGTGCCCGCGACAGGAAACCGCCCGAAACGCAAGGTGGACACACCACATTTTCACAGCGAAAAATGACCCTTTTTTTGCAAAGTGCCTAGCTGTAGTTTTTTAACCCTAGCTCTGCCGGCACCTCGGGAAACCTAGCAAACCTACACATTTTTAAAAACTAGACACCCGGGGGATGCTAGGGAGGTATGGCTTGCGTGGATCCCCCAACGTTTTCTTACCCAGAATCCCCTGCAAACCTCAAATTTAGCTGAAAAAAATCACTTTTCCCACACATTTTTGTGTGGGAAAGTTGTGGCATCACCGAGCTGACACAAATTTCCCCTTTGGTTTTGCTATGTTCACCCTAAGTTGGCAGGGTATGCCCAGACGTGGGTCCCTTGCTCATTTTGCCACTGGATTCAAGATAGCCTGGCTGATGACGGCTGTAAGCCAGAAACCGGTCCCAGGATGCTTGTTTCCGGTCCAGGGAAGACATGGCTTGGCAGTTCGGGCTGGACTGTTCCCATGAGGCACAGGGTCAGACTGATTTGCATATGGCCATGTATGAACAGGGGTGGCGGAGTGAGCTAAAGAATGATGATGGATTAAACTCAGATCAGTTGACTGGGGGTGAGTGCTTGCAATGTTCAACACTCGTCCATCATCCCTTTGGTTTTGCTATGTTCGCCCTAAGTTGGCAGGGTATGCCCAGACGTGGGTCCCTTGCTCCCTTTGCCACTGGATTCAAGATAGCCTGGCTGATGACGGCTGTAAGCCAGAAACCGGTCCCAGGATGCTTGTTTCTGGTCCAGGGAAGACATGGCTTGGCAGTTCGGGCTGGACTGTTCCCATGAGGCGCAGGGTCAGACTGATTTGCATATGGCCATGTCTGAACTGGGGTAGCGGAGTGAGCTAAAGAATGATGATGGATTAAACCAAGATCAGTTGACTGGGGGTGAGTGCTTGCAATGTTCAACACTCCGTCCATCATCCCCTTTGGTTTAGCTATGTTCGCCCTATGTTGGCAGGGTATGCCCAGACGTGGGTCCCTTGCTCACTTTGCCACTGGATTCAAGATAGCCTGGCTGATGATGGCTGTTAGCCAGAAACCGGTCCCAGGATGCTTGTTTCCGGTCCAGGGAAGACATGGCTTGGCAGTTCGGGGTGGACTGTTCCCATGAGGCACAGGGTCAGACTGATTTGCATATGGCCATGTCTCAACTGGGGTGGCGGAGTGAGCTAAAGAATGATGATGGATTAAACCCAGATCAGTTGACTGGGGGTGAGTGCTTGCAATGTTCAACACTCCGTCCATCATCCCCTTTGGTTTTGCTATGTTCGCCCTAAGTTGGCAGGGTATGCCCAGACGTGGGTCCCTTGCTCACTTTGCCACTGGATTCAAGATAGCCTGGCTGATGACGGCTGTAAGCCAGAAACCGGTCCCAGGATGCTTTTTTCCGGTCCAGGGACGACATGGCTTGGCAGTTCGGTCTGGACTGTTCCCATGAGGCACAGGGTCAGACTGATTTGCATATGGCCATGTCTGAACTGGGGTGGCGGAGTGAGCTAAAGAATGATGATGGATTAAACCCAGATCAGTTGACTGGGGGTGAGTGCTTGCAATGTTCAACACTCCGTCCATCATCCCCTTTGGTTTTGCTATGTTCGCCCTAAGTTGGCAGGGTATGCCCAGACGTGGGTCCCTTGCTCACTTTGCCACTGGATTCAAGATAGCCTGGCTGATGATGGCTGTAAGCCAGAAACCGGTCCCAGGATGCTTGTTTCCGGTCCAGGGAAGACATGGCTTGGCAGTTTGGGCTGGACTGTTCCCATGAGGCACAGGGTCAGACTGATTTGCATATGGCCATGTCTGAACTGGGGTGGCGGAGTGAGCTAAAGAATGATGATGGATTAAACCCAGATCAGTTGACTGGGGGTGAGTGCTTGCAATGTTCAACACTCCGTCCATCATCCCCTTTGGTTTTGCTACAAATTTCCTACCACCCAGCGTTCCCCCGGGTCTCCCGATAAAAATGGTGCCTCACTCGTGTGGGAGGCCCAAGTACCCGTGACAGGCAAGGGCCCAAAACGTATTGAGGCGAAATCAAAATTGCCTATCACAAAACGACCGGGTTTTGCAAGGGGGGTCACCTGGGTTTTTGGCCCCGTGCTCGGCGGCCACCTAGGGAAACCTACCAAACCCACACATTTCTGAAAACTAGACACCCGGAGGATTCCAGGGAGGTATGGCTTGCGTGGATCTTCCAACGTTTTCTTCCAGAATCTCCTGCAAACCTCAAATTTAGCTGAAAAAATCACTTTTTCTACACATTTTTGTGTGGGAAAGTTGTGGCATCACCGGGCTGACACAAATTTCCTACCACCCATTGTTCCCCCGGGTCTCCCGATAAAAATGGTACCTCACTCGTGTAGGAGGCCGAAGTACCCGCGACAGGCAAGGGCCCAAAACGTATTGAGGGGACATCAAAATTGCCTATCCTAAAACAACCTGGTTTTTGCAAGGGGGGTCACCTGTGTTTTTGGCCCCGTGCTCGGCAGCCACCTAGGGAAACCTACCAAACCCACACATTTCTGAAAACTAGACACCGGGGGGATTCCAGGGAGGTATGGCTTGCGTGGATCCCCCAATGTTTTCTTACCCAGAATCCCCTGCAAACCTCAAATTTAGCTGAAAAAGTCACTTTTTCCACACATTTTTGTGTGGGAAAGTTGTGGCATCACCGGGCTGACACAAATTTCCTACCACCCATCGTTCCCCGGGTCTCCCGATAAAATGGTGCCTCACTCGTGTGGGAGGCCCAAGTACCGCGACAGGCAAGGACCCAAAACATATTGAGGCGACATCAAAATTGCCTATCATAAAACAACCTGGTTTTGCAAGGGGGGTCACCTGTGTTTTGGCCCCGTGCTCGGCGGCCACCTAAGGAAACCTACCAAACCCACACATTTCTGAAAACTATACACCCGGGGGATTCCAGGGAGGTATGGCTTGCGTGGATCCCCCAACGTTTTCTTACCCAGAAACCCCTGCAAACCTCAAATTTAGCTGACAAAATCACTTTTTCCACACATTTTTGTGTGGAAAAGTTATGGCATCACCGGGCTGACACAAATTTCCTACCACCAATCATTACCCCGGGTCTCCCGATAAAAATGGTGCCTCACTCGTGTGGGAGGCCCAAGTACCCGCGACAGGCAAAGTCCCAAAACGTATTGAGGCGACATCAAAATTGCCTATCAAAAAACGTTTTGGACCCTTGCCTGTCGCGTGTACTTGGGCCTCCACACGAGTGAGGCACCATTTTTATCGGGAAACCCGGGGAACGCTGGGTGGTAGGAAATTTGTGTCAGCCCGGTGATGCCACAACTTTCCCACACAAAAATGTGTGGAAAAGTGATTTTTTCAGCTAAATTTGAGGTTTGCAGGGGATTCTGGGTAAGAAAGGTTGGGGGATCCACGCAAGCTCATACCTCCCTGGAATCCTCGGGTATCTAGTTTTCAGAAATGTGTGGATTTGGTAGGTTTCCTAGGTGGCCGCGAGCACGGGCCAAAACCCACGTGACCCCTTGCAAAATCAGGTTGTTTTGTGATAGGCAATTTTGATGTCTCCTCAATACGTTTTGGGCCCTTGCCTGTCGCGGGTACTTGGGCCTCCCACACGAGTGATGCACCATTTTTATCAGTAGACCCGGGGGACCGCTGGGTGGTAGGAAATTTGTGTCAGCCCGGTGATACCACCACGTTCCCACACAAAAATGTATGGAAAAAGTGATTTTGTTCAGCTAAATTTGAGGTTTGCAGGGGATTCTGGGTAAGAAAACGTTGGGGGATCCATGCAAGCCTTACCTCCCTGGAATCCTCCAGGTGTCTAGTTTTCAGAAATGGGTGGGTTTGGTAGGTTTCCCTAGCTGGCCGCCAAGCACAGGGCCAAAACCCGGGTGACTCCCTTGCAAAACCAGGTCGTTTTGTGATAGGCAATTTTGATGTTGCCTCAATACATTTTGGGCCCTTGCCTGTCAGCGGGTACTTGGGCCTCCCACACGAGTGACACACCATTTTTATCGGGAGACCTGGGGTAATGCTGGGTGGTAGGAAATTTGTGTCAGACCGTGATGCTACCACTTTCCCACACAAAATGTGTGGAAAAAGTGATTTTTTCAGCTAAATTTGAGGTTTGCAGGGATTCTGGGTAAGAAACATTGGGGATCCACGCAAGCCTTACCTCCTGGAATCCCCGGGTGTCTAGTTTTCAGAAATGTGTGGGTTTGGTAGGCTTCCTAGGTGGCCACCGAGCACGGGGCCAAAACCCTGGTGACTCCCTTGCAAAACCAGGTCAGTTTTGTGATAGGCAATTTTGATGTTTCCTCAATACGTTTTGGGCCCTTGCCTGTCGTGGGTACTTGGGCCTCCCACACGAGTGATGCACCATTTTTATCGGGAGACCCGGGAACGCTAGTGTTAGGAAATTTGTGTCAGCCTGGTGATGCCACCACTTTCCCACACAAAAATGTGTGGAAAAAGTGATTTTTTCAGCTAAATTTGAGATTTGCAGGGGATTCTGGGTAAGAAAACGTTGGGGGATCCACGCAAGCCATACCTCCCTGGAATCCCCCGGGTGTCTAGTTTTCAGAAATGTGTGGGTTTGGTAGGTTTCCCTAGATGTTCGGTGAGCCCGGGGCCAAAAACTCATGGGACCCCCCTTGCAAAACCAGGCCGTTTTGTGATAGGCAATTTTGATGTTGCCTCAATACGTTTTGGGCCCTTGCCTGTCACGGGTACTTGACCCACCCACACAAGTGAGGTACCATTTTTCTCAGAAGACTTTGGGAAATGCGGGCTGGGTTGGATTTTGTGGATCCACGCAGATTCCAGAACTTTCCACCACAGAAATGTGAGGAAAATATGTGTTTTTTTTTACAAAGTTTGAGGTTTGCAAGAGATTCTGGGTAACAGAACCTGGTGAGAGCCCGACAAGTCACCCCATCCTGGATTCCCCTGGGTGTCTAGTTTTCAAAAATGTATAGGTTTGCTAGGTTTCCCTAGGTGCCTGCAGAGCTAGGGTTCAAAATCTACAGCTAGGCACTTTGCAAAAAAAGGGTCAGTTTTCACTGTGAAAATGTGGTGTGTTCACGTTGCGTTTTGGCCCGTTTCCTGTCACGAGCACTAGGCCTACCTACACAAGTGAGGTACCATTTTTCTCGGAAGACTTTGGGGAATGCGGGGTAGGTGGAATTTTGTGGATCCATGCAGATTCCTGCACTTTCCACCACATAAATGTGAGGAAAATATGTTTTTTTTTTTACAAAGTTTGAGGTTTGCAAGAGATTCTGGGTAACAGAACCTGGTGAGAGCCCGACAAGTCACCCCATCCTGGATTCCCCTTGGTGTCTAGTTTTCGAAAATGTACAGGTTTGCTTGGTTTCCCTATGTTCCAGCTGCGCTAGGGCCCAAAATCGACAGGTAGGCACATTGCTAAAAAAAAGTTGGTGCCTAGTGGGCTTTCTGTCGTCCTGGGGGGGAATTGGGGGAGGGGGAGTTTGCCCCGATATGCCCCCAAGGGGGGCAGAAAGACTGTGACTATTCTTTTGGGGGGGTGGGGGCATTGGGATGCCCATTCTGGGAAGCCCCCACCCCTACTAATGGAAAAGCCAGCATAATCGCTGGCGCCTAGTGGACTTCCTGCCCCCCCGGGGGCAGATCAGGGGCTACTGCCCCCATCTGCCTCCCGGGGGGGCAGAAAGGCTGTGGCATCTTATTTGGGGGGGGGTGGGGCATTGGCATGCCCATTCTCGGCAACCCCCACCCCGAACTTTGTAAAAAAAAATCCCTGGTGGCTAGTGGGCTTTCTGTCCCACCCCGGGGGGGGAGATAAGGGGCTATTGCCCCAGCTGCCTCCCAGGGAGGGGCAGAAAGACTATCATTTTTTGGGGTGGTGGGGGCCTTGACATGCCCATTCTGGGCAACCCCCACCCCTACCTATATAAAAAAAAATCCCTGGCGCTTAGTGGGCTTTCTGCACCCCCCCGGGGGCAGATCAGGGGCTATTGCCCCCATCTTCCTCCTGGAGGGGCAGCAAGTCTTTAGTTTTCTTTGGAGGGGTAGGGTGGGGGCATTTGCATGCCCATTCTGGGCAGCCCCCAGCCTGGGCCTATAAAAAAAATAATCCCTGGTGTCTAGGGGCAGATTGGGGGCTACTTCCCCCATCTGCCCCCCAGGGGGGCAGAAAGACTGGAATTTTGTGGGGGGGAGGCGTATGCCCATCTTTGGTAGCCCCCACCCCTAAATTATTCGTTTAAAAAAACCCCGGTGTCTAGTAGGCTTTCTGCCCCCTGGGGGCAGATTGGGGCTACCACCCCCATCTGCACCCAGGGGGGCAGAAAGACTGTTATTGTGCAGGGGGTTGGGGGCTTTGGCGTGCCCATAATGGGCAGCCCCCACCCCTAATTTACATAATAAAATTAATCCCTGGTTTCTAGTGGGCTTTCTGCCCCCCAGGGGGGGCAGAAAGACTGGAATTTTGTGTTGGGAGGGGTGGGGGCATTGGCATGCCCATATTGGGCAGCACCCACCCTAATAACATAAGGAAACAAAAAAATCCCTGGCATCAAGTGGCCTTTCTGCCCTCCGGGGGGGGCAGATTGGGGGCTACTGCCCCCATCTGCCCTCCGGGGTGGCAAATTGGGGGCTACTGCCCCCATCTGCCCCCAAGGGGGGGTAGAAAGGCTGTAATGGTGGCCGGGGATGGGGGCATTGGCGTGCCCATTTTGGGCAGCCCCCACCCTAATTATATGTGCCAATGAAAAAATCCCTGGTGTCAAGTGGGCTTTCTGCCCCCCCGGGGGGGCAGAAAGACTGAATATGCCCAATTTTAGCTGGGGGGAGCAAAGGCCCTTGACCAAGGGGCCGCTCCCCCCTCCCTGGTGTCTAGGGGGTGGATCCCTGCTTGGGGATCGCCCTCCTGGGGCAATTCCCCAAGCAGGGATCCACTGGGGAGGGGTACCATTGGAAAGGGGACATTCTCCCCTTTCCAATGATACCTCTCCCGTCTTTCTACGTGCTCAGGGGTCTGAGATAGCCCCCTGAGCACGTAGAAGGTAAAACTGAAATGAGCCTAAAGGCTCATTTCAGTTTCGGTTTCTGTGAAATGACGTCAGCGCGACGTGCACGCTAATCGTCAGTTCACAGAAACGGCTGGGGGGCCTCGGGAGCTGGGGAAGCTCTTCCCTAACTCCCGAGGCTTTGGGGGAGAAAAAGAAATCCCTCTGCTGTCTGCAGCAGAGGGATTTCATGCCCCTATCCTCATGACGGAATGGTTCCGTCATGAGCACAGGAGCACAGATGCTCATGACGGAACCATTCCGTCATGAGCATCAAAGGGGTTAAAGAACAATGGGGCATATTCACAAGGAGCTATCGCCGAATTAACGGCACTTTATCGCAGCCAAAGTCGTGATAAATTTACCTCCCCATTCACAAGCCCGTGTTAACAGCCCACAGCACCAGTTTACCTGCGATAGCAGCCGCAAAAAACATCGCCACAGAGGACCCCCGCAAATATCGCTAATGAGATGCAGAGTAGGCGTTCCCGTGCCAAAAGTCGAGACAACATCACACCTCAACATTCACAACGACCAGCCACATCGGCGATAGAAACACAAAACAGGCGATAAGGCGTGTTAGCACCAGGAAATTTACACCTGCTCTGACCTGGTGTAAAGTCGGACGGCATCCAGCACCACAAAAGGGAGCACAGCCCAGGGCCACATCCGAAGGGCAACAGATGCCATGGAGCCACTCATCATGCGGTCCGGACACCCAAGAGGGCCACAACACCCCCGCCACCACCCCAGGACCCCAACCCACACCCGGAACACTCCCCCCCGGACCACCACAGACGCAGCGCAGACAAAGACAGCGGACCCCCAGGAAACGTACCAGCCGCACAGACGCAACATTTGACAATGTCACCGTCCATTACAGGCTGAAAGGGACAACTATCCTACGCATCCTGACCATCATCGCCTAACAGGCCTACGGCACCAACAGAGCGGACAACCAACATCCCACCCCACACAAAGCTGCTGGCTTGTCTGCACCTGTTGGCCCCTGGTACCCCCCAAACAACACCCGCCAGAGTCGGAGGAGTCACACAGCCAGCCACATCCAAGTCCCCCACACCTGTCCTGGACATCACCATCACCCTGGTACCCCAGTCCCCATACATCCAACACAATGCGCTGGATCCGCTGGAGACCAAGCAAGGACCATACGCCCTAGCAGGATGCACGCACGTGTTGGGGGCAATCCACAGCACAAATGTACTACCTGTGCCCCCTGGTGACACAGCACACAATCACCGCAACAGGAAGCACACGTCTCACATCAATGTGTAGGCAACAACAGAACACCCTGGAACCTCCAACAATGTCGCCTTCAAATACACAGCCAGTGTACATGATACCTTCATCCTCCGACAGTCCATCATCAACCAGCGTTCCCAGGATGGCAACAAGGGAAATGCACACCCCCTTGGCAAGTTCGAAATGAACACCCCACACACCTCAACTCCACAACCATGCAACTAACAACTCTGGCAATGCACACGTCACAAAATCACAACCAACATGCACAACAACATGACCACCCACCAGACACGACAGAACAACTTACAATGGTAACCTGGGCAAGCCCTGAACATGAGCCATCAACGGCATGGCACCTCAGCCACATAATAGCCCAATGTGTGGAGAGGTGGCAACCATGCATGTGTGAAGGATGCAGTAGAACCATGATCAGGAAAGCACACAATACCAAGAGTGGCGGAGATGTGCTGGACAGACCGCAGTATGCAGAACACACCCATATCCATGGCGACATACACCTCTGGCGTATGGAGTGCAGTGGACAGTGGACGCAACCATGTCACCCCAGCCAGTGGGGGACCTCGCGGAAATGTTGTCTGTGACGCCACCCCCTAAGCGTCACCAGAGTGGGATGGCCCAGCGTAGGCCAAGTCAGCGTAGGGGTGTGAATAAAGAGCACGTAGGCCTGGGCGTGGTCCTCTCCCGGAAAGCCCCACGTCTCTGCCAGGGGGTCGCCTCCCACCCCGCCACGAGGCCGACACCGTCCTCATGAGCGGAGTTGACTGCGATGCTCTGCACCTGCAGGACCCCGGCACGCTGGACCACGAACCCGTCAGGCCCGCCCCTGCGCAGCCAGGCCACACTAATCACCTGCCAACATCGGCGTGTGTCAAGGAGGGCCCACCACGTGCCGGCGCAAGCTCCAAGCCCGAGGCCCGCGACCTTGGCAGCCACCTCAGACCATCACGGCCTCCACGACACGGGCCCGCTTTATTCCTTTCTCGTTGACGTACTCCACTGCCGCCTTCGGCCTACTCTTCGGACCAGTAGGTCCCATATGTAAAACTGTGTCCTGAGTCATGAATGGCAGTGACCCCAAATCCGGGCCAGCGGCCACAGCACCAGACCCCCCCCGATCAGTGAGGCATTGTTCCATATGGGCATCTTGCGACACGTGGTGCCACTAACCCTGTTCAACGCCAGCAGGCTACACATGGTGCCACTAACCCTGTTCAACACCGGCCGGCTACATGTGGTGCCACTAACCCTGTTCAACGCCAGCCGGCGACACGTGGATGAGGAACCAGGACTACCCTGCGGACCAGTAGGTCACACATCCAGCACCTAGTCGCAAAGCACGAATGGCAGAGTCCACACCAGTGGTCGCACGGAGAGGTGTAAGAGGAAGATGCGGCTCAGTCCGGACGAATGCCGGGTCACATACACGGAGGTGACCGAACACGTGGTGCCACTGAACCTGAACTACGCAGGCCGGTGGGGCCATCCAACCTATGCCGGCGACACTCAGTGAATGGGCCGTGCTGACCGCTGCCTCAGGCCTACACCACGGTCAGGTAGGTCACACATTTGGAACTGAGTCTTGATTACACCATGGCAGTGAACATTATTTAAGGCAGAGAACAATTCACTATACACCCTTCGATGTGGTGGCAACAAGTCTGTGCATTGCATCACAACCAGACGTGTCTGTGGGCCTACGCGGACCACTGCCCTCGGCCTACGCTGCGCACGAGTGGGATCACAGATTTGGAACTGAACATCGGTAATTCAAAAGGCAAAATACATTTTATCGCATGCACGGAGAGGCGTAAGAGGATGACGCGTTGCAGTCCGGAGGGAACAGGATCATCGTTATGGAGGTGATTGAACACTACCGACAACTGCCACTGTGTCACTGACTCTGTGCCTCGCGAGTCAACGACACGTGGCTGTGGGCCACTTCTGACTGCTGCCTCCGGCCTACCCTGCGGTCCAGTAGGTCACAGAGTCTTGATTTGGCAATGTTGGAGTTAACATCTGTGTACCGGCATCATCGCAGACTGCATCCCCTCTCAGCACCTGTGCCACTAAGTGTGTTCCCCGACATTCATGGACACTCACTGGTCGTACATTGGTGGCGTTTGAGTCTATGGAATAGGGGCTAGTTTTCACCCTCATGTAGCTGATACCGAATAGTTGGTGAAAACGAGGGTTGCGCTTTCCACTCCTCCATTTGCTGCTTCCAGATAACATCAGACCTTCCGCATCATGCACTGGCAGACACCTTCCACTGTCTCCCGCAACCCTCCGCAACATACACCTCGGACATTGATGGGGACCCGCTCAGGTCGCATGGCCCATCTGACTGCACCGCAAGTCACCGTCCCGTGGCTGGGTGCCTGTGCCGGCCACAGTGCATCCGGGGCCACTAACTCTGTGCTGCTCAGGCCTGGGACCCCTTCTTCTGAGACATTGAATGGCCTCTGTAGCGATGGTCTTGGGGTCATCAACGCCATGTGTCTGTGGCCCATCGCTGTCCGCATCCTCCGGCCTCAACTGCGTGCCACCAGGACCCACACATAGCATCGAGTCTTGACCGGCCCGGACGTCGCATCACCGCAGGAGGCACACAACACCACCGCAAGGACCACCTCCAACCGCCATCTGCCAGAGTCGAAAGGGTGGTCCTGACAGACCTACGGAGTTGCTCAGACCTGTCGTGGATGCCATCATCTGCCTGATAACCTGCTCAGTACTCCAGGCGCCAGTGACTCTGTGCACTGCAAGCCATTGTCCGTTACTGATTGAGTTTTGTGCTGTTGTGAGGTTGCACAGCAATGTCACCTTATGCAGTGGGGAAGACCTGGGACTATGATGAGAAAGTTGATGCAGGAGTAACACACCCCACTGCATCTGCATCAGGACTAACCCAAAGGGACACAATCCTAGCAATTTCTTCACATGAGCGCGCTCTTCTCTAGTGCCCCTACCTCAGTGCACTGCAACTCACGGAACCTCCTGACTGAATATTGGGTGACCTCTGTCCTTACTCCGGATCCCTCCATGTTGCTCTGCAGTTGACTCTGTTATGCTGGTGTTTTCTGTTTACATTACACTGGTGTCCACTGTTCAGGTTGTTGCCAGCACCAAGCACTCCGTGCGGGCTGGCTTAAACTCACCCCACACACATCCAGCACAGGCGTCACTGTACATGTGGCCCTGCCAATAAAGGGGCCGGGCGCACGTGCCCGTAGCCAGTTCAACATGATATGTGCATGTGTCCCTGTGGTCTTGTTGTATGCATGGGGGCCCTGGGCCCTACGACATTACATTGTGCTGTGTTCAGCGGACGCAGAGAAGTCACCTCAGGCAGCGGGCTAGAACCTGGACATGTAGCTTTATCGTCACCCACTCAATTGGTAAGGGGAGTGGACTGTGCCGTCGTACCCAGAGCCAACGTGGGTGTGTGACTGATATGTGCGTGCCCCTGGGCGTGGTTCTGTACTACTGGGTATGTGCATCTGCATGTGTCTCTATGGCAGTGTGGGTCTCCTTTGTGGGGTGTAGGTGGTCCCTGAAGGGTATTGGACACCCACATATGTGTTCTAGTTCGCATTCCATGGGTTCAGCAACACCCGCACCTGTTGGGCCACCTCCTTTTGGCGTTCTGACACCTGGCATTGGGGTGCCATGTGTGGGTCGGTGAAGTGTTGTGAGCCAGCCGTGATTGCGGGTGCTTCATGCTGTGTGGTCTGTTGCAGGGGCTGGGTTCTCCTCTGAGTAGCTTGTCTGCCCTGGTCCTGGTGGTGGGTTGTGTGGGATGTCCATGGGCTGTTGTAGGGTGTAGGTGTCGAAGGTGTGGTGTTTGTCTCTGGCATCACTGATGGGTTGTCTGTTCTGACCTGCTGGAGGTGTTGTTTGTCCCTCTGCATTGTGAAGGGGAGGTGCATGTTGGCATTGTGTTGGCGCCTTGTTCTTGTCGACATGCAGACTGTGTGACAATGTACATTGTGACTGTTTGGGCGGTGGTGGCTATTTGAGTTGGGACAGTGGACATTTGGCCTACATGGCTGATGTGGGGCTGTAGCCGTAGATATGCATCTCACAGTTCCCTGCTCTGTCCAATGTGATTGTTCTGTTTCTGCGCCTGGGCGGACCCAGTTGTGTCCCCTGTTCAGCAGTGTGGGTGTTGCACTTTGTGCCACATTGTCATGGTATGTGCTGTGATTGCTATGTGTGTGTGCTGCAGTGTGCCAAGGGGGATGGGGGCATGTCCCTGGGTAAATGTGGGTGTGCAGTGTGCTACACCTCGTTGTGCATGTGTGCCATTGTGCCCATCACCCCCCGTCCCCCCAGTCCCTGTTGGGTCCTCACCCTGTTGTTGTTGTGTCGGGTCCTGTCGAGCTGTGTCCGTACTCCCACCTCCTTGCACTGTCTCCACACTGATGACTGTGGCCTGGGTTTCCTCCAGCTCCTCCTGTGGCGCTGGACTGCCACCTCCTGTCGCCGTTGCTGCCTTCCTGTTGGCAGCGGGTTTGTGCCTGGTTTAGGATGTCATGTCCTGGCGGCGCCTCTTGGCCTCCTGTATTGGCCTCCTCGGCACTCCGACTGCATTCCAGGTGGTCTGCTTGTGGATCAGTTGCTGGTAGTGTTCTGTGACTCCGTGGCACTGGTCTTGATTTCCTGCAGTCTGCACCCCGTCTTCCTCTCCCTTTTCTCCTTGGCCTTCCCCGACCCCGTTGTTCCTTGCTGATGGTCTGTGGGGGTTGTGGGGTTCGCGTTGACCTCTGTGCTGGGTCAGGGTGCATCCATGTTGCTACGTGCTTTGGCTTGTTTCTGGGATGTTGTTTCTGTGGTTTTTATGGTGCAATTTCCTTCCAGACGCGTGGGATTTGCAGGCCTGTGGCTGCTTTTCGCTACTTTTTTTACCGCGATTGGCCTCATCGCATGATTTCTCGCGTTCGCGTTTCGCATTTATTAGGCGTGGCGTAGATTTTCATGCTGACATTTGACGCGTTATCTGGTGACTATCGCATGCTACCGCCTTGTTGTGAATCCCACGTTGACACGGGGTTATTTTCCCGCGATAGGCTGCGATATTGAAAGTTGCGTTACACTACTCTTGTGGTAGTTATCGCACGTTCTTGTGAATATACCCCAATATTTTTTGCAACTATATTACTGAAAACACTACTAAAAACAATGATATTCTTAAGTGATATTACTTACCTAAGAAAACGATATTCTTGACAACAATATTCTTGCATCACAATATTTTTGTTTCACAATATTTTATTTCTGATATATTTGTCTCCCAGTATTTACAACTCAATATTTTGTCTCAAAGCTTACTGGGATACTTCATAGATTTACATTTGGCGAGACACAATATGGATTCACTCAATTGACACTGGGGTGTAAAAATAGACCTGTGAAAGATGTCAATATAGTTTCCCAAGTGGATGATATATACATAACAGATGATAGATAATTTAACATGTAGCTAGAATGGTTAATTCTTGCCAAAGTGGGTTACAATCTGAACTTCAAAAATCTGAAAATATGTTTTCTGAATGCGATCTTCCCAGGATATGAATTGTCTAAACAGGGAAATGGACTCACCGAAATTACAGGATATTGTACAACATTTAAATTGCCAACCCCCGTCAGAAAATCATAAGCATTAACAGGATTTTTACATTTTAGTCAAAGATGCCTCCCATATTATGCAGAGAATTTAATACCACTGTACCAGTAATTAACACCTACATTCACCAAAAAGACTGGAAGGAAAAACACACTGAAATATGTATGGATTTACAAAAAGACATGATAGCTACTGCTTGTTTGCAAAAACGGGTAACAAATGTAATTTGGTGATAATGTTGGTCCATAGCTAGGCCAGATTGGCATCTATAATATACAATGAAGGGCTAGTTACACTGACGGCTTAAAAGCCACACTTGTATTCTATTGTGGATGACACTTTGCTCTGATAGAGCAAGCTCTAACTGCAGATGAAACTGCAATTATTGATGAGTGACCCACACCACAGGGGTAGAGAATTATTATAGTCATGCGTATAACAACATTAGAGGCAGCAACCAAAGCAAGACTATCAAATTCCCAAGCTACACATTTGCCCTGGGTGCAATGGGGTATGACCCAAATGAGTTCAGACATTTAATCTGATTGTCATCAAACATAAAGGACTCAAACATTCCTTCGGTTCTACACGCAGTAGACTCCACAGGCAGTTCCAATGTCCCAGTCAATAAGATTATTAGATAATACCAAACTGTATTCTGAACAGATGGATCTGCACAGCCTGCAACAGACACAAAGCAGAGACACTAAGGTTCTTGTGCAGCTGTAGAAGGAGTATTTGAGGGTACTGTTTTTAAAATAAAGATTATACATGTGAAACTTTTAGTAGGTTAAGCTTACAAATTGCAGAATTGAACACACATCTTCTAGCCTTATAAAAATCAAATGCTTGGTGGTGCTAACATGTACCAGGGCCTAAAATACATTGGAGCACAGTGTGCCCACACATACCATCCAACCACATAACAACTACTAATTGGTGCTGGGGGATGCAAGGAATCTAGCGATGCCCGTAGGTTCCAATATTGAGCTTAGTTAAGAAGTTTGAACCCGTTTACAAGGACCGCTCCAGCTACAAGGAACAGCAAAGATGGCAGCATGCATTAGGCAGCGAGGTTAAAGCATCTGATTAGCTAAATCAGAATGGAGGGATGCTTGGCTCAACAAAAGGAAAGGTAAAACCTCTTAACTCATAGATGGGCAGTGGTGCAGGTGAGCTGGAGCAGCAGGCCTGAGGTGGCATGAAGAAAGAGGGGCACTGTGAGTGCAGCCCCGCAATACCCTGACATGAGTACCAAAAGAATATGGAGGGAGAAGAAAAAATGGAGGTGTCCTCTCCTTCCCACCACTAACAGAGCTTGCAATAGCGCTGAAATGAGACTTACAATGGTGATGCTAGCACACTTCATTTTGTAGGTCGAAGAATTCGGCCTGGTGTGAGTGAGGGATGAGTGTTGAGGCCCAGCAAGCAAGGAGCTATTAATCAAATACCCACATAATAGCTGAAGGACGCCCTTGCTGTACAGCCTCCTACACAAGGAGGGGAGATGGTGCAACAGGTAGTCAATGTAGCGATCAGTACTAGGCTTGGGCTGTGTTACAGCCCAGAAGGTGAATGTGGAGTCTCCCAGACTCCTCTATCCAGCATGCACCTAAGGGCTTTTACTGAGCTGCATTGGCTAGGCAACAGGGTTCTGCAGGGTCAAAGAAATTGCAGCTCCTGTAGTGCACTGGAGTGGGGCTTTTGGTCTTCACTGCCTACAAATGTCATGCTCTTATCTCTAGAAGACCAGCACTAGAGGATAAAAGTTGTCTCAGCAAATGCCCCCCTTTAAGGAAGCTAATACAATGTGTCAGGGAGATAAATTCCAGCCAGCATGGAGAGATAAAGCACCCTTTGGAGAAGCAGAAAAAAAATAATTGATCTCGGCACACCTACACCCACAGGCAAGAGACATCAGACTACAGACTAAGATGTGCAAAAAAAGAAACGAAAGAAACTAGAATTTTTCCGTCCTTGCATGCAGGATATGGAACAACATCCATGTATCCTTCAGAGCCATCTGAATGATGCTCCAATTTAGGAAAGAGTCAAAGATTCATCTCTTTAAAGCACATTACATGACAATGCATTACCATCCTCAACCCAGATTCATGTCCTATTACTCGTTGGCTTAATGTTTTTCTTTGACCATGTACAGTGCTCCTCTCCCTTTTGGATAGGCTCATGCAATAGAAGTACTAGACAACTGAAACAGGAAATAAAAAACAATTACACAGGTGACATTAAATTCCTGTCAGATCAAAATGTAACAACTGATGATGGGAAACTAGAGACTGTCCATTCGTGACTTATATCAAGCTTAATACTCACAGGAATTCCTGTCAAATATTGACCAGACACCCTATCTTGACATAACTGATCTCCCAAGATTACCATACGATCAACACCAAGCCCTATATTTGCCTATCATTGAGGAGGAGGTTCACATAGCAATTAAAGTGCTTAAGATTGACCAAAACCCCAGGCCCAGACCTCTCTATGGTCAACTTTTACCAGGTCCACGCACCAATACTAATGGCTCTTTTATATGATAATAAGGGAAGGAAGAGTATCCAATAAAATGAATGAGGCACTTGTTGCCCTGATTCCCAAGCCTGCCTAAGACGCCACAGAGTGTGCATCCTACAGGCCTATAGCACTGCTTTATATTGATGCTAAACTCTATACTAAAATACAGTCAGGATGGAAACCCTGCACCCAAAATTGGTATATCCAAACCAGTCAGGGTTCATCAATAGGAAGCAAACGCTGGATAATTTATGCAGGATTGTCCAACTTGGGCCGTATTACACATTATCACTGTTTGCGCCTGGTGCACCTTTCAAAAGGTGCGCAGGGCGCAAACAGTGATAATGCGCTTCATTATTGTGTGCCTGGGGGCAGCGCATTCATGTGAAAACACGGAGCAGCCGCTCCATGTTTTCACAGCACAGGTGGCACCCGCCTGCACTTTTAGAGGGGTTTAGAGATCCCCTTGCAGGCGGGTGCAATCAGTGACTGCACCCGCCTGCAAGCGGATGTCTGGGAGGCCTTTTGAACTTTGGACATAAAAGTTCTTATATTGCAGTTAAGAATTAAATTGTGCCTTTGATTACTTTTTGAGTGCTCCCCTCATTGCTGTATGCATCTGTTACCCTTTTAGTAGCAAACACCTTCCCAAAATGGTTTGTAGTTTGTACTTTTCTATAGTGTGTGGGTTGTATTTTTACAATAATAACCAATAGATGTCAAAGTTTTAAATGTCAAGGTTTTTACATCACTGTCACCTTTTACAGTGATACAACATTGTTTTGTAATTTGTTGGTACAGTATCACATGTACTGCATTTTTTAACACACTTTTAGGACATGTATATTTTTAAACATTTATACAAAAATGGTACATAGTTATTTTTTCATACATATATTTTTCATACATAGTATTTTGTATTTTTACATTTTTAAAATACTTTTATAGTACTCTTTATTATAGAGTTTTATTTTTATAGTATTATTTCATTTATGTTTACATATATATATTAATTTTTGCTTGATACATTGTTTTACTTTTCTAAACATTTTAATACAATGTTTACATGGATTACAAACAGGAAAAAAAATTTGAATATGTTTTTGCAACATTTCTATTGATTTCTGTGGGAAGTTGGTCTTTTTTATTTAGTGGCTATTTTCATTTACTACTACTTGTATTTTGTACTCTGTTAGTGTCATTTTGAGGTGGAATTCACTCATGTTGATTGCGGTTCACTTTGGATGTTTGATCAACATGGTAAGACCTTTTTTTAAGTATTTTAGGGTTTGTAGAGTAGAGGAGATATGGGTAGGTGTAGATAGTGTGGCTTATGGAGTTAGTTTTATTTGGTAAGGTTGTTTAGTGGTAGCTTGTGCAGCCTTATGTAGTGCAATATGATAGGTATAATTATAGTTTCATAGAAGTAGTAGTAACTTAAGGTACATATAGTTATGTGCTGTGCTATGTTTGTAGAGTTGTAATATTATGTTTCTATTGTATTTATGATGTATGTATTGTGAGAGTGGGTATGTTATTTTTTTACAGGTTGGGAAGTTAGAGTGCAATGCTTGCAGCTATTTTTACTGCACTTTGTTTTAAAGGAAAATATTTTGGTTTAATTTAAAACAACAGTACTTTTTAATTTACTTTTTTTCTGATTTCCTGGAGCAGTTTTTACTTTTATTGTTTTTTTTGTTTATGGTTTGCAATGACTGTGGAGTACTCCAGTGTATCTAATTTGGACGTTCATATTTGCATTTCTTTGGGGAGTTCTGACTTTTTTTAAATTTTCTGTTGTGGATTGGATTCTTGAGAGATGGAGGTTGACCGAGAATCTCAGCTACACAACTGTAAATATGATATTTGTATTTATTTATTGGTGTGAAATGTTATACTTTACCTTGTATATGTATTTTGTTTTTACTGCAATGGAAACATTTTAATTTCCATGTGTGCTTTTTAATTTGTGGGCTGCTCTTTTTTTATAATGTATCTTTTTGTTTTTTCTATGAATATTTTTATTTAAATATTAAAATTTATTATTTTTATGTATGATTCTTATTTTGTACTTTATTACTATATTTTTGATGTAGACTGATTTATAATAATATATAATTATTTAATGTTCGTTTTGTTATAGTGTTTATGTTGTATTTTAGTTGTGAGTAGATTGGTGGGTAGTTGGTTTATAATAATGATTAACTATCATTTCTAGGTAGTGTACGCCTTTGTTATTTACAAAGAGTCTGACTTTGACTTGTAGTATTTCGTACATTTCCCTGGTTTCTGTAGTTATTTTAAGTTTAATTTGATTTACTGAATGCTCAGTCCTTAGTTGTTGGCAGCTTTGTTCTTTTTGGATGGCTTCTTTGAATTTGTAGAGTGCCCATTGGGGTCTTCCTAGTGTAGCTTGGAGGCATTGTGCTATCCTTCCCATGTGTTGTTGCTTTTTACTTATTAAGCCATGGTGCTATCATAGACATACCACTATGGTATTTGGAATATGGGTTGGCATCTGTGTCCAGAGTGGTACAGTCTGCCAACCCGAGTGTCTTCGAAGTAGCTCATTAGTGGGCTTAGTTTTTGTTCATTTCCCTGGTAAAATGGGGATTCTGTTAGCATCTTTGTTGTGGTTAGCTACGTCTTTTACAGTTAGTTGTGCCAAATTACTAGCTTTTTAATTGCACAGGCAAACTGTCTGTTGCATTTTCTACACTTAGTGAAGATTTTGGAGATGTTTCCCAATACTTTGGTTGAAGTGTTAACAGCAGTTTTGTATGTATGTGTATAGGTATGGTTTACATATTGTTTGTATTATTATCTGTTCAAAGTCTATTATAATTTTGTGTGGGGAGCAGTTGTTAGTTTTTACTTTCATGTGGTTTAAAAGTTCCTAGTAAGTTGCACTATGTTTGTTGGACAGTAGTGCATACATGAGGGGTATGTTAGTGTTACGGTATTCACTATGTATGGTGTAATCTGTGTTAAGGGTAGAGGGCACATTTTACAGATTCAGTCCATCATCCATGTTTCACTTTGGCCTAGTTTGTGGAGGTCATTTTCACTTGTAAATATGACAGTGTACATGGTGTTGACAGTGAGCCATTGAATTATTTTGAGGGTTTCATTGCAAACTGCCCTCTAATTAAGCATCTAGGGGCATATTTATCAGTCTTTCGCACAGTGTAATGCAGCAAGCAACCTTGCTGGCCTGTGTGAAAGGGCAGGAGTGCACTGTATTTAACATTATACTAAGAATTCCTGTCCTTTCCTAGCCCTGCCACGCCTTTTGATGCCTAGCACCAATGCAGGCACCCTTGTGTCATGTTGCAAGGATGCCTGCTTTGTAGAAAGGATTGTATTTGTACAGGAAAGGACACATTCCTGCACAAAAACAATCCTGAGAGGCATTTTTATCTTTCTATGTGTGCTGCAGAGTGCAGCACACATAGAAGGATGAAGAAAAGAGGAGAAATAAAGATATTTCTCCTCATTATGCCTCGCTTGGGGAGGCGTAGCATTTTGACGCATTCCCAGTTCTACCTCTAATGGTAAATCTGGTAATGCACCAAAATTCATGGGTGGATGCATGGGAACGTCCATGCTCCAGCAATTGAACACCTGTCTCCTGTAGAGTAATGCAAGGCAGAGATTTGCGCTGCCTTGTGTTACTCTAGATTTATCAAGCCATACAGGGCCACGCAAGGTGGCCTTGTGTGGCTTGATAAGTCTCACTTAAGATTTGCTTCACCCTTGCGCCCCTAGCGTTGCACAAGGGCAATGCAAAACCTTGAAAAATATGCTCCCCAGTCTCTGGAACAGTCATAGATTTGACAATGCCATAGTATTATATTATAGTCACTCTCCCTCCACCTCACCCTGGGGTAATCCTTCTTTGCTTGCAGTTGCTACCTTTGGGGAGTCAAGAGCAAAATTAAGTAACTTAATTATTGGAATAAAATAGAATCTTAGGAGTGATGCCTACAGTCTCTTCTCTGTAATCATTAGGCATGCTTAGAAGCAGGTTCAGTTAAGATAGTGAGTGCTACAAATACCTCCTAACAAGGTGTGCAATTTTCTGAGGTGGACAGACACACCTCTTCAGCTAGACATGGGACAGTGGCAAAATGTTAGCCATAGCTTCTTGAGACTCGACGTTTAATCCTGGATTTATCACTTCACCTAAATGTGCTGTTTGACAACTCTGCATTTAAAGTCTGGGCAGGTTCCACAGCACAGTGGCCCAAGTAGTCCAAGTAGTTCAAGTAGTCCCTGAGTCATCAATCAGAACCACTCACACCCCAGTTGTTTTGTAAAGAACAAGGTGGAAACTATGGCATGCGAAGGCCTGTTTTTAATTAATCTCAGTCTGCTCTTGTGACAAATTGTGCACTCTCGTGCTATCACTTTCTGAACATTTTTCTATGTTCCATTTTTTTTTTTTACCAGATATTGGAAGTGCTGAAATCAAACTAAATACTAGTAGAAGGTGCTATGAAAACAGGACTGTAATCCCACAATCATTTGATTTTAACCATGGGAGAGAGCACATCCATTTTTGTAGTCCACTCACTAAACTCTGGTGCGGGGAGATAGTTATAAATCTTGAAACAAGGAGTCCTGCACTGTGCTACTGGTACTCGGGTACACCAAATATTTGATGATATTCAAATCATATCCTTCCTATGCCTTTGTCCCCTTATTTGCCATTATGTGAGAGAGGTGGGAAAGTCACTGAAGGCTCAAGCAAAGCTCAAGCCAAATGTCTGCCTCAGCTCGTGGTTCTCTTGGGACCTCAAGTCCAATAAAGCTGAGCCATCATGTGGGTTTTGCCTGCCACCCATGCTCTAACCTCATATGACAATAATTAAAGGCAAAGCATTAATTTTCAGATATAAAAATGAGAGGAGGAAAGAGGAACGACATACCTATTTAGTGGCTGAATTGCACAATGTGAAACCAGGAAACCAGGCCTCAATTCCGGCTTCCCGATTTGACCAAATTGTGTAAAAATTGTTCTATTTCTCTTTGACTCCTTTTCCTTCATTATCACGTAGGAGAGCATCTTGAAATCCTTGTGTTGGGGATGTGCACTGTACAAAATCTTCTCTTGTATTTGATTTAATAAACTATGTTTTCCATCTATGAAAACAACCTAGACAACCTATTGAGTGCACATGACACCTGATTTGCCTCTTGGTTCACTAATGGCATTGTTGCCAAGACAGGGGGGTATGAATGTTTCATATTTGAAAATTATCACTTTTAATAAATGCCTCTTAATGTAGTATTATGATCTGATGAACTAACATGAAATGCCTCTGCATGATAATGAAACACACTTTTTTCAAATGTGAAGATACTTTATCCTATTTGTACGTTTGTTTCAAGATGTCTTTAAAAAATGAAAACGTTACTAAAGATTAGTGGTGAACCACACCTTCTTTGCTTCTTTTCCATTGCTTTATTTAAAGTGTAAATAAATGCTTACCTCTTTGTTTACATCTTTCTAAATGGTAATGCTCAGTCAAGTAAACAGCAGCCTGGTGCTGCGGTGCCCAAGGAGGCCACATATAGGGGGTAGGAGGGCTGCAAATGACCCTGGACATTACTTTGAGCATCTCTGCTGTAAGGGTAACGGTGAAAGTTAAAGTTAGGGAAATGTGTAGGGCAGGTCATAGGGCTATGGCATGGGTTGGGGATATGATTAGTACTGGGGTGAAGAAGTAGTAAAAAAGTAAAGGACAAGATAGTGGAAGGCCCTGGTTCCAGGTTAGTCAAAGGACATCTTTACATCTGAATAAAATCATTTATCTGGGTTTGTGTTTATGATTTATCTGTTTTAATACTTTGCTGCCATGCATTGTTAGTCATTAAACAGATCCTTTAACATAATTTTCTGTGTGATGACCAGTGCTGTTTCCGGCCAGCAAGTGGCAATCATTGCTTGCTCTATGCCTATGTAGCAGAACATGAAATTGAACGGTTGCTGCCATAAAACTTCACTGATGTCTTAAAAAAATGATAGAAGTAGTGATAGAGCGAAATGTTCTTGTGAATTGTAGGGGTGCATCATAATCACTGATAGGCCGCACCCGCATGTAATCAGACATATATTCGCATATATTCAGTTGTGTATTCATGTAGGTTTAGTAAGAGTGAATAGTTCACTAATATTAAGTGAACTCAGCAGTATAATGGTGTTATGAAAATCATGAAATGTAATGCTTATTGAATCGTGTGAACATAATGCATAGAGAAATTAGTTTGTGTGTAATCTAATTGCAGTAGTTTAAACGTGCACCATATTAAAGTTGCACATGTAATTCATTTTCGCATATGAATTGTAATGGAAAAGCTTATGGGAAAAGTAAGATGTGTGTTTAAAAGTTATATGTATAGGCCTGACTACATATATGCTTAGGGAAGGCCTGGTTTATTCTTATGTTAGCTTATTTTGTAGGCAGAGAAAAGTTTCTCTTGGTAAGGCTCTCTGGGCACAAACGGTAGATTTAATTAGCACAGTAGAAGGTTTCTGTTGAACGTATCTCTTGTTGCAGGTGCAAGGACACATGTCTCGTTAGTAAAGACTAACTCTTTGTTTTCAAAAGTTAGAGAGATGGGAGGCATGGTACGGGGAGTGAAATGGAATGTAGGGATGATACTTTCGGCGGAGAAGGTGCCTGGGACTCAAGGCCATCGCAACCGTCCAGGATGAAGTAACCGTTTCGATGGAAAAATACAAGAAAGAAGACCTGGCCAAGGAGGCGTGACAAAGGCGTGTACAATTGTATTGGGGTTTTGTATTAGGGATAGTGCCCTGAGGGAGGAGGCCAGAGAAGAGGTAGGGGAGACCAGAGAGGAGGACAGAGCTGAGCTTAGGTATTATGTGATTGCACTTCTTAGGAAGTCTTCACAGCTGACACCTTTTATTCACTCTTGCCCATGAAAATCGTTATGCAGGGATGTCACTTAGCGTTAGTGTAGGGACAGCAATTGATTTTAAGCTTGTTTAGTCCAATGAAGAGCAACTTAGAATTTGGAGCAATCATAGTCTGGTTGATCCTTCTAGAACTTTCTATTCTCCTTATCTTGAGTCGGATGAGATTCCTGCGTAGGTTATTATTTGTATTAGTGCCCATCTATTTCTTTAACCTCGTGTTGAGGTGCTTGCACGTTCAGTTATTTTTGGCGATAATAAATTCTTAAACTTGAATTCGGAGTCAGTGGTCCTTTCAGACAAAATGAATGCTGTTATATAACCAGATGAGATTCTCTCCTTTACACTATTCAACAGGTAAAAAGATCTTGGCGACCAGAAGGTTCTTATAGATAATTAGATAAGAATCGGCGTTATCAGTTGGTAGCATAGTAGGATGGTTACCTTTGATGGTAAGGGGAGATCTAGAGCAAGATAGGAGACTAAGTTGCCCCGTAGAGCCCGAGTGACGCAGATCCAGAGGACCGCGGGAGAAGGATGTCGGAGGTCGTGGAAAACTGACGGAGAGTGACGGTGCGGTGGAAGTAGCAGTTCGTGGTAGAGTGAGTATGAAAAGAGTGATGTTTGGTAGATTGCGGTGTTTTATTGTTGTGTGATGTCTTGCGGAGTTGGAAAGAGAGTTGAGTGATTGAGAACCCGACCGTGAGCGCGCGCGGGACCGGGAGATTTATTGTGGTGTAGAATACACCCAGAGTTGAGAACATTGACCAGAGGTCGTGGGGGTCACGAGACGTCATTGACAGACCCACTGAAGATAGGGAACACATGAGTGAGTGTGTGAATAACCAACGCAGGTCGTAGGTTATTGTGTGCAGAACATCGAGTGATTGAATCCTATCGAGTGTGTTAGAGGCGATTGTCCGGTCGTTTCGCGGACAGACGGTTGCCAGATTGAGGTCAACAAGCTCAAGAGGCTGATCGGTCATTGGTGGACTGACAGTCAGAGAGGTAATTGTTCGGTAGGACGGACATTATTTCAGAGTATGATTGGGACAGGTGCGAGTGAGAACGAGTGAATTAGAAAGGAGGGGAACTGCTGCGAGCGGAGGAAAAGTGACGTCAGACAAGTGCCGCGCTGCGATAGGCCGGTTGGTGTGAGCCGCGCTGGTATTGGTGGAGTGAAATCAGGAAGTAAAAGCTGACATTTTGAGTGCAAATAAAAAGTTGATTCATCATGAAATGTTTTAAAGTTTTACGGGAACTTTGTAGAGGTGATAGACATGTGGTTGTTCGGGAAGGAGAGGAAGCTCCTCCCGAGGATACACCGGCACATTATATGGCAAAGAATGTCGGAATGCATACTATAATTTGGCTTGAGAATTGGCATAAAATGACAGAAGCAGAAGGAGAATTGTCGTTCCCACGCTATGGTACTTTCAGGTTAGAGGTGCTGTACCAGCTAAAAAGTATAATGGCCTCCTTACGACCACTACCTAGACCAACACAGTTTGAGGCACTACATGCGTGGATAAGAGCAGCGTATGTTAGGAAGAAAGACAGAAGCCAAGAAAGGGTGAAGAAATCGGTCAGGGCATTTCAAGATGCAAGGTGGGATGCATTGGAGAAAAGGTGGAGAGTGGAAACGATCGAAGGAGATAAGTTGTACCCATTGTTAGTACAAAATGGGAAAATAATAAGAATCGATGAGGACGACAGTGATCTAGATGACAGCTTGTTGGATAGGATGTTGGCAGAGAGGCCACCACCATTTAATCCAGACTCAGAAGAGGGAAAGCCGACCCCAGCAGTAACAATTGATGGGAGCCAGAATCAGACTAGTATGAGAGTAGTGGGAAGGATTTCCACAGGAACAGAGGGGGCAACGGCGTCTATGATAACACAGCCTCCTGTTGGGAACACAAGATTACCGGACTCCTTGACAGTACCGGTTACCATTGGCCCTATAGTACCGGTATATGACCCAGACCGAGTGAGAGAAGGGGGCTCCGTACAGATGGAAAGGGAAGAAGTAACCAGCGAAAGTGGGAATGGGTTTGGAGTACGAGTGGTTCATTTCCCCAGGCCAGTGGAGACAAGTACGCCATTACCGGCTACTGCAGACTCTTCCTTTAGACAAGAAGAGGAGAGACCAGAAAGACCAAGGTCTTTGCGTGAATCTAGGTCAGCTTTGAGGATGTGGACACCAACAGCGACAAACCAAAGTGATAGGATGCAAGGAGATAGGGCACAGAACGTCTCGGAAGACAGACTAAGTCCCAGGAATATGAGGGAAGGGAATAGGTCACAAGGACAGAATAGTGACTGTGATGAGCGGGATGGCTCGGGTTGTCGAGATGTACTGAGGAGTGCGGTACAGGCAAGGTTACTAGACGTAGTGAGATTGAAAGCAGAGGTAGACGAGATGATTGATGGAGGTCTGCCCTTGGAAAGAATAGAAATTTATGGACCAGATGAGCTGCTGTTTGTAGCAAAAGATGTGACTCGAAAAGCTAGGATGGCACATGATAGATTGAAGGAATTGGCCAAAAGATATGAGGTGGACTTGAATAAAACTAAAGCGCTGCAGGGGCCACATAGACTACAGTACAGTGACCAGGAGCTGGAGGAGAAAAGACTAACAGGATTAAGGACACATACTAGAGATCTGATAGTAGGGATGAGGATATGGATTCTGTTGCACAAATGGGAAGAAAGGTGGTCCAAGAAGAAACTAACAAAGAAAGCTGAGGGGGAAACGCCGCCTCCAGGGGGGGGGGCGACGGGTGTTGGAAATGTTCCTTTACGGGAAGTACAGAATGGAGGGTACGTGCATGTGCCGTGGAATAGAGGTGATTTGGCTGCATTTACAAATGATTTTCCTCGGCTGAGGGAGAAACCAGTAGAGTGGTACAAGCAGGTTGAGCGGTTTGTGAAAATTTCAAAAGTATTGTGGATTGATTTGAACACCTTGTTTGACATAGTGGTACCGGGAGATTTGTGGACAGCTTGTAAAGTCGCTATCGAGTGGCCGACTTCGGAACCGGATAGAGAGGCGGTTACAAATGGTCCATCACCCCTAGTTATGAAAAAGTATGAGCAGCTGATTACATGGTTGAAACTGAAGATTTCACCCCAAGATATAGATTGGGTTAAGATAGATCGGACTGTACAGGAACCCAAAGAAACGGTGCATGAATATTACGAAAGACTTCTGCAAGTTTTCAAACAGTATAGTGGGTTAGATATCTTGGATCCCAAGGATATGGGACAGTTTGTCTCAAAGTTTGTAATGGGTCTGAGGGTGGAAATCAGCCTCATGATACAGCACCATTTGATCTGCTGGCAGAACAAGCCGTTAGATGAAATTTTGAGGTATGCGAGATACTGTAGTGATGAGGTGGACTCAAAACATCGGAAGTTAAAAGATAAATTGATGCTTGTCCAGATGCAGACAGCACAGGGTCAGCCTAGTGGAGGGACCTTAGGAAGAAAACAAGGAAGTTTCCAGGGGAACCAGAATGGGCAAGCCATGGGAAGGGGAAAACCAGTAGACCCCAAGACAGGAGTTGACGTGGCCACACTGAAAAAGACCACGGCGTGTCATCTTTGTCGCCAGGTCGGACATTGGAAACGCGAGTGTCCTTTGAACCCAGCTAATCAGTTGCAGGAAGAGGAAGAGGGGGCTCAGGCACCCACGCAAGAGGTAGTTAACACAGTAACGAGGCCTAGGACGATGAAAGGTGGGGTATACAGCTCTCACGCCCAGGTTCCCCAGGCTCCAAGGATTACACAAGGAATACGAACGTACCAACAGATGCCCCTGTTCGAAGACTATGACGAGAGTAGCTTAGACCCGTTATCCTGACGGTGCCTGAGGGGGGAGGAAGACTGCACGCTTGGAGCGGTCTTGGAGGTAGACCAGAGAGGACCTTTTGTGGAGGCAGATATTGAGGGTCATCCTGCCACACTTTTGGTTGATACTGGTGCTACCCGGTCTACTGTAAGATCAGCAGTAGTCCCTAACCTACCCCTCTCGGGACAATCAATCCAGGTTGTTGGAGTAGCGAACAAGAGAATAAGCAGCCCATTGACAGAACCGATCTTAGTAAAGATAGGTTCCTTCCAAACTAGACATCAGTTTGTAGTGTGTGATACGAGTCCAGTTTGCCTTTTGGGAAGAGATCTGTTGTGCAAGTTGAACTGCACGATTTATTGTACGCCTCAGGGAGTGGAGGTCCAGACGAGAGATGACGATGCTGACTTTAAGGTTACAAATCAGCATCTATGTATAGATCTGTACCCAATGGTGACTGTGGAAGAACTTCCACCTGATTTGAGAGACGCAGTGTCATCTGTGGTGTGGGATTTCGCAGGCGATGAAATAGGTTTGATCAGAGGGGTTGAACCAGTGCGGATTGAGGTGAAGCAGAACGTTGACTTCCCCAGGACACCTCAATACAACCTGTCGCCAGAAACGATTGCAGGGATAAAACCTGTGATCGAGACTTTCATTGAAAAAGGCATTCTAAAAGAGATCCGAGGTAGCCCCTGTAATTCACCTATTATGGGACTACAGAAACCGAGCGAGAAATACAGGATCGTGCAAGACCTGCGAAAGGTCAACACGATAGTTATCCCTTGTTGTCCAGTGGTACCGAATCCTTCAGTAATACTGTTCCAGATCCCATGCGAAGCCGAGTGGTTTACGGTCATCGATTTGTGTCAAGCCTTCTTTTCGATACCGCTCCACGAGGAAAGCCAATTTCTTTTTGCGTTTAGGCTGGAGAATCGCGTGTTAACATGGTGTCGTATCCCTCAAGGGTATACGGAAAGTCCATCGATCTTTAACCAGATCCTGAAGAAGAACCTTGAGAGTCTTGTGTTGCCGCAGAACTCAGTTCTCGTGCAATACATAGATGACTTGCTCATTGCCTCAGAAACAGAAGATGCTTGCAGAATTGACACGATAGCTCTGTTGAACCACTTAGCAGAGAATGGACATAAGGTGTCCCCGAACAAGCTGCAGTACTGTTTGAACGAGGTACAGTACTTGGGACACAGATTAGAAAAAGGCAAGAGGAAGGTGTCACCAGACCGAATTGAGGCAATAATGAGTATGTCAGTACCCACTACACAGAGAGAAGTTAGGATGTTCCTGGGAGTGGTTGGCTACTGTCGACAGTGGATTCCTAGTTTCTCCTTGAGAGCGAAGCCTTTGCAGAGGCTTACACACAAGGATGTGAGTGATCCGGTACCATGGGACGAGGAGTGCTTGATATCATTCCTGAAACTGAGAGAGGAATTGTACAGTGCTCCGGCACTGGGAATGCCAGATTACAACAAGGCCTTTTCATTGTTCTGTTATGAGAGGGAAGGATGTGCATTAGCAGTGTTAGCTCAGAACCATGGAGGTGTCCGTAGACCAGTTGCCTATTTTTCAGCTACTTTAGATCCAGTAGCTTCTGCGTTGCCCGGATGTCTAAGATCCGTTGCTGCAACAGGTGTCAGCATTGAAAGATGTGAAAGCATTGTAATGGGACATCCATTGACTGTACATGTGCCACATTCGGTTGAGTTATTGATGACCAGGACCAAGACCCAGCACCTAACGAACAATAGGTTAACGAGGTACGAGCAAGTCATACTTGCCGCAGAGAATGTGACTCTGAAAAGGTGCTCTGTCTTGAACCCTGCGACATTAATGCCTACACCGAACGCAGATGATGAAGATTGTGCGGACCATGATTGTCTCGATGTGACCGAGCTTTGCACCAAACCGAGACCTGACATTGTCGATGAACCATTGACTGACCCAGATGAAATTTTCTTTGGCGATGGTTCATGCTTAAGAGACAGTGTGGGGCAATTGAGAACAGCGTTTGCTGTATGTACCATTTCAGGAGTGGTCGAAGCTGCTTGCCTAGAAGGAGTACGTTCCGCGCAGGTAGCTGAGATCATTGCCTTGACCCGTGCCTGTTTGGCCGCTGATCGAATTCGAATCACGATTTACACTGACAGCCAATATGGGTTTGGCGTGGTGCACGACTTCGGGCAGTTATGGTCTCAGAGGGGATTTTTGACATCATCTGGCTCACCCATTCGGAATGGAGAATATGTAAGACAACTGTTGGATGCACTACAGCATCCGAAAGAAATTGCTGTTGTAAAGTGTTCCGCCCATGGGAAAGGGGAGGACTTTGTATCATTGGGTAACAATTACGCGGACGAGGTCGCCCGCTTCTGTGCCGAACAAGGATGCATATTCACAGATAGATACGCAGGGGAGAGCCAAGAAGGAACCGAGCTCAGCATAATGTTGGCCATGGCAGACACTTGGGAAGAGCTTAAGCGATTGCAGGATGAAGTTTCAGACCAGGAGAGAGAGGGATGGATCAAAGCTGGTTGTGAGAAAGGAGATGTGGATGTGTGGGTATCCAACGATGGGAGAGCCGTGTTGCCTGAAGAATTATTGAGTCCGATGGCAAGACTGATACATGGACAGGCACACCTTGGTAGAGACGCAATGATGAGGGTGTTTAGACAGACGTGGTATAACCCACGTTTCCGAGCAATGGCTGAGACGGTATGTCAGAGGTGTGTTACGTGTCAGCAGATGAACGCTGGAAAGAAAACTGTAGTTACATTGAGTCACATTGGGAGGTCAGGTGGGCCTTTCAACAGAATACAGCTCGACTTTGTGGAAATGCCTAAATGTAATGGGTTGAGGTACATTTTAGTGCTGGTATGTGTATTCTCACGGTGGGTGGAGGCTTACCCCACACGCAGGTGTGACACTCTCACAGTGGCTAAGTTATTGTTGAGGGAGCTCATCCCTAGATTCGGGATCCCGACCTCTTTGGAATCAGATAGAGGAAGGCACTTCCACAGTGAAATCATGAAGTTACTTTGTGCTGCATTGAACATTGACCAGAGGCTCCACTGTAGTTACAGACCAGAGGCTTCTGGGATGGTGGAACAAGTTAATGGAACTTTGAAGGCCCGGATGGCAAAAATGTGTTCTTCGACATCCCTGAAATGGCCCAACGCTTTGCCGCTCGTGCTGATGAGCATGCGAAGTGTCCCAGACAGAAAGACCGGGTTGTCCACCCACGAAATCCTAATGGGAAGGGCAATGAGATTGCCAGCAGTACCAGCTACAGCCTTGATAAGCATCACTGATGATTTGATTCTCGATTATTGTAAAGGACTCTCTGATGTGGTCCGTTCTGTATCCCAGCAGGTGCAAGCAGCAGTGGTCCCAGCCTCGAGTGATCTGTGCCACGACTTGTGTCCCGGTGACTGGGTGCTCGTCCGGAAGCACGTGAGGAAGAGTTGCTTGGATGCCCGCTGGCGTGGCCCGTATCAGGTGATACTTATCACGAACACAGCAGTAAAGTGTGGAGGATTGCCGAACTGGGTGCATGCCTCCCATACCCGCAGAGTTTCAGCACCCTTGGAAGAAACAGCTCCTCTCGTAAATGAAAATCCAGCTGATGTGGCAGGGCCACATGAGAGGACAAGTCAAGCTGTAAGGGTCGCTGACACAGCTGGTGGTGCACTAGAGCAAGCCGAAGGGGGTTTCCACAGTTCGAACCCTGACTCAGACACCGAAGACAGAAATGGTGCAGTGGGCGGAGAAGAGTCAGATTCAGCAGAAAGAGGAAGTAGTGCACTGGGTATAGAAGGGGAAGGCAGACGAACGAACAGAAGTGCAGAAAGTTGGCCTGAAAGACAGAGGCGACTGAACCTGAGGTTAGCACCTGAAAGAGACCTTGCTCCAGTGTCCGAAGCATCTGAAACGGAAGCAAGTGACGAAGACCAAGCACAAGACAGTCGGCGAAGGTCAAAGAGAACAAGAGTGCCTTGTCGCAGATACTCTACCCCTGAGTGGACTTACACTGTGTTTGATGCAGGGGGTGGTGAGTACGGGAAGACTGAGGTCAGTGCAGGTGGTCCGTCGGAGCCCGAATGTGGTGGTGAAGGTGGTGCTGCAGTTGCCAGGGCTCGAGATAGAAGGAACACTGACCCTCACAGTTCCGAATCCCCCGCTTCTGAGTGAAGTTCGAAACTTGGTTCTGCATCGACTCGAATTCCCGCCTTTGGAGTTGAGCCGTTTTCACATGAAGTGTTGATTTTGCGTCTTGAACTTTTGTATCACGTTCTGGTATTGCTCAATGAGGATCTTATTGTGGATCAACTATAAACTGTAAATAAAAGTCTAAAAGAAGAAGATAACCTAGGTCCGAGTGGAAGAAGAATAAACTTAGGGACTTTCCACAGAAGAGGAACGAAAACTAGGGAAGTCTTTTTCTGGACTGTGTAAATAAGATTGTGAACGAAAAGGGAAAATCCGGAGATTTCATGGTTGCTCGAGCTGGTTAAGCAAGTCACAATTAAAGGACAGAGACTTTTTACAGGGTTCTTTGCTATAACCAAGACTTTTTGAGAACTTTCGAAACCATGGAGCCAGGAGATCCCAATTGTAGATCTAAATGGATTGTAGGCATTCTTATAAGTAGTGTAATAGTTTCTATAATCATAGTAGTTATAGTCTCATACACTGGTTCGCACGAGCTAGAAGTAGAAGGGGTGACAGGGACACCTACACCTATTACACCTAGCCAGAAGGGGGTAGACAGGGCAGCTGACAGAGCTTTGCTATTAGAAGAAAGTCGTAGATTACATGTAGATTTATCAAAAGGTGATTTTAAGTTGAATGCATATGCTAAGTTGTTGTATGAGTATGTTGATGTGATGGAGGCGAAAGATTGTTATGTGTGTATGCAGTTGCCTACTTCAGTGGACGAGGGTATTAGGTATCACCATCTTCCACTGACTTATGGTATTTCATGTAGTCTTTTGCTTAGTTTATTTTATGAGAGAGATCAGTTCGAGTATTTCTTTTCCAATTTCGACGCAGTGCTTCCTGAAGTCCCAGCTTACAAGCATTTGAATAAATATGACTATTATAAGACGGAAGATAGACTCAGGAAGTACTTCATACCGAGTTTGGAATTGGACACAGCATTCGCACACAGACACAATCTGACTTGTTTGATGTCGGATGTAGAGAGAAAGTTTGTAGATCAGGTTGAGGATAGGTATAGAAAGCTGACTCACTCCCGAGACTTGGGGCATCACAGGACAGATTGGACAGAGGAAGAACAGTTGCATAAGACCAGGGGAAGCTATGGTCCTATAGCGTTAGATAAGGAGCAGAGGGGTAAGTTGTGTATAAGGCGTTATCAGACTTACTACGAGAAGGTAGCAGTGGGACAAAGTACTTGTGATCACGTTTTCACCATGGCAGATGTGGCAAAAGATTTTCTCCAAGGTCCTGTACAAGTGATACCAACGGTGTATTACGTATGTGGGAAGAATGCTTATGTGAGGTTGCCTGCAAATTGGTATGGAACATGTTATTTGGCAATAATATTTCCAAAGATTTACCATACAGAAGATTTAGATCTTCTAGAAGGTGGAGAGCATTCAAGAGCGAGAAGAGCTGTAAGTGCAGGAATCGTTGTGGGAGACATCTTTGGAGCTATGATACCTAGTCTGGGAGTAGTCTTGAATGATGTGAAGATCCGGAGGTTAGCGACTGTGGTGGATGAATTTTCAATGAATACAGCAAAGTCATTGGTGTTGGTGGAAGGAGAGATGTTGTCGATAAGGGGAATGGTTTTGCAGAATCGCCTTGCTTTGGATGTTCTATTGGCAAAAGAGGGCGGAGTCTGTAAAATGTTGAAGGTTCAAGAGTGCTGCACTTATATACCAGACCGTAGCAAGGATCTGGAGAAATATATAAGTAACATCACTACAATCCACACAAAAATAGCGGATTTGACCGAAGAGGGGGCCTGGGAAAAGGTCGGCAAGGGTTTTGGTCAAGTGGGAGGTTGGTTTGCGAATCTGGGAAAGGGATTCCTTGGGTACTTTCTGAGACCCCTCTTTATCTTGGTGGGTTGTGTGGTTGTGTTGTGGATTGCGATCAAGGCCTACAAGTGGTATCGGGCAGGCCGAGTCAAGAGAGCTTTGAGGGAAAATGAGATGAGATTGGCAAGACTGCGGGACAGTCAGTATCAAAGGCTCAAGAGCATGGAGAAACTAAGATCAGGGAAGATGGCAACAAGTTCTGTTTAGGTCGGTTCCTTCTCCAAGGGAGTAGAATGAAAAATGATGACAGGAGTCATCAAAGGGGGGAACTGATAGAGCGAAATGTTCTTGTGAATTGTAGGGGTGCATCATAATCACTGATAGGCCGCACCCGCATGTAATCAGACATATATTCGCATATATTCAGTTGTGTATTCATGTAGGTTTAGTAAGAGTGAATAGTTCACTAATATTAAGTGAACGCAGCAGTATAATGGTGTTATGAAAATCATGAAATGTAATGCTTATTGAATCGTGTGAACATAATGCATAGAGAAATTAGTTTGTGTGTAATCTAATTGCAGTAGTTTAAACGTGCACCATATTAAAGTTGCACATGTAATTCATTTTCGCATATGAATTGTAATGGAAAAGCTTATGGGGAAAAGTAAGATGTGTGTTTAAAAGTTATATGTATAGGCCTGACTACATATATGCTTAGGGAAGGCCTGGTTTATTCTTATGTTAGCTTATTTTGTAGGCAGAGAAAAGTTTCTCTTGGTAAGGCTCTCTGGGCACAAACGGTAGATTTAATTAGCACAGTAGAAGGTTTCTGTTGAACGTATCTCTTGTTGCAGGTGCAAGGACACATGTCTCGTTAGTAAAGACTAACTCTTTGTTTTCAAAAGTTAGAGAGATGGGAGGCATGGTACGGGGAGTGAAATGGAATGTAGGGATGATACTTTCGGCGGAGAAGGTGCCTGGGACTCAAGGCCATCGCAACCGTCCAGGATGAAGTAACCGTTTCGATGGAAAAATACAAGAAAGAAGACCTGGCCAAGGAGGCGTGACAAAGGCGTGTACAATTGTATTGGGGTTTTGTATTAGGGATAGTGCCCTGAGGGAGGAGGCCAGAGAAGAGGAAGGGGAGACCAGAGAGGAGGACAGAGCTGAGCTTAGGTATTATGTGATTGCACTTCTTAGGAAGTCTTCACAGCTGACACCTTTTATTCACTCTTGCCCATGAAAATCGTTATGCAGGGATGTCACTTAGCGTTAGTGTAGGGACAGCAATTGATTTTAAGCTTGTTTAGTCCAATGAAGAGCAACTTAGAATTTGGAGCAATCATAGTCTGGTTGATCCTTCTAGAACTTTCTATTCTCCTTACCTTGAGTCGGATGAGATTCCTGCGTAGGTTATTATTTGTATTAGTGCCCATCTATTTCTTTAACCTCGTGTTGAGGTGCTTGCACGTTCAGTTATTTTTGGCGATAATAAATTCTTAAACTTGAATTCGGAGTCAGTGGTCCTTTCAGACAAAATGAATGCTGTTATATAACCAGATGAGATTCTCTCCTTTACACTATTCAACAGGTAAAAAGATCTTGGCGACCAGAAGGTTCTTATATATAATTAGATAAGAATCGGCGTTATCAGTAGCACTCCATTACATTATGTACAGTGCTGCAGACAGTACCATAGTGCTACGTTGACCCTTTCCTTTTTTAACTGTGATGGTTGCTGTTGCAGCAGAAAACATTCTTCATATTGTGCCTACATTAACAAGTATTAGCAACAAATATTGCTGCTGCAAAAAAGTTGTTACCACCACAAAAAAGCAATGGTGCAAAATAACATACATTACAATATGTAAAAAAAAGATATACCACACTGATACACATTTGCACCATCTAGTCAATTTAATTTAATCCCATTGGGATTTTCAATGTTTTTATTTAATGAACTGTTAGGGCTAGCGCTGAGCATCAAAAATCTTTCTATCTAAACTCAGCAAAATGTAAAGGAAAGTATTGTTTTCTGTAAAGCCTAGTTTAGTGAAAAGGGTGTTTGTATTTAAAACGTCACTTAATGATTGCATGTTTCAGTAAAAATGTAATTCTACAACAGGGGAGCCCTCCCATTCCAGTTCCTTTAATTTACTTTCCGCTCCCTGCCCCAGTAACCTTCCACTTTCTCTGGACAAACAAACGCCCCAAAATAATGAATGTATTAAATGAAATAAGGGAAATATTATGCATGTTTTTGGAAGGATAATTGTACTGTCTTGAGTGTTAGTGATGAGACATATGTAAATAAAAATGTCATGCAGTAATTCACATTTAATTTGCAATCTCGTATTTTCTTCTTAATTTGTATAATAACTGGAAATTGAAAGTTTATCATAACACTATTTTATGAGCTTTTGCATTTGTTTTATAAAGTAATCAATATGATTACGGTTTAATCTTGTCCATCCCTTACTTCTGTTTGACAAATTGTGCGTCTCCTTTCCCCTCCTTTTTTATCGATAATGTACATTTCTTAAAGGTCCTCCAGCACACCACTTTCGGTTTCACATTATGAATTCAAGGTCAAGTTCAGAAATGTATTCAAGAATCTGTGCTAAGCAATATTTATGGAGATTCAGAGATTTGGTCAGATTGTGAAGATCTGAAAATCTCCTTAATCTTCTCTAATTGAAATTTGCAAATCGTAAATACTGAAAAAAAAATCCTCAATACAAATGCTGCTAAAACGGCATGAGTTTGCACTCAAAATTGCCCTTTTCATATTTCTTCTGTGTTTTTATTCCAGAGCGCCAAATACGTGGCTATAAATGCTTACATATAATGATGTATGTAAATTATAGAATGCTATATCTGGCTAGATTATCGAAATTGTCTGCATAAACTCAGCACCATTGTTATCAAAACATAACGTCCATGCCCTCTATAACCCTATTTCTGTGATAATTCGATAAGTATGTGCTTACGTTGTGGCACTTTATTAATTTTCATCCATTGTGAAAATGGCTGAAATTTTCAAACTAAGCTGAAAAGTGACTGAGCTTTGTCTGTACTGAAATGTGTACTTGTATTCCCGGTAAAGCACCACTGGTGGGCAGCAAGAGCAGGTGATTCCGACGAACATCACGAGCAGCATCTTTCTTTCTGAGAAAGTTTAAAGTGGATTAATCATAAGTACCAAGGGCACCATTTTCAACAGGTAGTTGACAAAATGTTCTAACCAGGGAATGCAAAGTACCGTCCTAACAATATTATGTTTTCAGTTACAGTACACATGAATGGCATCGCATA